>OZ014521.1:557341478-558081478 GCA_963966055.1 Lathyrus aphaca
ATTCGCAATGAGACGAATCTTTTAAGATCATTTATAAATTTTACGGGGGAAGGTTATGATTGAAGTCCATGCAAAAATTTATCTGAAAATTAGATTTTATGAAACTTTTCGAAATGCAAGTTTCGGTCAAAAAATCATGATATACTATACACGGGTTTCGTTCAAAAAATTCAAATTAAATCGGGGGCTATTCGCATTGAGATGAATCTTTTCAGATCATTTATAAATTTTAAGGGGGATGGTTATGATTGAAGTCCAAGCGAAAATATATCTGAAAATTAGATTTTATGAAACTTTTCGAAATGCATGTTTCGGTCAAAAAATCATGATATACTCTACACGAGTTTCGGTCAAAAAAATAAAATTAAATCGGGGGCTATTCGCAATGATACGAATCTTTTCAGATCATTTATAAATTTTACGGAGGAAGGTTATGATTGAAGTCCATGCAAAAATATATCTGAAAAATTAGATTTAATGATAATTTTAGAAATGCATGTTTCGGTCAAAAAATCATGATATACTATACACGAGTTTCGTTCAAAAAAATCAAATTAAATCGGGGGCTATTCGCATTGAGATGAATCTTTTCAGATCATTTATAAATTTTAAGGGGGATGGTTATGATTGAAGTCCAAGCGAAAATATATCTGAAAATTAGATTTTATGAAACTTTTCGAAATTCAAGTTTCGGTCAAAAAATCATGATATACTCTACACGAGTTTCGGTCAAAAAAATAAAATTAAATCGGGGTCTATTCGCAATGATACGAATCTTTTCAGATCATTTATAAATTTTACGGAGGAAGGTTATGATTGAAGTCCATGCAAAAATATATCTGAAAAATTAGATTTTATGATAATTTTCGAAATGCATGTTTCGGTCAAAAAATCATGATATACTATACACGAGTTTCGTTCAAAAAAATCAAATTAAATCGGGGGCTATTCGCAAAGATACAAATCTTTTCAGATCATTTATAAATTTAACAGGGGAAGGTAATGATTGAAGTCCATGCAAAAATTTATCTGAAAATTAGATTTTTTTGAAACTTTTCGAAATGCAAGTTTCGGTCAAAAAATCATGATATACTATACACGAGTTTCGGTCAAAAAAATCAAATTAAATCGGGGGCTATTCGCATTGAGATTAATCTTTTCAGATCATTTATAAATTTTACGGGGGATGGTTATGATTGAAGTCCAAGCAAAAATATATCTGAAAATTAGATTTTATAAAACTTTTCGAAATGCAAGTTTCGGTCAAAAAATCATGATATATTATACACGAGTTTCGGTCAAAAAATCAAATTAAATCGGGGGCTATTCGCATTCAGACGAATGTTTTCAGATCATTTATAAATTTTACGAGGGAAGGTTATGATTGAAGTCCATGCAAAAATTTATCTGAAAATTAGATTTTTTTAAACTTTTCGAAATGCAAGTTTAGGTCAAAAAATCATGATATACTTACACAAGTTTCGGTCAAAAAATCAAATTAAATCAGGGGCTATTCGCAATGAGACGAATCTTTTCAGATCATTTATAAATTTTACGGGGGAAGGTTATGATTGAAGTCCATGCAAAAATTTATCTGAAAATTAGATTTTATGAAACTTTTCGAAATGCAAGTTTCGGTCAAAAAATCATGATATACTATACACGAGTTTCGTTCAAAAAAATCAAATTAAATCGGGGGCTATTCGCATTGAGATGAATCTTTTCAGATCATTTATAAATTTTAAGGGGGATGGTTATGATTGAAGTCCAAGCGAAAATATATCTGAAAATTAGATTTTATGAAACTTTTCGAAATTCAAGTTTCGGTCAAAAAATCATGATATACTCTACACGAGTTTCGGTCAAAAAAATAAAATTAAATCGGGGGCTATTCGCAATGATACGAATCTTTTCAGATCATTTATAAATTTTACGGAGGAAGGTTATGATTGAAGTCCATGCAAAAATATATCTGAAAAATTAGATTTTATGATAATTTTCGAAATGCATGTTTCGGTCAAAAAATCATGATATACTATACACGAGTTTCGTTCAAAAAAATCAAATTAAATCGGGGGCTATTCGCAAAGATACAAATCTTTTCAGATCATTTATAAATTTAACAGGGGAAGGTAATGATTGAAGTCCATGCAAAAATTTATCTGAAAATTAGATTTTTTTGAAACTTTTCGAAATGCAAGTTTCGGTCAAAAAATCATGATATACTTACACAAGTTTCGGTCAAAAAATCAAATTAAATCAGGGGCTATTCGCAATGAGACGAATCTTTTCAGATCATTTATAAATTTTACGGGGGAAGGTTATGATTGAAGTCCATGCAAAAATTTATCTGAAAATTAGATTTTATGAAACTTTTCGAAATGCAAGTTTCGGTCAAAAAATCATGATATACTATACACGAGTTTCGTTCAAAAAATTCAAATTAAATCGGGGGCTATTCGCATTGAGATGAATCTTTTCAGATCATTTATAAATGTTAAGGGGGATGGTTATGATTGAAGTCCAAGCGAAAATATATCTGAAAATTAGATTTTATCAAACTTTTCGAAATGCATGTTTCGGTCAAAAAATCATGATATACTCTACACGAGTTTCGGTCAAAAAAATAAAATTAAATCGGGGGCTATTCGCAATGATACGAATCTTTTCAGATAATTTATAAATTTTACGGAGGAAGGTTATGATTGAAGTCCATGCAAAAATATATCTGAAAAATTAGATTTAATGATAATTTTAGAAATGCATGTTTCGGTCAAAAAATCATGATATACTATACACGAGTTTCGTTCAAAAAAATCAAATTAAATCGGGGGCTATTCGCATTGAGATGAATCTTTTCAGATCATTTATAAATTTTAAGGGGGATGGTTATGATTGAAGTCCAAGCGAAAATATATCTGAAAATTAGATTTTATGAAACTTTTCGAAATTCAAGTTTCGGTCAAAAAATCATGATATACTCTACACGAGTTTCGGTCAAAAAAATAAAATTAAATCGGAGGCTATTCGCAATGATACGAATCTTTTCAGATCATTTATAAATTTTACGGAGGAAGGTTATGATTGAAGTCCATGCAAAAATATATCTGAAAAATTAGATTTTATGATAATTTTCGAAATGCATGTTTCGGTCAAAAAATCATGATATACTATACACGAGTTTCGTTCAAAAAAATCAAATTAAATCGGGGGCTATTCGCAAAGATACAAATCTTTTCAGATCATTTATAAATTTAACAGGGGAAGGTAATGATTGAAGTCCATGCAAAAATTTATCTGAAAATTAGATTTTTTTGAAACTTTTCGAAATGCAAGTTTCGGTCAAAAAATCATGATATACTATACACGAGTTTCGGTCAAAAAAATCAAATTAAATCGGGGGCTATTCGCATTGAGATTAATCTTTTCAGATCATTTATAAATTTTACGGGGGATGGTTATGATTGAAGTCCAAGCGAAAATATATCTGAAAATTAGATTTTATAAAACTTTTCGAAATGCAAGTTTCGGTCAAAAAATCATGATATACTATACACGAGTTTCGTTCAAAAAAATCAAATTAAATCGGGGGCTATTCGCATTGAGATGAATCTTTTCAGATCATTTATAAATTTTAAGGGGGATGGTTATGATTGAAGTCCAAGCGAAAATATATCTGAAAATTAGATTTTATGAAACTTTTCGAAATGCATGTTTCGGTCAAAAAATCATGATATACTCTACACGAGTTTCGGTCAAAAAAATAAAATTAAATCGGGGGCTATTCGCAATGAGACGAATCTTTTCAGATCATTTATAAATTTTACGGAGGAAGGTTATGATTGAAGTCCATGCAAAAATATATCTGAAAAATTAGATTTAATGATAATTTTAGAAATGCATGTTTCGGTCAAAAAATCATGATATACTATACACGAGTTTCGTTCAAAAAAATCAAATTAAATCGGGGGCTATTCGCATTGAGATGAATCTTTTCAGATCATTTATAAATTTTAAGGGGGATGGTTATGATTGAAGTCCAAGCGAAAATATATCTGAAAATTAGATTTTATGAAACTTTTCGAAATTCAAGTTTCGGTCAAAAAATCATGATATACTATATACGAGTTTCGTTCAAAAAAATCAAATTAAATCGGGGGCTATTCGCATTGAGATGAATCTTTTCAGATCATTTATAAATTTTAAGGGGGATGGTTATGATTGAAGTCCAAGCGAAAATATATCTGAAAATTAGATTTTATGAAACTTTTCGAAATGCATGTTTCGGTCAAAAAATCATGATATACTCTACACGAGTTTCGGTCAAAAAAATAAAATTAAATCGGGGGCTATTCGCAATGAGACGAATCTTTTCAGATCATTTATAAATTTTACGGAGGAAGGTTATGATTGAAGTCCATGCAAAAATATATCTGAAAAATTAGATTTAATGATAATTTTAGAAATGCATGTTTCGGTCAAAAAATCATGATATACTATACACGAGTTTCGTTCAAAAAAATCAAATTAAATCGGGGGCTATTCGCATTGAGATGAATCTTTTCAGATCATTTATAAATTTTAAGGGGGATGGTTATGATTGAAGTCCAAGCGAAAATATATCTGAAAATTAGATTTTATGAAACTTTTCGAAATTCAAGTTTCGGTCAAAAAATCATGATATACTCTACACGAGTTTCGGTCAAAAAAATAAAATTAAATCGGGGGCTATTCGCAATGATACGAATCTTTTCAGATCATTTATAAATTTTACGGAGGAAGGTTATGATTGAAGTCCATGCAAAAATATATCTGAAAAATTAGATTTTATGATAATTTTCGAAATGCATGTTTCGGTCAAAAAATCATGATATACTATACACGAGTTTCGTTCAAAAAAATCAAATTAAATCGGGGGCTATTCGCAAAGATACAAATCTTTTCAGATCATTTATAAATTTAACAGGGGAAGGTAATGATTGAAGTCCATGCAAAAATTTATCTGAAAATTAGATTTTTTTGAAACTTTTCGAAATGCAAGTTTCGGTCAAAAAATCATGATATACTATACACGAGTTTCGGTCAAAAAAATCAAATTAAATCGGGGGCTATTCGCATTGAGATTAATCTTTTCAGATCATTTATAAATTTTACGGGGGATGGTTATGATTGAAGTCCAAGCGAAAATATATCTGAAAATTAGATTTTATAAAACTTTTCGAAATGCAAGTTTCGGTCAAAAAATCATGATATATTATACACGAGTTTCGGTCAAAAAATCAAATTAAATCGGGGGCTATTCGCATTCAGACGAATGTTTTCAGATCATTTATAAATTTTACGGGGGAAGGTTATGATTGAAGTCCATGCAAAAATTTATCTGAAAATTAGATTTTTTTAAACTTTTCGAAATGCAAGTTTAGGTCAAAAAATCATGATATACTTACACAAGTTTCGGTCAAAAAATCAAATTAAATCAGGGGCTATTCGCAATGAGACGAATCTTTTCAGATCATTTATAAATTTTACGGGGGAAGGTTATGATTGATGTCCATGCAAAAATTTATCTGAAAATTAGATTTTATGAAACTTTTCGAAATGCAAGTTTCGGTCAAAAAATCATGATATACTATACACGAGTTTCGTTCAAAAAAATCAAATTAAATCGGGGGCTATTCGCATTGAGATGAATCTTTTCAGATCATTTATATATTTTAAGGGGGATGGTTATGATTGAAGTCCAAGCGAAAATATATCTGAAAATTAGATTTTATGAAACTTTTCGAAATTCAAGTTTCGGTCAAAAAATCATGATATACTCTACACGAGTTTCGGTCAAAAAAATAAAATTAAATCGGGGGCTATTCGCAATGATACGAATCTTTTCAGATCATTTATAAATTTTACGGAGGAAGGTTATGATTGAAGTCCATGCAAAAATATATCTGAAAAATTAGATTTTATGATAATTTTCGAAATGCATGTTTCGGTCAAAAAATCATGATATACTATACACGAGTTTCGTTCAAAAAAATCAAATTAAATCGGGGGCTATTCGCAAAGATACAAATCTTTTCAGATCATTTATAAATTTAACAGGGGAAGGTTATGATTGAAGTCCATGCAAAAAATTATCTGAAAATTTGATTTTTTTGAAACTTTTCGAAATGCAAGTTTCGGTCAAAAAATCATGATATACTATACACGAGTTTCGGTCAAAAAAATCAAATTAAATCGGGGGCTATTCGCATTGAGATTAATCTTTTCAGATCATTTATAAATTTTACGGGGGATGGTTATGATTGAAGTCCAAGCGAAAATATATCTGAAAATTAGATTTTATAAAACTTTTCGAAATGCAAGTTTCGGTCAAAAAATCATGATATATTATACACGAGTTTCGGTCAAAAAATCAAATTAAATCGGGGGCTATTCGCATTCAGACGAATGTTTTCAGATCATTTATAAATTTTACGAGGGAAGGTTATGATTGAAGTCCATGCAAAAATTTATCTGAAAATTAGATTTTTTTAAACTTTTCGAAATGCAAGTTTAGGTCAAAAAATCATGATATACTTACACAAGTTTCGGTCAAAAAATCAAATTAAATCAGGGGCTATTCGCAATGAGACGAATCTTTTCAGATCATTTATAAATTTTACGGGGGAAGGTTATGATTGAAGTCCATGCAAAAATTTATCTGAAAATTAGATTTTATGAAACTTTTCGAAATGCAAGTTTCGGTCAAAAAATCATGATATACTATACACGAGTTTCGTTCAAAAAAATCAAATTAAATCGGGGGTTATTCGCATTGAGATGAATCTTTTCAGATCATTTATAAATTTTAAGGGGAATGGTTATGATTGAAGTCCATGCGAAAATATATCTGAAAATTAGATTTTATGAAACTTTTCGAAATTCAAGTTTCGGTCAAAAAATCATGATATACTCTACACGAGTTTCGGTCAAAAAAATAAAATTAAATCGGGGGCTATTCGCAATGAGACGAATCTTTTCAGATCATTTATAAATTTTACGGAGGAAGGTTATGATTGAAGTCCATGCAAAAATATATCTGAAAAATTAGATTTAATGATAATTTTAGAAATGCATGTTTCGGTCAAAAAATCATGATATACTATACACGAGTTTCGTTCAAAAAAATCAAATTAAATCGGGGGCTATTCGCATTGAGATGAATCTTTTCAGATCATTTATAAATTTTAAGGGGGATGGTTATGATTGAAGTCCAAGCGAAAATATATCTGAAAATTAGATTTTATGAAACTTTTCGAAATTCAAGTTTCGGTCAAAAAATCATGATATACTCTACACGGGTTTCGGTCAAAAAAATAAAATTAAATCGGGGGCTATTCGCAATGATACGAATCTTTTCAGATCATTTATAAATTTTACGGAGGAAGGTTATGATTGAAGTCCATGCAAAAATATATCTGAAAAATTAGATTTTATGATAATTTTCGAAATGCATGTTTCGGTCAAAAAATCATGATATACTATACACGAGTTTCGTTCAAAAAAATCAAATTAAATTGGGGGCTATTCGCAAAGATACAAATCTTTTCAGATCATTTATAAATTTAACAGGGGAAGGTAATGATTGAAGTCCATGCAAAAATTTATCTGAAAATTAGATTTTTTTGAAACTTTTCGAAATGCAAGTTTCGGTCAAAAAATCATGATATACTATACACGAGTTTCGGTCAAAAAAATCAAATTAAATCGGGGGCTATTCGCATTGAGATTAATCTTTTCAGATCATTTATAAATTTTACGGGGGATGGTTATGATTGAAGTCCAAGCGAAAATATATCTGAAAATTAGATTTTATAAAACTTTTCGAAATGCAAGTTTCGGTCAAAAAATCATGATATATTATACACGAGTTTCGGTCAAAAAATCAAATTAAATCGGGGGCTATTCGCATTCAGACGAATGTTTTCAGATCATTTATAAATTTTACGAGGGAAGGTTATGATTGAAGTCCATGCAAAAATTTATCTGAAAATTAGATTTTTTTAAACTTTTCGAAATGCAAGTTTAGGTCAAAAAATCATGATATACTTACACAAGTTTCGGTCAAAAAATCAAATTAAATCAGGGGCTATTCGCAATGAGACGAATCTTTTCAGATCATTTATAAATTTTACGGGGGAAGGTTATGATTGAAGTCCATGCAAAAATTTATCTGAAAATTAGATTTTATGAAACTTTTCGAAATGCAAGTTTCGGTCAAAAAATCATGATATACTATACACGAGTTTCGTTCAAAAAAATCAAATTAAATCGGGGGCTATTCGCATTGAGATGAATCTTTTCAGATCATTTATATATTTTAAGGGGGATGGTTATGATTGAAGTCCAAGCGAAAATATATCTGAAAATTAGATTTTATGAAACTTTTCGAAATCCAAGTTTCGGTCAAAAAATCATGATATACTCTACACGAGTTTCGGTCAAAAAAATAAAATTAAATCGGGGGCTATTCGCAATGATACGAATCTTTTCAGATCATTTATAAATTTTACGGAGGAAGGTTATGATTGAAGTCCATGCAAAAATATATCTGAAAAATTAGATTTTATGATAATTTTCGAAATGCATGTTTCGGTCAAAAAATCATGATATACTATACACGAGTTTCGTTCAAAAAAATCAAATTAAATCGGGGGCTATTCGCAAAGATACAAATCTTTTCAGATCATTTATAAATTTAACAGGGGAAGGTTATGATTGAAGTCCATGCAAAAAATTATCTGAAAATTTGATTTTTTTGAAACTTTTCGAAATGCAAGTTTCGGTCAAAAAATCATGATATACTATACACGAGTTTCGGTCAAAAAAATCAAATTAAATCGGGGGCTATTCGCATTGAGATTAATCTTTTCAGATCATTTATAAATTTTACGGGGGATGGTTATGATTGAAGTCCAAGCGAAAATATATCTGAAAATTAGATTTTATAAAACTTTTCGAAATGCAAGTTTCGGTCAAAAAATCATGATATATTATACACGAGTTTCGGTCAAAAAATCAAATTAAATCGGGGGCTATTCGCATTCAGACGAATGTTTTCAGATCATTTATAAATTTTACGAGGGAAGGTTATGATTGAAGTCCATGCAAAAATTTATCTGAAAATTAGATTTTTTTAAACTTTTCGAAATGCAAGTTTAGGTCAAAAAATCATGATATACTTACACAAGTTTCGGTCAAAAAATCAAATTAAATCAGGGGCTATTCGCAATGAGACGAATCTTTTCAGATCATTTATAAATTTTACGGGGGAAGGTTATGATTGAAGTCCATGCAAAAATTTATCTGAAAATTAGATTTTATGAAACTTTTCGAAATGCAAGTTTCGGTCAAAAAATCATGATATACTATACACGAGTTTCGTTCAAAAAAATCAAATTAAATCGGGGGTTATTCGCATTGAGATGAATCTTTTCAGATCATTTATAAATTTTAAGGGGAATGGTTATGATTGAAGTCCAAGCGAAAATATATCTGAAAATTAGATTTTATGAAACTTTTCGAAATTCAAGTTTCGGTCAAAAAATCATGATATACTCTACACGAGTTTCGGTCAAAAAAATAAAATTAAATCGGGGGCTATTCGCAATGATACGAATCTTTTCAGATCATTTATAAATTTTACGGAGGAAGGTTATGATTGAAGTCCATGCAAAAATATATCTGAAAAATTAGATTTTATGATAATTTTCGAAATGCATGTTTCGGTCAAAAAATCATGATATACTATACACAAGTTTCGTTCAAAAAAATCAAATTAAATCGGGGGCTATTCGCAAAGATACAAATCTTTTCAGATCATTTATAAATTTAACAGGGGAAGGTTATGATTGAAGTCCATGCAAAAATTTATCTGAAAATTAGATTTTTTTGAAACTTTTCGAAATGCAAGTTTCGGTCAAAAAATCATGATATACTATACACGAGTTTCGGTCAAAAAAATCAAATTAAATCGGGGGCTATTCGCATTGAGATTAATCTTTTCAGATCATTTATAAATTTTACGGGGGATGGTTATGATTGAAGTCCAAGCGAAAATATATCTGAAAATTAGATTTTATAAAACATTTCGAAATGCAAGTTTCGGTCAAAAAATCATGATATATTATACACGAGTTTCGGTCAAAAAATCAAATTAAATCGGGGGCTATTCGCATTCAGACGAATGTTTTCAGATCATTTATAAATTTTACGAGGGAAGGTTATGATTGAAGTCCATGCAAAAATTTATCTGAAAATTAGATTTTTTTAAACTTTTCGAAATGCAAGTTTAGGTCAAAAAATCATGATATACTTACACAAGTTTCGGTCAAAAAATCAAATTAAATCAGGGGCTATTCGCAATGAGACGAATCTTTTCAGATCATTTATAAATTTTACGGGGGAAGGTTATGATTGAAGTCCATGCAAAAATTTATCTGAAAATTAGATTTTATGAAACTTTTCGAAATGCAAGTTTCGGTCAAAAAATCATGATATACTATACACGAGTTTCGTTCAAAAAAATCAAATTAAATCAGGGGCTATTCGCAATGAGACGAATCTTTTCAGATCATTTATAAATTTTACGGGGGAAGGTTATGATTGAAGTCCATGCAAAAATTTATCTGAAAATTAGATTTTATGAAACTTTTCGAAATGCAAGTTTCGGTCAAAAAATCATGATATACTATACACGAGTTTCGTTCAAAAAAATCAAATTAAATCGGGGGCTATTCGCATTGAGATGAATCTTTTCAGATCATTTATAAATTTTAAGGGGGATGGTTATGATTGAAGTCCAAGCGAAAATATATCTGAAAATTAGATTTTATGAAACTTTTCGAAATTCAAGTTTCGGTCAAAAAATCATGATATACTCTACACGAGTTTCGGTCAAAAAAATAAAATTAAATCGGGGGCTATTCGCAATGATACGAATCTTTTCAGATCATTTATAAATTTTACGGAGGAAGGTTATGATTGAAGTCCATGCAAAAATATATCTGAAAAATTAGATTTTATGATAATTTTCGAAATGCATGTTTCGGTCAAAAAATCATGATATACTATACACGAGTTTCGTTCAAAAAAATCAAATTAAATCGGGGGCTATTCGCAAAGATACAAATCTTTTCAGATCATTTATAAATTTAACAGGGGAAGGTTATGATTGAAGTCCATGCAAAAATTTATCTGAAAATTAGATTTTTTTGAAACTTTTCGAAATGCAAGTTTCGGTCAAAAAATCATGATATACTATACACGAGTTTCGGTCAAAAAAATCAAATTAAATCGGGGGCTATTCGCATTGAGATTAATCTTTTCAGATCATTTATAAATTTTACGGGGGATGGTTATGATTGAAGTCCAAGCGAAAATATATCTGAAAATTAGATTTTATAAAACTTTTCGAAATGCAAGTTTCGGTCAAAAAATCATGATATATTATACACGAGTTTCGGTCAAAAAAATCAAATTAAATCGGGGGCTATTCGCATTCAGACGAATGTTTTCAGATCATTTATAAATTTTACGAGGGAAGGTTATGATTGAAGTCCATGCAAAAATTTATCTGAAAATTAGATTTTTTTAAACTTTTCGAAATGCAAGTTTAGGTCAAAAAATCATGATATACTTACACAAGTTTCGGTCAAAAAATCAAATTAAATCAGGGGCTATTCGCAATGAGACGAATCTTTTCAGATCATTTATAAATTTTACGGGGGAAGGTTATGATTGAAGTCCATGCAAAAATTTATCTGAAAATTAGATTTTATGAAACTTTTCGAAATGCAAGTTTCGGTCAAAAAATCATGATATACTATACACGAGTTTCGTTCAAAAAAATCAAATTAAATCGGGGGCTATTCGCATTGAGATGAATCTTTTCAGATCATTTATAAATTTTAAGGGGGATGGTTATGATTGAAGTCCAAGCGAAAATATATCTGAAAATTAGATTTTATGAAACTTTTCGAAATTCAAGTTTCGGTCAAAAAATCATGATATACTCTACACGAGTTTCGGTCAAAAAAATAAAATTAAATCGGGGGCTATTCGCAATGATACGAATCTTTTCAGATCATTTATAAATTTTACGGAGGAAGGTTATGATTGAAGTCCATGCAAAAATATATCTGAAAAATTAGATTTTATGATAATTTTCGAAATGCATGTTTCGGTCAAAAAATCATGATATACTATACACGAGTTTCGTTCAAAAAAATCAAATTAAATCGGGGGCTATTCGCAAAGATACAAATCTTTTCAGATCATTTATAAATTTAACAGGGGAAGGTTATGATTGAAGTCCATGCAAAAAATTATCTGAAAATTTGATTTTTTTGAAACTTTTCGAAATGCAAGTTTCGGTCAAAAAATCATGATATACTATACACGAGTTTCGGTCAAAAAAATCAAATTAAATCGGGGGCTATTCGCATTGAGATTAATCTTTTCAGATCATTTATAAATTTTACGGGGGATGGTTATGATTGAAGTCCAAGCGAAAATATATCTGAAAATTAGATTTTATAAAACTTTTCGAAATGCAAGTTTCGGTCAAAAAATCATGATATATTATACACGAGTTTCGGTCAAAATATCAAATTAAATCGGGGGCTATTCGCATTCAGACGAATGTTTTCAGATCAATTATAAATTTTACGAGGGAAGGTTATGATTGAAGTCCATGCAAAAATTTATCTGAAAATTAGATTTTTTTAAACTTTTCGAAATGCAAGTTTAGGTCAAAAAATCATGATATACTTACACAAGTTTCGGTCAAAAAATCAAATTAAATCAGGGGCTATTCGCAATGAGACGAATCTTTTCAGATCATTTATAAATTTTACGGGGGAAGGTTATGATTGAAGTCCATGCAAAAATTTATCTGAAAATTAGATTTTATGAAACTTTTCGAAATGCAAGTTTCGGTCAAAAAATCATGATATACTATACACGAGTTTCGTTCAAAAAAATCAAATTAAATCGGGGGCTATTCGCATTGAGATGAATCTTTTCAGATCATTTATAAATTTTAAGGGGGATGGTTATGATTGAAGTCCAAGCGAAAATATATCTGAAAATTAGATTTTATGAAACTTTTCGAAATTCAAGTTTCGGTCAAAAAATCATGATATACTCTACACGAGTTTCGGTCAAAAAAATAAAATTAAATCGGGGGCTATTCGCAATGATACGAATTTTTTCAGATCATTTATAAATTTTACGGAGGAAGGTTATGATTGAAGTCCATGCAAAAATATATCTGAAAAATTAGATTTTATGATAATTTTCGAAATGCATGTTTCGGTCAAAAAATCATGATATACTATACACGAGTTTCGTTCAAAAAAATCAAATTAAATCGGGGGCTATTCGCAAAGATACAAATCTTTTCAGATCATTTATAAATTTAACAGGGGAAGGTTATGATTGAAGTCCATGCAAAAATTTATCTGAAAATTAGATTTTTTTGAAACTTTTCGAAATGCATGTTTCGGTCAAAAAATCATGATATACTATACACGAGTTTCGGTCAAAAAAATCAAATTAAATCGGGGGCTATTCTCATTGAGATTAATCTTTTCAGCTCATTTATAAATTTTACGGGGGATGGTTATGATTGAAGTCCAAGCGAAAATATATCTGAAAATTAGATTTTATAAAACTTTTCGAAATGCAAGTTTCGGTCAAAAAATCATGATATATTATACACGAGTTTCGGTCTAAAAATCAAATTAAATCGGGGGCTATTCGCATTCAGACGAATGTTTTCAGATCATTTATAAATTTTACGAGGGAAGGTTATGATTGAAGTCCATGCAAAAATTTATCTGAAAATTAGATTTTTTTAAACTTTTCGAAATGCAAGTTTAGGTCAAAAAATCATGATATACTTACACAAGTTTCGGTCAAAAAATCAAATTAAATCAGGGGCTATTCGCAATGAGACGAATCTTTTCAGATCATTTATAAATTTTACGGGGGAAGGTTATGATTGAAGTCCATGCAAAAATTTATCTGAAAATTAGATTTTATGAAACTTTTCGAAATGCAAGTTTCGGTCAAAAAATCATGATATACAATACACGAGTTTCGTTCAAAAAAATCAAATTAAATCGGGGGCTATTCGCATTGAGATGAATCTTTTCAGATCATTTATAAATTTTAAGGGGGATGGTTATGATTGAAGTCCAAGCGAAAATATATCTGAAAATTAGATTTTATGAAACTTTTCGAAATTCAAGTTTCGGTCAAAAAATCATGATATACTCTACACGAGTTTCGGTCAAAAAAATAAAATTAAATCGGGGGCTATTCGCAATGATACGAATCTTTTCAGATCATTTATAAATTTTACGGAGGAAGGTTATGATTGAAGTCCATGCAAAAATATATCTGAAAAATTAGATTTTATGATAATTTTCGAAATGCATGTTTCGGTCAAAAAATCATGATATACCATACACGAGTTTCGTTCAAAAAAATCAAATTAAATCGGGGGCTATTCGCAAAGATACAAATCTTTTCAGATCATTTATAAATTTAACAGGGGAAGGTTATGATTGAAGTCCATGCAAAAAATTATCTGAAAATTTGATTTTTTTGAAACTTTTCGAAATGCAAGTTCGGTCAAAAAATCATGATATACTATACACGAGTTTCGGTCAAAAAAATCAAATTAAATCGGGGGCTATTCGCATTGAGATTAATCTTTTCAGATCATTTATAAATTTTACGGGGGATGGTTATGATTGAAGTCCAAGCGAAAATATATCTGAAAATTAGATTTTATAAAACTTTTCGAAATGCAAGTTTCGGTCAAAAAATCATGATATATTATACACGAGTTTCGGTCAAAAAATCAAATTAAATCGGGGGCTATTCGCATTCAGACGAATGTTTTCAGATCAATTATAAATTTTACGAGGGAAGGTTATGATTGAAGTCCATGCAAAAATTTATCTGAAAATTAGATTTTTTTAAACTTTTCGAAATGCAAGTTTAGGTCAAAAAATCATGATATACTTACAAAAGTTTCGGTCAAAAAATCAAATTAAATCAGGGGCTATTCGCAATGAGACGAATCTTTTCAGATCATTTATAAATTTTACGGGGGAAGGTTATGATTGAAGTCCATGCAAAAATTTATCTGAAAATTAGATTTTATGAAACTTTTCGAAATGCAAGTTTCGGTCAAAAAATCATGATATACTATACACGAGTTTCGTTCAATAAAATCAAATTAAATCGGGGGCTATTCGCATTGAGATGAATCTTTTCAGATCATTTATAAATTTTAAGGGGGATGGTTATGATTGAAGTCCAAGCGAAAATATATCTGAAAATTAGATTTTATGAAACTTTTCGAAATTCAAGTTTCGGTCAAAAAATCATGATATACTCTACACGAGTTTCGGTCAAAAAAATAAAATTAAATCGGGGGCTATTCGCAATGATACGAATCTTTTCAGATCATTTATAAATTTTACGGAGGAAGGTTATGATTGAAGTCCATGCAAAAATATATCTGAAAAATTAGATTTTATGATAATTTTCGAAATGCATGTTTCGGTCAAAAAATCATGATATACTATACACGAGTTTCGTTCAAAAAAATCAAATTAAATCGGGGGCTATTCGCAAAGATACAAATCTTTTCAGATCATTTATAAATTTAACAGGGGAAGGTTATGATTGAAGTCCATGCAAAAATTTATCTGAAAATTAGATTTTTTTGAAACTTTTCGAAATGCAAGTTTCGGTCAAAAAATCATGATATACTATACACGAGTTTCGGTCAAAAAAATCAAATTAAATCGTGGGCTATTCTCATTGAGATTAATCTTTTCAGATCATTTATAAATTTTACGGGGGATGGTTATGATTGAAGTCCAAGCGGAAATATATCTGAAAATTAGATTTTATAAAACTTTTCGAAATGCAAGTTTCGGTCAAAAAATCATGATATATTATACACGAGTTTCGGTCAAAAAATCAAATTAAATCGGGGGCTATTCGCATTCAGACGAATGTTTTCAGATCATTTATAAATTTTACGAGGGAAGGTTATGATTGAAGTCCATGCAAAAATTTATCTGAAAATTAGATTTTTTTAAACTTTTCGAAATGCAAGTTTAGGTCAAAAAATCATGATATACTTACACAAGTTTCGGTCAAAAAATCAAATTAAATCAGGGGCTATTCGCAATGAGACGAATCTTTTCAGATCATTTATAAATTTTACGGGGGAAGGTTATGATTGAAGTCCATGCAAAAATTTATCTGAAAATTAGATTTTATGAAACTTTTCGAAATGCAAGTTTCGGTCAAAAAATCATGATATACTATACACGAGTTTCGTTCAAAAAAATCAAATTAAATCGGGGGCTATTCGCATTGAGATGAATCTTTTCAGATCATTTATAAATTTTAAGGGGGATGGTTATGATTGAAGTCCAAGCGAAAATATATCTGAAAATTAGATTTTATGAAACTTTTCGAAATTCAAGTTTCGGTCAAAAAATCATGATATACTCTACACGAGTTTCGGTCAAAAAAATAAAATTAAATCGGGGGCTATTCGCAATGATACGAATCTTTTCAGATCATTTATAAATTTTACGGAGGAAGGTTATGATTGAAGTCCATGCAAAAATATATCTGAAAAATTAGATTTTATGATAATTTTCGAAATGCATGTTTCGGTCAAAAAATCATGATATACTATACACGAGTTTCGTTCAAAAAAATCAAATTAAATCGGGGTCTATTCGCAAAGATACAAATCTTTTCAGATCATTTATAAATTTAATAGGGGAAGGTTATGATTGAAGTCCATGCAAAAATTTATCTGAAAATTAGATTTTTTTGAAACTTTTCGAAATGCAAGTTTCGGTCAAAAAATCATGATATACTATACACGAGTTTCGGTCAAAAAAATCAAATTAAATCGTGGGCTATTCTCATTGAGATTAATCTTTTCAGATCATTTATAAATTTTACGGGGGATGGTTATGATTGAAGTCCAAGCGGAAATATATCTGAAAATTAGATTTTATAAAACTTTTCGAAATGCAAGTTTCGGTCAAAAAATCATGATATATTATACACGAGTTTCGGTCAAAAAATCAAATTAAATCGGGGGCTATTCGCATTCAGACGAATGTTTTCAGATCATTTATAAATTTTACGAGGGAAGGTTATGATTGAAGTCCATGCAAAAATTTATCTGAAAATTAGATTTTTTTAAACTTTTCGAAATGCAAGTTTAGGTCAAAAAATCATGATATACTTACACAAGTTTCGGTCAAAAAATCAAATTAAATCAGGGGCTATTCGCAATGAGACGAATCTTTTCAGATCATTTATAAATTTTACGGGGGAAGGTTATGATTGAAGTCCATGCAAAAATTTATCTGAAAATTAGATTTTATGAAACTTTTCGAAATGCAAGTTTCGGTCAAAAAATCATGATATACTATACACGAGTTTCGTTCAAAAAAATCAAATTAAATCGGGGGCTATTCGCATTGAGATGAATCTTTTCAGATCATTTATAAATTTTAAGGGGGATGGTTATGATTGAAGTCCAAGCGAAAATATATCTGAAAATTAGATTTTATGAAACTTTTCGAAATTCAAGTTTCGGTCAAAAAATCATGATATACTCTACACGAGTTTCGGTCAAAAAAATAAAATTAAATCGGGGGCTATTCGCAATGATACGAATCTTTTCAGATCATTTATAAATTTTACGGAAGAAGGTTATGATTGAAGTCCATGCAAAAATATATCTGAAAAATTAGATTTTATGATAATTTTCGAAATGCATGTTTCGGTCAAAAAATCATGATATACTATACACGAGTTTCGTTCAAAAAAATCAAATTAAATCGGGGGCTATTCGCAAAGATACAAATCTTTTCAGATCATTTATAAATTTAACAGGGGAAGGTTATGATTGAAGTCCATGCAAAAATTTATCTGAAAATTAGATTTTTTTGAAACTTTTCGAAATGCAAGTTTCGGTCAAAAAATCATGATATACTATACACGAGTTTCGGTCAAAAAAATCAAATTAAATCGGGGGCTATTCTCATTGAGATTAATCTTTTCAGATCATTTATAAATTTTACGGGGGATGGTTATGATTGAAGTCCAAGCGAAAATATATCTGAAAATTAGATTTTATAAAACTTTTCGAAATGCAAGTTTCGGTCAAAAAATCATGATATATTATACACGAGTTTCGGTCAAAAAATCAAATTAAATCGGGGGCTATTCGCATTCAGACGAATGTTTTCAGATCAATTATAAATTTTACGAGGGAAGGTTATGATTGAAATCCATGCAAAAATTTATCTGAAAATTAGATTTTTTTAAACTTTTCGAAATGCAAGTTTAGGTCAAAAAATCATGATATACTTACACAAGTTTCGGTCAAAAAATCAAATTAAATCAGGGGCTATTCGCAATGAGACGAATCTTTTCAGATCATTTATAAATTTTACGGGGGAAGGTTATGATTGAAGTCCATGCAAAAATTTATCTGAAAATTAGATTTTATGAAACTTTTCGAAATGCAAGTTTCGGTCAAAAAATTATGATATACTATACACGAGTTTCGTTCAAAAAAATCAAATTAAATCGGGGGCTATTCGCATTGAGATGAATCTTTTCAGATCATTTATAAATTTTAAGGGGGATGGTTATGATTGAAGTCCAAGCGAAAATATATCTGAAAATTAGATTTTATGAAACTTTTCGAAATTCAAGTTTCGGTCAAAAAATCATGATATACTCTACACGAGTTTCGGTCAAAAAAATAAAATTAAATCGGGGGCTATTCGCAATGATACGAATCTTTTCAGATCATTTATAAATTTTACGGAGGAAGGTTATGATTGAAGTCCATGCAAAAATATATCTAAAAAATTAGATTTTATGATAATTTTCGAAATGCATGTTTCGGTCAAAAAATCATGATATACTATACATGAGTTTCGTTCAAAAAAATCAAATTAAATCGGGGGCTATTCGCAAAGATACAAATCTTTTCAGATCATTTATAAATTTAACAGGGGAAGGTTATGATTGAAGTCCATGCAAAAATTTATCTGAAAATTAGATTTTTTTGAAACTTTTCGAAATGCAAGTTTCGGTCAAAAAATCATGATATACTATACACGAGTTTCGGTCAAAAAAATCAAATTAAATCGGGGGCTATTCGCATTGAGATTAATCTTTTCAGATCATTTATAAATTTTACGGGGGATGTTTATGATTGAAGTCCAAGCGAAAATATATCTGAAAATTAGATTTTATAAAACTTTTCGAAATGCAAGTTTCGGTCAAAAAATCATGATATATTATACACGAGTTTCGGTCAAAAAATCAAATTAAATCGGGGGCTATTCGCATTCAGACGAATGTTTTCAGATCAATTATAAATTTTACGAGGGAAGGTTATGATTGAAGTCCATGCAAAAATTTATCTGAAAATTAGATTTTTTTAAACTTTTCGAAATGCAAGTTTAGGTCAAAAAATCATGATATACTTACACAAGTTTCGGTCAAAAAATCAAATTAAATCAGGGGCTATTCACAATGAGACGAATCTTTTCAGATCATTTATAAATTTTACGGGGGAAGGTTATGATTGAAGTCCATGCAAAAATTTATCTGAAAATTAGATTTTATGAAACTTTTCGAAATGCAAGTTTCGGTCAAAAAATCATGATAAACTATACACGAGTTTCGTTCAAAAAAATCAAATTAAATCGGGGGCTATTCGCATTGAGATGAATCTTTTCAGATCATTTATAAATTTTAAGGGGGATGGTTATGATTGAAGTCCAAGCGAAAATATATCTGAAAATTAGATTTTATGAAACTTTTCGAAATGCATGTTTCGGTCAAAAATCATGATATACTCTACACGAGTTTCGGTCAAAAAAATAAAATTAAATCGGGGGCTATTCGCAATGATACGAATCTTTTCAGATCATTTATAAATTTTACGGAGGAAGGTTATGATTGAAGTCCATGCAAAAATATATCTGAAAAATTAGATTTAATGATAATTTTAGAAATGCATGTTTCGGTCAAAAAATCATGATATACTATACACGAGTTTCGTTCAAAAAAATCAAATTAAATCGGGGGCTATTCGCAAAGATACAAATATTTTCAGATCATTTATAAATTTAACAGGGGAAGGTTATGATTGAAGTCCATGCAAAAATTTATCTGAAAATTAGATTCTTTTGAAACTTTTCGAAATGCAAGTTTCGGTCAAAAAATCATGATATACTATACATGAGTTTCGGTCAAAAAAATCAAATTAAATCGGGGGCTATTCGCATTGAGATTAATCTTTTCAGATCATTTATAAATTTTACGGGGGATGGTTATGATTGAAGTCCAAGCGAAAATATATCTGAAAATTAGATTTTATAAAACTTTTCGAAATGCAAGTTTCGGTCAAAAAATCATGATATATTATACACGAGTTTCGGTCAAAAAATCAAATTAAATCGGGGGCTATTCGCATTCAGACGAATGTTTTCAGATCAATTATAAATTTTACGAGGGAAGGTTATGATTGAAGTCCATGCAAAAATTTATCTGAAAATTAGATTTTTTTAAACTTTTCGAAATGCAAGTTTAGGTCAAAAAATCATGATATACTTACACAAGTTTCGGTCAAAAAATCAAATTAAATCAGGGGCTATTCGCAATGAGACGAATCTTTTCAGATCATTTATAAATTTTACGGGGGAAGGTTATGATTGAAGTCCATGCAAAAATTTATCTGAAAATTAGATTTTATGAAACTTTTCGAAATGCAAGTTTCGGTCAAAAAATCATGATATACTATACACGAGTTTCGTTCAAAAAAATCAAATTAAATCGGGGGCTATTCGCATTGAGATGAATCTTTTCAGATCATTTATAAATTTTAAGGGGGATGGTTATGATTGAAGTCCAAGCGAAAATATATCTGAAAATTAGATTTTATGAAACTTTTCGAAATGCATGTTTCGGTCAAAAAATCATGATATACTCTACACGAGTTTCGGTCAAAAAAATAAAATTAAATCGGGGGCTATTCGCAATGATACGAATCTTTTCAGATCATTTATAAATTTTACGGAGGAAGGTTATGATTGAAGTCCATGCAAAAATATATCTGAAAAATTAGATTTAATGATAATTTTAGAAATGCATGTTTCGGTCAAAAAATCATGATATACTATACACGAGTTTCGTTCAAAAAAATCAAATTAAATCGGGGGCTATTCGCAAAGATACAAATATTTTCAGATCATTTATAAATTTAACAGGGGAAGGTTATGATTGAAGTCCATGCAAAAATTTATCTGAAAATTAGATTTTTTTGAAACTTTTCGAAATGCAAGTTTCGGTCAAAAAATCATGATATACTATACACGAGTTTCGGTCAAAAAAATCAAATTAAATCGGGGGCTATTCGCATTGAGATTAATCTTTTCAGATCATTTATAAATTTTACGGGGGATGGTTATGATTGAAGTCCAAGCGAAAATATATCTGAAAATTAGATTTTATAAAACTTTTCGAAATGCAAGTTTCGGTCAAAAAATCATGATATATTATACACGAGTTTCGGTCAAAAAATAAAATTAAATCGGGGGCTATTCGCATTCAGACGAATGTTTTCAGATCATTTATAAATTTTACGAGGGAAGGTTATGATTGAAGTCCATGCAAAAATTTATCTGAAAATTAGATTTTTTTAAACTTTTCGAAATGCAAGTTTAGGTCAAAAAATCATGATATACTTACACAAGTTTCGGTCAAAAAATCAAATTAAATCAGGGGCTATTCACAATGAGACGAATCTTTTCAGATCATTTATAAATTTTACGGGGGAAGGTTATGATTGAAGTCCATGCAAAAATTTATCTGAAAATTAGATTTTATGAAACTTTTCGAAATGCAAGTTTCGGTCAAAAAATCATGATAAACTATACACGAGTTTCGTTCAAAAAAATCAAATTAAATCGGGGGCTATTCGCATTGAGATGAATCTTTTCAGATCATTTATAAATTTTAAGGGGGATGGTTATGATTGAAGTCCAAGCGAAAATATATCTGAAAATTAGATTTTATGAAACTTTTCGAAATGCATGTTTCGGTCAAAAAATCATGATATACTATACACGAGTTTCGGTCAAAAAAATAAAATTAAATCGGGGGCTATTCGCAATGATACGAATCTTTTCAGATCATTTATAAATTTTACGGAGGAAGGTTATGATTGAAGTCCATGCAAAAATATATCTGAAAAATTAGATTTAATGATAATTTTAGAAATGCATGTTTCGGTCAAAAAATCATGATATACTATACACGAGTTTCGTTCAAAAAAATCAAATTAAATCGGGGGCTATTCGCAAAGATACAAATATTTTCAGATCATTTATAAATTTAACAGGGGAAGGTTATGATTGAAGTCCATGCAAAAATTTATCTGAAAATTAGATTTTTTTGAAACTTTTCGAAATGCAAGTTTCGGTCAAAAAATCATGATATACTATACATGAGTTTCGGTCAAAAAAATCAAATTAAATCGGGGGCTATTCGCATTGAGATTAATCTTTTCAGATCATTTATAAATTTTACGGGGGATGGTTATGATTGAAGTCCAAGCGAAAATATATCTGAAAATTAGATTTTATAAAACTTTTCGAAATGCAAGTTTCGGTCAAAAAATCATGATATATTATACACGAGTTTCGGTCAAAAAATCAAATTAAATCGGGGGCTATTCGCATTCAGACGAATGTTTTCAGATCAATTATAAATTTTACGAGGGAAGGTTATGATTGAAGTCCATGCAAAAATTTATCTGAAAATTAGATTTTTTTAAACTTTTCGAAATGCAAGTTTAGGTCAAAAAATCATGATATACTTACACAAGTTTCGGTCAAAAAATCAAATTAAATCAGGGGCTATTCACAATGAGACGAATCTTTTCAGATCATTTATAAATTTTACGGGGGAAGGTTATGATTGAAGTCCATGCAAAAATTTATCTGAAAATTAGATTTTATGAAACTTTTCGAAATGCAAGTTTCGGTCAAAAAATCATGATATACTATACACGAGTTTCGTTCAAAAAAATCAAATTAAATCGGGGGCTATTCGCATTGAGATGAATCTTTTCAGATCATTTATAAATTTTAAGGGGGATGGTTATGATTGAAGTCCAAGCGAAAATATATCTGAAAATTAGATTTTATGAAACTTTTCGAAATGCATGTTTCGGTCAAAAAATCATGATATACTCTACACGAGTTTCGGTCAAAAAAATAAAATTAAATCGGGGGCTATTCGCAATGATACGAATCTTTTCAGATCATTTATAAATTTTACGGAGGAAGGTTATGATTGAAGTCCATGCAAAAATATATCTGAAAAATTAGATTTAATGATAATTTTAGAAATGCATGTTTCGGTCAAAAAATCATGATATACTATACACGAGTTTCGTTCAAAAAAATCAAATTAAATCGGGGGCTATTCGCAAAGATACAAATATTTTCAGATCATTTATAAATTTAACAGGGGAAGGTTATGATTGAAGTCCATGCAAAAATTTATCTGAAAATTAGATTTTTTTGAAACTTTTCGAAATGCAAGTTTCGGTCAAAAAATCATGATATACTATACATGAGTTTCGGTCAAAAAAATCAAATTAAATCGGGGGCTATTCGCATTGAGATTAATCTTTTCAGATCATTTATAAATTTTACGGGGGATGGTTATGATTGAAGTCCAAGCGAAAATATATCTGAAAATTAGATTTTATAAAACTTTTCGAAATGCAAGTTTCGGTCAAAAAATCATGATATATTATACACGAGTTTCGGTCAAAAAATCAAATTAAATCGGGGGCTATTCGCATTCAGACGAATGTTTTCAGATCAATTATAAATTTTACGAGGGAAGGTTATGATTGAAGTCCATGCAAAAATTTATCTGAAAATTAGATTTTTTTAAACTTTTCGAAATGCAAGTTTAGGTCAAAAAATCATGATATACTTACACAAGTTTCGGTCAAAAAATCAAATTAAATCAGGGGCTATTCACAATGAGACGAATCTTTTCAGATCATTTATAAATTTTACGGGGGAAGGTTATGATTGAAGTCCATGCAAAAATTTATCTGAAAATTAGATTTTATGAAACTTTTCGAAATGCAAGTTTCGGTCAAAAAATCATGATATACTATACACGAGTTTCGTTCAAAAAAATCAAATTAAATCGGGGGCTATTCGCATTGAGATGAATCTTTTCAGATCATTTATAAATTTTAAGGGGGATGGTTATGATTGAAGTCCAAGCGAAAATATATCTGAAAATTAGATTTTATGAAACTTTTCGAAATGCATGTTTCGGTCAAAAAATCATGATATACTCTACACGAGTTTCGGTCAAAAAAATAAAATTAAATCGGGGGCTATTCGCAATGATACGAATCTTTTCAGATCATTTATAAATTTTACGGAGGAAGGTTATGATTAAAGTCCATGCAAAAATATATCTGAAAAATTAGATTTAATGATAATTTTAGAAATGCATGTTTCGGTCAAAAAATCATGATATACTATACACGAGTTTCGTTCAAAAAAATCAAATTAAATCGGGGGCTATTCGCAAAGATACAAATATTTTCAGATCATTTATAAATTTAACAGGGGAAGGTTATGATTGAAGTCCATGCAAAAATTTATCTGAAAATTAGATTTTTTTGAAACTTTTCGAAATGCAAGTTTCGGTCAAAAAATCATGATATACTATACACGAGTTTCGGTCAAAAAAATCAAATTAAATCGGGGGCTATTCGCATTGAGATTAATCTTTTCAGATCATTTATAAATTTTACGGGGGATGGTTATGATTGAAGTCCAAGCGAAAATATATCTGAAAATTAGATTTTATAAAACTTTTCGAAATGCAAGTTTCGGTCAAAAAATCATGATATATTATACACGAGTTTCGGTCAAAAAATCAAATTAAATCGGGGGCTATTCGCATTCAGACGAATGTTTTCAGATCATTTATAAATTTTACGAGGGAAGGTTATGATTGAAGTCCATGCAAAAATTTATCTGAAAATTAGATTTTTTTAAACTTTTCGAAATGCAAGTTTAGGTCAAAAAATCATGATATACTTACACAAGTTTTGGTCAAAAAATCAAATTAAATCAGGGGCTATTCACAATGAGACGAATCTTTTCAGATCATTTATAAATTTTACGGGGGAAGGTTATGATTGAAGTCCATGCAAAAATTTATCTGAAAATTAGATTTTATGAAACTTTTCGAAATGCAAGTTTCGGTCAAAAAATCATGATATACTATACACGAGTTTCGTTCAAAAAAATCAAATTAAATCGGGGGCTATTCGCATTGAGATGAATCTTTTCAGATCATTTATAAATTTTAAGGGGGATGGTTATGATTGAAGTCCAAGCGAAAATATATCTGAAAATTAGATTTTATGAAACTTTTCGAAATGCATGTTTCGGTCAAAAAATCATGATATACTCTACACGAGTTTCGGTCAAAAAAATAAAATTAAATCGGGGGCTATTCGCAATGATACAAATCTTTTCAGATCATTTATAAATTTTACGGAGGAAGGTTATGATTGAAGTCCATGCAAAAATATATCTGAAAAATTAGATTTAATGATAATTTTAGAAATGCATGTTTCGGTCAAAAAATCATGATATACTATACACGAGTTTCGTTCAAAAAAATCAAATTAAATCGGGGGCTATTCGCAAAGATACAAATATTTTCAGATCATTTATAAATTTAACAGGGGAAGGTTATGATTGAAGTCCATGCAAAAATTTATCTGAAAATTAGATTTTTTTGAAACTTTTCGAAATGCAAGTTTCGGTCAAAAAATCATGATATACTATACACGAGTTTCGGTCAAAAAAATCAAATTAAATCGGGGGCTATCCGCATTGAGATTAATCTTTTCGGATCATTTATAAATTTTACGGGGGAAGGTTATGATTGAAGTCCATGCAAAAATTTATCTGAAAATTAGATTTTTTTGAAACTTTTCGAAATGCAAGTTTCGGTCAAAAAATCATGATATACTATACACGAGTTTCGGTCAAAAAAATCAAATTAAATCGGGGGCTATTCGCATTGAGATTAATCTTTTCAGATCATTTATAAATTTTTCGGGGGTTGGTTATGATTGAAGTCCAAGCGAAAATATATCTGAAAATTAGATTTTATATAACTTTTCGAAATGCAAGTTTCGGTCAAAAAATCATGATATATTATACACGAGTTTCGGTCAAAAAATCAAATTAAATCGGGGGCTATTCGCATTCAGACGAATGTTTTCAGATCATTTATAAATTTTACGAGGGAAGGTTATGATTGAAGTCCATGCAAAAATTTATCTGAAAATTAGATTTTTTTAAACTTTTCGAAATGCAAGTTTAGGTCAAAAAATCATGATATACTTACACAAGTTTCGGTCAAAAAATCAAATTAAATCAGGGGCTATTCGCAATGAGACGAATCTTTTCAGATCATTTGTAAATTTTACGGGGGAAGGTTATGATTGAAGTCCATGCAAAAATTTATCTGAAAATTAGATTTTATGAAACTTTTCGAAATGCAAGTTTCGGTCAAAAAATCATGATATACTATACACGAGTTTCGTTCAAAAAAATCAAATTAAATCGGGGGCTATTCGCATTGAGATGAATCTTTTCAGATCATTTATAAATTTTAACGGGGATGGTTATGATTGAAGTCCAAGCGAAAATATATCTGAAAATTAGATTTTATGAAACTTTTCGAAATGCATGTTTCGGTCAAAAAATCATGATATACTCTACACGAGTTTCGGTCAAAAAAATAAAATTAAATCGGGGGCTATTCGCAATGATACGAATCTTTTCAGATCATTTATAAATTTTACGGAGGAAGGTTATGATTGAAGTCCATGCAAAAATATATCTGAAAAATTAGATTTAATGATAATTTTAGAAATGCATGTTTCGGTCAAAAAATCATGATATACTATACACGAGTTTCGTTCAAAAAAATCAAATTAAATCGGGGGCTATTCGCAAAGATACAAATATTTTCAGATCATTTATAAATTTAACAGGGGAAGGTTATGATTGAAGTCCATGCAAAAATTTATCTGAAAATTAGATTTTTTTGAAACTTTTCGAAATGCAAGTTTCGGTCAAAAAATCATGATATACTATACATGAGTTTCGGTCAAAAAAATCAAATTAAATCGGGGGCTATTCGCATTGAGATTAATCTTTTCAGATCATTTATAAATTTTACGGGGGATGGTTATGATTGAAGTCCAAGCGAAAATATATCTGAAAATTAGATTTTATAAAACTTTTCGAAATGCAAGTTTCGGTCAAAAAATCATGATATATTATACACGAGTTTCGGTCAAAAAATCAAATTAAATCGGGGGCTATTCGCATTCAGACGAATGTTTTCAGATCAATTATAAATTTTACGAGGGAAGGTTATGATTGAAGTCCATGCAAAAATTTATCTGAAAATTAGATTTTTTTAAACTTTTCGAAATGCAAGTTTAGGTCAAAAAATCATGATATACTTACACAAGTTTCGGTCAAAAAATCAAATTAAATCAGGGGCTATTCACAATGAGACGAATCTTTTCAGATCATTTATAAATTTTACGGGGGAAGGTTATGATTGAAGTCCATGCAAAAATTTATCTGAAAATTAGATTTTATGAAACTTTTCGAAATGCAAGTTTCGGTCAAAAAATCATGATATACTATACACGAGTTTCGTTCAAAAAAATCAAATTAAATCGGGGGCTATTCGCATTGAGATGAATCTTTTCAGATCATTTATAAATTTTAAGGGGGATGGTTATGATTGAAGTCCAAGCGAAAATATATCTGAAAATTAGATTTTATGAAACTTTTCGAAATGCATGTTTCGGTCAAAAAATCATGATATACTCTACACGAGTTTCGGTCAAAAAAATAAAATTAAATCGGGGGCTATTCGCAATGATACGAATCTTTTCAGATCATTTATAAATTTTACGGAGGAAGGTTATGATTGAAGTCCATGCAAAAATATATCTGAAAAATTAGATTTAATGATAATTTTAGAAATGCATGTTTCGGTCAAAAAATCATGATATACTATACACGAGTTTCGTTCAAAAAAATCAAATTAAATCGGGGGCTATTCGCAAAGATACAAATATTTTCAGATCATTTATAAATTTAACAGGGGAAGGTTATGATTGAAGTCCATGCAAAAATTTATCTGAAAATTAGATTTTTTTGAAACTTTTCGAAATGCAAGTTTCGGTCAAAAAATCATGATATACTATACACGAGTTTCGGTCAAAAAAATCAAATTAAATCGGGGGCTATCCGCATTGAGATTAATCTTTTCGGATCATTTATAAATTTTACGGGGGAAGGTTATGATTGACGTCCATGCAAAAATTTATCTGAAAATTAGATTTTTTTGAAACTTTTCGAAATGCAAGTTTCGGTCAAAAAATCATGATATACTATACACGAGTTTCGGTCAAAAAAATCAAATTAAATCGGGGGCTATTCGCATTGAGATTAATCTTTTCAGATCATTTATAAATTTTTCGGGGGATGGTTATGATTGAAGTCCAAGCGAAAATATATCTGAAAATTAGATTTTATAAAACTTTTCGAAATGCAAGTTTCGGTCAAAAAATCATGATATATTATACACGAGTTTCGGTCAAAAAATCAAATTAAATCGGGGGCTATTCGCATTCAGACGAATGTTTTCAGATCATTTATAAATTTTACGAGGGAAGGTTATGATTGAAGTCCATGCAAAAATTTATCTGAAAATTAGATTTTTTTAAACTTTTCGAAATGCAAGTTTAGGTCAAAAAATCATGATATACTTACACAAGTTTCGGTCAAAAAATCAAATTAAATCAGGGGCTATTCGCAATGAGACGAATCTTTTCAGATCATTTGTAAATTTTACGGGGGAAGGTTATGATTGAAGTCCATGCAAAAATTTATCTGAAAATTAGATTTTATGAAACTTTTCGAAATGCAAGTTTCGGTCAAAAAATCATGATATACTATACACGAGTTTCGTTCAAAAAAATCAAATTAAATCGGGGGCTATTCGCATTGAGATGAATCTTTTCAGATCATTTATAAATTTTAACGGGGATGGTTATGATTGAAGTCCAAGCGAAAATATATCTGAAAATTAGATTTTATGAAACTTTTCGAAATGCATGTTTCGGTCAAAAAATCATGATATACTCTACACGAGTTTCGGTCAAAAAAATAAAATTAAATCGGGGGCTATTCGCAATGATACGAATCTTTTCAGATCATTTATAAATTTTACGGAGGAAGGTTATGATTGAAGTCCATGCAAAAATATATCTGAAAAATTAGATTTAATGATAATTTTAGAAATGCATGTTTCGGTCAAAAAATCATGATATACTATACACGAGTTTCGTTCAAAAAAATCAAATTAAATCGGGGGCTATTCGCAAAGATACAAATATTTTCAGATCATTTATAAATTTAACAGGGGAAGGTTATGATTGAAGTCCATGCAAAAATTTATCTGAAAATTAGATTTTTTTGAAACTTTTCGAAATGCAAGTTTCGGTCAAAAAATCATGATATACTATACACGAGTTTCGGTCAAAAAAATCAAATTAAATCGGGGGGCTATCCGCATTGAGATTAATCTTTTCGGATCATTTATAAATTTTACGGAGGAAGGTTATGATTGAAGTCCATGCAAAAATTTATCTGAAAATTAGATTTTATGAAACTTTTCGAAATGCAAGTTTCGGTCAAAAAATCATGATATACTATACACGAGTTTCGTTCAAAAAAATCAAATTAAATCGGGGGCTATTCGCATTGAGATGAATCTTTTCAGATCATTTATAAATTTTAACGGGGATGGTTATGATTGAAGTCCAAGCGAAAATATATCTGAAAATTAGATTTTATGAAACTTTTCGAAATGCATGTTTCGGTCAAAAAATCATGATATACTCTACACGAGTTTCGGTCAAAAAAATAAAATTAAATCGGGGGCTATTCGCAATGATACGAATCTTTTCAGATCATTTATAAATTTTACGGAGGAAGGTTATGATTGAAGTCCATGCAAAAATATATCTGAAAAATTAGATTTAATGATAATTTTAGAAATGCATGTTTCGGTCAAAAAATCATGATATACTATACACGAGTTTCGTTCAAAAAAATCAAATTAAATCGGGGGCTATTCGCAAAGATACAAATATTTTCAGATCATTTATAAATTTAACAGGGGAAGGTTATGATTGAAGTCCATGCAAAAATTTATCTGAAAATTAGATTTTTTTGAAACTTTTCGAAATGCAAGTTTCGGTCAAAAAATCATGATATACTATACACGAGTTTCGGTCAAAAAAATCAAATTAAATCGGGGGCTATCCGCATTGAGATTAATCTTTTCGGATCATTTATAAATTTTACGGAGGAAGGTTATGATTGAAGTCCATGCAAAAATTTATCTGAAATTTAGATTTTTTTGAAACTTTTCGAAATGCAAGTTTCGGTCAAAAAATCATGATATACTATACACGAGTTTCGGTCAAAAAATTCAAATTAAATCGGGGGCTATTCGCATTGAGATTAATCTTTTCAGATCATTTATAAATTTTACGGGGGATGGTTATGATTGAAGTCCAAGCGAAAATATATCTGAAAATTAGATTTTATAAAACTTTTCGAAATGCAAGTTTCGGTCAAAAAATCATGATATACTCTAAACGAGTTTCGGTCAAAAAAATAAAATTAAATCGGGGGCTATTCGCAATGATACGAATCTTTTCAGATCATTTATAAATTTTACGGAGAAAGGTTATGATTGAAGTCCATGCAAAAATATATCTGAAAAATTAGATTTAATGATAATTTTAGAAATGCATGTTTCGGTCAAAAAATCATGATATACTATACACGAGTTTCGTTCAAAAAAATCAAATTAAATCGGGGGCTATTCGCAAAGATACAAATATTTTCAGATCATTTATAAATTTAACAGGGGAAGGTTATGATTGAAGTCCATGCAAAAATTTATCTGAAAATTAGATTTTTTTGAAACTTTTCGAAATGCAAGTTTCGGTCAAAAAATCATGATATACTATACACGAGTTTCGGTCAAAAAAATCAAATTAAATCGGGGGCTATCCGCATTGAGATTAATCTTTTCGGATCATTTATAAATTTTACGGAGGAAGGTTATGATTGAAGTCCATGCAAAAATTTATCTGAAAATTAGATTTTATGAAACTTTTCGAAATGCAAGTTTCGGTCAAAAAATCATGATATACTATACACGAGTTTCGTTCAAAAAAATCAAATTAAATCGGGGGCTATTCGCATTGAGATGAATCTTTTCAGATCATTTATAAATTTTAACGGGGATGGTTATGATTGAAGTCCAAGCGAAAATATATCTGAAAATTAGATTTTATGAAACTTTTCGAAATGCATGTTTCGGTCAAAAAATCATGATATATTATACACGAGTTTCGGTTAAATAATCAAATTAAATCGGGGGCTATTCGCATTCAGACGAATGTTTTCAGATCATTTATAAATTTTACGGGGGAAGGTTAAGATTGAAGTCCATGCAAAAATTTATCTGAAAATTAGATTTTTTTAAACTTTTCGAAATGCAAGTTTCGGTCAAAAACTCATGATATACTATACACAAGTTTCGGTCAAAAAATCAAATTAAATCGGGGGCTATTCGCATTGAGACGAATCTTTTCAGATCATTTATAAATTTTACGGGGGAAGGTTATGATTGAAGTCCATGCAAAAATTTATCTGAAAATTAGATTTTATGAAACTTTTCGAAATGCAAGTTTCGGTCAAAAAATCATGATATACTATACACGAGTTTCGTTCAAAAAAATCAAATTAAATCGGGGGCTATTCGCATTGAGATGAATCTTTTCAGATCATTTATAAATTTTAAGGGGGATGGTTATGATTGAAGTCCAAGCGAAAATATATCTGAAAATTAGATTTTATGAAACTTTTCGAAATTCATGTTTCGGTCAAAAAATTATGATATACTCTACACGAGTTTCGGTCAAAAAAATAAAATTAAATCGGGGGCTATTCGCAAAGATACAAATATTTTCAGATCATTTATAAATTTAACAGGGTAAGGTTATGATTGAAGTCCATGCAAAAATTTATCTGAAAATTAGATTTTTTTGAAATTTTTCGAAATGCAAGTTTCGGTCAAAAAATCATGATATACTATACACGAGTTTCGGTCAAAAAAATCAAATTAAATCGGGGGCTATCCGCATTGAGATTAATCTTTTCGGATCATTTATAAATTTTACGGGGGAAGGTTATGATTGAAGTCCATGCAAAAATTTATCTGAAAATTAGATTTTTTTGAAACATTTCGAAATGCAAGTTTCGGTCAAAAAATCATGATATACTATACACGAGTTTCGGTCAAAAAAATCAAATTAAATCGGGGGCTATTCGCATTGAGATTAATCTTTTCAGATCATTTATAAATTTTACGGGGGATGGTTATGATTGAAGTCCAAGCGAAAATATATCTGAAAATTGAATTTATAAAACTTTTCGAAATGCAAGTTTCGGTCAAAAAATCATGATATATTATACACGAGTTTCGGTCAAAAAATCAAATTAAATCGGGGGCTATTCGCATTCAGACGAATGTTTTCAGATCATTTATAAATTTTACGGGGGAAGGTTATGATTGAAGTCCATGCAAAAATTTATCTGAAAATTAGATTTTTTTAAACTTTTCGAAATGCAAGTTTCGGTCAAAAACTCATGATATACTTACACAAGTTTCGGTCAAAAAATCAAATTAAATCAGGGGCTATTCGCAATGAGACGAATCTTTTCAGATCATTTATAAATTTTACGGGGGAAGGTTATGATTGAAGTCCATGCAAAAATTTATCTGAAAATTAGATTTTATGAAACTTTTCGAAATGCAAGTTTCGGTCAAAAAATCATGATATACTATACACGAGTTTCGTTCAAAAAAATCAAATTAAATCGGGGGCTATTCGCATTGAGATGAATCTTTTCAGATCATTTATAAATTTTAAGGGGGATGGTTATGATTGAAGTCCAAGCGAAAATATATCTGAAAATTAGATTTTATGAAACTTTTCGAAATTCATGTTTCGGTGAAAAAATCATGATATACTATACACGAGTTTCGTTCAAAAAAATCAAATTAAATCGGGGGCTATTCGCAAAGATACAAATCTTTTCAGATCATTTATAAATTTAACAGGGGAAGGTTATGATTGAAGTCCATGCAAAAATTTATCTGAAAATTAGATTTTTTTGAAACTTTTCGAAATGCAAGTTTCGGTCAAAAAATCATGATATACTATACACGAGTTTCGGTCAAAAAAATCAAATTAAATCGGGGGCTATCCGCATTGAGATTAATCTTTTCGGATCATTTATAAATTTTACGGGGGAAGGTTATGATTGAAGTCCATGCAAAAATTTATCTGAAAATTAGATTTTTTTGAAACTTTTCGAAATGCAAGTTTCGGTCAAAAAATCATGATATATACACGAGTTTCGGTCAAAAAAATCAAATTAAATCGGGGGCTATTCGCATTGAGATTAATCTTTTCAGATCATTTATAAATTTTACGGGGGATGGTTATGATTGAAGTCCAAGCGAAAATATATCTGAAAATTAGATTTTATAAAACTTTTCGAAATGCAAGTTTCGGTCAAAAAATCATGATATATTATACACGAGTTTCGGTCAAAAAATCAAATTAAATCGGGGGCTATTCGCATTCAGACGAATGTTTTCAGATCATTTATAAATTTTACGAGGGAAGGTTATGATTGAAGTCCATGCAAAAATTTATCTGAAAATTAGATTTTTTTAAACTTTTCGAAATGCAAGTTTAGGTCAAAAAATCATGATATACTTACACAAGTTTCGGTCAAAAAATCAAATTAAATCAGGGGCTATTCGCAATGAGACGAATCTTTTCAGATCATTTATAAATTTTACGGGGGAAGGTTATGATTGAAGTCCATGCAAAAATTTATCTGAAAATTAGATTTTATGATACTTTTCGAAATGCAAGTTTCGGTCAAAAAATCATGATATACTATACACGAGTTTCGTTCAAAAAAATCAAATTAAATCGGGGGCTATTCGCATTGAGATGAATCTTTTCAGATCATTTATAAATTTTAAGGGGGATGGTTATGATTGAAGTCCAAGCGAAAATATATCTGAAAATTAGATTTTATGAAACTTTTCGAAATGCATGTTTCGGTCAAAAAATCATGATATACTCTACACGAGTTTCGGTCAAAAAAATAAAATTAAATCGGGGGCTATTCGCAATGATACGAATCTTTTCAGATCATTTATAAATTTTACGGAGGAAGGTTATGATTGAAGTCCATGCAAAAATATATCTGAAAAATTAGATTTAATGATAATTTTAGAAATGCATGTTTCGGTCAAAAAATCATGATATACTATACACGAGTTTCGTTCAAAAAAAGTCAAATTAAATCGGGGGCTATTCGCAAAGATACAAATATTTTCAGATCATTTATAAATTTAACAGGGGAAGGTTATGATTGAAGTCCATGCAAAAATTTATCTGAAAATTAGATTTTTTTGAAACTTTTCGAAATGCAAGTTTCGGTCAAAAAATCATGATATACTATACACGAGTTTCGGTCAAAAAAATCAAATTAAATCGGGGGCTATCCGCATTGAGATTAATCTTTTCGGATCATTTATAAATTTTACGGGGGAAGGTTATGATTGAAGTCCATGCAAAAATTTATCTGAAAATTAGATTTTTTTGAAACTTTTCGAAATGCAAGTTTCGGTCAAAAAATCATGATATACTATACACGAGTTTCGGTCAAAAAAATCAAATTAAATCGGGGGCTATTCGCATTGAGATTAATCTTTTCAGATCATTTATAAATTTTACGGGGGATGGTTATGATTGAAGTCCAAGCGAAAATATATCTGAAAATTAGATTTTATAAAACTTTTCGAAATGCAAGTTTCGGTCAAAAAATCATGATATATTATACACGAGTTTCGGTCAAAAAATCAAATTAAATCGGGGGCTATTCGCATTCAGACGAATGTTTTCAGATCATTTATAAATTTTACGAGGGAAGGTTATGATTGAAGTCCATGCAAAAATTTATCTGAAAATTAGATTTTTTTAAACTTTTCGAAATGCAAGTTTAGGTCAAAAAATCATGATATACTTACACAAGTTTCGGTCAAAAAATCAAATTAAATCAGGGGCTATTCGCAATGAGACGAATCTTTTCAGATCATTTATAAATTTTACGGGGGAAGGTTATGATTGAAGTCCATGCAAAAATTTATCTGAAAATTAGATTTTATGATACTTTTCGAAATGCAAGTTTCGGTCAAAAAATCATGATATACTATACACGAGTTTCGTTCAAAAAAATCAAATTAAATCGGGGGCTATTCGCATTGAGATGAATCTTTTCAGATCATTTATAAATTTTAAGGGGGATGGTTATGATTGAAGTCCAAGCGAAAATATATCTGAAAATTAGATTTTATGAAACTTTTCGAAATGCATGTTTCGGTCAAAAAATCATGATATACTCTACACGAGTTTCGGTCAAAAAAATAAAATTAAATCGGGGGCTATTCGCAATGATACGAATCTTTTCAGATCATTTATAAATTTTACAGAGGAAGGTTATGATTGAAGTCCATGCAAAAATATATCTGAAAAATTAGATTTAATGATAATTTTAGAAATGCATGTTTCGGTCAAAAAATCATGATATACTATACACGAGTTTCGTTCAAAAAAAGTCAAATTAAATCGGGGGCTATTCGCAAAGATACAAATATTTTCAGATCATTTATAAATTTAACAGGGGAAGGTTATGATTGAAGTCCATGCAAAAATTTATCTGAAAATTAGATTTTTTTGAAACTTTTCGAAATGCAAGTTTCGGTCAAAAAATCATGATATACTATACACGAGTTTCGGTCAAAAAAATCAAATTAAATCGGGGGCTATCCGCATTGAGATTAATCTTTTCGGATCAGTTATAAATTTTACGGAGGAAGGTTATGATTGAAGTCCATGCAAAAATTTATCTGAAATTTAGATTTTTTTGAAACTTTTCGAAATGCAAGTTTCGGTCAAAAAATCATGATATACTATACACGAGTTTCGGTCAAAAAAATCAAATTAAATCGGGGGCTATTCGCATTGAGATTAATCTTTTCAGATCATTTATAAATTTTACGGGGGATGGTTATGATTGAAGTCCAAGCGAAAATATATCTGAAAATTAGATTTTATAAAACTTTTCGAAATGCAAGTTTCGGTCAAAAAATCATGATATACTCTACACGAGTTTCGGTCAAAAAAATAAAATTAAATCGGGGGCTATTCGCAATGATACGAATCTTTTCAGATCATTTATAAATTTTACGGAGGAAGGTTATGATTGAAGTCCATGCAAAAATATATCTGAAAAATTAGATTTTATGATAATTTTCGAAATGCATGTTTCGGTCAAAAAATCATGATATACTATACACGAGTTTCGTTCAAAAAAATCAAATTAAATCGGGGGCTATTCGCAAAGATACAAATCTTTTCAGATCATTTATAAATTTAACAGGGGAAGGTTATGATTGAAGTCCATGCAAAAATTTATCTGAAAATTAGATTTTTTTGAAACTTTTCGAAATGCAAGTTTCGGTCAAAAAATCATGATATACTATACACGAGTTTCGGTCAAAAAAATCAAATTAAATCGGGGGCTATCCGCATTGAGATTAATCTTTTCGGATCATTTATAAATTTTACGGGGGAAGGTTATGATTGAAGTCCATGCAAAAATTTATCTGAAAATTAGATTTTTTTGAAACTTTTCGAAATGCAAGTTTCGGTCAAAAAATCATGATATATACACGAGTTTCGGTCAAAAAAATCAAATTAAATCGGGGGCTATTCGCATTGAGATTAATCTTTTCAGATCATTTATAAATTTTACGGGGGATGGTTATGATTGAAGTCCAAGCGAAAATATATCTGAAAATTAGATTTTATAAAACTTTTCGAAATGCAAGTTTCGGTCAAAAAATCATGATATATTATACACGAGTTTCGGTCAAAAAATCAAATTAAATCGGGGGCTATTCGCATTCAGACGAATGTTTTCAGATCATTTATAAATTTAACGAGGGAAGGTTATGATTGAAGTCCATGCAAAAATTTATCTGAAAATTAGATTTTTTTAAACTTTTCGAAATGCAAGTTTAGGTCAAAAAATCATGATATACTTACACAAGTTTCGGTCAAAAAATCAAATTAAATCAGGGGCTATTCGCAATGAGACGAATCTTTTCAGATCATTTATAAATTTTACGGGGGAAGGTTATGATTGAAGTCCATGCAAAAATTTATCTGAAAATTAGATTTTATGAAACTTTTCGAAATGCAAGTTTCGGTCAAAAAATCATGATATACTATACACGAGTTTCGTTCAAAAAAATCAAATTAAATCGGGGGCTATTCGCATTGAGATGAATCTTTTCAGATCATTTATAAATTTTAAGGGGGATGGTTATGATTGAAGTCCAAGCGAAAATATATCTGAAAATTAGATTTTATGAAACTTTTCGAAATTCATGTTTCGGTCAAAAAATCATGATATACTATACACGAGTTTCGTTCAAAAAAATCAAATTAAATCGGGGGCTATTCGCAAAGATACAAATCTTTTCAGATCATTTATAAATTTAACAGGGGAAGGTTATGATTGAAGTCCATGCAAAAATTTATCTGAAAATTAGATTTTTTTGAAACTTTTCGAAATGCAAGTTTCGGTCAAAAAATCATGATATACTATACACGAGTTTCGGTCAAAAAAATCAAATTAAATCGGGGGCTATCCGCATTGAGAATAATCTTTTCGGATGATTTATAAATTTTACGGGGGAAGGTTATGATTGAAGTCCATGCAAAAATTTATCTGAAAATTAGATTTTTTTGAAACTTTTCGAAATGCAAGTTTCGGTCAAAAAATCATGATATATACACGAGTTTCGGTCAAAAAAATCAAATTAAATCGGGGGCTATTCGCATTGAGATTAATCTTTTCAGATCATTTATAAATTTTACGGGGGATGGTTATGATTGAAGTCCAAGCGAAAATATATCTGAAAATTAGATTTTATAAAACTTTTCGAAATGCAAGTTTCGGTCAAAAAATCATGATATATTATACACGAGTTTCGGTCAAAAAATCAAATTAAATCGGGGGCTATTCGCATTCAGACGAATGTTTTCAGATCATTTATAAATTTTACGAGGGAAGGTTATGATTGAAGTCCATGCAAAAATTTATCTGAAAATTAGATTTTTTTAAACTTTTCGAAATGCAAGTTTAGGTCAAAAAATCATGATATACTTACACAAGTTTCGGTCAAAAAATCAAATTAAATCAGGGGCTATTCGCAATGAGACGAATCTTTTCAGATCATTTATAAATTTTACGGGGGAAGGTTATGATTGAAGTCCATGCAAAAATTTATCTGAAAATTAGATTTTATGAAACTTTTCGAAATGCAAGTTTCGGTCAAAAAATCATGATATACTATACACGAGTTTCGTTCAAAAAAATCAAATTAAATCGGGGGCTATTCGCATTGAGATGAATCTTTTCAGATCATTTATAAATTTTAAGGGGGATGGTTATGATTGAAGTCCAAGCGAAAATATATCTGAAAATTAGATTTTATGAAACTTTTCGAAATGCATGTTTCGGTCAAAAAATCATGATATACTCTACACGAGTTTCGGTCAAAAAAATAAAATTAAATCGGGGGCTATTCGCAATGATACGAATCTTTTCAGAGCATTTATAAATTTTACGGAGGAAGGTTATGATTGAAGTCCATGCAAAAATATATCTGAAAAATTAGATTTAATGATAATTTTAGAAATGCATGTTTCGGTCAAAAAATCATGATATACTATACACGAGTTTCGTTCAAAAAAATCAAATTAAATCGGGGGCTATTCGCAAAGATACAAATATTTTCAGATCATTTATAAATTTAACAGGGGAAGGTTATGATTGAAGTCCATGCAAAAATTTATCTGAAAATTAGATTTTTTTGAAACTTTTCGAAATGCAAGTTTCGGTCAAAAAATCATGATATACTATACACGAGTTTCGGTCAAAAAAATCAAATTAAATCGGGGGCTATCCGCATTGAGATTAATCTTTTCGGATCATTTATAAATTTTACGGAGGAAGGTTATGATTGAAGTCCATGCAAAAATTTATCTGAAATTTAGATTTTTTTGAAACTTTTCGAAATGCAAGTTTCGGTCAAAAAATCATGATATACTATACACGAGTTTCGGTCAAAAAAATCAAATTAAATCGGGGGCTATTCGCATTGAGATTAATCTTTTCAGATCATTTATAAATTTTACGGGGGATGGTTATGATTGAAGTCCAAGCGAAAATATATCTGAAAATTAGATTTTATAAAACTTTTCGAAATGCAAGTTTCGGTCAAAAAATCATGATATACTCTACACGAGTTTCGGTCAAAAAAATAAAATTAAATCGGGGGCTATTCGCAATGATACGAATCTTTTCAGATCATTTATAAATTTTACGGAGGAAGGTTATGATTGAAGTCCATGCAAAAATATATCTGAAAAATTAGATTTTATGATAATTTTCGAAATGCATGTTTCGGTCAAAAAATCATGATATACTATACACGAGTTTCGTTCAAAAAAAATCAAATTAAATCGGGGGCTATTCGCAAAGATACAAATCTTTTCAGATCATTTATAAATTTAACAGGGGAAGGTTATGATTGAAGTCCATGCAAAAATTTATCTGAAAATTAGATTTTTTTGAAACTTTTCGAAATGCAAGTTACGGTCAAAAAATCATGATATACTATACACGAGTTTCGGTCAAAAAAATCAAATTAAATCGGGGGCTATCCGCATTGAGATTAATCTTTTCGGATCATTTATAAATTTTACGGGGGAAGGTTATGATTGAAGTCCATGCAAAAATTTATCTGAAAATTAGATTTTTTTGAAACTTTTCGAAATGCAAGTTTCGGTCAAAAAATCATGATATATACACGAGTTTCGGTCAAAAAAATCAAATTAAATCGGGGGCTATTCGCATTGAGATTAATCTTTTCAGATCATTTATAAATTTTACGGGGGATGGTTATGATTGATGTCCAAGCGAAAATATATCTGAAAATTAGATTTTATAAAACTTTTCGAAATGCAAGTTTCGGTCAAAAAATCATGATATATTATACACGAGTTTCGGTCAAAAAATCAAATTAAATCGGGGGCTATTCGCATTCAGACGAATGTTTTCAGATCATTTATAAATTTAACGAGGGAAGGTTATGATTGAAGTCCATGCAAAAATTTATCTGAAAATTAGATTTTTTTAAACTTTTCGAAATGCAAGTTTAGGTCAAAAAATCATGATATACTTACACAAGTTTCGGTCAAAAAATCAAATTAAATCAGGGGCTATTCGCAATGAGACGAATCTTTTCAGATCATTTATAAATTTTACGGGGGAAGGTTATGATTGAAGTCCATGCAAAAATTTATCTGAAAATTAGATTTTATGAAACTTTTCGAAATGCAAGTTTCGGTCAAAAAATCATGATATACTCTACACGAGTTTCGGTCAAAAAAATAAAATTAAATCGGGGGCTATTCGCAATGATACGAATCTTTTCAGATCATTTATAAATTTTACGGAGGAAGGTTATGATTGAAGTCCATGCAAAAATATATCTGAAAAATTAGATTTAATGATAATTTTAGAAATGCATGTTTCGGTCAAAAAATCATGATATACTATACACGAGTTTCGTTCAAAAAAATCAAATTAAATCGGGGGCTATTCGCAAAGATACAAATATTTTCAGATCATTTATAAATTTAACAGGGGAAGGTTATGATTGAAGTCCATGCAAAAATTTATCTGAAAATTAGATTTTTTTGAAACTTTTCGAAATGCAAGTTTCGGTCAAAAAATCATGATATACTATACACGAGTTTCGGTCAAAAAAATCAAATTAAATCGGGGGCTATCCGCATTGAGATTAATCTTTTCGGATCATTTATAAATTTTACGGGGGAAGATTATGATTGAAGTCCATGCAATAATTTATCTGAAAATTAGATTTTTTTGAAACTTTTCGAAATGCATGTTTCGGTCAAAAAATCATGATATATTATACACGAGTTTCGGTCAAAAAAATCAAATTAAATCGGGGGCTATTCGCATTGAGATTAATCTTTTCAGATCATTTATAAATTTTACGGGGGATGGTTATGATTGAAGTCCAAGCGAAAATATATCTGAAAATTAGATTTTATAAAACTTTTCGAAATGCAAGTTTCGGTCAAAAAATCATGATATACTCTACACGAGTTTCGGTGAAAAAAATAAAATTAAATCGGGGGCTATTCGCAATGATACGAATCTTTTCAGATCATTTATAAATTTTACGGAGGAAGGTTATGATTGAAGTCCATGCAAAAATATATCTGAAAAATTAGATTTTATGATAATTTTCGAAATGCATGTTTCGGTCAAAAAATCATGATATACTATACACGAGTTTCGTTCAAAAAAATCAAATTAAATCGGGGGCTATTCGCAAAGATACAAATCTTTTCAAATCATTTATAAATTTAACAAGGGAAGGTTATGATTGAAGTCCATGCAAAAATTTATCTGAAAATTAGATTTTTTGAAACTTTTCGAAATGCAAGTTTCGGTCAAAAAATCATGATATACTATACACGAGTTTCGGTCAAAAAAATCAAATTAAATCGGGGGCTATTCGCATTGAGATTAATCTTTTCAGATCATTTATAAATTTTACGGGGGATGGTTATGATTGAAGTCCAAGCGAAAATATATCTGAAAATTAGATTTTATAAAACTTTTCGAAATGCAAGTTTCGGTCAAAAAATCATGATATATTATACACGAGTTTCGGCCAAAAAATCAAATTAAATCGGGGGCTATTCGCATTCAGACGAATGTTTTCAGATCATTTATAAATTTTACGGGGGAAGGTTATGATTGAAGTCCAAGCGAAAATATATCTGAAAATTAGATTTTATAAAACTTTTCGAAATGCAAGTTTCGGTCAAAAAATCATGATATACTCTACACGAGTTTCGGTCAAAAAAATAAAATTAAATCGGGGGCTATTCGCAATGATACGAATCTTTTCAGATCATTTATAAATTTTACGGAGGAAGGTTATGATTGAAGTCCATGCAAAAATATATCTGAAAAATTAGATTTTATGATAATTTTCGAAATGCATGTTTCGGTCAAAAAATAATGATATACTATACACGAGTTTCGTTCAAAAAAATCAAATTAAATCGGGGGCTATTCGCAAAGATACAAATCTTTTCAGATCATTTATAAATTTAACAGGGGAAGGTTATGATTGAAGTCCATGCAAAAATATATCTGAAAATTAGATTTTTTTGAAACTTTTCGAAATGCAAGTTTCGGTCAAAAAATCATGATATACTATACACGAGTTTCGGTCAAAAAAATCAAATTAAATCGGGGGCTATCCGCATTGAGATTAATCTTTTCGGATCATTTATAAATTTTACGGGGGAAGGTTATGATTGAAGTCCATGCAAAAATTTATCTGAAAATTAGATTTTTTTGAAACTTTTCGAAATGCAAGTTTCGGTCAAAAAATCATGATATACTATACACGAGTTTCGGTCAAAAAAATCAAATTAAATCGGGGGCTATTCGCATTGAGATTAATCTTTTCAGATCTTTTATAAATTTTACGGGGGATGGTTATGATTGAAGTCCAAGCGAAAATATATCTGAAAATTAGATTTTATAAAACTTTTCGAAATGCAAGTTTCGGTCAAAAAATCATGATATATTATACACGAGTTTCGGTCAAAAAATCAAATTAAATCGGGGGCTATTCGCATTCAGACGAATGTTTTCAGATCATTTATAAATTTTACGAGGGAAGGTTATGATTGAAGTCCATGCAAAAATTTATTTGAAAATTAGATTTTTTTAAACTTTTCGAAATGCAAGTTTAGGTCAAAAAATCATGATATACTTACACAAGTTTCGGTCAAAAAATCAAATTAAATCAGGGGCTATTCGCAATGAGACGAATCTTTTCAGATCATTTATAAATTTTACGGGGGAAGGTTATGATTGAAGTCCATGCAAAAATTTATCTGAAAATTAGATTTTATGAAACTTTTCGAAATGCAAGTTTCGGTCAAAAAATCATGATATACTCTACACGAGTTTCGGTCAAAAAAATAAAATTAAATCGGGGGCTATTCGCAATGATACGAATCTTTTCAGATCATTTATAAATTTTACGGAGCAAGGTTATGATTGAAGTCCATGCAAAAATATATCTGAAAAATTAGATTTAATGATAATTTTAGAAATGCATGTTTCGGTCAAAAAATCATGATATACTATACACGAGTTTCGTTCAAAAAAATCAAATTAAATCGGGGGCTATTCGCAAAGATACAAATATTTTCAGATCATTTATAAATTTAACAGGGGAAGGTTATGATTGAAGTCCATGCAAAAATTTATCTGAAAATTAGATTTTTTTGAAACTTTTCGAAATGCAAGTTTCGGTCAAAAAATCATGATATACTATACACGAGTTTCGGTCAAAAAAATCAAATTAAATCGGGGGCTATCCGCATTGAGATTAATCTTTTCGGATCATTTATAAATTTTACGGGGGAAGATTATGATTGAAGTCCATGCAATAATTTATCTGAAAATTAGATTTTTTTGAAACTTTTCGAAATGCATGTTTCGGTCAAAAAATCATGATATACTATACACGAGTTTCGGTCAAAAAAATCAAATTAAATCGGGGGCTATTCGCATTGAGATTAATCTTTTCAGATCATTTATAAATTTTACGGGGGATGGTTATGATTGAAGTCCAAGCGAAAATATATCTGAAAATTAGATTTTATAAAACTTTTCGAAATGCAAGTTTCGGTCAAAAAATCATGATATACTCTACACGAGTTTCGGTCAAAAAAATAAAATTAAATCGGGGGCTATTCGCAATGATACGAATCTTTTCAGATCATTTATAAATTTTACGGAGGAAGGTTATGATTGAAGTCCATGCAAAAATATATCTGAAAAATTAGATTTTATGATAATTTTCGAAATGCATGTTTCGGTCAAAAAATCATGATATACTATACACGAGTTTCGTTCAAAAAATCAAATTAAATCGGGGGCTATTCGCAAAGATACAAATCTTTTCAAATCATTTATAAATTTAACAGGGGAAGGTTATGATTGAAGTCCATGCAAAAATTTATCTGAAAATTAGATTTTTTGAAACTTTTCGAAATGCATGTTTCGGTCAAAAAATCATGATATACTATACACGAGTTTCGGTCAAAAAAATCAAATTAAATCGGGGGCTATTCGCATTGAGATTAATCTTTTCAGATCATTTATAAATTTTACGGGGGATGGTTATGATTGAAGTCCAAGCGAAAATATATCTGAAAATTAGATTTTATAAAACTTTTCGAAATGCAAGTTTCGGTCAAAAAATCATGATATATTATACACGAGTTTCGGTCAAAAAATCAAATTAAATCGGGGGCTATTCGCATTCAGACGAATGTTTTCAGATCATTTATAAATTTAACAGGGGAAGGTTATGATTGAAGTCCATGCAAAAATTTATCTGAAAATTAGATTTTTTTGAAACTTTTCGAAATGCAAGTTTCGGTCAAAAAATCATGATATACTATACACGAGTTTCGGTCAAAAAAATCAAATTAAATCGGGGGCTATCCGCATTGAGATTAATCTTTTCGGATCATTTATAATTTTTACGGGGGAAGATTATGATTGAAGTCCATGCAATAATTTATCTGAAAATTAGATTTTTTTGAAACTTTTCGAAATGCATGTTTCGGTCAAAAAATCATGATATACTATACACGAGTTTCGGTCAAAAAAATCAAATTAAATCGGGGGCTATTCGCATTGAGATTAATCTTTTCAGATCATTTATAAATTTTACGGGGGATGGTTATGATTGAAGTCCAAGCGAAAATATATCTGAAAATTAGATTTTATAAAACTTTTCGAAATGCAAGTTTCGGTCAAAAAATCATGATATACTCTACACGAGTTTCGGTCAAAAAAATAAAATTAAATCGGGGGCTATTCGCAATGATACGAATCTTTTCAGATCATTTATAAATTTTACGGAGGAAGGTTATGATTGAAGTCCATGCAAAAATATATCTGAAAAATTAGATTTTATGATAATTTTCGAAATGCATGTTTCGGTCAAAAAATCATGATATACTATACACGAGTTTCGTTCAAAAAAATCAAATTAAATCGGGGGCTATTCGCAAAGATACAAATCATTTCAGATAATTTATAAATTTAACAGGGGAAGGTTATGATTGAAGTCCATGCAAAAATTTATCTGAAAATTAGATTTTTTTGAAACTTTTCGAAATGCAAGTTTCGGTCAAAAAATCATGATATACTATACACGAGTTTCGGTCAAAAAATCAAATTAAATCAGGGGCTATTCGCAATGAGACGAATCTTTTCAGATCATTTATAAATTTTACGGGGGAAGGTTATGATTGAAGTCCATGCAAAAATTTATCTGAAAATTAGATTTTATGAAACTTTTCGAAATGCAAGTTTCGGTCAAAAAACCATGATATACTATACACGAGTTTCGTTCAAAAAAATCAAATTAAATCGGGGGCTATTCGGATTGAGATGAATCTTTTCAGATCATTTATAAATTTTAAGGGGGATGGTTATGATTGAAGTCCAAGCGAAAATATATCTGAAAATTAGATTTTATGAAACTTTTCGAAATTCAAGTTTCGGTCAAAAAATCATAATATACTCTACACGAGTTTCGGTCAAAAAAATAAAATTAAATCGGGGGCTATTCGCAATGATACGAATCTTTTCAGATCATTTATAAATTTTACGGAGGAAGGTTATGATTGAAGTCCATGCAAAAATATATCTGAAAAATTAGATTTTATGATAATTTTCGAAATGCATGTTTCGGTCAAAAAATCATGATATACTATACACGAGTTTCGTTCAAAAAATCAAATTAAATCGGGGGCTATTCGCAAAGATACAAATCTTTTCAAATCATTTATAAATTTAACAGGGGAAGGTTATGATTGAAGTCCATGCAAAAATTTATCTGAAAATTAGATTTTTTGAAACTTTTCGAAATGCATGTTTCGGTCAAAAAATCATGATATACTATACACGAGTTTCGGTCAAAAAAATCAAATTAAATCGGGGGCTATTCGCATTGAGATTAATCTTTTCAGATCATTTATAAATTTTACGGGGGATGGTTATGATTGAAGTCCAAGCGAAAATATATCTGAAAATTAGATTTTATAAAACTTTTCGAAATGCAAGTTTCGGTCAAAAAATCATGATATATTATACACGAGTTTCGGTCAAAAAATCAAATTAAATCGGGGGCTATTCGCATTCAGACGAATGTTTTCAGATCATTTATAAATTTAACAGGGGAAGGTTATGATTGAAGTCCATGCAAAAATTTATCTGAAAATTAGATTTTTTTGAAACTTTTCGAAATGCAAGTTTCGGTCAAAAAATCATGATATACTATACACGAGTTTCGGTCAAAAAAATCAAATTAAATCGGGGGCTATCCGCATTGAGATTAATCTTTTCGGATCATTTATAATTTTTACGGGGGAAGATTATGATTGAAGTCCATGCAATAATTTATCTGAAAATTAGATTTTTTTGAAACTTTTCGAAATGCATGTTTCGGTCAAAAAATCATGATATACTATACACGAGTTTCGGTCAAAAAAATCAAATTAAATCGGGGGCTATTCGCATTGAGATTAATCTTTTCAGATCATTTATAAATTTTACGGGGGATGGTTATGATTGAAGTCCAAGCGAAAATATATCTGAAAATTAGATTTTATAAAACTTTTCGAAATGCAAGTTTCGGTCAAAAAATCATGATATACTCTACACGAGTTTCGGTCAAAAAAATAAAATTAAATCGGGGGCTATTCGCAATGATACGAATCTTTTCAGATCATTTATAAATTTTACGGAGGAAGGTTATGATTGAAGTCCATGCAAAAATATATCTGAAAAATTAGATTTTATGATAATTTTCGAAATGCATGTTTCGGTCAAAAAATCATGATATACTATACACGAGTTTCGTTCAAAAAAATCAAATTAAATCGGGGGCTATTCGCAAAGATACAAATCTTTTCAGATCATTTATAAATTTAACAGGGGAAGGTTATGATTGAAGTCCATGCAAAAATTTATCTGAAAATTAGATTTTTTGAAACTTTTCGAAATGCAAGTTTCGGTCAAAAAATCATGATATACTATACACGAGTTTCGGTCAAAAAAATCAAATTAAATCGGGGGCTATTCGCATTGAGATTAATCTTTTCAGATCATTTATAAATTTTACGGGGGATGGTTATGATTGAAGTCCAAGCGAAAATATATCTGAAAATTAGATTTTATAAAACTTTTCGAAATGCAAGTTTCGGTCAAAAAATCATGATATATTATACACGAGTTTCGGTCAAAAAATCAAATTAAATCGGGGGCTATTCGCATTCAGACGAATGTTTTCAGATCATTTATAAATTTTACGGGGGAAGGTTATGATTGAAGTCCATGCAAAAATTTATCTGAAAATTAGATTTTTTTAAACTTTTCGAAATGCAAGTTTCGGTCAAAAACTCATGATATACTTACACAAGTTTCGGTCAAAAAATCAAATTAAATCAGGGGCTATTCGCAATGAGACGAATCTTTTCAGATCATTTATAAATTTTACGGGGGAAGGTTATGATTGAAGTCCATGCAAAAATTTATCTGAAAATTAGATTTTATGAAACTTTTCGAAATGCAAGTTTCGGTCAAAAATCATGATATACTATACACGAGTTTCGTTCAAAAAAATCAAATTAAATCGGGGGCTATTCGCATTGAGATGAATCTTTTCAGATCATTTATAAATTTTAAGGGGGATGGTTATGATTGAAGTCCAAGCGAAAATATATCTGAAAATTAGATTTTATGAAACTTTTCGAAATTCAAGTTTTGGTCAAAAAATCATGATATACTCTACACGAGTTTCGGTCAAAAAAATAAAATTAAATCGGGGGCTATTCGCAATGATACGAATCTTTTCAGATCATTTATAAATTTTACGGAGGAAGGTTATGATTGAAGTCCATGCAAAAATATATCTGAAAAATTAGATTTTATGATAATTTTCGAAATGCATGTTTCGGTCAAAAAATCATGATATACTATACACGAGTTTCGTTCAAAAAAATCAAATTAAATCGGGGGCTATTCGCAAAGATACAAATCATTTCAGATAATTTATAAATTTAACAGGGGAAGGTTATGATTGAAGTCCATGCAAAAATTTATCTGAAAATTAGATTTTTTTGAAACTTTTCGAAATGCAAGTTTCGGTCAAAAAATCATGATATACTATACACGAGTTTCGGTCAAAAAATCAAATTAAATCAGGGGCTATTCGCAATGAGACGAATCTTTTCAGATCATTTATAAATTTTACGGGGGAAGGTTATGATTGAAGTCCATGCAAAAATTTATCTGAAAATTAGATTTTATGAAACTTTTCGAAATGCAAGTTTCGGTCAAAAAATCATGATATACTATACACGAGTTTCGTTCAAAAAAATCAAATTAAATCGGGGGCTATTCGGATTGAGATGAATCTTTTCAGATCATTTATAAATTTTAAGGGGGATGGTTATGATTGAAGTCCAAGCGAAAATATATCTGAAAATTAGATTTTATGAAACTTTTCGAAATTCAAGTTTCGGTCAAAAAATCATAATATACTCTACACGAGTTTCGGTCAAAAAAATAAAATTAAATCGGGGGCTATTCGCAATGATACGAATCTTTTCAGATCATTTATAAATTTTACGGAGGAAGGTTATGATTGAAGTCCATGCAAAAATATATCTGAAAAATTAGATTTAATGATAATTTTAGAAATGCATGTTTCGGTCAAAAAATCATGATATACTATACACGAGTTTCGTTCAAAAAAATCAAATTAAATTGGGGGCTATTCGCAAAGATACAAATCTTTTCAGATCATTTATAAATTTAACAGGGGAAGGTTATGATTGAAGTCCATGCAAAAATTTATCTGAAAATTAGATTTTTTGAAACTTTTCGAAATGCATGTTTCGGTCAAAAAATCATGATATACTATACACGAGTTTCGGTCAAAAAAATCAAATTAAATCGGGGGCTATTCGCATTGAGATTAATCTTTTCAGATCATTTATAAATTTTACGGGGGATGGTTATGATTGAAGTCCAAGCGAAAATATATCTGAAAATTAGATTTTATAAAACTTTTCGAAATGCAAGTTTCGGTCAAAAAATCATGATATATTATACACGAGTTTCGGTCAAAAAATCAAATTAAATCGGGGGCTATTCGCATTCAGACGAATGTTTTCAGATCATTTATAAATTTAACAGGGGAAGGTTATGATTGAAGTCCATGCAAAAATTTATCTGAAAATTAGATTTTTTTGAAACTTTTCGAAATGCAAGTTTCGGTCAAAAAATCATGATATACTATACACGAGTTTCGGTCAAAAAAATCAAATTAAATCGGGGGCTATCCGCATTGAGATTAATCTTTTCGGATCATTTATAATTTTTACGGGGGAAGATTATGATTGAAGTCCATGCAATAATTTATCTGAAAATTAGATTTTTTTGAAACTTTTCGAAATGCATGTTTCGGTCAAAAAATCATGATATACTATACACGAGTTTCGGTCAAAAAAATCAAATTAAATCGGGGGCTATTCGCATTGAGATTAATCTTTTCAGATCATTTATAAATTTTACGGGGGATGGTTATGATTGAAGTCCAAGCGAAAATATATCTGAAAATTAGATTTTATAAAACTTTTCGAAATGCAAGTTTCGGTCAAAAAATCATGATATACTCTACACGAGTTTCGGTCAAAAAAATAAAATTAAATCGGGGGCTATTCGCAATGATACGAATCTTTTCAGATCATTTATAAATTTTACGGAGGAAGGTTATGATTGAAGTCCATGCAAAAATATATCTGAAAAATTAGATTTTATGATAATTTTCGAAATGCATGTTTCGGTCAAAAAATCATGATATACTATACACGAGTTTCGTTCAAAAAAATCAAATTAAATCGGGGGCTATTCGCAAAGATACAAATCTTTTCAGATCATTTATAAATTTAACAGGGGAAGGTTATGATTGAAGTCCATGCAAAAATTTATCTGAAAATTAGATTTTTTGAAACTTTTCGAAATGCAAGTTTCGGTCAAAAAATCATGATATACTATACACGAGTTTCGGTCAAAAAAATCAAATTAAATCGGGGGCTATTCGCATTGAGATTAATCTTTTCAGATCATTTATAAATTTTACGGGGGATGGTTATGATTGAAGTCCAAGCGAAAATATATCTGAAAATTAGATTTTATAAAACTTTTCGAAATGCAAGTTTCGGTCAAAAAATCATGATATATTATACACGAGTTTCGGTCAAAAAATCAAATTAAATCGGGGGCTATTCGCATTCGGACGAATGTTTTCAAATCATTTATAAATTTTACGGGGGAAGGTTATGATTGAAGTCCATGCAAAAATTTATCTGAAAATTAGATTTTTTTAAACTTTTCGAAATGCAAGTTTCGGTCAAAAACTCATGATATACTTACACAAGTTTCGGTCAAAAAATCAAATTAAATCAGGGGCTATTCGCAATGAGACGAATCTTTTCAGATCATTTATAAATTTTACGGGGGAAGGTTATGATTGAAGTCCATGCAAAAATTTATCTGAAAATTAGATTTTATGAAACTTTTCGAAATGCAAGTTTCGGTCAAAAATCATGATATACTATACACGAGTTTCGTTCAAAAAAATCAAATTAAATCGGGGGCTATTCGCATTGAGATGAATCTTTTCAGATCATTTATAAATTTTAAGGGGGATGGTTATGATTGAAGTCCAAGCGAAAATATATCTGAAAATTAGATTTTATGAAACTTTTCGAAATTCAAGTTTTGGTCAAAAAATCATGATATACTCTACACGAGTTTCGGTCAAAAAAATAAAATTAAATCGGGGGCTATTCGCAATGATACGAATCTTTTCAGATCATTTATAAATTTTACGGAGGAAGGTTATGATTGAAGTCCATGCAAAAATATATCTGAAAAATTAGATTTTATGATAATTTTCGAAATGCATGTTTCGGTCAAAAAATCATGATATACTATACACGAGTTTCGTTCAAAAAAATCAAATTAAATCGGGGGCTATTCGCAAAGATACAAATCATTTCAGATAATTTATAAATTTAACAGGGGAAGGTTATGATTGAAGTCCATGCAAAAATTTATCTGAAAATTAGATTTTTTTGAAACTTTTCGAAATGCAAGTTTCGGTCAAAAAATCATGATATACTATACACGAGTTTCGGTCAAAAAATCAAATTAAATCAGGGGCTATTCGCAATGAGACGAATCTTTTCAGATCATTTATAAATTTTACGGGGGAAGGTTATGATTGAAGTCCATGCAAAAATTTATCTGAAAATTAGATTTTATGAAACTTTTCGAAATGCAAGTTTCGGTCAAAAAATCATGATACACGAGTTTCGTTCAAAAAAATCAAATTAAATCGGGGGCTATTCGGATTGAGATGAATCTTTTCAGATCATTTATAAATTTTAAGGGGGATGGTTATGATTGAAGTCCAAGCGAAAATATATCTGAAAATTAGATTTTATGAAACTTTTCGAAATTCAAGTTTCGGTCAAAAAATCATAATATACTCTACACGAGTTTCGGTCAAAAAAATAAAATTAAATCGGGGGCTATTCGCAATGATACGAATCTTTTCAGATCATTTATAAATTTTACGGAGGAAGGTTATGATTGAAGTCCATGCAAAAATATATCTGAAAAATTAGATTTAATGATAATTTTAGAAATGCATGTTTCGGTCAAAAAATCATGATATACTATACACGAGTTTCGTTCAAAAAAATCAAATTAAATCGGGGGCTATTCGCAAAGATACAAATCTTTTCAGATCATTTATAAATTTAACAGGGGAAGGTTATGATTGAAGTCCATGCAAAAATTTATCTGAAAATTAGATTTTTTTGAAACTTTTCGAAATGCAAGTTTCGGTCAAAAAATCATGATATACTATACACGAGTTTCGGTCAAAAAAATCAAATTAAATCGGGGGCTATTCGCATTGAGATTAATCTTTTCAGATCATTTATAAATTTTACGGGGGATGGTTATGATTGAAGTCCAAGCGAAAATATATCTGAAAATTAGATTTTATAAAACTTTTCGAAATGCAAGTTTCGGTCAAAAAATCATGATATATTATACACGAGTTTCGGTCAAAAAATCAAATTAAATCGGGGGCTGTTCGCATTCAGACGAATGTTTTCAGATCATTTATAAATTTTACGAGGGAAGCTTATGATTGAAGTCCATGCAAAAATTTATCTGAAAATTAGATTTTTTTAAACTTTTCGAAATGCAAGTTTCGGTCAAAAACTCATGATATACTTACACAAGTTTCGGTCAAAAAATCAAATTAAATCAGGGGCTATTCGCAATGAGACGAATCTTTTCAGATCATTTATAAATTTTACGGGGGAAGGTTATGATTGAAGTCCATGCAAAAATTTATCTGAAAATTAGATTTTATGAAACTTTTCGAAATGCAAGTTTCGGTCAAAAATCATGATATACTATACACGAGTTTCGTTCAAAAAAATCAAATTAAATCGGGGGCTATTCGCATTGAGATGAATCTTTTCAGATCATTTATAAATTTGAAGGGGGATGGTTATGATTGAAGTCCAAGCGAAAATATATCTGAAAATTAGATTTTATGAAACTTTTCGAAATTCAAGTTTTGGTCAAAAAATCATGATATACTCTACACGAGTTTCGGTCAAAAAAATAAAATTAAATCGGGGGCTATTCGCAATGATACGAATCTTTTCAGATCATTTATAAATTTTACGGAGGAAGGTTATGATTGAAGTCCATGCAAAAATATATCTGAAAAATTAGATTTTATGATAATTTTCGAAATGCATGTTTCGGTCAAAAAATCATGATATACTATACACGAGTTTCGTTCAAAAAAATCAAATTAAATCGGGGGCTATTCGCAAAGATACAAATCATTTCAGATAATTTATAAATTTAACAGGGGAAGGTTATGATTGAAGTCCATGCAAAAATTTATCTGAAAATTAGATTTTTTTGAAACTTTTCGAAATGCAAGTTTCGGTCAAAAAATCATGATATACTATACACGAGTTTCGGTCAAAAAATCAAATTAAATCAGGGGCTATTCGCAATGAGACGAATCTTTTCAGATCATTTATAAATTTTACGGGGGAAGGTTATGATTGAAGTCCATGCAAAAATTTATCTGAAAATTAGATTTTATGAAACTTTTCGAAATGCAAGTTTCGGTCAAAAAATCATGATATACTATACACGAGTTTCGTTCAAAAAAATCAAATTAAATCGGGGGCTATTCGGATTGAGATGAATCTTTTCAGATCATTTATAAATTTTAAGGGGGATGGTTATGATTGAAGTCCAAGCGAAAATATATCTGAAAATTAGATTTTATGAAACTTTTCGAAATTCAAGTTTCGGTCAAAAAATCATAATATACTCTACACGAGTTTCGGTCAAAAAAATAAAATTAAATCGGGGGCTATTCGCAATGATACGAATCTTTTCAGATCATTTATAAATTTTACGGAGGAAGGTTATGATTGAAGTCCATGCAAAAATATATCTGAAAAATTAGATTTAATGATAATTTTAGAAATGCATGTTTCGGTCAAAAAATCATGATATACTATACACGAGTTTCGTTCAAAAAAATCAAATTAAATCGGGGGCTATTCGCAAAGATACAAATCTTTTCAGATCATTTATAAATTTAACAGGGGAAGGTTATGATTGAAGTCCATGCAAAAATTTATCTGAAAATTAGATTTTTTTGAAACTTTTCGAAATGCAAGTTTCGGTCAAAAAATCATGATATACTATACACGAGTTTCGGTCAAAAAAATCAAATTAAATCGGGGGCTATTCGCATTGAGATTAATCTTTTCAGATCATTTATAAATTTTACGGGGGATGGTTATGATTGAAGTCCAAGCGAAAATATATCTGAAAATTAGATTTTATAAAACTTTTCGAAATGCAAGTTTCGGTCAAAAAATCATGATATATTATACACGAGTTTCGGTCAAAAAATCAAATTAAATCGGGGGCTGTTCGCATTCAGACGAATGTTTTCAGATCATTTATAAATTTTACGAGGGAAGCTTATGATTGAAGTCCATGCAAAAATTTATCTGAAAATTAGATTTTTTTAAACTTTTCGAAATGCAAGTTTAGGTCAAAAAATCATGATATACTTACACAAGTTTCGGTCAAAAAATCAAATTAAATCAGGGGCTATTCGCAATGAGACGAATCTTTTCAGATCATTTATAAATTTTACGGGGGAAGGTTATGATTGAAGTCCATGCAAAAATTTATCTGAAAATTAGATTTTATGAAACTTTTCGAAATGCAAGTTTCGGTCAAAAAATCATGATATACTATACACGAGTTTCGTTCAAAAAAATCAAATTAAATCGGGGGCTATTCGCAATGATACGAATCTTTTCAGATCATTTATAAATTTTACGGAGGAAGGTTATGATTGAAGTCCATGCAAAAATATATCTGAAAAATTAGATTTAATGATAATTTTAGAAATGCATGTTTCGGTCAAAAAATCATGATATACTATACACGAGTTTCGTTCAAAAAATCAAATTAAATCGTGGGCTATTCGCAAAGATACAAATCTTTTCAGATCATTTATAAATTTAACAGGGGAAGGTTATGATTGAAGTCCATGCAAAAATTTATCTGAAAATTAGATTTTTTTGAAACTTTTCGAAATGCAAGTTTCGGTCAAAAAATCATGATATACTATACACGAGTTTCGGTCAAAAAAATCAAATTAAATCGGGGGCTATCCGCATTGAGATTAATCTTTTCGGATCATTTATAAATTTTACGGGGGAAGGTTATGATTGAAGTCCATGCAAAAATTTATCTGAAAATTAGATTTTTTTGAAACTTTTCGAAATGCAAGTTTCGGTCAAAAAATCATGATATATTATACACGAGTTTCGGTCAAAAAAATCAAATTAAATCGGGGGCTATTCGCATTGAGATTAATCTTTTCAGATCATTTATAAATTTTACGGGGGATGGTTATGATTGAAGTCCAAGCGAAAATATATCTGAAAATTAGATTTTATAAAACTTTTCGAAATGCAAGTTTCGGTCAAAAAATCATGATATACTCTACACGAGTTTCGGTCAAAAAAATAAAATTAAATCGGGGGCTATTCGCAATGATACGAATCTTTTCAGATCATTTATAAATTTTACGGAGGAAGGTTATGATTGAAGTCCATGCAAAAATATATCTGAAAAATTAGATTTTATGATAATTTTCGAAATGCATGTTTCGGTCAAAAAATCATGATATACTATACACGAGTTTCGTTCAAAAAAATCAAATTAAATCGGGGGCTATTCGCAAAGATACAAATCTTTTCAAATCATTTATAAATTTAACAAGGGAAGGTTATGATTGAAGTCCATGCAAAAATTTATCTGAAAATTAGATTTGTTGAAACTTTTCGAAATGCAAGTTTCGGTCAAAAAATCATGATATACTACACACGAGTTTCGGTCAAAAAAATCAAATTAAATCGGGGGCTATTCGCATTGAGATTAATCTTTTCAGATCATTTATAAATTTTACGGGGGATGGTTATGATTGAAGTCCAAGCGAAAATATATCTGAAAATTAGATTTTATAAAACTTTTCGAAATGCAAGTTTCGGTCAAAAAATCATGATATATTATACACGAGTTTCGGTCAAAAAATCAAATTAAATCGGGGGCTATTCGCATTCAGACGAATGTTTTCAGATCATTTATAAATTTTACGGGGGAAGGTTATGATTGAAGTCCATGCAAAAATTTATCTGAAAATTAGATTTTTTTAAACTTTTCGAAATGCAAGTTTCGGTCAAAAACTCATGATATACTTACACAAGTTTCGGTCAAAAAATCAAATTAAATCAGGGGCTATTCGCAATGAGACGAATCTTTTCAGATCATTTATAAATTTTACGGGGGAAGGTTATGATTGAAGTCCATGCAAAAATTTATCTGAAAATTAGATTTTATGAAACTTTTCGAAATGCAAGTTTCGGTCAAAAATCATGATATACTATACACGAGTTTCGTTCAAAAAAATCAAATTAAATCGGGGGCTATTCGCATTGAGATGAATCTTTTCACATCATTTATAAATTTTAAGGGGGATGGTTATGATTGAAGTCCAAGCGAAAATATATCTGAAAATTAGATTTTATGAAACTTTTCGAAATTCAAGTTTCGGTCAAAAAATCATGATATACTCTACACGAGTTTCGGTCAAAAAAATAAAATTAAATCAGGGGCTATTCGCAATGACACGAATCTTTTCAGATCATTTATAAATTTTACGGAGGAAGGTTATGATTGAAGTCCATGCAAAAATATATCTGAAAAATTATATTTTATGATAATTTTCGAAATGCATGTTTCGGTCAAAAAATCATGATATACTATACACGAGTTTCGTTCAAAAAAATCAAATTAAATCGGGGGCTATTCGCAAAGATACAAATCTTTTCAGATCATTTATAAATTTAACAGGGGAAGGTTATGATTGAAGTCCATGCAAAAATTTATCTGAAAATTAGATTTTTTTGAAACTTTTCGAAATGCAAGTTTCGGTCAAAAAATCATGATATACTATACACGAGTTTCGGTCAAAAAAATCAAATTAAATCGGGGGCTATTCGCATTGAGATTAATCTTTTCAGATCATTTATAAATTTTCGGGGGATGGTTATGATTGAAGTCCAAGCGAAAATATATCTGAAAATTAGATTTTATAAAACTTTTCGAAATGCAAGTTTCGGTCAAAAAATCATGATATATTATACACGAGTTTCGGTCAAAAAATCAAATTAAATCGGGGGCTATTCGCATTCAGACGAATGTTTTCAGATCATTTATAAATTTTACGGGGGAAGGTTATGATTGAAGTCCATGCAAAAATTTATCTGAAAATTAGATTTTTTTAAACTTTTCGAAATGCAAGTTTAGGTCAAAAAATCATGATATACTTACACAAGTTTCGGTCAAAAAATCAAATTAAATCAGGGGCTATTCGCAATGAGACGAATCTTTTCAGATCATTTATAAATTTTACGGGGGAAGGCTATGATTGAAGTCCATGCAAAAATTTATCTGAAAATTAGATTTTATGAAACTTTTCGAAATGCAAGTTTCGGTCAAAAAATCATGATATACTATACACGAGTTTGGTTCAAAAAAATCAAATTAAATCGGGGGCTATTCGCATTGACATGAATCTTTTCAGATCATTTATAAATTTTAAGGGGGATGGTTATGATTGAAGTCCAAGCGAAAATATATCTGAAAATTAGATTTTATGAAACTTTTCGAAATGCAAGTTTCGGTCAAAAAATCATGATATACTCTACACGAGTTTCGGTCAAAAAAATAAAATTAAATCGGGGGCTATTTGCAATGATACGAATCTTTTCATATAATTTATAAATTTTACGGAGGAAGGTTATGATTGAAGTCCATGCAAAAATATATCTGAAAAATTAGATTTTATGATAATTTTCGAAATGCATGTTTCGGTCAAAAAATCATGACATACTATACACGAGTTTCGTTCAAAAAAATCAAATTAAATCGGGGGCTATTCGCAAAGATACAAATCTTTTCAGATCATTTATAAATTTAACAGGGGAAGGTTATGATTGAAGTCCATGCAAAAATTTATCTGAAAATTAGATTTTTTTGAAACTTTTCGAAATGCAAGTTTTGGTCAAAAAATCATGATATACTATACACGAGTTTCGGTCAAAAAAATCAAATTAAATCGAGGGCTATCCGCATTGAGATTAATCTTTTCGGATCATTTATAAATTTTACGGGGGAAGGTTATGATTGAAGTCCATGCAAAAATTTATCTGAAAATTAGATTTTTTTGAAACTTTTCGAAATGCAAGTTTCGGTCAAAAAATCATGATATACTATACACGAGTTTCGGTCAAAAAAATCAAATTAAATCGGGGGCTATTCGCATTGAGATTAATCTTTTCAGATCATTTATAAATTTTACGGGGGATGGTTATGATTGAAGTCCAAGCGAAAATATATCTGAAAATTAGATTTTATAAAACTTTTCGAAATGCAAGTTTCGGTCAAAAAATCATGATATACTCTACACGAGTTTCGGTCAAAAAAATAAAATTAAATCAGGGGCTATTCGCAATGACACGAATCTTTTCAGATCATTTATAAATTTTACGGAGGAAGGTTATGATTGAAGTCCATGCAAAAATATATCTGAAAAATTATATTTTATGATAATTTTCGAAATGCATGTTTCGGTCAAAAAATCATGATATACTATACACGAGTTTCGTTCAAAAAAATCAAATTAAATCGGGGGCTATTCGCAAAGATACAAATCTTTTCAGATCATTTATAAATTTAACAGGGGAAGGTTATGATTGAAGTCCATGCAAAAATTTATCTGAAAATTAGATTTTTTTGAAACTTTTCGAAATGCAAGTTTCGGTCAAAAAATCATGATATACTATACACGAGTTTCGGTCAAAAAAATCAAATTAAATCGGGGGCTATTCGCATTGAGATTAATCTTTTCAGATCATTTATAAATTTTCGGGGGATGGTTATGATTGAAGTCCAAGCGAAAATATATCTGAAAATTAGATTTTATAAAACTTTTCGAAATGCAAGTTTCGGTCAAAAAATCATGATATATTATACACGAGTTTCGGTCAAAAAATCAAATTAAATCGGGGGCTATTCGCATTCAGACGAATGTTTTCAGATCATTTATAAATTTTACGGGGGAAGGTTATGATTGAAGTCCATGCAAAAATTTATCTGAAAATTAGATTTTTTTTAAACTTTTCGAAATGCAAGTTTAGGTCAAAAAATCATGATATACTTACACAAGTTTCGGTCAAAAAATCAAATTAAATCAGGGGCTATTCGCAATGAGACGAATCTTTTCAGATCATTTATAAATTTTACGGGGGAAGGTTATGATTGAAGTCCATGCAAAAATTTATCTGAAAATTAGATTTTATGAAACTTTTCGAAATGCAAGTTTCGGTCAAAAAATCATGATATACTATACACGAGTTTCGTTCAAAAAAATCAAATTAAATCGGGGGCTATTCGCAATGATACGAATCTTTTCAGATCATTTATAAATTTTACGGAGGAAGGTTATGATTGAAGTCCATGCAAAAATATATCTGAAAAATTAGATTTAATGATAATTTTAGAAATGCATGTTTCGGTCAAAAAATCATGATATACTATACACGAGTTTCGTTCAAAAAATCAAATTAAATCGTGGGCTATTCGCAAAGATACAAATCTTTTCAGATCATTTATAAATTTAACAGGGGAAGGTTATGATTGAAGTCCATGCAAAAATTTATCTGAAAATTAGATTTTTTTGAAACTTTTCGAAATGTAAGTTTCGGTCAAAAAATCATGATATACTATACACGAGTTTCGGTCAAAAAAATCAAATTAAATCGGGGGCTATCCGCACTGAGATTAATCTTTTCGGATCATTTATAAATTTTACGGGGGAAGGTTATGATTGAAGTCCATGCAAAAATTTATCTGAAAATTAGATTTTTTTGAAACTTTTCGAAATGCAAGTTTCGGTCAAAAAATCATGATATATTATACACGAGTTTCGGTCAAAAAAATCAAATTAAATCGGGGGCTATTCGCATTGAGATTAATCTTTTCAGATCATTTATAAATTTTACGGGGGATGGTTATGATTGAAGTCCAAGCGAAAATATATCTGAAAATTAGATTTTATAAAACTTTTCGAAATGCAAGTTTCGGTCAAAAAATCATGATATACTCTACACGAGTTTCGGTCAAAAAAATAAAATTAAATCGGGGGCTATTCGCAATGATACGAATCTTTTCAGATCATTTATAAATTTTACGGAGGAAGGTTATGATTGAAGTCCATGCAAAAATATATCTGAAAAATTAGATTTTATGATAATTTTCGAAATGCATGTTTCGGTCAAAAAATCATGATATACTATACACGAGTTTCGTTCAAAAAAATCAAATTAAATCGGGGGCTATTCGCAAAGATACAAATCTTTTCAGATCATTTATAAATTTAACAGGGGAAGGTTATGATTGAAGTCCATGCAAAAATTTATCTGAAAATTAGATTTTTTTGAAACTTTTCGAAATGCAAGTTTCGGTCAAAAAATCATGATATACTATACACGAGTTTCGGTCAAAAAAATCAAATTAAATCGGGGGCTATTCGCATTGAGATTAATCTTTTCAGATCATTTATAAATTTTCGGGGGATGGTTATGATTGAAGTCCAAGCGAAAATATATCTGAAAATTAGATTTTATAAAACTTTTCGAAATGCAAGTTTCGGTCAAAAAATCATGATATATTATACACGAGTTTCGGTCAAAAAATCAAATTAAATCGGGGGCTATTCGCATTCAGACGAATGTTTTCAGATCATTTATAAATTTTACGGGGGAAGGTTATGATTGAAGTCCATGCAAAAATTTATCTGAAAATTAGATTTTTTTTAAACTTTTCGAAATGCAAGTTTAGGTCAAAAAATCATGATATACTTACACAAGTTTCGGTCAAAAAATCAAATTAAATCAGGGGCTATTCGCAATGAGACGAATCTTTTCAGATCATTTATAAATTTTACGGGGGAAGGTTATGATTGAAGTCCATGCAAAAATTTATCTGAAAATTAGATTTTATGAAACTTTTCGAAATGCAAGTTTCGGTCAAAAAATCATGATATACTATACACGAGTTTCGTTCAAAAAAATCAAATTAAATCGGGGGCTATTCGCAATGATACGAATCTTTTCAGATCATTTATAAATTTTACGGAGGAAGGTTATGATTGAAGTCCATGCAAAAATATATCTGAAAAATTAGATTTAATGATAATTTTAGAAATGCATGTTTCGGTCAAAAAATCATGATATACTATACACGAGTTTCGTTCAAAAAATCAAATTAAATCGTGGGCTATTCGCAAAGATACAAATCTTTTCAGATCATTTATAAATTTAACAGGGGAAGGTTATGATTGAAGTCCATGCAAAAATTTATCTGAAAATTAGATTTTTTTGAAACTTTTCGAAATGTAAGTTTCGGTCAAAAAATCATGATATACTATACACGAGTTTCGGTCAAAAAAATCAAATTAAATCGGGGGCTATCCGCACTGAGATTAATCTTTTCGGATCATTTATAAATTTTACGGGGGAAGGTTATGATTGAAGTCCATGCAAAAATTTATCTGAAAATTAGATTTTTTTGAAACTTTTCGAAATGCAAGTTTCGGTCAAAAAATCATGATATATTATACACGAGTTTCGGTCAAAAAAATCAAATTAAATCGGGGGCTATTCGCATTGAGATTAATCTTTTCAGATCATTTATAAATTTTACGGGGGATGGTTATGATTGAAGTCCAAGCGAAAATATATCTGAAAATTAGATTTTATAAAACTTTTCGAAATGCAAGTTTCGGTCAAAAAATCATGATATACTCTACACGAGTTTCGGTCAAAAAAATAAAATTAAATCGGGGGCTATTCGCAATGATACGAATCTTTTCAGATCATTTATAAATTTTACGGAGGAAGGTTATGATTGAAGTCCATGCAAAAATATATCTGAAAAATTAGATTTTATGATAATTTTCGAAATGCATGTTTCGGTCAAAAAATCATGATATACTATACACGAGTTTCGTTCAAAAAAATCAAATTAAATCGGGGGCTATTCGCAAAGATACAAATCTTTTCAAATCATTTATAAATTTAACAAGGGAAGGTTATGATTGAAGTCCATGCAAAAATTTATCTGAAAATTAGATTTGTTGAAACTTTTCGAAATGCAAGTTTCGGTCAAAAAATCATGATATACTACACACGAGTTTCGGTCAAAAAAATCAAATTAAATCGGGGGCTATTCGCATTGAGATTAATCTTTTCAGATCATTTATAAATTTTACGGGGGATGGTTATGATTGAAGTCCAAGCGAAAATATATCTGAAAATTAGATTTTATAAAACTTTTCGAAATGCAAGTTTCGGTCAAAAAATCATGATATATTATACACGAGTTTCGGTCAAAAAATCAAATTAAATCGGGGGCTATTCGCATTCAGACGAATGTTTTCAGATCATTTATAAATTTTACGGGGGAAGGTTATGATTGAAGTCCATGCAAAAATTTATCTGAAAATTAGATTTTTTTAAACTTTTCGAAATGCAAGTTTCGGTCAAAAACTCATGATATACTTACACAAGTTTCGGTCAAAAAATCAAATTAAATCAGGGGCTATTCGCAATGAGACGAATCTTTTCAGATCATTTATAAATTTTACGGGGGAAGGTTATGATTGAAGTCCATGCAAAAATTTATCTGAAAATTAGATTTTATGAAACTTTTCGAAATGCAAGTTTCGGTCAAAAATCATGATATACTATACACGAGTTTCGTTCAAAAAAATCAAATTAAATCGGGGGCTATTCGCATTGAGATGAATCTTTTCACATCATTTATAAATTTTAAGGGGGATGGTTATGATTGAAGTCCAAGCGAAAATATATCTGAAAATTAGATTTTATGAAACTTTTCGAAATTCAAGTTTCGGTCAAAAAATCATGATATACTCTACACGAGTTTCGGTCAAAAAAATAAAATTAAATCAGGGGCTATTCGCAATGACACGAATCTTTTCAGATCATTTATAAATTTTACGGAGGAAGGTTATGATTGAAGTCCATGCAAAAATATATCTGAAAAATTATATTTTATGATAATTTTCGAAATGCATGTTTCGGTCAAAAAATCATGATATACTATACACGAGTTTCGTTCAAAAAAATCAAATTAAATCGGGGGCTATTCGCAAAGATACAAATCTTTTCAGATCATTTATAAATTTAACAGGGGAAGGTTATGATTGAAGTCCATGCAAAAATTTATCTGAAAATTAGATTTTTTTGAAACTTTTCGAAATGCAAGTTTCGGTCAAAAAATCATGATATACTATACACGAGTTTCGGTCAAAAAAATCAAATTAAATCGGGGGCTATTCGCATTGAGATTAATCTTTTCAGATCATTTATAAATTTTCGGGGGATGGTTATGATTGAAGTCCAAGCGAAAATATATCTGAAAATTAGATTTTATAAAACTTTTCGAAATGCAAGTTTCGGTCAAAAAATCATGATATATTATACACGAGTTTCGGTCAAAAAATCAAATTAAATCGGGGGCTATTCGCATTCAGACGAATGTTTTCAGATCATTTATAAATTTTACGGGGGAAGGTTATGATTGAAGTCCATGCAAAAATTTATCTGAAAATTAGATTTTTTTAAACTTTTCGAAATGCAAGTTTAGGTCAAAAAATCATGATATACTTACACAAGTTTCGGTCAAAAAATCAAATTAAATCAGGGGCTATTCGCAATGAGACGAATTTTTTCAGATCATTTATAAATTTTACGGGGGAAGGCTATGATTGAAGTCCATGCAAAAATTTATCTGAAAATTAGATTTTATGAAACTTTTCGAAATGCAAGTTTCGGTCAAAAAATCATGATATACTATACACGAGTTTGGTTCAAAAAAATCAAATTAAATCGGGGGCTATTCGCATTGACATGAATCTTTTCAGATCATTTATAAATTTTAAGGGGGATGGTTATGATTGAAGTCCAAGCGAAAATATATCTGAAAATTAGATTTTATGAAACTTTTCGAAATGCAAGTTTCGGTCAAAAAATCATGATATACTCTACACGAGTTTCGGTCAAAAAAATAAAATTAAATCGGGGGCTATTTGCAATGATACGAATCTTTTCATATCATTTATAAATTTTACGGAGGAAGGTTATGATTGAAGTCCATGCAAAAATATATCTGAAAAATTAGATTTTATGATAATTTTCGAAATGCATGTTTCGGTCAAAAAATCATGACATACTATACACGAGTTTCGTTCAAAAAAATCAAATTAAATCGGGGGCTATTCGCAAAGATACAAATCTTTTCAGATCATTTATAAATTTAACAGGGGAAGGTTATGATTGAAGTCCATGCAAAAATTTATCTGAAAATTAGATTTTTTTGAAACTTTTTGAAATGCAAGTTTCGGTCAAAAAATCATGATATACTATACACGAGTTTCGGTCAAAAAAATCAAATTAAATCGAGGGCTATCCGCATTGAGATTAATCTTTTCGGATCATTTATAAATTTTACGGGGGAAGGTTATGATTGAAGTCCATGCAAAAATTTATCTGAAAATTAGATTTTTTTGAAACTTTTCGAAATGCAAGTTTCGGTCAAAAAATCATGATATATTATACACGAGTTTCGGTCAAAAAATCAAATTAAATCGGGGGCTATTCGCATTCAGACGAATGTTTTCAGATCATTTATAAATTTTACGGGGGAAGGTTATGATTGAAGTCCATGCAAAAATTTATCTGAAAATTAGATTTTTTTAAACTTTTCGAAATGCAAGTTTCGGTCAAAAACTCATGATATACTTACACAAGTTTCGGTCAAAAAATCAAATTAAATCAGGGGCTATTCGCAATGAGACGAATCTTTTCAGATCATTTATAAATTTTACGGGGGAAGGTTATGATTGAAGTCCATGCAAAAATTTATCTGAAAATTAGATTTTATGAAACTTTTCGAAATGCAAGTTTCGGTCAAAAATCATGATATACTATACACGAGTTTCGTTCAAAAAAATCAAATTAAATCGGGGGCTATTCGCATTGAGATGAATCTTTTCACATCATTTATAAATTTTAAGGGGGATGGTTATGATTGAAGTCCAAGCGAAAATATATCTGAAAATTAGATTTTATGAAACTTTTCGAAATTCAAGTTTCGGTCAAAAAATCATGATATACTCTACACGAGTTTCGGTCAAAAAAATAAAATTAAATCAGGGGCTATTCGCAATGACACGAATCTTTTCAGATCATTTATAAATTTTACGGAGGAAGGTTATGATTGAAGTCCATGCAAAAATATATCTGAAAAATTATATTTTATGATAATTTTCGAAATGCATGTTTCGGTCAAAAAATCATGATATACTATACACGAGTTTCGTTCAAAAAAATCAAATTAAATCGGGGGCTATTCGCAAAGATACAAATCTTTTCAGATCATTTATAAATTTAACAGGGGAAGGTTATGATTGAAGTCCATGCAAAAATTTATCTGAAAATTAGATTTTTTTGAAACTTTTCGAAATGCAAGTTTCGGTCAAAAAATCATGATATACTATACACGAGTTTCGGTCAAAAAAATCAAATTAAATCGGGGGCTATTCGCATTGAGATTAATCTTTTCAGATCATTTATAAATTTTCGGGGGATGGTTATGATTGAAGTCCAAGCGAAAATATATCTGAAAATTAGATTTTATAAAACTTTTCGAAATGCAAGTTTCGGTCAAAAAATCATGATATATTATACACGAGTTTCGGTCAAAAAATCAAATTAAATCGGGGGCTATTCGCATTCAGACGAATGTTTTCAGATCATTTATAAATTTTACGGGGGAAGGTTATGATTGAAGTCCATGCAAAAATTTATCTGAAAATTAGATTTTTTTAAACTTTTCGAAATGCAAGTTTAGGTCAAAAAATCATGATATACTTACACAAGTTTCGGTCAAAAAATCAAATTAAATCAGGGGCTATTCGCAATGAGACGAATCTTTTCAGATCATTTATAAATTTTACGGGGGAAGGCTATGATTGAAGTCCATGCAAAAATTTATCTGAAAATTAGATTTTATGAAACTTTTCGAAATGCAAGTTTCGGTCAAAAAATCATGATATACTATACACGAGTTTGGTTCAAAAAAATCAAATTAAATCGGGGGCTATTCGCATTGACATGAATCTTTTCAGATCATTTATAAATTTTAAGGGGGATGGTTATGATTGAAGTCCAAGCGAAAATATATCTGAAAATTAGATTTTATGAAACTTTTCGAAATGCAAGTTTCGGTCAAAAAATCATGATATACTCTACACGAGTTTCGGTCAAAAAAATAAAATTAAATCGGGGGCTATTTGCAATGATACGAATCTTTTCATATCATTTATAAATTTTACGGAGGAAGGTTATGATTGAAGTCCATGCAAAAATATATCTGAAAAATTAGATTTTATGATAATTTTCGAAATGCATGTTTCGGTCAAAAAATCATGACATACTATACACGAGTTTCGTTCAAAAAAATCAAATTAAATCGGGGGCTATTCGCAAAGATACAAATCTTTTCAGATCATTTATAAATTTAACAGGGGAAGGTTATGATTGAAGTCCATGCAAAAATTTATCTGAAAATTAGATTTTTTTGAAACTTTTCGAAATGCAAGTTTCGGTCAAAAAATCATGATATACTATACACGAGTTTCGGTCAAAAAAATCAAATTAAATCGAGGGCTATCCGCATTGAGATTAATCTTTTCGGATCATTTATAAATTTTACGGGGGAAGGTTATGATTGAAGTCCATGCAAAAATTTATCTGAAAATTAGATTTTTTTGAAACTTTTCGAAATGCAAGTTTCGGTCAAAAAATCATGATATACTATACACGAGTTTCGGTCAAAAAAATCAAATTAAATCGGGGGCTATTCGCATTGAGATTAATCTTTTCAGATCATTTATAAATTTTACGGGGGATGGTTATGATTGAAGTCCAAGCGAAAATATATCTGAAAATTAGATTTTATAAAACTTTTCGAAATGCAAGTTTCGGTCAAAAAATCATGATATACTCTACACGAGTTTCGGTCAAAAAAATAAAATTAAATCAGGGGCTATTCGCAATGACACGAATCTTTTCAGATCATTTATAAATTTTACGGAGGAAGGTTATGATTGAAGTCCATGCAAAAATATATCTGAAAAATTATATTTTATGATAATTTTCGAAATGCATGTTTCGGTCAAAAAATCATGATATACTATACACGAGTTTCGTTCAAAAAAATCAAATTAAATCGGGGGCTATTCGCAAAGATACAAATCTTTTCAGATCATTTATAAATTTAACAGGGGAAGGTTATGATTGAAGTCCATGCAAAAATTTATCTGAAAATTAGATTTTTTTGAAACTTTTCGAAATGCAAGTTTCGGTCAAAAAATCATGATATACTATACACGAGTTTCGGTCAAAAAAATCAAATTAAATCGGGGGCTATTCGCATTGAGATTAATCTTTTCAGATCATTTATAAATTTTCGGGGGATGGTTATGATTGAAGTCCAAGCGAAAATATATCTGAAAATTAGATTTTATAAAACTTTTCGAAATGCAAGTTTCGGTCAAAAAATCATGATATATTTTACACGAGTTTCGGTCAAAAAATCAAATTAAATCGGGGGCTATTCGCATTCAGACGAATGTTTTCAGATCATTTATAAATTTTACGGGGGAAGGTTATGATTGAAGTCCATGCAAAAATTTATCTGAAAATTAGATTTTTTTAAACTTTTCGAAATGCAAGTTTAGGTCAAAAAATCATGATATACTTACACAAGTTTCGGTCAAAAAATCAAATTAAATCAGGGGCTATTCGCAATGAGACGAATCTTTTCAGATCATTTATAAATTTTACGGGGGAAGGCTATGATTGAAGTCCATGCAAAAATTTATCTGAAAATTAGATTTTATGAAACTTTTCGAAATGCAAGTTTCGGTCAAAAAATCATGATATACTATACACGAGTTTGGTTCAAAAAAATCAAATTAAATCGGGGGCTATTCGCATTGACATGAATCTTTTCAGATCATTTATAAATTTTAAGGGGGATGGTTATGATTGAAGTCCAAGCGAAAATATATCTGAAAATTAGATTTTATGAAACTTTTCGAAATGCAAGTTTCGGTCAAAAAATCATGATATACTCTACACGAGTTTCGGTCAAAAAAATAAAATTAAATCGGGGGCTATTTGCAATGATACGAATCTTTTCATATCATTTATAAATTTTACGGAGGAAGGTTATGATTGAAGTCCATGCAAAAATTTATCTGAAAATTAGATTTTTTTGAAACTTTTCGAAATGCAAGTTTCGGTCAAAAAATCATGATATACTATACACGAGTTTCGGTCAAAAAAATCAAATTAAATCGGGGGCTATCCGCATTGAGATTAATCTTTTCGGATCATTTATAAATTTTACGGGGGAAGGTTATGATTGAAGTCCATGCAAAAATTTATCTGAAAATTAGATTTTTTTGAAACTTTTCGAAATGCAAGTTTCGGTCAAAAAATCATGATATATTATACACGAGTTTCGGTCAAAAAAATCAAATTAAATCGGGGGCTATTCGCATTGAGATTAATCTTTTCAGATCATTTATAAATTTTACGGGGGATGGTTATGATTGAAGTCCAAGCGAAAATATATCTGAAAATTAGATTTTATAAAACTTTTCGAAATGCAAGTTTCGGTCAAAAAATCATGATATACTCTACACGAGTTTCGGTCAAAAAAATAAAATTAAATCGGGGGCTATTCGCAATGATACGAATCTTTTCAGATCATTTATAAATTTTACGGAGGAAGGTTATGATTGAAGTCCATGCAAAAATATATCTGAAAAATTAGATTTTATGATAATTTTCGAAATGCATGTTTCGGTCAAAAAATCATGATATACTATACACGAGTTTCGTTCAAAAAAATCAAATTAAATCGGGGGCTATTCGCAAAGATACAAATCTTTTCAAATCATTTATAAATTTAACAAGGGAAGGTTATGATTGAAGTCCATGCAAAAATTTATCTGAAAATTAGATTTGTTGAAACTTTTCGAAATGCAAGTTTCGGTCAAAAAATCATGATATACTACACACGAGTTTCGGTCAAAAAAATCAAATTAAATCGGGGGCTATTCGCATTGAGATTAATCTTTTCAGATCATTTATAAATTTTACGGGGGATGGTTATGATTGAAGTCCAAGCGAAAATATATCTGAAAATTAGATTTTATAAAACTTTTCGAAATGCAAGTTTCGGTCAAAAAATCATGATATATTATACACGAGTTTCGGTCAAAAAATCAAATTAAATCGGGGGCTATTCGCATTCAGACGAATGTTTTCAGATCATTTATAAATTTTACGGGGGAAGGTTATGATTGAAGTCCATGCAAAAATTTATCTGAAAATTAGATTTTTTTAAACTTTTCGAAATGCAAGTTTCGGTCAAAAACTCATGATATACTTACACAAGTTTCGGTCAAAAAATCAAATTAAATCAGGGGCTATTCGCAATGAGACGAATCTTTTCAGATCATTTATAAATTTTACGGGGGAAGGTTATGATTGAAGTCCATGCAAAAATTTATCTGAAAATTAGATTTTATGAAACTTTTCGAAATGCAAGTTTCGGTCAAAAATCATGATATACTATACACGAGTTTCGTTCAAAAAAATCAAATTAAATCGGGGGCTATTCGCATTGAGATGAATCTTTTCACATCATTTATAAATTTTAAGGGGGATGGTTATGATTGAAGTCCAAGCGAAAATATATCTGAAAATTAGATTTTATGAAACTTTTCGAAATTCAAGTTTCGGTCAAAAAATCATGATATACTCTACACGAGTTTCGGTCAAAAAAATAAAATTAAATCAGGGGCTATTCGCAATGACACGAATCTTTTCAGATCATTTATAAATTTTACGGAGGAAGGTTATGATTGAAGTCCATGCAAAAATATATCTGAAAAATTATATTTTATGATAATTTTCGAAATGCATGTTTCGGTCAAAAAATCATGATATACTATACACGAGTTTCGTTCAAAAAAATCAAATTAAATCGGGGGCTATTCGCAAAGATACAAATCTTTTCAGATCATTTATAAATTTAACAGGGGAAGGTTATGATTGAAGTCCATGCAAAAATTTATCTGAAAATTAGATTTTTTTGAAACTTTTCGAAATGCAAGTTTCGGTCAAAAAATCATGATATACTATACACGAGTTTCGGTCAAAAAAATCAAATTAAATCGGGGGCTATTCGCATTGAGATTAATCTTTTCAGATCATTTATAAATTTTCGGGGGATGGTTATGATTGAAGTCCAAGCGAAAATATATCTGAAAATTAGATTTTATAAAACTTTTCGAAATGCAAGTTTCGGTCAAAAAATCATGATATATTATACACGAGTTTCGGTCAAAAAATCAAATTAAATCGGGGGCTATTCGCATTCAGACGAATGTTTTCAGATCATTTATAAATTTTACGGGGGAAGGTTATGATTGAAGTCCATGCAAAAATTTATCTGAAAATTAGATTTTTTTAAACTTTTCGAAATGCAAGTTTAGGTCAAAAAATCATGATATACTTACACAAGTTTCGGTCAAAAAATCAAATTAAATCAGGGGCTATTCGCAATGAGACGAATCTTTTCAGATCATTTATAAATTTTACGGGGGAAGGCTATGATTGAAGTCCATGCAAAAATTTATCTGAAAATTAGATTTTATGAAACTTTTCGAAATGCAAGTTTCGGTCAAAAAATCATGATATACTATACACGAGTTTGGTTCAAAAAAATCAAATTAAATCGGGGGCTATTCGCATTGACATGAATCTTTTCAGATCATTTATAAATTTTAAGGGGGATGGTTATGATTGAAGTCCAAGCGAAAATATATCTGAAAATTAGATTTTATGAAACTTTTCGAAATGCAAGTTTCGGTCAAAAAATCATGATATACTCTACACGAGTTTCGGTCAAAAAAATAAAATTAAATCGGGGGGCTATTTGCAATGATACGAATCTTTTCATATCATTTATAAATTTTACGGAGGAAGGTTATGATTGAAGTCCATGCAAAAATATATCTGAAAAATTAGATTTTATGATAATTTTCGAAATGCATGTTTCGGTCAAAAAATCATGACATACTATACACGAGTTTCGTTCAAAAAAATCAAATTAAATCGGGGGCTATTCGCAAAGATACAAATCTTTTCAGATCATTTATAAATTTAACAGGGGAAGGTTATGATTGAAGTCCATGCAAAAATTTATCTGAAAATTAGATTTTTTTGAAACTTTTCGAAATGCAAGTTTCGGTCAAAAAATCATGATATACTATACACGAGTTTCGGTCAAAAAAATCAAATTAAATCGAGGGCTATCCGCATTGAGATTAATCTTTTCGGATCATTTATAAATTTTACGGGGGAAGGTTATGATTGAAGTCCATGCAAAAATTTATCTGAAAATTAGATTTTTTTGAAACTTTTCGAAATGCAAGTTTCGGTCAAAAAATCATGATATACTATACACGAGTTTCGGTCAAAAAAATCAAATTAAATCGGGGGCTATTCGCATTGAGATTAATCTTTTCAGATCATTTATAAATTTTACGGGGGATGGTTATGATTGAAGTCCAAGCGAAAATATATCTGAAAATTAGATTTTATAAAACTTTTCGAAATGCAAGTTTCGGTCAAAAAATCATGATATACTCTACACGAGTTTCGGTCAAAAAAATAAAATTAAATCAGGGGCTATTCGCAATGACACGAATCTTTTCAGATCATTTATAAATTTTACGGAGGAAGGTTATGATTGAAGTCCATGCAAAAATATATCTGAAAAATTATATTTTATGATAATTTTCGAAATGCATGTTTCGGTCAAAAAATCATGATATGCTATACACGAGTTTCGTTCAAAAAAATCAAATTAAATCGGGGGCTATTCGCAAAGATACAAATCTTTTCAGATCATTTATAAATTTAACAGGGGAAGGTTATGATTGAAGTCCATGCAAAAATTTATCTGAAAATTAGATTTTTTTGAAACTTTTCGAAATGCAAGTTTCGGTCAAAAAATCATGATATACTATACACGAGTTTCGGTCAAAAAAATCAAATTAAATCGGGGGCTATTCGCATTGAGATTAATCTTTTCAGATCATTTATAAATTTTCGGGGGATGGTTATGATTGAAGTCCAAGCGAAAATATATCTGAAAATTAGATTTTATAAAACTTTTCGAAATGCAAGTTTCGGTCAAAAAATCATGATATATTATACACGAGTTTCGGTCAAAAAATCAAATTAAATCGGGGGCTATTCGCATTCAGACGAATGTTTTCAGATCATTTATAAATTTTACGGGGGAAGGTTATGATTGAAGTCCATGGAAAAATTTATCTGAAAATTAGATTTTTTTAAACTTTTCGAAATGCAAGTTTAGGTCAAAAAATCATGATATACTTACACAAGTTTCGGTCAAAAAATCAAATTAAATCAAGGGCTATTCGCAATGAGACGAATCTTTTCAGATCATTTATAAATTTTACGGGGGAAGGCTATGATTGAAGTCCATGCAAAAATTTATCTGAAAATTAGATTTTATGAAACTTTTCGAAATGCAAGTTTCGGTCAAAAAATCATGATATACTATACACGAGTTTGGTTCAAAAAAATCAAATTAAATCGGGGGCTATTCGCATTGACATGAATCTTTTCAGATCATTTATAAATTTTAAGGTGGATGGTTATGATTGAAGTCCAAGCGAAAATATATCTGAAAATTAGATTTTATGAAACTTTTCGAAATGCAAGTTTCGGTCAAAAAATCATGATATACTCTACACGAGTTTCGGTCAAAAAAATAAAATTAAATCGGGGGCTATTTGCAATGATACGGATCTTTTCATATCATTTATAAATTTTACGGAGGAAGGTTATGATTGAAGTCCATGCAAAAATATATCTGAAAAATTAGATTTTATGATAATTTTCGAAATGCATGTTTCGGTCAAAAAATCATGACATACTATACACGAGTTTCGTTCAAAAAAATCAAATTAAATCGGGGGCTATTCGCAAAGATACAAATCTTTTCAGATCATTTATAAATTTAACAGGGGAAGGTTATGATTGAAGTCCATGCAAAAATTTATCTGAAAATTAGATTTTTTTGAAACTTTTCGAAATGCAAGTTTCGGTCAAAAAATCATGATATACTATACACGAGTTTCGGTCAAAAAAATCAAATTAAATCGAGGGCTATCCGCATTGAGATTAATCTTTTCGGATCATTTATAAATTTTACGGGGGAAGGTTATGATTGAAGTCCATGCAAAAATTTATCTGAAAATTAGATTTTTTTGAAACTTTTCGAAATGCAAGTTTCGGTCAAAAAATCATGATATACTATACACGAGTTTCGGTCAAAAAAATCAAATTAAATCGGGGGCTATTCACATTGAGATTAATCTTTTCAGATCATTTATAAATTTTACGGGGGATGGTTATGATTGAAGTCCAAGCGAAAATATATCTGAAAATTAGATTTTATAAAACTTTTCGAAATGCAAGTTTCGGTCAAAAAATCATGATATACTCTACACGAGTTTCGGTCAAAAAAATAAAATTAAATCGGGGGCTATTCGCAATGATACGAATCTTTTCAGATCATTTATAAATTTTACGGAGGAAGGTTATGATTGAAGTCCATGCAAAAATATATCTGAAAAATTAGATTTAATGATAATTTTAGAAATGCATGTTTCGGTCAAAAAATCATGATATACTATACACGAGTTTCGTTCAAAAAAATCAAATTTATTCGGGGGCTATTCGCAATGATACGAATCTTTTCAGATCATTTATAAATTTAACAGGGGAAGGTTATGATTGAAGTCCATGCAAAAATTTATCTGAAAATTAGATTTTTTTGAAACTTTTCGAAATGCAAGTTTCGGTCAAAAAATCATGATATACTATACACGAGTTTCGGTCAAAAAAATCAAATTAAATCGGGGGCTATTCGCATTGAGATTAATCTTTTCAGATCATTTATAAATTTTACGGGGGATGGTTATGATTGAAGTCCAAGCGAAAATATATCTGAAAATTAGATTTTATAAAACTTTTCGAAATGCAAGTTTCGGTCAAAAAATCATGATATACTCTACACGAGTTTCGGTCAAAAAAATAAAATTAAATCGGGGGCTATTCGCAATGATACGAATCTTTTCAGATCATTTATAAATTTTACGGAGGAAGGTTATGATTGAAGTCCATGCAAAAATATATCTGAAAAATTAGATTTTATGATAATTTTCGAAATGCATGTTTCGGTCAAAAAATCATGATATACTATACACGAGTTTCGTTCAAAAAAATCAAATTAAATCGGGGGCTATTCGCAAAGATACAAATCTTTTCAGATCATTTATAAATTTAATAGGGGAAGGTTATGATTGAAGTCCATGCAAAAATTTATCTGAAAATTAGATTTTTTTGAAACTTTTCGAAATGCAAGTTTCGGTCAAGAAATCATGATATACTATACACGAGTTTCGGTCAAAAAAATCAAATTAAATCGGGGGCTATTCGCATTGAGATTAATCTTTTCAGATCATTTATAAATTTTACGGGGGATGGTTATGATTGAAGTCCAAGCGAAAATATATCTGAAAATTAGATTTTATAAAACTTTTCGAAATGCAAGTTTCGGTCAAAAAATCATGATATATTATACACGAGTTTCGGTCAAAAAATCATGATATATTATACACGAGTTTCGGTCAAAAAATCAAATTAAATCGGGGGCTATTCGCATTCAGACGAATGTTTTCAGATCATTTATAAATTTTACGGGGGAAGGTTATGATTGAAGTCCATGCAAAAATTTATCTGAAAATTAGATTTTTTTAAACTTTTCGAAATGCAAGTTTAGGTCAAAAAATCATGATATACTTACACAAGTTTCGGTCAAAAAATCAAATTAAATCAGGGGCTATTCGCAATGAGACGAATCTTTTCAGATCATTTATAAATTTTACGGGGGAAGGTTATGATTGAAGTCCATGCAAAAATTTATCTGAAAATTAGATTTTATGAAACTTTTCGAAATGCAAGTTTCGGTCAAAAAATCATGATATACTATACACGAGTTTCGTTCAAAAAAATCAAATTAAATCGGGGGCTATTCGCATTGACATGAATCTTTTCAGATCATTTATAAATTTTAAGGGGGATGGTTATGATTGAAGTCCAAGCGAAAATATATCTGAAAATTAGATTTTATGAAACTTTTCGAAATGCAAGTTTCGGTCAAAAAATCATGATATACTCTACACGAGTTTCGGTCAAAAAAATAAAATTAAATCGGGGGCGATTTGCAATGATACGAATCTTTTCATATCATTTATAAATTTTACGGAGGAAGGTTATGATTGAAGTCCATGCAAAAATATATCTGAAAAATTAAATTTTATGATAATTTTCGAAATGCATGTTTCGGTCAAAAAATCATGAGATACTATACACGAGTTTCGTTCAAAAAAATCAAATTAAATCGGGGGCTATTCGCAAAGATACAAATATTTTTAGATCATTTATAAATTTAACAGGGGAAGGTTATGATTGAAGTCCATGCAAAAATTTATCTGAAAATTAGATTTTTTTGAAACTTTTCGAAATGCAAGTTTCGGTCAAAAAATCATGATATACTATACACGAGTTTCGGTCAAAAAAATCAAATTAAATCGGGGGCTATCCGCATTGAGATTAATCTTTTCGGATCATTTATAAATTTTACGGGGGAAGGTTATGATTGAAGTCCATGCAAAAATTTATCTGAAAATTAGATTTTTTTGAAACTTTTCTAAATGCAAGTTTCGGTCAAAAAATCATGATATACTATACACGAGTTTCGGTCAAAAAAATCAAATTAAATCGGGGGCTATTCGCATTGAGATTAATCTTTTCAGATCATTTATAAATTTTACGGGGGATGGTTATGATTGAAGTCCAAGCGAAAATATATCTGAAAATTAGATTTTATAAAACTTTTCGAAATGCAAGTTTCGGTCAAAAAATCATGATATACTCTACACGAGTTTCGGTCAAAAAAATAAAATTAAATCGGGGGCTATTCGCAATGATACAAATCTTTTCAGATCATTTATAAATTTTACGGAGGAAGGTTATGATTGAAGTCCATGCAAAAATATATCTGAAAAATTAGATTTTATGATAATTTTCGAAATGCATGTTTCGGTCAAAAAATCATGATATACTATACACGAGTTTCGTTCAAAAAAATCAAATTAAATCGGGGGCTATTCGCAAAGATACAAATCTTTTCAGATCATTTATAAATTTAATAGGGGAAGGTTATGATTGAAGTCCATGCAAAAATTTATCTGAAAATTAGATTTTTTTGAAACTTTTCGAAATGCAAGTTTCGGTCAAGAAATCATGATATACTATACACGAGTTTCGGTCAAAAAAATCAAATTAAATCGGGGGCTATTCGCATTGAGATTAATCTTTTCAGATCATTTATAAATTTTACGGGGGATGGTTATGATTGAAGTCCAAGCGAAAATATATCTGAAAATTAGATTTTATAAAACTTTTCGAAATGCAAGTTTTGGTCAAAAAATCATGATATATTATACACGAGTTTCGGTCAAAAAATCAAATTAAATCGGGGGCTATTCGCATTCAGACGAATGTTTTCAGATCATTTATAAATTTTACGGGGGAAGGTTATGATTGAAGTCCATGCAAAAATTTATCTGAAAATTAGATTTTTTTAAACTTTTCGAAATGCAAGTTTAGGTCAAAAAATCATGATATACTTACACAAGTTTCGGTCAAAAAATCAAATTAAATCAGGGGCTATTCGCAATGAGACGAATCTTTTCAGATCATTTATAAATTTTACGGGGGAAGGTTATGATTGAAGTCCATGCAAAAATTTATCTGAAAATTAGATTTTATGAAACTTTTCGAAATGCAAGTTTCGGTCAAAAAATCATGATATACTATACACGAGTTTCGTTCAAAAAAATCAAATTAAATCGGGGGCTATTCGCATTGACATGAATCTTTTCAGATCATTTATAAATTTTAAGGGGGATGGTTATGATTGAAGTCCAAGCGAAAATATATCTGAAAATTAGATTTTATGAAACTTTTCGAAATGCAAGTTTCGGTCAAAAAATCATGATATACTCTACACGAGTTTCAGTCAAAAAAATAAAATTAAATCGGGGGCGATTTGCAATGATACGAATCTTTTCATATCATTTATAAATTTTATGGAGGAAGGTTATGATTGAAGTCCATGCAAAAATATATCTGAAAAATTAGATTTTATGATAATTTTCGAAATGCATGTTTCGGTCAAAAAATCATGAGATACTATACACGAGTTTCGTTCAAAAAAATCAAATTAAATCGGGGGCTATTCGCAAAGATACAAATATTTTCAGATCATTTATAAATTTAACAGGGGAAGGTTATGATTGAAGTCCATGCAAAAATTTATCTGAAAATTAGATTTTTTTGAAACTTTTCGAAATGCAAGTTTCGGTCAAAAAATCATGATATACTATACACGAGTTTCGGTCAAAAAAATCAAATTAAATCGGGGGCTATCCGCATTGAGATTAATCTTTTCGGATCATTTATAAATTTTACGGGGGAAGGTTATGATTGAAGTCCATGCAAAAATTTATCTGAAAATTTGATTTTTTTGAAACTTTTCGAAATGCAAGTTTCGGTCAAAAAATCATGATATACTATACACGAGTTTCGGTCAAAAAAATCAAATTAAATCGGGGGCTATTCGCATTGAGATTAATCTTTTCAGATCATTTATAAATTTTACGGGGGATGGTTATGATTGAAGTCCAAGCGAAAATATATCTGAAAATTAGATTTTATAAAACTTTTCGAAATGCAAGTTTCGGTCAAAAAATCATGATATACTCTACACGAGTTTCGGTCAAAAAAATAAAATTAAATCGGGGGCTATTCGCAATGATACGAATCTTTTCAGATCATTTATAAATTTTACGGAGGAAGGTTATGATTGAAGTCCATGCAAAAATATATCTGAAAAATTATATTTTATGATAATTTTCGAAATGCATGTTTCGGTCAAAAAATCATGATATACTATACACGAGTTTCGTTCAAAAAAATCAAATTAAATCGGGGGCTATTCGCAAAGATACAAATCTTTTCAGATCATTTATAAATTTAACAGGGGAAGGTTATGATTGAAGTCCATGCAAAAATTTATCTGAAAATTAGATTTTTTTGAAACTTTTCGAAATGCAAGTTTCGGTCAAGAAATCATGATATACTATACACGAGTTTCGGTCAAAAAAATCAAATTAAATCGGGGGCTATTCGCATTGAGATTAATCTTTTCAGATCATTTATAAATTTTACTGGGGATGGTTATGATTGAAGTCCAAGCGAAAATATATCTGAAAATTAGATTTTATAAAACTTTTCGAAATGCAAGTTTCGGTCAAAAAATCATGATATATTATACACGAGTTTCGGTCAAAAAATCAAATTAAATCGGGGGCTATTCGAATTCAGACGAATGCTTTCAGATCATTTATAAATTTTACGGGGGAAGGTTATGATTGAAGTCCATGCAAAAATTTATCTGAAAATTAGATTTTTTTAAACTTTTCGAAATGCAAGTTTAGGTCAAAAAATCATGATATACTTACACAAGTTTCGGTCAAAAAAATCAAATTAAATCGGGGGCTATTCGCATTGAGATTAATCTTTTCAGATCATTTATAAATTTTACGGGGGATGGTTATGATTGAAGTCCAAGCGAAAATATATCTGAAAATTAGATTTTATAAAACTTTTCGAAATGCAAGTTTCGGTCAAAAAATCATGATATACTCTACACGAGTTTCGGTCAAAAAAATAAAATTAAATCGGGGGCTATTCGCAATGATACGAATCTTTTCAGATCATTTATAAATTTTACGGAGGAAGGTTATGATTGAAGTCCATGCAAAAATATATCTGAAAAATTATATTTTATGATAATTTTCGAAATGCATGTTTCGGTCAAAAAATCATGATATACTATACACGAGTTTCGTTCAAAAAAATCAAATTAAATCGGGGGCTATTCGCAAAGATACAAATCTTTTCAGATCATTTATAAATTTAACAGGGGAAGGTTATGATTGAAGTCCATGCAAAAATTTATCTGAAAATTAGATTTTTTTGAAACTTTTCGAAATGCAAGTTTCGGTCAAGAAATCATGATATACTATACACGAGTTTCGGTCAAAAAAATCAAATTAAATCGGGGGCTATTCGCATTGAGATTAATCTTTTCAGATCATTTATAAATTTTACTGGGGATGGTTATGATTGAAGTCCAAGCGAAAATATATCTGAAAATTAGATTTTATAAAACTTTTCGAAATGCAAGTTTCGGTCAAAAAATCATGATATATTATACACGAGTTTCGGTCAAAAAATCAAATTAAATCGGGGGCTATTCGAATTCAGACGAATGCTTTCAGATCATTTATAAATTTTACGGGGGAAGGTTATGATTGAAGTCCATGCAAAAATTTATCTGAAAATTAGATTTTTTTAAACTTTTCGAAATGCAAGTTTAGGTCAAAAAATCATGATATACTTACACAAGTTTCGGTCAAAAAATCAAATTAAATCAGGGGCTATTCGCAATGAGACGAATCTTTTCAGATCATTTATAAATTTTACGGGGGAAGGTTATGATTGAAGTCCATGCAAAAATTTATCTGAAAATTAGATTTTATGAAACTTCAAAATGCAAGTTTCGGTCAAAAAATCATGATATACTATACACGAGTTTCGTTCAAAAAAATCAAATTAAATCGGGGGCTATTCGCATTGAGATGAATCTTTTCAGATCATTTATAAATTTTAAGGGGGATGGTTATGATTGAAGTCCAAGCGAAAATATATCTGAAAATTAGATTTTATGAAACTTTTCGAAATTCAAGTTTCGGTCAAGAAATCATGATATACTATACACGAGTTTCGGTCAAAAAAATCAAATTAAATCGGGGGCTATTCGCATTGAGATTAATCTTTTCAGATCATTTATAAATTTTACGGGGGATGGTTATGATTGAAGTCCAAGCGAAAATATATCTGAAAATTAGATTTTATAAAACTTTTCGAAATGCAAGTTTCGGTCAAAAAATCATGATATATTATACACGAGTTTCGGTCAAAAAATCAAATTAAATCGGGGGCTATTCGCATTCAGACGAATGTTTTCAGATCATTTATAAATTTTACGGGGGAAGGTTATGATTGAAGTCCATGCAAAAATTTATCTGAAAATTAGATTTTTTTAAACTTTTCGAAATGCAAGTTTAGGTCAAAAAATCATGATATACTTATACAAGTTTCGGTCAAAAAATCAAATTAAATCAGGGGCTATTCGCAATGAGACGAATCTTTTCAGATCATTTATAAATTTTACGGGGGAAGGTTATGATTGAAGTCCATGCAAAAATTTATCTGAAAATTAGATTTTATGAAACTTTTCGAAATGCAAGTTTCGGTCAAAAAATCATGATATACTATACACGAGTTTCGTTCAAAAAAATCAAATTAAATCGGGGGCTATTCGCATTGACATGAATCTTTTCAGATCATTTATAAATTTTAAGGGGGATGGTTATGATTGAAGTCCAAGCGAAAATATATCTGAAAATTAGATTTTATGAAACTTTTCGAAATGCAAGTTTCGGTCAAAAAATCATGATATACTCTACACGAGTTTCAGTCAAAAAAATAAAATTAAATCGGGGGCGATTTGCAATGATACGAATCTTTTCATATCATTTATAAATTTTACGGAGGAAGGTTATGATTGAAGTCCATGCAAAAATATATCTGAAAAATTAGATTTTATGATAATTTTCGAAATGCATGTTTCGGTCAAAAAATCATGAGATACTATACACGAGTTTCGTTCAAAAAAATCAAATTAAATCGGGGGCTATTCGCAAAGATACAAATATTTTCAGATCATTTATAAATTTAACAGGGGAAGGTTATGATTGAAGTCCATGCAAAAATTTATCTGAAAATTAGATTTTTTTGAAACTTTTCGAAATGCAAGTTTCGGTCAAAAAATCATGATATACTATACACGAGTTTCGGTCAAAAAAATCAAATTAAATCGGGGGCTATCCGCATTGAGATTAATCTTTTCGGATCATTTATAAATTTTACGGGGGAAGGTTATGATTGAAGTCCATGCAAAAATTTATCTGAAAATTAGATTTTTTTGAAACTTTTCGAAATGCAAGTTTCGGTCAAAAAATCATGATATACTATACACGAGTTTCGGTCAAAAAAATCAAATTAAATCGGGGGCTATTCGCATTGAGATTAATCTTTTCAGATCATTTATAAATTTTACGGGGGATGGTTATGATTGAAGTCCAAGCGAAAATATATCTGAAAATTAGATTTTATAAAACTTTTCGAAATGCAAGTTTCGGTCAAAAAATCATGATATACTCTACACGAGTTTCGGTCAAAAAAATAAAATTAAATCGGGGGCTATTCGCAATGATACGAATCTTTTCAGATCATTTATAAATTTTACGGAGGAAGGTTATGATTGAAGTCCATGCAAAAATATATCTGAAAAATTATATTTTATGATAATTTTCGAAATGCATGTTTCGGTCAAAAAATCATGATATACTATACACGAGTTTCGTTCAAAAAAATCAAATTAAATCGGGGGCTATTCGCAAAGATACAAATCTTTTCAGATCATTTATAAATTTAACAGGGGAAGGTTATGATTGAAGTCCATGCAAAAATTTATCTGAAAATTAGATTTTTTTGAAACTTTTCGAAATGCAAGTTTCGGTCAAGAAATCATGATATACTATACACGAGTTTCGGTCAAAAAAATCAAATTAAATCGGGGGCTATTCGCATTGAGATTAATCTTTTCAGATCATTTATAAATTTTACTGGGGATGGTTATGATTGAAGTCCAAGCGAAAATATATCTGAAAATTAGATTTTATAAAACTTTTCGAAATACAAGTTTCGGTCATAAAATCATGATATATTATACACGAGTTTCGGTCAAAAAATCAAATTAAATCGGGGGCTATTCGAATTCAGACGAATGTTTTCAGATCATTTATAAATTTTACGGGGGAAGGTTATGATTGAAGTCCATGCAAAAATTTATCTGAAAATTAGATTTTTTTAAACTTTTCGAAATGCAAGTTTAGGTCAAAAAATCATGATATACTTACACAAGTTTCGGTCAAAAAATCAAATTAAATCAGGGGCTATTCGCAATGAGACGAATCTTTTCAGATCATTTATAAATTTTACGGGGGAAGGTTATGATTGAAGTCCATGCAAAAATTTATCTGAAAATTAGATTTTATGAAACTTCAAAATGCAAGTTTCGGTCAAAAAATCATGATATACTATACACGAGTTTCGTTCAAAAAAATCAAATTAAATCGGGGGCTATTCGCATTGAGATGAATCTTTTCAGATCATTTATAAATTTTAAGGGGGATGGTTATGATTGAAGTCCAAGCGAAAATATATCTGAAAATTAGATTTTATGAAACTTTTCGAAATTCAAGTTTCGGTCAAAAAATCATGATATACTCTACACGAGTTTCGGTCAAAAAAATAAAATTAAATCGGGGGCTATTCGCAATGATACGAATCTTTTCAGATCATTTATAAATTTTACGGAGGAAGGTTATGATTGAAGTCCATGCAAAAATATATCTGAAAAATTAGATTTTATGATAATTTTCGAAATGCATGTTTTGGTCAAAAAATCATGATATACTATACACGAGTTTCGTTCAAAAAAATCAAATTAAATCGGGGGCTATTCGCAAAGATACAAATCTTTTCAGATCATTTATAAATTTAACAGGGGAAGGTTATGATTGAAGTCCATGCAAAAATTTATCTGAAAATTAGATTTTTTTGAAACTTTTCGAAATGCAAGTTTCGGTCAAAAAATCATGATATACTATACACGAGTTTCGGTCAAAAAAATCAAATTAAATCGGGGGCTATTCGCATTGAGATTAATCTTTTCAGATCATTTATAAATTTTCGGGGGATGGTTATGATTGAAGTCCAAGCGAAAATATATCTGAAAATTAGATTTTATAAAACTTTTCGAAATGCAAGTTTCGGTCAAAAAATCATGATATATTATACACGAGTTTCGGTCAAAAAATCAAATTAAATCGAGGGCTATTCGCATTCAGACGAATGTTTTCAGATCATTTATAAATTTTACGGGGGAAGGTTATGATTGAAGTCCATGCAAAAATTTATCTGAAAATTAGATTTTTTTAAACTTTTCGAAATGCAAGTTTAGGTCAAAAAATCATGATATACTTACACAAGTTTCGGTCAAAAAATCAAATTAAATCAGGGGCTATTCGCAATGAGACGAATCTTTTCAGATCATTAATAAATTTTACGGGGGAAGGTTATGATTGAAGTCCATGCAAAAATTTATCTGAAAATTAGATTTTATGAAACTTTTCAAAATGCAAGTTTCGGTCAAAAAATCATGATATACTATACACGAGTTTCGTTCAAAAAAATCAAATTAAATCGGGGGCTATTCGCATTGAGATGAATCTTTTCAGATCATTTATAAATTTTAAGGGGGATGGTTATGATTGAAGTCCAAGCGAAAATATATCTGAAAATTAGATTTTATGAAACTTTTCGAAATGCATGTTTCGGTCAAAAAATCATGATATACTATACACGAATTTCGGTCAAAAAAATAAAATTAAATCGGGGGCTATTCGCAATGATACGAATCTTTTCAGATCATTTATAAATTTTACGGAGGAAGGTTATGATTGAAGTCCATGCAAAAATATATCTGAAAAATTAGATTTAATGATAATTTTAGAAATGCATGTTTCGGTCAAAAAATCATGATATACTATACACGAGTTTCGTTCAAAAAAATCAAATTTATTCGGGGGCTATTCGCAATGATACGAATATTTTCAGATCATTTATAAATTTAACAGGGGAAGGTTATGATTGAAGTCCATGCAAAAATTTATCTGAAAATTAGATTTTTTTGAAACTTTTCGAAATGCAAGTTTCGGTCAAAAAATCATGATATACTATACACGAGTTTCGGTCAAAAAAATCAAATTAAATCGGGGGCTATTCGCATTGAGATTAATCTTTTCAGATCATTTATAAATTTTACGGGGGATGGTTATGATTGAAGTCCAAGCGAAAATATATCTGAAAATTAGATTTTATAAAACTTTTCGAAATGCAAGTTTCGGTCAAAAAATCATGATATATTATACACGAGTTTCGGTCAAAAAATCAAATTAAATCGGGGGCTATTCGCATTCAGACGAATGTTTTCAGATCATTTATAAATTTTACGGGGGAAGGTTATGATTGAAGTCCATGCAAAAATTTATCTGAAAATTAGATTTTTTTAAACTTTTCGAAATGCAAGTTTAGGTCAAAAAATCATGATATACTTACACAAGTTTCTGTCAAAAAATCAAATTAAATCGGGGGCTATTCGCAATGAGACGAATCTTTTCAGATCATTTATAAATTTTACGGGGGAAGGTTATGATTGAAGTCCATGCAAAAATTTATCTGAAAATTAGATTTTATGAAACTTTTCGAAATGCAAGTTTCGGTCAAAAAATCATGATATACTATCCACGAGTTTCGTTCAAAAAAATCAAATTAAATCGGGGGCTATTCGCATTGACATGAATCTTTTCAGATCATTTATAAATTTTAAGGGGGATGGTTATGATTGAAGTCCAAGCGAAAATATATCTGAAAATTAGATTTTATGAAACTTTTCGAAATGCAAGTTTCGGTCAAAAAATCATGATATACTATACACGAGTTTCGGTCAAAAAAATCAAATTAAATCGGGGGCTATCCGCATTGAGATTAATCTTTTCGGATCATTTATAAATTTTACGGGGGAAGGTTATGATTGAAGTCCATGCAAAAATTTATCTGAAAATTAGATTTTTTTGAAACTTTTCGAAATGCAAGTTTCGGTCAAAAAATCATGATATACTTACACAAGTTTCTGTCAAAAAATCAAATTAAATCGGGGGCTATTCGCAATGAGACGAATCTTTTCAGATCATTTATAAATTTTACGGGGGAAGGTTATGATTGAAGTCCATGCAAAAATTTATCTGAAAATTAGATTTTATGAAACTTTTCGAAATGCAAGTTTCGGTCAAAAAATCATGATATACTATCCACGAGTTTCGTTCAAAAAAATCAAATTAAATCGGGGGCTATTCGCATTGACATGAATCTTTTCAGATCATTTATAAATTTTAAGGGGGATGGTTATGATTGAAGTCCAAGCGAAAATATATCTGAAAATTAGATTTTATGAAACTTTTCGAAATGCAAGTTTCGGTCAAAAAATCATGATATACTCTACACGAGTTTCGGTCAAAAAAATAAAATTAAATCGGGGGCTATTTGCAATGATACGAATCTTTTCATATCATTTATAAATTTTACGGAGGAAGGTTATGATTGAAGTCCATGCAAAAATATATCTGAAAAATTAGATTTTATGATAATTTTCGAAATGCATGTTTCGGTCAAAAAATCATGAGATACTATACACGAGTTTCGTTCAAAAAAATCATATTAAATCGGGGGCTATTCGCAAAGATACAAATATTTTCAGATCATTTATAAATTTAACAGGGGAAGGTTATGATTGAAGTCCATGCAAAAATTTATCTGAAAATTAGATTTTTTTGAAACTTTTCGAAATGCAAGTTTCGGTCAAAAAATCATGATATACTATACACGAGTTTCGGTCAAAAAAATCAAATTAAATCGGGGGCTATCCGCATTGAGATTAATCTTTTCGGATCATTTATAAATTTTACGGGGGAAGGTTATGATTGAAGTCCATGCAAAAATTTATCTGAAAATTAGATTTTTTTGAAACTTTTCGAAATGCAAGTTTCGGTCAAAAAATCATGATATACTATACACGAGTTTCGGTCAAAAAAATCAAATTAAATCGGGGGCTATTCGCATTGAGATTAATCTTTTCAGATCATTTATAAATTTTACGGGGGATGGTTATGATTGAAGTCCAAGCGAAAATATATCTGAAAATTAGATTTTATAAAACTTTTCGAAATGCAAGTTTCGGTCAAAAAATCATGATATACTCTACACGAGTTTCGGTCAAAAAAATAAAATTAAATCGGGGGCTATTCGCAATGATACGAATCTTTTCAGATCATTTATAAATTTTACGGAGGAAGGTTATGATTGAAGTCCATGCAAAAATATATCTGAAAAATTATATTTTATGATAATTTTCGAAATGCATGTTTCGATCAAAAAATCATGATATACTATACACGAGTTTCGTTCAAAAAAATCAAATTAAATCGGGGGCTATTCGCAAAGATACAAATCTTTTCAGATCATTTATAAATTTAACAGGGGAAGGTTATGATTGAAGTCCATGCAAAAATTTATCTGAAAATTAGATTTTTTTGAAACTTTTCGAAATGCAAGTTTCAGTCAAGAAATCATGATATACTATACACGAGTTTCGGTCAAAAAAATCAAATTAAATCAGGGGCTATTCGCATTGAGATTAATCTTTTCAGATCATTTATAAATTTTACGGGGGATGGTTATGATTGAAGTCCAAGCGAAAATATATCTGAAAATTAGATTTTATAAAACTTTTCGAAATGCAAGTTTCGGTCAAAAAATCATGATATTATACACGAGTTTCGGTCAAAAAATCAAATTAAATCGGGGGCTATTCGAATTCAGACGAATGTTTTCAGATCATTTATAAATTTTACGGGGGAAGGTTATGATTGAAGTCCATGCAAAAATTTATCTGAAAATTAGATTTTTTTAAACTTTTCGAAATGCAAGTTTAGGTCAAAAAATCATGATATACTTACACATGTTTCGGTCAAAAAATCAAATTAAATCAGGGGCTATTCGCAATGAGACGAATCTTTTCAGATCATTTATAAATTTTACGGGGGAAGGTTATGATTGAAGTCCATGCAAAAATTTATCTGAAAATTAGATTTTATGAAACTTTTCAAAATGCAAGTTTCGGTCAAAAAATCATGATATACTATACACGAGTTTCGTTCAAAAAAATCAAATTAAATCGGGGGCTATTCGCATTGAGATGAATCTTTTCAGATCATTTATAAATTTTAAGGGGGATGGTTCTGATTGAAGTCCAAGCGAAAATATATCTGAAAATTAGATTTTATGAAACTTTTCGAAATTCAAGTTTCGGTCAAAAAATCATGATATACTCTACACGAGTTTCGGTCAAAAAAATAAAATTAAATCGGGGGCTATTCGCAATGATACGAATCTTTTCAGATCATTTATAAATTTTACGGAGGAAGGTTATGATTGAAGTCCATGCAAAAATATATCTGAAAAATTAGATTTTATGATAATTTTCGAAATGCATGTTTCGGTCAAAAAATCATGATATACTATACACGAGTTTCGTTCAAAAAAATCAAATTAAATCGGGGGCTATTCGCAAAGATACAAATCTTTTCAGATCATTTATAAATTTAACAGGGGAAGGTTATGATTGAAGTCCATGCAAAAATTTATCTGAAAATTAGATTTTTTTGAAACTTTTCGAAATGCAAGTTTCGGTCAAAAAATCATGATATACTATACACGAGTTTCGGTCAAAAAAATCAAATTAAATCGGGGGCTATCCGCATTGAGATTAATCTTTTCGGATCATTTATAAATTTTACGGGGGAAGGTTATGATTGAAGTCCATGCAAAAATTTATCTGAAAATTAGATTTTTTTGAAACTTTTCGAAATGCAAGTTTCGGTCAAAAAATCATGATATACTATACACGAGTTTCGGTCAAAAAAATCAAATTAAATCGGGGGCTATTCGCATTGAGATTAATCTTTTCAGATCATTTATAAATTTTACGGGGGATGGTTATGATTGAAGTCCAAGCGAAAATATATCTGAAAATTAGATTTTATAAAACTTTTCGAAATGCAAGTTTCGGTCAAAAAATCATGATATACTCTACACGAGTTTCGGTCAAAAAAATAAAATTAAATCGGGGGCTATTCGCAATGATACGAATCTTTTCAGATCATTTATAAATTTTACGGAGGAAGGTTATGATTGAAGTCCATGCAAAAATATATCTGAAAAATTATATTTTATGATAATTTTCGAAATGCATGTTTCGATCAAAAAATCATGATATACTATACACGAGTTTCGTTCAAAAAAATCAAATTAAATCGGGGGCTATTCGCAAAGATACAAATCTTTTCAGATCATTTATAAATTTAACAGGGGAAGGTTATGATTGAAGTCCATGCAAAAATTTATCTGAAAATTAGATTTTTTTGAAACTTTTCGAAATGCAAGTTTCAGTCAAGAAATCATGATATACTATACACGAGTTTCGGTCAAAAAAATCAAATTAAATCAGGGGCTATTCGCATTGAGATTAATCTTTTCAGATCATTTATAAATTTTACGGGGGATGGTTATGATTGAAGTCCAAGCGAAAATATATCTGAAAATTAGATTTTATAAAACTTTTCGAAATGCAAGTTTCGGTCAAAAAATCATGATATTATACACGAGTTTCGGTCAAAAAATCAAATTAAATCGGGGGCTATTCGAATTCAGACGAATGTTTTCAGATCATTTATAAATTTTACGGGGGAAGGTTATGATTGAAGTCCATGCAAAAATTTATCTGAAAATTAGATTTTTTTAAACTTTTCGAAATGCAAGTTTAGGTCAAAAAATCATGATATACTTACACATGTTTCGGTCAAAAAATCAAATTAAATCAGGGGCTATTCGCAATGAGACGAATCTTTTCAGATCATTTATAAATTTTACGGGGGAAGGTTATGATTGAAGTCCATGCAAAAATTTATCTGAAAATTAGATTTTATGAAACTTTTCAAAATGCAAGTTTCGGTCAAAAAATCATGATATACTATACACGAGTTTCGTTCAAAAAAATCAAATTAAATCGGGGGCTATTCGCATTGAGATGAATCTTTTCAGATCATTTATAAATTTTAAGGGGGATGGTTTTGATTGAAGTCCAAGCGAAAATATATCTGAAAATTAGATTTTATGAAACTTTTCGAAATTCAAGTTTCGGTCAAAAAATCATGATATACTCTACACGAGTTTCGGTCAAAAAAATAAAATTAAATCGGGGGCTATTCGCAATGATACGAATCTTTTCAGATCATTTATAAATTTTACGGAGGAAGGTTATGATTGAAGTCCATGCAAAAATATATCTGAAAAATTAGATTTTATGATAATTTTCGAAATGCATGTTTCGGTCAAAAAATCATGATATACTATACACGAGTTTCGTTCAAAAAAATCAAATTAAATCGGGGGCTATTCGCAAAGATACAAATCTTTTCAGATCATTTATAAATTTAACAGGGGAAGGTTATGATTGAAGTCCATGCAAAAATTTATCTGAAAATTAGATTTTTTTGAAACTTTTCGAAATGCAAGTTTCGGTCAAAAAATCATGATATACTATACACGAGTTTCGGTCAAAAAAATCAAATTAAATCGGGGGCTATCCGCATTGAGATTAATCTTTTCGGATCATTTATAAATTTTACGGGGGAAGGTTATGATTGAAGTCCATGCAAAAATTTATCTGAAAATTAGATTTTTTTGAAACTTTTCGAAATGCAAGTTTCGGTCAAAAAATCATGATATACTATACACGAGTTTCGGTCAAAAAAATCAAATTAAATCGGGGGCTATTCGCATTGAGATTAATCTTTTCAGATCATTTATAAATTTTACGGGGGATGGTTATGATTGAAGTCCAAGCGAAAATATATCTGAAAATTAGATTTTATAAAACTTTTCGAAATGCAAGTTTCGGTCAAAAAATCATGATATACTCTACACGAGTTTCGGTCAAAAAAATAAAATTAAATCGGGGGCTATTCGCAATGATACGAATCTTTTCAGATCATTTATAAATTTTACGGAGGAAGGTTATGATTGAAGTCCATGCAAAAATATATCTGAAAAATTATATTTTATGATAATTTTCGAAATGCATGTTTCGATCAAAAAATCATGATATACTATACACGAGTTTCGTTCAAAAAAATCAAATTAAATCGGGGGCTATTCGCAAAGATACAAATCTTTTCAGATCATTTATAAATTTAACAGGGGAAGGTTATGATTGAAGTCCATGCAAAAATTTATCTGAAAATTAGATTTTATGAAACTTTTCGAAATGCAAGTTTCGGTCAAAAAATCATGATATACTATCCACGAGTTTCGTTCAAAAAAATCAAATTAAATCGGGGGCTATTCGCATTGACATGAATCTTTTCAGATCATTTATAAATTTTAAGGGGGATGGTTATGATTGAAGTCCAAGCGAAAATATATCTGAAAATTAGATTTTATGAAACTTTTCGAAATGCAAGTTTCGGTCAAAAAATCATGATATTATACACGAGTTTCAGTCAAAAAATCAAATTAAATCGGGGGCTATTCGAATTCAGACGAATGTTTTCAGATCATTTATAAATTTTACGGGGGAAGGTTATGATTGAAGTCCATGCAAAAATTTATCTGAAAATTAGATTTTTTTAAACTTTTCGAAATGCAAGTTTAGGTCAAAAAATCATGATATACTTACACAAGTTTCTGTCAAAAAATCAAATTAAATCGGGGGCTATTCGCAATGAGACGAATCTTTTCAGATCATTTATAAATTTTACGGGGGAAGGTTATGATTGAAGTCCATGCAAAAATTTATCTGAAAATTAGATTTTATGAAACTTTTCGAAATGCAAGTTTCGGTCAAAAAATCATGATATACTATCCACGAGTTTCGTTCAAAAAAATCAAATTAAATCGGGGGCTATTCGCATTGACATGAATCTTTTCAGATCATTTATAAATTTTAAGGGGGATGGTTATGATTGAAGTCCAAGCAAAAATATATCTGAAAATTAGATTTTATGAAACTTTTCGAAATGCAAGTTTCGGTCAAAAAATCATGATATACTCTACACGAGTTTCGGTCAAAAAAATAAAATTAAATCGGGGGCTATTCGCAATGATACGAATCTTTTCAGATCATTTATAAATTTTACGGAGGAAGGTTATGATTGAAGTCCATGCAAAAATATATCTGAAAAATTATATTTTATGATAATTTTCGAAATGCATGTTTCGATCAAAAAATCATGATATACTATACACGAGTTTCGTTCAAAAAAATCAAATTAAATCGGGGGCTATTCGCAAAGATACAAATCTTTTCAGATCATTTATAAATTTAACAGGGGAAGGTTATGATTGAAGTCCATGCAAAAATTTATCTGAAAATTAGATTTTATGAAACTTTTCGAAATGCAAGTTTCGGTCAAAAAATCATGATATACTATCCACGAGTTTCGTTCAAAAAAATCAAATTAAATCGGGGGCTATTCGCATTGACATGAATCTTTTCAGATCATTTATAAATTTTAAGGGGGATGGTTATGATTGAAGTCCAAGCGAAAATATATCTGAAAATTAGATTTTATGAAACTTTTCGAAATGCAAGTTTCGGTCAAAAAATCATGATATTATACACGAGTTTCAGTCAAAAAATCAAATTAAATCGGGGGCTATTCGAATTCAGACGAATGTTTTCAGATCATTTATAAATTTTACGGGGGAAGGTTATGATTGAAGTCCATGCAAAAATTTATCTGAAAATTAGATTTTTTTAAACTTTTCGAAATGCAAGTTTAGGTCAAAAAATCATGATATACTTACACAAGTTTCTGTCAAAAAATCAAATTAAATCGGGGGCTATTCGCAATGAGACGAATCTTTTCAGATCATTTATAAATTTTACGGGGGAAGGTTATGATTGAAGTCCATGCAAAAATTTATCTGAAAATTAGATTTTATGAAACTTTTCGAAATGCAAGTTTCGGTCAAAAAATCATGATATACTATCCACGAGTTTCGTTCAAAAAAATCAAATTAAATCGGGGGCTATTCGCATTGACATGAATCTTTTCAGATCATTTATAAATTTTAAGGGGGATGGTTATGATTGAAGTCCAAGCAAAAATATATCTGAAAATTAGATTTTATGAAACTTTTCGAAATGCAAGTTTCGGTCAAAAAATCATGATATACTCTACACGAGTTTCGGTCAAAAAAATAAAATTAAATCGGGGGCTATTTGCAATGATACGAATCTTTTCATATCATTTATAAATTTTACGGAGGAAGGTTATGATTGAAGTCCATGCAAAAATATATCTGAAAAATTAGATTTTATGATAATTTTCGAAATGCATGTTTCGGTCAAAAAATCATGAGATACTATACACGAGTTTCGTTCAAAAAAATCATATTAAATCGGGGGCTATTCGCAAAGATACAAATATTTTCAGATCATTTATAAATTTAACAGGGGAAGGTTATGATTGAAGTCCATGCAAAAATTTATCTGAAAATTAGATTTTTTTGAAACTTTTCGAAATGCAAGTTTCGGTCAAAAAATCATGATATACTATACACGAGTTTCGGTCAAAAAAATCAAATTAAATCGGGGGCTATCCGCATTGAGATTAATCTTTTCGGATCATTTATAAATTTTACGGGGGAAGGTTATGATTGAAGTCCATGCAAAAATTTATCTGAAAATTAGATTTTTTTGAAACTTTTCGAAATGCAAGTTTCGGTCAAAAAATCATGATATACTATACACGAGTTTCGGTCAAAAAAATCAAATTAAATCGGGGGCTATACGCATTGAGATTAATCTTTTCAGATCATTTATAAATTTTACGGGGGATGGTTATGATTGAAGTCCAAGCGAAAATATATCTGAAAATTAGATTTTATAAAACTTTTCGAAATGCAAGTTTCGGTCAAAAAATCATGATATACTCTACACGAGTTTCGGTCAAAAAAATAAAATTAAATCGGGGGCTATTCGCAATGATACGAATCTTTTCAGATCATTTATAAATTTTACGGAGGAAGGTTATGATTGAAGTCCATGCAAAAATATATCTGAAAAATTATATTTTATGATAATTTTCGAAATGCATGTTTCGATCAAAAAATCATGATATACTATACACGAGTTTCGTTCAAAAAAATCAAATTAAATCGGGGGCTATTCGCAAAGATACAAATCTTTTCAGATCATTTATAAATTTAACAGGGGAAGGTTATGATTGAAGTCCATGCAAAAATTTATCTGAAAATTAGATTTTATGAAACTTTTCGAAATGCATGTTTCGGTCAAAAAATCATGATATACTATCCACGAGTTTCGTTCAAAAAAATCAAATTAAATCGGGGGCTATTCGCATTGACATGAATCTTTTCAGATCATTTATAAATTTTAAGGGGGATGGTTATGATTGAAGTCCAAGCGAAAATATATCTGAAAATTAGATTTTATGAAACTTTTCGAAATGCAAGTTTCGGTCAAAAAATCATGATATTATACACGAGTTTCGGTCAAAAAATCAAATTAAATCGGGGGCTATTCGAATTCAGACGAATGTTTTCAGATCATTTATAAATTTTACGGGGGAAGGTTATGATTGAAGTCCATGCAAAAATTTATCTGAAAATTAGATTTTTTTAAACTTTTCGAAATGCAAGTTTAGGTCAAAAAATCATGATATACTTACACATGTTTCGGTCAAAAAATCAAATTAAATCAGGGGCTATTCGCAATGAGACGAATCTTTTCAGATCATTTATAAATTTTACGGGGGAAGGTTATGATTGAAGTCCATGCAAAAATTTATCTGAAAATTAGATTTTATGAAACTTTTCAAAATGCAAGTTTCGGTCAAAAAATCATGATATACTATACACGAGTTTCGTTCAAAAAAATCAAATTAAATCGGGGGCTATTCGCATTGAGATGAATCTTTTCAGATCATTTATAAATTTTAAGGGGGATGGTTCTGATTGAAGTCCAAGCGAAAATATATCTGAAAATTAGATTTTATGAAACTTTTCGAAATTCAAGTTTCGGTCAAAAAATCATGATATACTCTACACGAGTTTCGGTCAAAAAAATAAAATTAAATCGGGGGCTATTCGCAATGATACGAATCTTTTCAGATCATTTATAAATTTTACGGAGGAAGGTTATGATTGAAGTCCATGCAAAAATATATCTGAAAAATTAGATTTTATGATAATTTTCGAAATGCATGTTCGGTCAAAAAATCATGATATACTATACACGAGTTTCGTTCAAAAAAATCAAATTAAATCGGGGGCTATTCGCAAAGATACAAATCTTTTCAGATCATTTATAAATTTAACAGGGGAAGGTTATGATTGAAGTCCATGCAAAAATTTATCTGAAAATTAGATTTTTTTGAAACTTTTCGAAATGCAAGTTTCGGTCAAAAAATCATGATATACTATACACGAGTTTCGGTCAAAAAAATCAAATTAAATCGGGGGCTATTCGCATTGAGATTAATCTTTTCAGATCATTTATAAATTTTATGGGGGATGGTTATGATTGAAGTCCAAGCGAAAATATATCTGAAAATTAGATTTTATAAAACTTTTCGAAATGCAAGTTTCGGTCAAAAAATCATGATATACTCTACACGAGTTTCGGTCAAAAAAATAAAATTAAATCGGGGGCTATTCGCAATGATACGAATCTTTTCAGATCATTTATAAATTTTACGGAGGAAGGTTATGATTGAAGTCCATGCAAAAATATATCTGAAAAATTATATTTTATGATAATTTTCGAAATGCATGTTTCGATCAAAAAATCATGATATACTATACACGAGTTTCGTTCAAAAAAATCAAATTAAATCGGGGGCTATTCGCAAAGATACAAATCTTTTCAGATCATTTATAAATTTAACAGGGGAAGGTTATGATTGAAGTCCATGCAAAAATTTATCTGAAAATTAGATTTTATGAAACTTTTCGAAATGCATGTTTCGGTCAAAAAATCATGATATACTATCCACGAGTTTCGTTCAAAAAAATCAAATTAAATCGGGGGCTATTCGCATTGACATGAATCTTTTTAGATCATTTATAAATTTTAAGGGGGATGGTTATGATTGAAGTCCAAGCGAAAATATATCTGAAAATTAGATTTTATGAAACTTTTCGAAATGCAAGTTTCGGTCAAAAAATCATGATATTATACACGAGTTTCGGTCAAAAAATCAAATTAAATCGGGGGCTATTCGAATTCAGACGAATGTTTTCAGATCATTTATAAATTTTACGGGGGAAGGTTATGATTGAAGTCCATGCAAAAATTTATCTGAAAATTAGATTTTTTTAAACTTTTCGAAATGCAAGTTTAGGTCAAAAAATCATGATATACTTACACATGTTTCGGTCAAAAAATCAAATTAAATCAGGGGCTATTCGCAATGAGACGAATCTTTTCAGATCATTTATAAATTTTACGGGGGAAGGTTATGATTGAAGTCCATGCAAAAATTTATCTGAAAATTAGATTTTATGAAACTTTTCAAAATGCAAGTTTCGGTCAAAAAATCATGATATACTATACACGAGTTTCGTTCAAAAAAATCAAATTAAATCGGGGGCTATTCGCATTGAGATGAATCTTTTCAGATCATTTATAAATTTTAAGGGGGATGGTTCTGATTGAAGTCCAAGCGAAAATATATCTGAAAATTAGATTTTATGAAACTTTTCGAAATTCAAGTTTCGGTCAAAAAATCATGATATACTCTACACGAGTTTCGGTCAAAAAAATAAAATTAAATCGGGGGCTATTCGCAATGATACGAATCTTTTCAGATCATTTATAAATTTTACGGAGGAAGGTTATGATTGAAGTCCATGCAAAAATATATCTGAAAAATTAGATTTTATGATAATTTTCGAAATGCATGTTTCGGTCAAAAAATCATGATATACAATACACGAGTTTCGTTCAAAAAAATCAAATTAAATCGGGGGCTATTCGCAAAGATACAAATCTTTTCAGATCATTTATAAATTTAACAGGGGAAGGTTATGATTGAAGTCCATGCAAAAATTTATCTGAAAATTAGATTTTTTTGAAACTTTTCGAAATGCAAGTTTCGGTCAAAAAATCATGATATACTATACACGAGTTTCGGTCAAAAAAATCAAATTAAATCGGGGGCTATTCGCATTGAGATTAATCTTTTCAGATCATTTATAAATTTTATGGGGGATGGTTATGATTGAAGTCCAAGCGAAAATATATCTGAAAATTAGATTTTATAAAACTTTTCGAAATGCAAGTTTCGGTCAAAAAATCATGATATATTATACACGAGTTTCGGTCAAAAAATCAAATTAAATCGGGGGCTATTCGCATTCAGACGAATGTTTTCAGATCATTTATAAATTTTACGGGGGAAGGTTATGATTGAAGTCCATGCAAAAATTTATCTGAAAATTAGATATTTTTAAACTTTTCGAAATGCAAGTTTAGGTCAAAAAATCATGATATACTTACACAAGTTTCGGTCAAAAAATCAAATTAAATCAGGGGCTATTCGCAATGAGAAGAATCTTTTCAGATCATTTATAAATTTTACGGGGGAAGGTTATGATTGAAGTCCATGCAAAAATTTATCTAAAAATTAGATTTTATGAAACTTTTCGAAATGCAAGTTTCGGTCAAGAAATCATGATATACTATACACGAGTTTCGGTCAAAAAAATCAAATTAAATCAGGGGCTATTCGCATTGAGATTAATCTTTTCAGATCATTTATAAATTTTACGGGGGATGGTTATGATTGAAGTCCAAGCGAAAATATATCTGAAAATTAGATTTTATAAAACTTTTCGAAATGCAAGTTTCGGTCAAAAAATCATGATATTATACACGAGTTTCGGTCAAAAAATCAAATTAAATCGGGGGCTATTCGAATTCAGACGAATGTTTTCAGATCATTTATAAATTTTACGGGGGAAGGTTAGGATTGAAGTCCATGCAAAAATTTATCTGAAAATTAGATTTTTTTAAACTTTTCGAAATGCAAGTTTAGGTCAAAAAATCATGATATACTTACACATGTTTCGGTCAAAAAATCAAATTAAATCAGGGGCTATTCGCAATGAGACGAATCTTTTCAGATCATTTATAAATTTTACGGGGGAAGGTTATGATTGAAGTCCATGCAAAAATTTATCTGAAAATTAGATTTTATGAAACTTTTCAAAATGCAAGTTTCGGTCAAAAAATCATGATATACTATACACGAGTTTCGTTCAAAAAAATCAAATTAAATCGGGGGCTATTCGCATTGAGATGAATCTTTTCAGATCATTTATAAATTTTAAGGGGGATGGTTCTGATTGAAGTCCAAGCGAAAATATATCTGAAAATTAGATTTTATGAAACTTTTCGAAATTCAAGTTTCGGTCAAAAAATCATGATATACTCTACACGAGTTTCGGTCAAAAAAATAAAATTAAATCGGGGGCTATTCGCAATGATACGAATCTTTTCAGATCATTTATAAATTTTACGGAGGAAGGTTATGATTGAAGTCCATGCAAAAATATATCTGAAAAATTAGATTTTATGATAATTTTCGAAATGCATGTTTCGGTCAAAAAATCATGATATACTATACACGAGTTTCGTTCAAAAAAATCAAATTAAATCGGGGGCTATTCGCAAAGATACAAATCTTTTCAAATCATTTATAAATTTAACAGGGGAAGGTTATGATTGAAGTCCATGCAAAAATTTATCTGAAAATTAGATTTTTTTGAAACTTTTCGAAATGCAAGTTTCGGTCAAAAAATCATGATATACTATACACGAGTTTCGGTCAAAAAAATCAAATTAAATCGGGGGCTATTCGCATTGAGATTAATCTTTTCAGATCATTTATAAATTTTATGGGGGATGGTTATGATTGAAGTCCAAGCGAAAATATATCTGAAAATTAGATTTTATAAAACTTTTCGAAATGCAAGTTTCGGTCAAAAAATCATGATATATTATACACGAGTTTCGGTCAAAAAATCAAATTAAATCGGGGGCTATTCGCATTCAGACGAATGTTTTCAGATCATTTATAAATTTTACGGGGGAAGGTTATGATTGAAGTCCATGCAAAAATTTATCTGAAAATTAGATATTTTTAAACTTTTCGAAATGCAAGTTTAGGTCAAAAAATCATGATATACTTACACAAGTTTCGGTCAAAAAATCAAATTAAATCAGGGGCTATTCGCAATGAGAAGAATCTTTTCAGATCATTTATAAATTTTACGGGGGAAGGTTATGATTGAAGTCCATGCAAAAATTTATCTGAAAATTAGATTTTTTTAAACTTTTCGAAATGCAAGTTTAGGTCAAAAAATCATGATATACTTACACATGTTTCGGTCAAAAAATCAAATTAAATCAGGGGCTATTCGCAATGAGACGAATCTTTTCAGATCATTTATAAATTTTACGGGGGAAGGTTATGATTGAAGTCCATGCAAAAATTTATCTGAAAATTAGATTTTATGAAACTTTTCAAAATGCAAGTTTCGGTCAAAAAATCATGATATACTATACACGAGTTTCGTTCAAAAAAATCAAATTAAATCGGGGGCTATTCGCATTGAGATGAATCTTTTCAGATCATTTATAAATTTTACGGGGGATGGTTATGATTGAAGTCCAAGCGAAAATATATCTGAAAATTAGATTTTATAAAACTTTTCGAAATGCAAGTTTCGGTCAAAAAATCATGATATACTCTACACGAGTTTCGGTCAAAAAAATAAAATTAAATCGGGGGCTATTCACAATGATACGAATCTTTTCAGATCATTTATAAATTTTACGGAGGAAGGTTATGATTGAAGTCCATGCAAAAATATATCTGAAAAATTAGATTTTATGATAATTTTCGAAATGCATGTTTCGGTCAAAAAATCATGATATACTATACACGAGTTTCGTTCAAAAAAATCAAATTAAATCGGGGGCTATTCGCAAAGATACAAATCTTTTCAAATCATTTATAAATTTAACAGGGGAAGGTTATGATTGAAGTCCATGCAAAAATTTATCTGAAAATTAGATTTTTTGAAACTTTTCAAAATGCAAGTTTCGGTCAAAAAATCATGATATACTATACACGAGTTTCGGTCAAAAAAATCAAATTAAATCAGGGGCTATTCGCATTGAGATTAATCTTTTCAGATCATTTATAAATTTTACGGGGGATGGTTATGATTGAAGTCCAAGTGAAAATATATCTGAAAATTAGATTTTATAAAACTTTTCGAAATGCAAGTTTCGGTCAAAAAATCATGATATATTATACACGAGTTTCGGTCAAAAAATCAAATTAAATCGGGGGCTATTCGCATTCAGACGAATGTTTTCAGATCATTTATAAATTTTACGGGGGAAGGTTATGATTGAAGTCCATGCAAAAATTTATCTGAAAATTAGATATTTTTAAACTTTTCGAAATGCAAGTTTAGGTCAAAAAATCATGATATACTTACACATGTTTCGGTCAAAAAATCAAATTAAATCAGGGGCTATTCGCAATGAGACGAATCTTTTCAGATCATTTATAAATTTTACGGGGGAAGGTTATGATTGAAGTCCATGCAAAAATTTATCTGAAAATTAGATTTTATGAAACTTTTCGAAATGCAAGTTTCGTTCAAAAAAATCAAATTAAATCGGGGGCTATTCGCATTGACATGAATCTTTTCAGATCATTTATAAATTTTAAGGGGGATGGTTATGATTGAAGTCCAAGCGAAAATATATCTGAAAATTAGATTTTATGAAACTTTTCGAAATGCAAGTTTCGGTCAAAAAATCATGATATACTCTACACGAGTTTCGGTCAAAAAAATAAAATTAAATCGGGGGCTATTTGCAATGATACGAATCTTTTCATATCATTTATAAATTTTACGGAGGAAGGTTATGATTGAAGTCCATGCAAAAATATATCTGAAAAATTAGATTTTATGATAATTTTCGAAATGCATGTTTCGGTCAAAAAATCATGAGATACTATACACGAGTTTCGTTCAAAAAAATCATATTAAATCGGGGGCTATTCGCAAAGATACAAATATTTTCAGATCATTTATAAATTTAACAGGGGAAGGTTATGATTGAAGTCCATGCAAAAATTTATCTGAAAATTAGATTTTTTTGAAACTTTTCGAAATGCAAGTTTCGGTCAAAAAATCATGATATACTATACACGAGTTTCGGTCAAAAAAATCAAATTAAATCAGAGGCTATCCGCATTGAGATTAATCTTTTCGGATCATTTATAAATTTTACGGGGGAAGGTTATGATTGAAGTCCATGCAAAAATTTATCTGAAAATTAGATTTTTTTGAAACTTTTCGAAATGCAAGTTTCGGTCAAAAAATCATGATATACTATACACGAGTTTCGGTCAAAAAAATCAAATTAAATCGGGGGCTATTCGCATTGAGATTAATCTTTTCAGATCATTTATAAATTTTACGGGGGATGGTTATGATTGAAGTCCAAGCGAAAATATATCTGAAAATTAGATTTTATAAAACTTTTCGAAATGCAAGTTTCGGTCAAAAAATCATGATATACTCTACACGAGTTTCGGTCAAAAAAATAAAATTAAATCGGGGGCTATTCGCAATGATACGAATCTTTTCAGATCATTTATAAATTTTACGGAGGAAGGTTATGATTGAAGTCCATGCAAAAATATATCTGAAAAATTAGATTTTATGATAATTTTCGAAATGCATGTTTCGGTCAAAAAATCATGATATACTATACAAGAGTTTCGTTCAAAAAAATCAAATTAAATCGGGGGCTATTCGCAAAGATACAAATCTTTTCAAATCATTTATAAATTTAACAGGGGAAGGTTATGATTGAAGTCCATGCAAAAATTTATCTGAAAATTAGATTTTTTGAAACTTTTCGAAATGCAAGTTTCGGTCAAAAAATCATGATATACTATACACGAGTTTCAGTCAAAAAAATCAAATTAAATCAGGGGCTATTCGCATTGAGATTAATCTTTTCAGATCATTTATAAATTTTACGGGGGATGGTTATGATTGAAGTCCAAGCGAAAATATATCTGAAAATTAGATTTTATAAAACTTTTCGAAATGCAAGTTTCGGTCAAAAAATCATGATATATTATACACGAGTTTCGGTCAAAAAATCAAATTAAATCGGGGGCTATTCGCATTCAGACGAATGTTTTCAGATCATTTATAAATTTTACGGGGGAAGGTTATGATTGAAGTCCATGCAAAAATTTATCTGAAAATTAGATTTTTTTAAACTTTTCGAAATTCAAGTTTAGGTCAAAAAATCATGATATACTTACACAAGTTTCGGTCAAAAAATCAAATTAAATCAGGGGCTATTCGCAATGAGACGAATCTTTTCAGATCATTTATAAATTTTACGGGGGAAGGTTATGATTGAAGTCCATGCAAAAATTTATCTGAAAATTAGATTTTATGAAACTTTTCGAAATGCAGGTTTCGGTCAAAAAATCATGATATACTATACACGAGTTTCGTTCAAAAAAATCAAATTAAATCGGGGGCTATTCGCATTGACATGAATCTTTTCAGATCATTTATAAATTTTATGGGGGATGGTTATGATTGAAGTCCAAGCGAAAATATATCTGAAAATTAGATTTTATGAAACTTTTCGAAATGCAAGTTTCGGTAAAAAAATCATGATATACTCTACACGAGTTTCGGTCAAAAAAATAAAATTAAATCGGGGGCTATTCGCAATGATACGAATCTTTTCATATCATTTATAAATTTTACGGAGGAAGGTTATGATTGAAGTCCATGTAAAAATATATCTGAAAAATTAGATTTTATGATAATTTTCGAAATGCATGTTTCGGTCAAAAAATCATGAGATACTATACACGAGTTTCGTTCAAAAAAATCATATTAAATCGGGGGCTATTCGCAAAGATACAAATCTTTTCAAATCATTTATAAATTTAACAGGGGAAGGTTATGATTGAAGTCCATGCAAAAATTTATCTGAAAATTAGATTTTTTGAAACTTTTCGAAATGCAAGTTTCGGTCAAAAAATCATGATATACTATACACGAGTTTCGGTCAAAAAAATCAAATTAAATCAGGGGCTATTCGCATTGAGATTAATCTTTTCAGATCATTTATAAATTTTACGGGGGATGGTTATGATTGAAGTCCAAGCGAAAATATATCTGAAAATTAGATTTTATAAAACTTTTCGAAATGCAAGTTTCGGTCAAAAAATCATGATATATTATACACGAGTTTCGGTCAAAAAATCAAATTAAATCGAGGGCTATTCGCATTCAGACGAATGTTTTCAGATCATTTATAAATTTTACGGGGGAAGGTTATGATTGAAGTCCATGCAAAAATTTATCTGAAAATTAGATATTTTTAAACTTTTCGAAATGCAAGTTTAGGTCAAAAAATCATGATATACTTACACATGTTTCGGTCAAAAAATCAAATTAAATCAGGGGCTATTCGCAATGAGACGAATCTTTTCAGATCATTTATAAATTTTACGGGGGAAGGTTATGATTGAAGTCCATGCAAAAATTTATCTGAAAATTAGATTTTATGAAACTTTTCGAAATGCAAGTTTCGGTCAAAAAATCATGATATACTATACACGAGTTTCGTTCAAAAAAATCAAATTAAATCGGGGGATATTCGCATTGACATGAATCTTTTCAGATCATTTATAAATTTTAAGGGGGATGGTTATGATTGAAGTCCAAGCGAAAATATATCTGAAAATTAGATTTTATGAAACTTTTCGAAATGCAAGTTTCGGTCAAAAAATCATGATATACTCTACACGAGTTTCGGTCAAAAAAATAAAATTAAATCGGGGGCTATTTGCAATGATACGAATCTTTTCATATCATTTATAAATTTTACGGAGGAAGGTTATGATTGAAGTCCATGCAAAAATATATCTGAAAAATTAGATTTTATGATAATTTTCGAAATGCATGTTTCGGTCAAAAAATCATGAGATACTATACACGAGTTTCGTTCAAAAAAATCATATTAAATCGGGGGCTATTCGCAAAGATACAAATATTTTCAGATCATTTATAAATTTAACAGGGGAAGGTTATGATTGAAGTCCATGCAAAAATTTATCTGAAAATTAGATTTTTTTGAAACTTTTCGAAATGCAAGTTTCGGTCAAAAAATCATGATATACTATACACGAGTTTCGGTCAAAAAAATCAAATTAAATCAGGGGCTATCCGCATTGAGATTAATCTTTTCGGATCATTTATAAATTTTACGGGGGAAGGTTATGATTGAAGTCCATGCAAAAATTTATCTGAAAATTAGATTTTTTTGAAACTTTTCGAAATGCAAGTTTCGGTCAAAAAATCATGATATACTATACACGAGTTTCGGTCAAAAAAATCAAATTAAATCGGGGGCTATTCGCATTGAGATTAATCTTTTCAGATCATTTATAAATTTTACGGGGGATGGTTATGATTGAAGTCCAAGCGAAAATATATCTGAAAATTAGATTTTATGAAACTTTTCGAAATGCAAGTTTCGGTCAAAAAATCATGATATACTCTACACGAGTTTCGGTCAAAAAAATAAAATTAAATCGGGGGCTATTCGCAATGATACGAATCTTTTCAGATCATTTATAAATTTTACGGAGGAAGGTTATGATTGAAGTCCATGCAAAAATATATCTGAAAAATTAGATTTTATGATAATTTTCGAAATGCATGTTTCGGTCAAAAAATCATGATATACTATACAAGAGTTTCGTTCAAAAAAATCAAATTAAATCGGGGGCTATTCGCAAAGATACAAATCTTTTCAAATCATTTATAAATTTAACAGGGGAAGGTTATGATTGAAGTCCATGCAAAAATTTATCTGAAAATTAGATTTTTTGAAACTTTTCGAAATGCAAGTTTCGGTCAAAAAATCATGATATACTATACACGAGTTTCAGTCAAAAAAATCAAATTAAATCAGGGGCTATTCGCATTGAGATTAATCTTTTCAGATCATTTATAAATTTTACGGGGGATGGTTATGATTGAAGTCCAAGCGAAAATATATCTGAAAATTAGATTTTATAAAACTTTTCGAAATGCAAGTTTCGGTCAAAAAATCATGATATATTATACACGAGTTTCGGTCAAAAAATCAAATTAAATCGGGGGCTATTCGCATTCAGACGAATGTTTTCAGATCATTTATAAATTTTACGGGGGAAGGTTATGATTGAAGTCCATGCAAAAATTTATCTGAAAATTAGATTTTTTTAAACTTTTCGAAATTCAAGTTTAGGTCAAAAAATCATGATATACTTACACAAGTTTCGGTCAAAAAATCAAATTAAATCAGGGGCTATTCGCAATGAGACGAATCTTTTCAGATCATTTATAAATTTTACGGGGGAAGGTTATGATTGAAGTCCATGCAAAAATTTATCTGAAAATTAGATTTTATGAAACTTTTCGAAATGCAAGTTTCGGTCAAAAAATCATGATATACTATACACGAGTTTCGTTCAAAAAAATCAAATTAAATCGGGGGATATTCGCATTGACATGAATCTTTTCAGATCATTTATAAATTTTAAGGGGGATGGTTATGATTGAAGTCCAAGCGAAAATATATCTGAAAATTAGATTTTATGAAACTTTTCGAAATGCAAGTTTCGGTCAAAAAATCATGATATACTCTACACGAGTTTCGGTCAAAAAAATAAAATTAAATCGGGGGCTATTCGCAATGATACGAATCTTTTCATATCATTTATAAATTTTACGGAGGAAGGTTATGATTGAAGTCCATGCAAAAATATATCTGAAAAATTAGATTTTATGATAATTTTCGAAATGCATGTTTCGGTCAAAAAATCATGAGATACTATACACGAGTTTCGTTCAAAAAAATCATATTAAATCGGGGGCTATTCGCAAAGATACAAATCTTTTCAAATCATTTATAAATTTAACAGGGGAAGGTTATGATTGAAGTCCATGCAAAAATTTATCTGAAAATTAGATTTTTTGAAACTTTTCGAAATGCAAGTTTCGGTCAAAAAATCATGATATACTATACACGAGTTTCGGTCAAAAAAATCAAATTAAATCGGGGGCTATTCGCATTGAGATTAATCTTTTCAGATCATTTATAAATTTTACGGGGGATGGTTATGATTGAAGTCCAAGCGAAAATATATCTGAAAATTAGATTTTATAAAACTTTTCGAAATGCAAGTTTCGGTCAAAAAATCATGATATATTATACACGAGTTTCGGTCAAAAAATCAAATTAAATCGGGGGCTATTCGCATTCAGACGAATGTTTTCAGATCATTTATAAATTTTACGGGGGAAGGTTATGATTGAAGTCCATGCAAAAATTTATCTGAAAATTAGATTTTTTTAAACTTTTCGAAATGCAAGTTTAGGTCAAAAAATCATGATATACTTACACAAGTTTCGGTCAAAAAATCAAATTAAATCAGGGACTATTCGCAATGAGACGAATCTTTTCAGATCATTTATAAATTTTACGGGGGAAGGTTATGATTGAAGTCCATGCAAAAATTTATCTGAAAATTAGATTTTATGAAACTTTTCGAAATGCATGTTTCGGTCAAAAAATCATGATATACTATACACGAGTTTCGTTCAAAAAAATCAAATTAAATCGGGGGCTATTCGCATTGACATGAATCTTTTCAGATCATTTATAAATTTTAAGGGGGATGGTTATGATTGAAGTCCAAGCGAAAATATATCTGAAAATTAGATTTTATGAAACTTTTCGAAATGCAAGTTTCGGTCAAAAAATCATGATATACTCTACACGAGTTTCGGTCAAAAAAATAAAATTAAATCGGGGGCTATTTGCAATGATACGAATCTTTTCATATCATTTATAAATTTTATGGAGGAAGGTTATGATTGAAGTCCATGCAAAAATATATCTGAAAAATTAGATTTTATGATAATTTTCGAAATGCATGTTTCGGTCAAAAAATCATGAGATACTATACACGAGTTTCGTTCAAAAAAATCAAATTAAATCGGGGGCTATTCGCAAAGATACAAATATTTTCAGATCATTTATAAATTTAACAGGGGAAGGTTATGATTGAAGTCCATGCAAAAATTTATCTGAAAATTAGATTTTTTTGAAACTTTTCGAAATGCAAGTTTCGGTCAAAAAATCATGATATACTATACACGAGTTTCGGTCAAAAAAATCAAATTAAATCGGGGGCTATCCGCATTGAGATTAATCTTTTCGGATCATTTATAAATTTTACGGGGGAAGGTTATGATTGAAGTCCATGCAAAAATTTATCTGAAAATTTGATTTTTTTGAAACTTTTCGAAATGCATGTTTCGGTCAAAAAATCATGATATACTATACACGAGTTTCGGTCAAAAAAATCAAATTAAATCGGGGACTATTCGCAATGAGACGAATCTTTTCAGATCATTTATAAATTTTACGGGGGAAGGTTATGATTGAAGTCCATGCAAAAATTTATCTGAAAATTAGATTTTATGAAACTTTTCGAAATGCATGTTTCGGTCAAAAAATCATGATATACTATACACGAGTTTCGTTCAAAAAAATCAAATTAAATCGGGGGCTATTCGCATTGACATGAATCTTTTCAGATCATTTATAAATTTTAAGGGGGATGGTTATGATTGAAGTCCAAGCGAAAATATATCTGAAAATTAGATTTTATGAAACTTTTCGAAATGCAAGTTTCGGTCAAAAAATCATGATATACTCTACACGAGTTTCGGTCAAAAAAATCAAATTAAATCGGGGGCTATTCGCAAAGATACAAATCTTTTCAAATCATTTATAAATTTAACAGGGGAAGGTTATGATTGAAGTCCATGCAAAAATTTATCTGAAAATTAGATTTTTTGAAACTTTTCGAAATGCAAGTTTCGGTCAAAAAATCATGATATACTATACACGAGTTTCGGTCAAAAAAATCAAATTAAATCGGGGGCTATTCGCATTGAGATTAATCTTTTCAGATCATTTATAAATTTTACGGGGGATGGTTATGATTGAAGTCCAAGCGAAAATATATCTGAAAATTAGATTTTAAAAAACTTTTCGAAATGCAAGTTTCGGTCAAAAAATCATGATATATTATACACGAGTTTCGGTCAAAAAATCAAATTAAATCGGGGGCTATTCGCATTCAGACGAATGTTTTCAGATCATTTATAAATTTTACTGGGGAAGGTTATGATTGAAGTCCATGCAAAAATTTATCTGAAAATTAGATTTTTTTAAACTTTTCGAAATGCAAGTTTAGGTCTAAAAATCATGATATACTTACACAAGTTTCGGTCAAAAAATCAAATTAAATCAGGGGCTATTCGCAATGAGACGAATCTTTTCAGATCATTTATAAATTTTACGGGGGAAGGTTATGATTGAAGTCCATGCAAAAATTTATCTGAAAATTAGATTTTATGAAACTTTTCGAAATGCAAGTTTCGGTCAAAAAATCATGATATACTATACACGAGTTTCGTTCAAAAAAATCAAATTAAATCGGGGGCTATTCGCAAAGATACAAATATTTTCAGATCATTTATAAATTTAACAGGGGAAGGTTATGATTGAAGTCCATGCAAAAATTTATCTGAAAATTAGATTTTTTTGAAACTTTTCTAAATGCAAGTTTCGGTCAAAAAATCATGATATACTATACACGAGTTTCGGTCAAAAAAATCAAATTAAATCGGGGGCTATTCGCAATGAGACGAATCTTTTCGGATCATTTATAAATTTTACGAGGGAAGGTTATGATTGAAGTCCATGCAAAAATTTATCTGAAAATTAGATTTTATGAAACCTTTCGAAATGCAAGTTTCGGTCAAAAAATCATGATATACTATACACGAGTTTCGTTCAAAAAAAATCAAATTAAATCGGGGGCTATTCGCATTGACATGAATCTTTTCAGATCATTTATAAATTTTAAGGGGGATGGTTATGATTGAAGTCCAAGCGAAAATATATCTGAAAATTAGATTTTATAAAACTTTTCGAAATGCAAGTTTCGGTCAAAAAATCATGATATACTATACACGAGTTTCGTTCAAAAAAATCAAATTAAATCGGGGGCTATTCGCATTGACATGAATCTTTTCAGATCATTTATAAATTTTAAGGGGGATGGTTATGATTGAAGTCCAAGCGAAAATATATCTGAAAATTAGATTTTATGAAACTTTTCGAAATGCAAGTTTCGGTCAAAAAATCATGATATACTCTACACGAGTTTCGGTCAAAAAAATAAAATTAAATTGGGGGCTATTTGCAATGATACGAATCTTTTCATATCATTTATAAATTTTACGGAGGAAGGTTATGATTGAAGTCCATGCAAAAATATATCTGAAAAATTAGATTTTATGATAATTTTCGAAATGCATGTTTCGGTCAAAAAATCATGAGATACTATACACGAGTTTCGTTCAAAAAAATCAAATTAAATCGGGGGCTATTCGCAAAGATACAAATATTTTCAGATCATTTATAAATTTAACAGGGGAAGGTTATGATTGAAGTCCATGCAAAAATTTATCTGAAAATTAGATTTTTTTGAAACTTTTCGAAATGCAAGTTTCGGTCAAAAAATCATGATATACTATACACGAGTTTCGGTCAAAAAAATCAAATTAAATCGGGGGCTATCCGCATTGAGATTAATCTTTTCGGATCATTTATAAATTTTACGGGGGAAGGTTATGATTGAAGTCCATGCAAAAATTTATCTGAAAATTAGATTTTTTTGAAACTTTTCGAAATGCAAGTTTCGGTCAAAAAATCATGATATACTATACACGAGTTTCGGTCAAAAAAATCAAATTAAATCGGGGGCTATCCGCATTGAGATTAATCTTTTCGGATCATTTATAAATTTTACGGGGGAAGGTTATGATTGAAGTCCATGCAAAAATTTATCTGAAAATTTGATTTTTTTGAAACTTTTCGAAATGCAAGTTTCGGTCAAAAAATCATGATATACTATACACGAGTTTCGGTCAAAAAAATCAAATTAAATCGGGGGCTATTCGCATTGAGATTAATCTTTTCAGATCATTTATAAATTTTACGGGGGATGGTTATGATTGAAGTCCAAGAGAAAATATATCTGAAAATTAGATTTTATAAAACTTTTCGAAATGCAAGTTTCGGTCAAAAAATCATGATATACTCTACACGAGTTTCGGTCAAAAAAATAAAATTAAATCGGGGGCTATTCGCAATGATACGAATCTTTTCAGATCATTTATAAATTTTACGGAGGAAGGTTATGATTGAAGTCCATGCAAAAATATATCTGAAAAATTAGATTTTATGATAATTTTCGAAATGCATGTTTCGGTCAAAAAATCATGATATACTATACACGAGTTTCGTTCAAAAAAATCAAATTAAATCGGGGGTTATTCGCAAAGATACAAATCTTTTCAAATCATTTATAAATTTAACAGGGGAAGGTTATGATTGAAGTCCATGCAAAAATTTATCTGAAAATTAGATTTTTTGAAACTTTTCGAAATGCAAGTTTCGGTCAAAAAATCATGATATACTATACACGAGTTTCGGTCAAAAAAATCAAATTAAATCGGGGGCTATTCGCATTGAGATTAATCTTTTCAGATCATTTATAAATTTTACGGGGGATGGTTATGATTGAAGTCCAAGCGAAAATATATCTGAAAATTAGATTTTAAAAAACTTTTCGAAATGCAAGTTTCGGTCAAAAAATCATGATATATTATACACGAGTTTCGGTCAAAAAATCAAATTAAATCGGGGGCTATTCGCATTCAGACGAATGTTTTCAGATCATTTATAAATTTTACTGGGGAAGGTTATGATTGAAGTCCATGCAAAAATTTATCTGAAAATTAGATTTTTTTAAACTTTTCGAAATGCAAGTTTAGGTCTAAAAATCATGATATACTTACACAAGTTTCGGTCAAAAAATCAAATTAAATCAGGGGCTATTCGCAATGAGACGAATCTTTTCAGATCATTTATAAATTTTACGGGGGAAGGTTATGATTAAAGTCCATGCAAAAATTTATCTGAAAATTAGATTTTATGAAACTTTTCGAAATGCAAGTTTGGGTCAAAAAATCATGATATACTATACACGAGTTTCGTTCAAAAAAATCAAATTAAATCGGGGGCTATTCGCAAAGATACAAATATTTTCAGATCATTTATAAATTTAACAGGGGAAGGTTATGATTGAAGTCCATGCAAAAATTTATCTGAAAATTAGATTTTTTTGAAACTTTTCTAAATGCAAGTTTCGGTCAAAAAATCATGATATACTATACACGAGTTTCGGTCAAAAAAATCAAATTAAATCGGGGGCTATTCGCAATGAGACGAATCTTTTCGGATCATTTATAAATTTTACGGGGGAAGGTTATGATTGAAGTCCATGCAAAAATTTATCTGAAAATTAGATTTTATGAAACCTTTCGAAATGCAAGTTTCGGTCAAAAAATCATGATATACTATACACGAGTTTCGTTCAAAAAAAATCAAATTAAATCGGGGGCTATTCGCATTGACATGAATCTTTTCAGATCATTTATAAATTTTAAGGGGGATGGTTATGATTGAAGTCCAAGCGAAAATATATCTGAAAATTAGATTTTATAAAACTTTTCGAAATGCAAGTTTCGGTCAAAAAATCATGATATACTATACACGAGTTTCGTTCAAAAAAATCAAATTAAATCGGGGGCTATTCGCATTGACATGAATCTTTTCAGATCATTTATAAATTTTAAGGGGGATGGTTATGATTGAAGTCCAAGCGAAAATATATCTGAAAATTAGATTTTATGAAACTTTTCGAAATGCAAGTTTCGGTCAAAAAATCATGATATACTCTACACGAGTTTCGGTCAAAAAAATAAAATTAAATCGGGGGCTATTTGCAATGATACGAATCTTTTCATATCATTTATAAATTTTACGGAGGAAGGTTATGATTGAAGTCCATGCAAAAATATATCTGAAAAATTAGATTTTATGATAATTTTCGAAATGCATGTTTCGGTCAAAAAATCATGAGATACTATACACGAGTTTCGTTCAAAAAAATCAAATTAAATCGGGGGCTATTCGCAAAGATACAAATATTTTCAGATCATTTATAAATTTAACAGGGGAAGGTTATGATTGAAGTCCATGCAAAAATTTATCTGAAAATTAGATTTTTTTGAAACTTTTCGAAATGCAAGTTTCGGTCAAAAAATCATGATATACTATACACGAGTTTCGGTCAAAAAAATCAAATTAAATCGGGGGCTATTCGCATTGAGATTAATCTTTTCAGATCATTTATAAATTTTACGGGGGGTGGTTATGATTGAAGTCCAAGCGAAAATATATCTGAAAATTAGATTTTATAAAACTTTTTGAAATGCAAGTTTCGGTCAAAAAATCATGATATATTATACACGAGTTTCGGTCAAAAAATCAAATTAAATCGGGGGCTATTCGCATTCAGACGAATGTTTTCAGATCATTTATAAATTTTACTGGGGAAGGTTATGATTGAAGTCCATGCAAAAATTTATCTGAAAATTAGATTTTTTTAAACTTTTCGAAATGCAAGTTTCGGTCAAAAACTCATGATATACTTACACAAGTTTCGGTCAAAAAATCAAATTAAATCAGGGGCTATTCGCAATGAGACGAATCTTTTCAGATCATTTATAAATTTTACGGGGGAAGGTTATGATTGAAGTCCATGCAAAAATTTATCTGAAAATTAGATTTTATAAAACTTTTCGAAATGCAAGTTTCGGTCAAAAAATCATGATATACTATACACGAGTTTCGTTCAAAAAAATCAAATTAAATCGGGGGCTATTCACATTGACATGAATCTTTTCAGATCATTTATAAATTTTAAGGGGAATTGTTATGATTGAAGTCCAAGCGAAAATATATCTGAAAATTAGATTTTATGAAACTTTTCGAAATGCAAGTTTCGGTCAAAAAATCATGATATACTCTACACGAGTTTCGGTCAAAAAAATAAAATTAAATCGGGGGCTATTTGCAATGATACGAATCTTTTCATATCATTTATAAATTTTACGGAGGAAGGTTATGATTGAAGTCCATGCAAAAATATATCTGAAAAATTAGATTTTATGATAATTTTCTAAATGCATGTTTCGGTCAAAAAATCATGAGATACTATACACGAGTTTCGTTCAAAAAAATCAATTTAAATCGGGGGCTATTCGCAAAGATACAAATATTTTCAGATCATTTATAAATTTAACAGGGGAAGGTTATGATTGAAGTCCATGCAAAAATTTATCTGAAAATTAGATTTTTTTGAAACTTTTCTAAATGCATGTTTCGGTCAAAAAATCATGATATACTATACACGAGTTTCGGTCAAAAAATCAAATTAAATCGGGGGCTATTCGCAATGAGACGAATCTTTTCGGATCATTTATAAATTTTACGGGGGAAGGTTATGATTGAAGTCCATGCAAAAATTTATCTGAAAATTAGATTTTATGAAACCTTTCGAAATGCAAGTTTCGGTCAAAAAATCATGATATACTATACACGAGTTTCGTTCAAAAAAAATCAAATTAAATCGGGGGCTATTCGCATTGACATGAATCTTTTCAGATCATTTATAAATTTTAAGGGGGATGGTTATGATTGAAGTCCAAGCGAAAATATATCTGAAAATTAGATTTTATAAAACTTTTCGAAATGCAAGTTTCGGTCAAAAAATCATGATATACTATACACGAGTTTCGTTCAAAAAAATCAAATTAAATCGGGGGCTATTCGCATTGACATGAATCTTTTCAGATCATTTATAAATTTTAAGGGGGATGGTTATGATTGAAGTCCAAGCGAAAATATATCTGAAAATTAGATTTTATGAAACTTTTCGAAATGCAAGTTTCGGTCAAAAAATCATGATATACTCTACACGAGTTTCGGTCAAAAAAATAAAATTAAATCGGGGGCTATTTGCAATGATACGAATCTTTTCATATCATTTATAAATTTTACGGAGGAAGGTTATGATTGAAGTCCATGCAAAAATATATCTGAAAAATTAGATTTTATGATAATTTTCGAAATGCATGTTTCGGTCAAAAAATCATGAGATACTATACACGAGTTTCGTTCAAAAAAATCAAATTAAATCGGGGGCTATTCGCAAAGATACAAATATTTTCAGATCATTTATAAATTTAACAGGGGAAGGTTATGATTGAAGTCCATGCAAAAATTTATCTGAAAATTAGATTTTTTTGAAACTTTTCGAAATGCAAGTTTCGGTCAAAAAATCATGATATACTATACACGAGTTTCGGTCAAAAAAATCAAATTAAATCGGGGGCTATTCGCATTGAGATTAATCTTTTCAGATCATTTATAAATTTTACGGGGGATGGTTATGATTGAAGTCCAAGCGAAAATATATCTGAAAATTTGATTTTATAAAACTTTTCGAAATGCAAGTTTCGGTCAAAAAATCATGATATATTATACACGAGTTTCGGTCAAAAAATCAAATTAAATCGGGGGCTATTCGCATTCAGACGAATGTTTTCAGATCATTTATAAATTTTACGGGGGAAGGTTATGATTGAAGTCCATGCAAAAATTTATCTGAAAATTAGATTTTTTTAAACTTTTCGAAATGCAAGTTTCGGTCAAAAACTCATGATATACTTACACAAGTTTCGGTCAAAAAATCAAATTAAATCAGGGGCTATTCGCAATGAGACGAATCTTTTCAGATCATTTATAAATTTTACGGGGGAAGGTTATGATTGAAGTCCATGCATAAATTTATCTGAAAATTAGATTTTATGAAACTTTTCGAAATGCAAGTTTCGGTCAAAAAATCATGATATACTATTTACGAGTTTCGTTCAAAAAAATCAAATTAAATCGGGGGCTATTCGCATTGACATGAATCTTTTCAGATCATTTATAAATTTTAAGGGGGATGGTTATGATTGAAGTCCAAGCGAAAATATATCTGAAAATTAGATTTTATGAAACTTTTCGAAATGCAAGTTTCGGTCAAAAAATCATGATATACTCTACACGAGTTTCGGTCAAAAAAATAAATTTAAATCGGGGGCTATTCGCAATGATACGAATCTTTTCATATCATTTATAAATTTTACGGAGGAAGGTTATGATTGAAGTCCATGCAAAAATATATCTGAAAAATTAGATTTTATGATAATTTTCGAAATGCATGTTTCGGTCAAAAAATCATGAGATACTATACACGAGTTTCGTTCAAAAAAATCAAATTAAATCGGGGGCTATTCGCAAAGATACAAATCTTTTCAGATAATTTATAAATTTAACAGGGGAAGGTTATGATTGAAGTCCATGCAAAAATTTATCTGAAAATTAGATTTTTTGAAACTTTTCGAAATGCAAGTTTCGGTCAAAAAATCATGATATACTATACACGAGTTTCGGTCAAAAAAATCAAATTAAATCGGGGGCTATTCGCATTGAGATTAATCTTTTCAGATCATTTATAAATTTTACGGGGGATGGTTATGATTGAAGTCCATGCGAAAATATATCTGAAAATTAGATTTTATAAAACTTTTCGAAATGCAAGTTTCGGTCAAAAAATCATGATATATTATACACGAGTTTCGGTCAAAAAATCAAATTAAATCGGGGGCTATTCGCATTCAGACGAATGTTTTCAGATCATTTATAAATTTTACGGGGGAAGGTTATGATTGAAGTCCATGCAAAAATTTATCTGAAAATTAGATTTTTTTAAACTTTTCGAAATGCAAGTTTAGGTCAAAAAATCATGATATACTTACACAAGTTTCGGTCAAAAAATCAAATTAAATCAGGGGCTATTCGCAATGAGACGAATCTTTTCAGATCATTTATAAATTTTACGGGGGAAGGTTATGATTGAAGTCCATGCAAAAATTTATCTGAAAATTAGATTTTATGAAACCTTTCGAAATGCAAGTTTCGGTCAAAAAATCATGATATACTATACACGAGTTTCGTTCAAAAAAAATCAAATTAAATCGGGGGCTATTCGCATTGACATGAATCTTTTCAGATCATTTATAAATTTTAAGGGGGATGGTTATGATTGAAGTCCAAGCGAAAATATATCTGAAAATTAGATTTTATGAAACTTTTCGAAATGCAAGTTTCGGTCAAAAAATCATGATATACTCTACACGAGTTTCGGTCAAAAAAATAAAATTAAATCGGGGGCTATTTGCAATGATACGAATCTTTTCATATCATTTATAAATTTTACGGAGGAAGGTTATGATTTAAGTCCATGCAAAAATATATCTGAAAAATTAGATTTTATGATAATTTTCGAAATGCATGTTTCGGTCAAAAAATCATGAGATACTATACACGAGTTTCGTTCAAAAAAATCAAATTAAATCGGGGGCTATTCGCAAAGATACAAATATTTTCAGATCATTTATAAATTTAACAGGGGAAGGTTATGATTGAAGTCCATGCAAAAATTTATCTGAAAATTAGATTTTTTTGAAACTTTTCGAAATGCAAGTTTCGGTCAAAAAATCATGATATACTATACACGAGTTTCGGTCAAAAAAATCAAATTAAATCGGGGGCTATCCGCATTGAGATTAATCTTTTCGGATCATTTATAAATTTTACGGGGGAAGGTTATGATTGAAGTCCATGCAAAAATTTATCTGAAAATTAGATTTTTTTGAAACTTTTCGAAATGCAAGTTTCGGTCAAAAAATCAAGATATACTATACACGAGTTTCGGTCAAAAAAATCAAATTAAATCGGGGGTTATTCGCATTGAGATTAATCTTTTCAGATCATTTATAAATTTTACGGGGGATGGTTATGATTGAAGTCCAAGCGAAAATATATCTGAAAATTAGATTTTATAAAACTTTTCGAAATGCAAGTTTCGGTCAAAAAATCATGATATACTCTACACGAGTTTCGGTCAAAAAAATAAAATTAAATCGGGGGCTATTCGCAATGATACGAATCTTTTCAGATCATTTATAAATTTTACGGAGGAAGGTTATGATTGAAGTCCATGCAAAAATATATCTGAAAAATTAGATTTTATGATAATTTTCGAAATGCATGTTTCGGTCAAAAAATCATGATATACTATACACGAGTTTCGTTCAAAAAAATCAAATTAAATCGGGGGCTATTCGCAAAGATACAAATCTTTTCAAATCATTTATAAATTTAACAGGGGAAGGTTATGATTGAAGTCCATGCAAAAATTTATCTGAAAATTAGATTTTTTGAAACTTTTCGAAATGCAAGTTTCGGTCAAAAACTCATGATATACTTACACAAGTTTCGGTCAAAAAATCAAATTAAATCAGGGGCTATTCGCAATGAGACGAATCTTTTCAGATCATTTATAAATTTTACGGGGGAAGGTTATGATTGAAGTCCATGCATAAATTTATCTGAAAATTAGATTTTATGAAACTTTTCGAAATGCAAGTTTCGGTCAAAAAATCATGATATACTATACACGAGTTTCGTTCAAAAAAATCAAATTAAATCGGGGGCTATTCGCATTGAGATGAATCTTTTCAGATCATTTATAAATTTTAAGGGGGATGGTTATGATTGAAGTCCAAGCGAAAATATATCTGAAAATTAGATTTTATGAAACTTTTCGAAATGCAAGTTTCGGTCAAAAAATCATGATATACTCTACACGAGTTTCGGTCAAAAAAATAAATTTAAATCGGGGGCTATTCGCAATGATACGAATCTTTTCAGATCATTTATAAATTTTACGGAGGAAGGTTATGATTGAAGTCCATGCAAAAATATATCTGAAAAATTAGATTTTATGATAATTTTCGAAATGCATGTTTCGGTTAAAAAATCATGATATACTATACACGAGTTTCGTTCAAAAAAATCAAATTAAATCGGGGGCTATTAGCAAAGATACAAATATTTTCAGATAATTTATAAATTTAACAGGGGAAGGTTATGATTGAAGTCCATGCAAAAATTTATCTGAAAATTAGATTTTTTGAAACTTTTCGAAATGCAAGTTTCGGTCAAAAAATCATGATATACTATACACGAGTTTCGGTCAAAAAAATCAAATTAAATCGGGGGCTATTCGCATTGAGATTAATCTTTTCAGATCATTTATAAATTTAACGGGGGATGGTTATGATTGAAGTCCAAGCGAAAATATATCTGAAAATTAGATTTTATAAAACTTTTCGAAATGCAAGTTTCGGTCAAAAAATCATGATATATTATACACGAGTTTCGGTCAAAATATCAAATTAAATCGGGGGCTATTCTTATTCAGACGAATGTTTTCAGATCATTTATAAATTTTACGGGGGAAGGTTATGATTAAAGTCCATGCAAAAATTTATCTGAAAATTAGATTTTTTTAAACTTTTCGAAATGCAGGTTTAGGTCAAAAAATCATGATATACTTACACAAGTTTCGGTCAAAAAATCAAATTAAATCAGGGGCTATTCGCAATGAGACGAATCTTTTCAGATCATTTATAAATTTTACGGGGGAAGGTTATGATTGAAGTCCATGCAAAAATTTATCTGAAAATTAGATTTTATGAAACTTTTCGAAATGCAAGTTTCGGTTAAAAAATCATGATATACTATACACGAGTTTCGGTCAAAAAAATCAAATTAAATCGGGGGCTATCCGCATTGAGATTAATCTTTTCAGATCATTTATAAATTTTACGGGGGAAGGTTAGGATTGAAGTCCATGCAAAAATTTATCTGAAAATTAGATTTTTTTGAAACTTTTCGAAATGCAAGTTTCGGTCAAAAAATCATGATATACTATACACGAGTTTCGGTCAAAAAAATCAAATTAAATCGGGGGCTATTCGCATTGAGATTAATCTTTTCAAATCATTAATAAATTTTACGGGGGATGGTTATGATTGAAGTCCAAGCGAAAATATATCTGAAAATTAGATTTTATAAAACTTTTCGAAATGCAAGTTTCGTTCAAAAAATCATGATATACTCTACACGAGTTTCGGTCAAAAAAATAAAATTAAATCGCGGGCTATTCGCAATGATACGAATCTTTTCAGATCATTTATAAATTTTACGGAGGAAGGTTATGATTGAAGTCCATGCAAAAATATATCTGAAAAATTAGATTTTATGATAATTTTCGAAATGCATGTTTCGGTTAAAAAATCATGATATACTATACACGAGTTTCGTTCAAAAAAATCAAATTAAATCGGGGGCTATTCGCAAAGATACAAATCTTTTCAGATCATTTATAAATTTAACAGGGGAAGGTTATGATTGAAGTCCATGCAAAAATTTATCTGAAAATTAGATTTTTTGAAACTTTTCGAAATGCAAGTTTCGGTCAAAAAATCATGATATACTATACACGAGTTTCGGTCAAAAAAATCAAATTAAATCGGGGGCTATTCGCATTGAGATTAATCTTTTCAGATCATTTATAAATTTTACGGGGGATGGTTATGATTGATGTCCAAGCGAAAATATATCTGAAAATTAGATTTTATAAAACTTTTCGAAATGCAAGTTTCGGTCAAAAAATCATGATATATTATACACGAGTTTCGGTCAAAAAATCAAATTAAATCGGGGGCTATTCGCATTCAGACGAATGTTTTCAGATCATTTATAAATTTTACGGGGGAAGGTTATGATTGAAGTCCATGCAAAAATTTATCTGAAAATTAGATTTTTTTTAACTTTTCGAAATGCAAGTTTCGGTCAAAAACTCATGATATACTTACACAAGTTTCGGTCAAAAAATCAAATTAAATCAGGGGCTATTCGCAATGAGACGAATCTTTTCAGATCATTTATAAATTTTACGGGGGAAGGTTATGATTGAAGTCCATGTAAAAATTTATCTGAAAATTAGATTTTATGAAACTTTTCGAAATGCAAGTTTCGGTCAAAAAATCATGATATACTATACACGAGTTTCGTTCAAAAAAATCAAATTAAATCGGGGGCTATTCGCATTGAGATGAATCTTTTTAGATCATTTATAAATTTTAAGGGGGGTGGTTATGATTGAAGTCCAAGCGAAAATATATCTGAAAATTAGATTTTATGAAACTTTTCGAAATGCAAGTTTCGGTCAAAAAATCATGATATATTCTACACGAGTTTCGGTCAAAAAAATAAAATTAAATCGGGGGCTATTCGCAATGATACGAATCTTTTCAGATCATTTATAAATTTTACGGAGGAAGGTTATGATTGAAGTCCATGCAAAAATATATCTGAAAAATTAGATTTTATGATAATTTTCGAAATGCATGTTTCGGTCAAAAAATCATGATATACTATACACGAGTTTCGTTCAAAAAAATCAAATTAAATCGGGGGCTATTCGCAAAGATACAAATATTTTCAGATCATTTATAAATTTAACAGGTGAAGGTTATGATTGAAGTCCATGCAAAAATTTATCTGAAAATTAGATTTTTTTGAAACTTTTCGAAATGCAAGTTTCGGTCAAAAAATCATGATATACTATACACGAGTTTCGGTCAAAAAATCAAATTAAATCGGGGGCTATTCGCATTGAGATTAATCTTTTCAGATCATTTATAAATTTTACGGGGGATGGTTATGATTGAAGTCCAAGCGAAAATATATCTGAAAATTAGATTTTATAAAACTTTTCGAAATGCAAGTTTCGGTTAAAAAATCATGATATATTATACACGAGTTTCGGTCAAAAAATCAAATTAAATCGGGGGCTATTCGCATTCAGACGAATGTTTTCAGATCATTTATAAATTTTACGGGGGAAGGTTATGATTGAAGTCCATGCAAAAATTTATCTGAAAATTAGATTTTTTTAAACTTTTCGAAATGCGAGTTTAGGTCAAAAAATCATGATATACTTACACAAGTTTCGGTCAAAAAATCAAATTAAATCAGGGGCTATTCGCAATGAGACGAATCTTTTCAGATCATTTATAAATTTTACGGGGGAAGGTTATGATTGAAGTCCATGCAAAAATTTATCTGAAAATTAGATTTTTTGAAACTTTTCGAAATGCAAGTTTCGGTCAAAAAATCATGATATACTATACACGAGTTTCGTTCAAAAAAATCAAATTAAATCGGGGGCTATTCGCATTGAGATGAATCTTTTCAGATCATTTATAAATTTTAAGGGGGATGGTTATGATTGAAGTCCAGGCGAAAATATATCTGAAAATTAGATTTTATGAAACTTTTCGAAATGCAAGTTTCGGTCAAAAAATCATGATATACTCTACACGAGTTTCGGTCAAAAAAATAAAATTAAATCGGGGGCTATTCGCAATGATACGAATCTTTTCAGATCATTTATAAATTTTACGGAGGAAGGTTATGATTGAAGTCCATGCAAAAATATATCTGAAAAATTAGATTTTATGATAATTTTCGAAATGCATGTTTCGGTCAAAAAATCATGATATACTATACACGAGTTTCGTTCAAAAAAATCAAATTAAATCGGGGGCTATTCGCAAAGATACAAATCTTTTCAGATCATTTATAAATTTAACAGGGGAAGGTTATGATTGAAGTCCATGCAAAAATTTATCTGAAAATTAGATTTTTTTGAAACTTTTCGAAATGCAAGTTTCGGTCAAAAAATCATGATATACTATACACGAGTTTCGGTCAAAAAATCAAATTAAATCGGGGGCTATTCGCATTGAGATTAATCTTTTCAGATCATTTATAAATTTTACGGGGGATGGTTATGATTGAAGTCCAAGCGAAAATATATCTGAAAATTAGATTTTATAAAACTTTTCGAAATGCAAGTTTCGGTTAAAAAATCATGATATATTATACACGAGTTTCGGTCAAAAAATCAAATTAAATCGGGGGCTATTCGCATTCAGACGAATGTTTTCAGATCATTTATAAATTTTACGGGGGAAGGTTATGATTGAAGTCCATGCAAAAATTTATCTGAAAATTAGATTTTTTTAAACTTTTCGAAATGCGAGTTTAGGTCAAAAAATCATGATATACTTACACAAGTTTCGGTCAAAAAATCAAATTAAATCAGGGGCTATTCGCAATGAGACGAATCTTTTCAGATCATTTATAAATTTTACGGGGGAAGGTTATGATTGAAGTCCATGCAAAAATTTATCTGAAAATTAGATTTTTTGAAACTTTTCGAAATGCAAGTTTCGGTCAAAAAATCATGATATACTATACACGAGTTTCGTTCAAAAAAATCAAATTAAATCGGGGGCTATTCGCATTGAGATGAATCTTTTCAGATCATTTATAAATTTTAAGGGGGATGGTTATGATTGAAGTCCAGGCGAAAATATATCTGAAAATTAGATTTTATGAAACTTTTCGAAATGCAAGTTTCGGTCAAAAAAATCATGATATACTCTACACGAGTTTCGGTCAAAAAAATAAAATTAAATCGGGGGCTATTCGCAATGATACGAATCTTTTCAGATCATTTATAAATTTTACGGAGGAAGGTTATGATTGAAGTCCATGCAAAAATATATCTGAAAAATTAGATTTTATGATAATTTTCGAAATGCATGTTTCGGTCAAAAAATCATGATATACTATACACGAGTTTCGTTCAAAAAAATCAAATTAAATCGGGGGCTATTCGCAAAGATACAAATCTTTTCAGATCATTTATAAATTTAACAGGGGAAGGTTATGATTGAAGTCCATGCAAAAATTTATCTGAAAATTAGATTTTTTTGAAACTTTTCGAAATGCAAGTTTCGGTCAAAAAATCATGATATACTATACACGAGTTTCGGTCAAAAAAATCAAATTAAATCGGGGGCTATCCGCATTGAGATTAATCTTTTCAGATCATTTATAAATTTTACGGGGGAAGGTTAGGATTGAAGTCCATGCAAAAATTTATCTGAAAATTAGATTTTTTTGAAACTTTTCGAAATGCAAGTTTCGGTCAAAAAATCATGATATACTATACACGAGTTTCGGTCAAAAAAATCAAATTAAATCGGGGGCTATTCGCATTGAGATTAATCTTTTCAAATCATTAATAAATTTTACGGGGGATGGTTATGATTGAAGTCCAAGCGAAAATATATCTGAAAATTAGATTTTATAAAACTTTTCGAAATGCAAGTTTCGTTCAAAAAATCATGATATACTCTACACGAGTTTCGGTCAAAAAAATAAAATTAAATCGCGGGCTATTCGCAATGATACGAATCTTTTCAGATCATTTATAAATTTTACGGAGGAAGGTTATGATTGAAGTCCATGCAAAAATATATCTGAAAAATTAGATTTTATGATAATTTTCGAAATGCATGTTTCGGTTAAAAAATCATGATATACTATACACGAGTTTCGTTCAAAAAAATCAAATTAAATCGGGGGCTATTCGCAAAGATACAAATCTTTTCAGATCATTTATAAATTTAACAGGGGAAGGTTATGATTGAAGTCCATGCAAAAATTTATCTGAAAATTAGATTTTTTGAAACTTTTCGAAATGCAAGTTTCGGTCAAAAAATCATGATATACTATACACGAGTTTCGGTCAAAAAAATCAAATTAAATCGGGGGCTATTCGCATTGAGATTAATCTTTTCAGATCATTTATAAATTTTACGGGGGATGGTTATGATTGATGTCCAAGCGAAAATATATCTGAAAATTAGATTTTATAAAACTTTTCGAAATGCAAGTTTCGGTCAAAAAATCATGATATATTATACACGAGTTTCGGTCAAAAAATCAAATTAAATCGGGGGCTATTCGCATTCAGACGAATGTTTTCAGATCATTTATAAATTTTACGGGGGAAGGTTATGATTGAAGTCCATGCAAAAATTTATCTGAAAATTAGATTTTTTTTAACTTTTCGAAATGCAAGTTTCGGTCAAAAACTCATGATATACTTACACAAGTTTCGGTCAAAAAATCAAATTAAATCAGGGGCTATTCGCAATGAGACGAATCTTTTCAGATCATTTATAAATTTTACGGGGGAAGGTTATGATTGAAGTCCATGTAAAAATTTATCTGAAAATTAGATTTTATGAAACTTTTCGAAATGCAAGTTTCGGTCAAAAAATCATGATATACTATACACGAGTTTCGTTCAAAAAAATCAAATTAAATCGGGGGCTATTCGCATTGAGATGAATCTTTTTAGATCATTTATAAATTTTAAGGGGGGTGGTTATGATTGAAGTCCAAGCGAAAATATATCTGAAAATTAGATTTTATGAAACTTTTCGAAATGCAAGTTTCGGTCAAAAAATCATGATATACTCTACACGAGTTTCGGTCAAAAAAATAAAATTAAATCGGGGGCTATTCGCAATGATACGAATCTTTTCAGATCATTTATAAATTTTACGGAGGAAGGTTATGATTGAAGTCCATGCAAAAATATATCTGAAAAATTAGATTTTATGATAATTTTCGAAATGCATGTTTCGGTCAAAAAATCATGATATACTATACACGAGTTTCGTTCAAAAAAATCAAATTAAATCGGGGGCTATTCGCAAAGATACAAATATTTTCAGATCATTTATAAATTTAACAGGTGAAGGTTATGATTGAAGTCCATGCAAAAATTTATCTGAAAATTAGATTTTTTTTAAACTTTTCGAAATGCAAGTTTCGGTCAAAAAATCATGATATACTATACACGAGTTTCGGTCAAAAAATCAAATTAAATCGGGGGCTATTCGCATTGAGATTAATCTTTTCAGATCATTTATAAATTTTACGGGGGATGGTTATGATTGAAGTCCAAGCGAAAATATATCTGAAAATTAGATTTTATAAAACTTTTCGAAATGCAAGTTTCGGTTAAAAAATCATGATATATTATACACGAGTTTCGGTCAAAAAATCAAATTAAATCGGGGGCTATTCGCATTCAGACGAATGTTTTCAGATCATTTATAAATTTTACGGGGGAAGGTTATGATTGAAGTCCATGCAAAAATTTATCTGAAAATTAGATTTTTTTAAACTTTTCGAAATGCGAGTTTAGGTCAAAAAATCATGATATACTTACACAAGTTTCGGTCAAAAAATCAAATTAAATCAGGGGCTATTCGCAATGAGACGAATCTTTTCAGATCATTTATAAATTTTACGGGGGAAGGTTATGATTGAAGTCCATGCAAAAATTTATCTGAAAATTAGATTTTTTGAAACTTTTCGAAATGCAAGTTTCGGTCAAAAAATCATGATATACTATACACGAGTTTCGTTCAAAAAAATCAAATTAAATCGGGGGCTATTCGCATTGAGATGAATCTTTTCAGATCATTTATAAATTTTAAGGGGGATGGTTATGATTGAAGTCCAAGCGAAAATATATCTGAAAATTAGATTTTATGAAACTTTTCGAAATGCAAGTTTCGGTCAAAAAATCATGATATACTCTACACGAGTTTCGGTCAAAAAAATAAAATTAAATCGGGGGCTATTCGCAATGATACGAATCTTTTCAGATCATTTATAAATTTTACGGAGGAAGGTTATGATTGAAGTCCATGCAAAAATATATTTGAAAAATTAGATTTTATGATAATTTTCGAAATGCATGTTTCGGTCAAAAAATCATGATATACTATACACGAGTTTCGTTCAAAAAAATCAAATTAAATCGGGGGCTATTCGCAAAGATACAAATATTTTCAGATCATTTATAAATTTAACAGGGGAAGGTTATGATTGAAGTCCATGCAAAAATTTATCTGAAAATTAGATTTTTTTGAAACTTTTCGAAATGCAAGTTTCGGTCAAAAATCATGATATACTATACACGAGTTTCGGTCAAAAAAATCAAATTAAATCGGGGGCTATCCGCATTGAGATTAATCTTTTCAGATCATTTATAAATTTTACGGGGGAAGGTTAGGATTGAAGTCCATGCAAAAATTTATCTGAAAATTAGATTTTTTTGAAACTTTTCGAAATGCAAGTTTCGGTCAAAAATCATGATATACTATACACGAGTTTCGGTCAAAAAAATCAAATTAAATCGGGGGCTATCCGCATTGAGATTAATCTTTTCAAATCATTTATAAATTTTACGGGGGAAGGTTAGGATTGAAGTCCATGCAAAAATTTATCTGAAAATTAGATTTTTTTGAAACTTTTCGAAATGCAAGTTTCGGTCAAAAAATCATGATATACTATACACGAGTTTCGGTCAAAAAAATCAAATTAAATCGGGGGCTATTCGCATTGAGATTAATCTTTTCAGATCATTTATAAATTTTACGGGGGATGGTTATGATTGAAGTCCAAGCGAAAATATATCTGAAAATTAGATTTTATAAAACTTTTCGAAATGCAAGTTTCGTTCAAAAAATCATGATATACTCTACACGAGTTTCGGTCAAAAAAATCAAATTAAATCGGGGGCTATTCGCAATGATACAAATCTTTTCAGATCATTTATAAATTTTACGGAGGAAGGTTATGATTGAAGTCCATGCAAAAATATATCTGAAAAATTAGATTTTATGATAATTTTCGAAATGCATGTTTCGGTTAAAAAATCATGATATACTATACACAAGTTTCGTTCAAAAAAATCAAATTAAATCGGGGGCTATTCGCAAAGATACAAATCTTTTCAGATCATTTATAAATTTAACAGGGGAAGGTTATGATTGAAGTCCATGCAAAAATTTATCTGAAAATTAGATTTTTTGAAACTTTTCGAAATGCAAGTTTCGGTCAAAAAATCATGATATACTATACACGAGTTTCGGTCAAAAAAATCAAATTAAATCGGGGGCTATTCGCATTGAGATTAATCTTTTCAGATCATTTATAAATTTTACGGGGGATGGTTATGATTGAAGTCCAAGCGAAAATATATCTGAAAATTAGATTTTATAAAACTTTTCGAAATGCAAGTTTCGGTCAAAAAATCATGATATATTATACACGAGTTTCGGTCAAAAAATCAAATTAAATCGGGGGCTATTCGCATTCAGACGGATGTTTTCAGATCATTTATAAATTTTACGGGGGAAGGTTATGATTGAAGTCCATGCAAAAATTTATCTGAAAATTAGATTTTTTTTAACTTTTCGAAATGCAAGTTTCGGTCAAAAACTCATGATATACTTACACAAGTTTCGGTCAAAAAATCAAATTAAATCAGGGGCTATTCGCAATGAGACGAATCTTTTCAGATCATTTATAAATTTTACGGGGGAAGGTTATGATTGAAGTCCATGTAAAAATTTATCTAAAAATTAGATTTTATGAAACTTTTCGAAATGCAAGTTTCGGTCAAAAAATCATGATATACTATACACGAGTTTCGTTCAAAAAAATCAAATTAAATCGGGGGCTATTCGCATTGAGATGAATCTTTTTAGATCATTTATAAATTTTAAGGGGGATGGTTATGATTGAAGTCCAAGCGAAAATATATCTGAAAATTAGATTTTATGAAACTTTTCGAAATGCAAGTTTCGGTCAAAAAATCATGATATACTCTACACGAGTTTCGGTCAAAAAAATAAAATTAAATCGGGGGCTATTCGCAATGATACTAATCTTTTCAGATCATTTATAAATTTTACGGAGGAAGGTTATGATTGAAGTCCATGCAAAAATATATCTGAAAAATTAGATTTTATGATAATTTTCGAAATGCATGTTTCGGTTAAAAAATCATGATATACTATACACGAGTTTCGTTCAAAAAAATCAAATTAAATCGGGGGCTATTCGCAAAGATACAAATCTTTTCAGATCATTTATAAATTTAACAGGGGAAGGTTATGATTGAAGTCCATGCAAAAATTTATCTGAAAATTAGATTTTTTGAAACTTTTCGAAATGCAAGTTTCGGTCAAAAAATCATGATATACTATACACGAGTTTCGGTCAAAAAAATCAAATTAAATCGGGGGCTATTCGCATTGAGATTAATCTTTTCAGATCATTTATAAATTTTACGGGGGATGGTTATGATTGATGTCCAAGCGAAAATATATCTGAAAATTAGATTTTATAAAACTTTTCGAAATGCAAGTTTCGGTCAAAAAATCATGATATATTATACACGAGTTTCGGTCAAAAAATCAAATTAAATCGGGGGCTATTCGCATTCAGACGAATGTTTTCAGATCATTTATAAATTTTACGGGGGAAGGTTATGATTGAAGTCCATGCAAAAATTTATCTGAAAATTAGATTTTTTTTAACTTTTCGAAATGCAAGTTTCGGTCAAAAACTCATGATATACTTACACAAGTTTCGGTCAAAAAATCAAATTAAATCAGGGGCTATTCGCAATGAGACGAATCTTTTCAGATCATTTATAAATTTTACGGGGGAAGGTTATGATTGAAGTCCATGTAAAAATTTATCTGAAAATTAGATTTTATGAAACTTTTCGAAATGCAAGTTTCGGTCAAAAAATCATGATATACTATACACGAGTTTCGTTCAAAAAAATCAAATTAAATCGGGGGCTATTCGCATTGAGATGAATCTTTTTAGATCATTTATAAATTTTAAGGGGGGTGGTTATGATTGAAGTCCAAGCGAAAATATATCTGAAAATTAGATTTTATGAAACTTTTCGAAATGCAAGTTTCGGTCAAAAAATCATGATATACTCTACACGAGTTTCGGTCAAAAAAATAAAATTAAATCGGGGGCTATTCGCAATGATACGAATCTTTTCAGATCATTTATAAATTTTACGGAGGAAGGTTATGATTGAAGTCCATGCAAAAATATATTTGAAAAATTAGATTTTATGATAATTTTCGAAATGCATGTTTCGGTCAAAAAATCATGATATACTATACACGAGTTTCGTTCAAAAAAATCAAATTAAATCGGGGGCTATTCGCAAAGATACAAATATTTTCAGATCATTTATAAATTTAACAGGGGAAGGTTATGATTGAAGTCCATGCAAAAATTTATCTGAAAATTAGATTTTTTTGAAACTTTTCGAAATGCAAGTTTCGGTCAAAAATCATGATATACTATACACGAGTTTCGGTCAAAAAAATCAAATTAAATCGGGGGCTATCCGCATTGAGATTAATCTTTTCAGATCATTTATAAATTTTACGGGGGAAGGTTAGGATTGAAGTCCATGCAAAAATTTATCTGAAAATTAGATTTTTTTGAAACTTTTCGAAATGCAAGTTTCGGTCAAAAATCATGATATACTATACACGAGTTTCGGTCAAAAAAATCAAATTAAATCGGGGGCTATCCGCATTGAGATTAATCTTTTCAAATCATTTATAAATTTTACGGGGGAAGGTTAGGATTGAAGTCCATGCAAAAATTTATCTGAAAATTAGATTTTTTTGAAACTTTTCGAAATGCAAGTTTCGGTCAAAAAATCATGATATACTATACACGAGTTTCGGTCAAAAAAATCAAATTAAATCGGGGGCTATTCGCATTGAGATTAATCTTTTCAGATCATTTATAAATTTTACGGGGGATGGTTATGATTGAAGTCCAAGCGAAAATATATCTGAAAATTAGATTTTATAAAACTTTTCGAAATGCAAGTTTCGTTCAAAAAATCATGATATACTCTACACGAGTTTCGGTCAAAAAAATCAAATTAAATCGGGGGCTATTCGCAATGATACAAATCTTTTCAGATCATTTATAAATTTTACGGAGGAAGGTTATGATTGAAGTCCATGCAAAAATATATCTGAAAAATTAGATTTTATGATAATTTTCGAAATGCATGTTTCGGTTAAAAAATCATGATATACTATACACAAGTTTCGTTCAAAAAAATCAAATTAAATCGGGGGCTATTCGCAAAGATACAAATCTTTTCAGATCATTTATAAATTTAACAGGGGAAGGTTATGATTGAAGTCCATGCAAAAATTTATCTGAAAATTAGATTTTTTGAAACTTTTCGAAATGCAAGTTTCGGTCAAAAAATCATGATATACTATACACGAGTTTCGGTCAAAAAAATCAAATTAAATCGGGGGCTATTCGCATTGAGATTAATCTTTTCAGATCATTTATAAATTTTACGGGGGATGGTTATGATTGAAGTCCAAGCGAAAATATATCTGAAAATTAGATTTTATAAAACTTTTCGAAATGCAAGTTTCGGTCAAAAAATCATGATATATTATACACGAGTTTCGGTCAAAAAATCAAATTAAATCGGGGGCTATTCGCATTCAGACGGATGTTTTCAGATCATTTATAAATTTTACGGGGGAAGGTTATGATTGAAGTCCATGCAAAAATTTATCTGAAAATTAGATTTTTTTTAACTTTTCGAAATGCAAGTTTCGGTCAAAAACTCATGATATACTTACACAAGTTTCGGTCAAAAAATCAAATTAAATCAGGGGCTATTCGCAATGAGACGAATCTTTTCAGATCATTTATAAATTTTACGGGGGAAGGTTATGATTGAAGTCCATGTAAAAATTTATCTAAAAATTAGATTTTATGAAACTTTTCGAAATGCAAGTTTCGGTCAAAAAATCATGATATACTATACACGAGTTTCGTTCAAAAAAATCAAATTAAATCGGGGGCTATTCGCATTGAGATGAATCTTTTTAGATCATTTATAAATTTTAAGGGGGATGGTTATGATTGAAGTCCAAGCGAAAATATATCTGAAAATTAGATTTTATGAAACTTTTCGAAATGCAAGTTTCGGTCAAAAAATCATGATATACTCTACACGAGTTTCGGTCAAAAAAATAAAATTAAATCGGGGGCTATTCGCAATGATACTAATCTTTTCAGATCATTTATAAATTTTACGGAGGAAGGTTATGATTGAAGTCCATGCAAAAATATATCTGAAAAATTAGATTTTATGATAATTTTCGAAATGCATGTTTCGGTTAAAAAATCATGATATACTATACACGAGTTTCGTTCAAAAAAATCAAATTAAATCGGGGGCTATTCGCAAAGATACAAATCTTTTCAGATCATTTATAAATTTAACAGGGGAAGGTTATGATTGAAGTCCATGCAAAAATTTATCTGAAAATTAGATTTTTTGAAACTTTTCGAAATGCAAGTTTCGGTCAAAAAATCATGATATACTATACACGAGTTTCGGTCAAAAAAATCAAATTAAATCGGGGGCTATTCGCATTGAGATTAATCTTTTCAGATCATTTATAAATTTTACGGGGGATGGTTATGATTGATGTCCAAGCGAAAATATATCTGAAAATTAGATTTTATAAAACTTTTCGAAATGCAAGTTTCGGTCAAAAAATCATGATATATTATACACGAGTTTCGGTCAAAAAATCAAATTAAATCGGGGGCTATTCGCATTCAGACGAATGTTTTCAGATCATTTATAAATTTTACGGGGGAAGGTTATGATTGAAGTCCATGCAAAAATTTATCTGAAAATTAGATTTTTTTTAACTTTTCGAAATGCAAGTTTCGGTCAAAAACTCATGATATACTTACACAAGTTTCGGTCAAAAAATCAAATTAAATCAGGGGCTATTCGCAATGAGACGAATCTTTTCAGATCATTTATAAATTTTACGGGGGAAGGTTATGATTGAAGTCCATGTAAAAATTTATCTGAAAATTAGATTTTATGAAACTTTTCGAAATGCAAGTTTCGGTCAAAAAATCATGATATACTATACACGAGTTTCGTTCAAAAAAATCAAATTAAATCGGGGGCTATTCGCATTGAGATGAATCTTTTTAGATCATTTATAAATTTTAAGGGGGGTGGTTATGATTGAAGTCCAAGCGAAAATATATCTGAAAATTAGATTTTATGAAACTTTTCGAAATGCAAGTTTCGGTCAAAAAATCATGATATACTCTACACGAGTTTCGGTCAAAAAAATAAAATTAAATCGGGGGCTATTCGCAATGATACGAATCTTTTCAGATCATTTATAAATTTTACGGAGGAAGGTTATGATTGAAGTCCATGCAAAAATATATCTGAAAAATTAGATATTATGATAATTTTCGAAATGCATGTTTCGGTCAAAAAATCATGATATACTATACACGAGTTTCGTTCAAAAAATCAAATTAAATCGGGGGCTATTCGCAAAGATACAAATATTTTCAGATCATTTATAAATTTAACAGGTGAAGGTTATGATTGAAGTCCATGCAAAAATTTATCTGAAAATTAGATTTTTTTGAAACTTTTCGAAATGCAAGTTTCGGTCAAAAAATCATGATATACTATACACGAGTTTCGGTCAAAAAATCAAATTAAATCGGGGGCTATTCGCATTGAGATTAATCTTTTCAGATCATTTATAAATTTTACGGGGGATGGTTATGATTGAAGTCCAAGCGAAAATATATCTGAAAATTAGATTTTATAAAACTTTTCGAAATGCAAGTTTCGGTTAAAAAATCATGATATATTATACACGAGTTTCGGTCAAAAAATCAAATTAAATCGGGGGCTATTCTCATTCAGACGAATGTTTTCAGATCATTTATAAATTTTACGGGGGAAGGTTATGATTGAAGTCCATGCAAAAATTTATCTGAAAATTAGATTTTTTTAAACTTTTCGAAATGCGAGTTTAGGTCAAAAAATCATGATATACTTACACAAGTTTCGGTCAAAAAATCAAATTAAATCAGGGGCTATTCGCAATGAGACGAATCTTTTCAGATCATTTATAAATTTTACGGGGGAAGGTTATGATTGAAGTCCATGCAAAAATTTATCTGAAAATTAGATTTTTTGAAACTTTTCGAAATGCAAGTTTCGGTCAAAAAATCATGATATACTATACACGAGTTTCGTTCAAAAAAATCAAATTAAATCGGGGGCTATTCGCATTGAGATTAATCTTTTCAGATCATTTATAAATTTTAAGGGGGATGGTTATGATTGAAGTCCAAGCGAAAATATATCTGAAAATTAGATTTTATGAAACTTTTCGAAATGCAAGTTTCGGTCAAAAAATCATGATATACTCTACACGAGTTTCGGTCAAAAAAATAAAATTAAATCGGGGGCTATTCGCAATGATACGAATCTTTTCAGATCATTTATAAATTTTACGGAGGAAGGTTATGATTGAAGTCCATGCAAAAATATATCTGAAAAATTAGATTTTATGATAATTTTCGAAATGCATGTTTCGGTCAAAAAATCATGATATACTATACACGAGTTTCGTTCAAAAAAATCAAATTAAATCGGGGGCTATTCGCAAAGATACAAATATTTTCAGATCATTTATAAATTTAACAGGGGAAGGTTATGATTGAAGTCCATGCAAAAATTTATCTGAAAATTAGATTTTTTTGAAACTTTTCGAAATGCAAGTTTCGGTCAAAAATCATGATATACTATACACGAGTTTCGGTCAAAAAAATCAAATTAAATCGGGGGCTATCCGCATTGAGATTAATCTTTTCAGATCATTTATAAATTTTACGGGGGAAGGTTAGGATTGAAGTCCATGCAAAAATTTATCTGAAAATTAGATTTTTTTGAAACTTTTCGAAATGCAAGTTTCGGTCAAAAATCATGATATACTATACACGAGTTTCGGTCAAAAAAATCAAATTAAATCGGGGGCTATCCGCATTGAGATTAATCTTTTCAGATCATTTATAAATTTTACGGGGGAAGGTTAGGATTGAAGTCCATGCAAAAATTTATCTGAAAATTAGATTTTTTTGAAACTTTTCGAAATGCAAGTTTCGGTCAAAAAATCATGATATACTATACACGAGTTTCGGTCAAAAAAATCAAATTAAATCGGGGGCTATTCGCATTGAGATTAATCTTTTCAGATCATTTATAAATTTTACGGGGGATGGTTATGATTGAAGTCCAAGCGAAAATATATCTGAAAATTAGATTTTATAAAACTTTTCGAAATGCAAGTTTCGTTCAAAAAATCATGATATACTCTACACGAGTTTCGGTCAAAAAAATCAAATTAAATCGGGGGCTATTCGCAATGATACAAATCTTTTCAGATCATTTATAAATTTTACGGAGGAAGGTTATGATTGAAGTCCATGCAAAAATATATCTGAAAAATTAGATTTTATGATAATTTTCGAAATGCATGTTTCGGTTAAAAAATCATGATATACTATACACAAGTTTCGTTCAAAAAAATCAAATTAAATCGGGGGCTATTCGCAAAGATACAAATCTTTTCAGATCATTTATAAATTTAACAGGGGAAGGTTATGATTGAAGTCCATGCAAAAATTTATCTGAAAATTAGATTTTTTGAAACTTTTCGAAATGCAAGTTTCGGTCAAAAAATCATGATATACTATACACGAGTTTCGGTCAAAAAAATCAAATTAAATCGGGGGCTATTCGCATTGAGATTAATCTTTTCAGATCATTTATAAATTTTACGGGGGATGGTTATGATTGAAGTCCAAGCGAAAATATATCTGAAAATTAGATTTTATAAAACTTTTCGAAATGCAAGTTTCGGTCAAAAAATCATGATATATTATACACGAGTTTCGGTCAAAAAATCAAATTAAATCGGGGGCTATTCGCATTCAGACGGATGTTTTCAGATCATTTATAAATTTTACGGGGGAAGGTTATGATTGAAGTCCATGCAAAAATTTATCTGAAAATTAGATTTTTTTTAACTTTTCAAAATGCAAGTTTCGGTCAAAAACTCATGATATACTTACACAAGTTTCGGTCAATAAATCAAATTAAATCAGGGGCTATTCGCAATGAGACGAATCTTTTCAGATCATTTATAAATTTTACGGGGGAAGGTTATGATTGAAGTCCATGTAAAAATTTATCTAAAAATTAGATTTTATGAAACTTTTCGAAATGCAAGTTTCGGTCAAAAAATCATGATATACTATACACGAGTTTCGTTCAAAAAAATCAAATTAAATCGGGGGCTATTCGCATTGAGATGAATCTTTTTAGATCATTTATAAATTTTAAGGGGGATGGTTATGATTGAAGTCCAAGCGAAAATATATCTGAAAATTAGATTTTATGAAACTTTTCGAAATGCAAGTTTCGGTCAAAAAATCATGATATACTCTACACGAGTTTCGGTCAAAAAAATAAAATTAAATCGGGGGCTATTCGCAATGATACTAATCTTTTCAGATCATTTATAAATTTTACGGAGGAAGGTTATGATTGAAGTCCATGCAAAAATATATCTGAAAAATTAGATTTTATGATAATTTTCGAAATGCATGTTTCGGTCAAAAAATCATGATATACTATACACGAGTTTCGTTCAAAAAAATCAAATTAAATCGGGGGCTATTCGCAAAGATACAAATCTTTTCAGATCATTTATAAATTTAACAGGGGAAGGTTATGATTGAAGTCCATGCAAAAATTTATCTGAAAATTAGATTTTTTTGAAACTTTTCGAAATGCAAGTTTCGGTCAAAAAATCATGATATACTATACACGAGTTTCGGTCAAAAAAATCAAATTAAATCGGGGGCTATCCGCATTGAGATTAATCTTTTCAGATCATTTATAAATTTTACGGGGGATGGTTATGATTGAAGTCCAAGCGAAAATATATCTGAAAATTAGATTTTATAAAACTTTTCGAAATGCAAGTTTCGGTCAAAAAATCATGATATATTATACACGAGTTTCGGTCAAAAAATCAAATTAAATCGGGGGCTATTCGCATTCAGACGGATGTTTTCAGATCATTTAAATTTTACGGGGGAAGGTTATGATTGAAGTCCATGCAAAAATTTATCTGAAAATTAGATTTTTTTTAACTTTTCGAAATGCAAGTTTCGGTCAAAAACTCATGATATACTTACACAAGTTTCGGTCAAAAAATCAAATTAAATCAGGGGCTATTCGCAATGAGACGAATCTTTTCAGATCATTTATAAATTTTACGGGGGAAGGTTATGATTGAAGTCCATGTAAAAATTTATCTAAAAATTAGATTTTATGAAACTTTTCGAAATGCAAGTTTCGGTCAAAAAATCATGATATACTATACACGAGTTTCGTTCAAAAAAATCAAATTAAATCGGGGGCTATTCGCATTGAGATGAATCTTTTTAGATCATTTATAAATTTTAAGGGGGATGGTTATGATTGAAGTCCAAGCGAAAATATATCCGAAAATTAGATTTTATGAAACTTTTCGAAATGCAAGTTTCGGTCAAAAAATCATGATATACTCTACACGAGTTTCGATCAAAAAAATAAAATTAAATCGGGGGCTATTCGCAATGATACGAATCTTTTCAGATCATTTATAAATTTTACGGAGGAAGGTTATGATTTAAGTCCATGCAAAAATATATCTGAAAAATTAGATTTTATGATAATTTTCGAAATGCATGTTTCGGTCAAAAAATCATGATATACTATACACGAGTTTCGTTCAAAAAAATCAAATTAAATCGGGGGCTATTCGCAAAGATACAAATATTTTCAGATCATTTATAAATTTAACAGGTGAAGGTTATGATTGAAGTCCATGCAAAAATTTATCTGAAAATTAGATTTTTTTGAAACTTTTCGAAATGCAAGTTTTGGTCAAAAAATCATGATATACTATACACGAGTTTCGGTCAAAAAAATCAAATTAAATCGGGGGCTATCCGCATTGAGATTAATCTTTTCAGATCATTTATAAATTTTACGGGGGAAGGTTATGATTGAAGTCCATGCGAAAATATATCTGAAAATTAGATTTTATAAAACTTTTCGAAATGCAAGTTTCGGTCAAAAAATCATGATATATTATACACGAGTTTCGGTCAAAAAATCAAATTAAATCGGGGGCTATTCGCATTCAGACGAATGTTTTCAGATCATTTATAAATTTTACGGGGGAAGGTTATGATTGAAGTCCATGCAAAAATTTATCTGAAAATTAGATTTTTTTAAACTTTTCGAAATGCAAGTTTCAGTCAAAAAATCATGATATACTATACACGAGTTTCGGTCAAAAAATCAAATTAAATCGGGGGCTATTTGCTTTCAAACGAATCTTTTCAGATCATTTATAAATTTTACGGGGGAAGGTTATGATTGAAGTCCATGCGAAAATTTATCTGAAAATTAGATTTTATGAAACTTTTCGAAATGCAAGTTTCGGTCAAAAAATCATGATATACTATACACGAGTTTCGTTCAAAAAAATCAAATTAAATCGGGGGCTATTCGCATTGAGATGAATCTTTTTAGATCATTTATAAATTTTAAGGGGGATGGTTATGATTGAAGTCCAAGCGAAAATATATCCGAAAATTAGATTTTATGAAACTTTTCGAAATGCAAGTTTCGGTCAAAAAATCATGATATACTCTACACGAGTTTCGATCAAAAAAATAAAATTAAATCGGGGGCTATTCGCAATGATACGAATCTTTTCAGATCATTTATAAATTTTACGGAGGAAGGTTATGATTTAAGTCCATGCAAAAATATATCTGAAAAATTAGATTTTATGATAATTTTCGAAATGCATGTTTCGGTCAAAAAATCATGATATACTATACACGAGTTTCGTTCAAAAAAATCAAATTAAATCGGGGGCTATTCGCAAAGATACAAATATTTTCAGATCATTTATAAATTTAACAGGTGAAGGTTATGATTGAAGTCCATGCAAAAATTTATCTGAAAATTAGATTTTTTTGAAACTTTTCGAAATGCAAGTTTTGGTCAAAAAATCATGATATACTATACACGAGTTTCGGTCAAAAAAATCAAATTAAATCGGGGGCTATCCGCATTGAGATTAATCTTTTCAGATCATTTATAAATTTTACGGGGGAAGGTTATGATTGAAGTCCATGCGAAAATATATCTGAAAATTAGATTTTATAAAACTTTTCGAAATGCAAGTTTCGGTCAAAAAATCATGATATATTATACACGAGTTTCGGTCAAAAAATCAAATTAAATCGGGGGCTATTCGCATTCAGACGAATGTTTTCAGATCATTTATAAATTTTACGGGGGAAGGTTATGATTGAAGTCCATGCAAAAATTTATCTGAAAATTAGATTTTTTTAAACTTTTCGAAATGCAAGTTTCAGTCAAAAAATCATGATATACTATACACGAGTTTCGGTCAAAAAATCAAATTAAATCGGGGGCTATTTGCTTTCAAACGAATCTTTTCAGATCATTTATAAATTTTACGGGGGAAGGTTATGATTGAAGTCCATGCGAAAATTTATCTGAAAATTAGATTTTATGAAACTTTTCGAAATGCAAGTTTCGGTCAAAAAATCATGATATACTATACACGAGTTTCGTTCAAAAAAATCAAATTAAATCGGGGGCTATTCGCATTGAGATGAATCTTTTTAGATCATTTATAAATTTTAAGGGGGATGGTTATGATTGAAGTCCAAGCGAAAATATATCTGAAAATTAGATTTTATGAAACTTTTCGAAATGCAAGTTTCGGTCAAAAAATCATGATATACTCTACACGAGTTTCGATCAAAAAAATAAAATTAAATCGGGGGCTATTCGCAATGATACGAATCTTTTCAGATCATTTATAAATTTTACGGAGGAAGGTTATGATTTAAGTCCATGCAAAAATATATCTGAAAAATTAGATTTTATGATAATTTTCGAAATGCATGTTTCGGTCAAAAAATCATGATATACTATACACGAGTTTCGTTCAAAAAAATCAAATTAAATCGGGGGCTATTCGCAAAGATACAAATATTTTCAGATCATTTATAAATTTAACAGGTGAAGGTTATGATTGAAGTCCATGCAAAAATTTATCTGAAAATTAGATTTTTTTGAAACTTTTCGAAATGCAAGTTTCGGTCAAAAAATCATGATATACTATACACGAGTTTCGGTCAAAAAAATCAAATTAAATCGGGGGCTATCCGCATTGAGATTAATCTTTTCAGATCATTTATAAATTTTACGGGGGAAGGTTATGATTGAAGTCCATGCGAAAATATATCTGAAAATTAGATTTTATAAAACTTTTCGAAATGCAAGTTTCGGTCAAAAAATCATGATATATTATACACGAGTTTCGGTCAAAAAATCAAATTAAATCGGGGGCTATTCGCATTCAGACGAATGTTTTCAGATCATTTATAAATTTTACGGGGGAAGGTTATGATTGAAGTCCATGCAAAAATTTATCTGAAAATTAGATTTTTTTAAACTTTTCGAAATGCAAGTTTCAGTCAAAAAATCATGATATACTATACACGAGTTTCGGTCAAAAAATCAAATTAAATCGGGGGCTATTTGCTTTCAAACGAATCTTTTCAGATCATTTATAAATTTTACGGGGGAAGGTTATGATTGAAGTCCATGCGAAAATTTATCTGAAAATTAGATTTTATGAAACTTTTCGAAATGCAAGTTTCGGTCAAAAAATCATGATATACTATACACGAGTTTCGGTCAAAAAATCAAATTAAATCAGGGGCTATTCGCAATGAGACGAATCTTTTCAAATCATTTATAAATTTTACGGGGGAAGGTTATGATTGAGGTTCATGCAAAAATTTATCTGAAAATTAGATATTATGAAACTTTTCGAAATGCAAGTTTCGGTCAAAAAATCATGATATACTATACACGAGTTTCGGTCAAAAAAATCAAATTAAATCGGGGGCTATTCTTATTGAGATTAATCTTTTCAGATCATTTATAAATTTTACGAGGGATGGTTATGATTGAAGTCCAAGCGAAAATATATCTGAAAATTAGATTTTATAAAACTCTTCGAAATGCATGTTTCGGTCAAAAAATCATGATATATTATACACGAGTTTCGGTCAAAAAATCAAATTAAATCGGGGGATATTCGCATTCAGACGAATGTTTTCAGATCATTTATAAATTTTACGGGGGAAGGTTATGATTGAAGTCCATGCAAAAATTTATCTGAAAATTAGATTTTTTTAAACTTTTCGAAATGCAAGTTTCGGTCAAAAAATCATGATATACTTACACGAGTTTCGGTCAAAAAATAAAATTAAATCAGGGGATATTCGCAATGAGGCGAATCTTTTCAGATCATTTATAAATTTTACGGGGGAAGGTTATGATTGAAGTCCATGCAAAAATTTATCTGAAAATTAAATTTTATGAAACTTTTCGAAATGCAAGTTTCGGTCAAAAAATCATGATATACTATACACGAGTTCGGTCAAAAAAATCAAATTAAATCGGGGGCTATTCGCATTGAGATGAATCTTTTCAGATCATTTATAAATTTTAAGGGGGATGGTTATGATTGAAGTCCAAGCGAAAATATATCTGAAAATTAGATTTTATGAAACTTTTCGAAATGCAAGTTTCTGTCAAAAAATCATGATATACTCTACACGAGTTTCGATCAAAAAAATAAAATTAAATCGGGGGCTATTCGCAATGATACGAATCTTTTCAGATCATTTATAAATTTTACGGAGGAAGGTTATGATTTAAGTCCATGCAAAAATATATCTGAAAAATTAGATTTTATGATAATTTTCGAAATGCATGTTTCGGTCAAAAAATCATGATATACTATACACGAGTTTCGTTCAAAAAAATCAAATTAAATCGGGGGCTATTCGCAAAGATACAAATATTTTCAGATCATTTATAAATTTAACAGGTGAAGGTTATGATTGAAGTCCATGCAAAAATTTATCTGAAAATTAGATTTTTTTGAAACTTTTCGAAATGCAAGTTTCGGTCAAAAAATCATGATATACTATACACGAGTTTCGGTCAAAAAAATCAAATTAAATCGGGGGCTATCCGCATTGAGATTAATCTTTTCAGATCATTTATAAATTTTACGGGGGAAGGTTATGATTGAAGTCCATGCGAAAATATATCTGAAAATTAGATTTTATAAAACTTTTCGAAATGCAAGTTTCGGTCAAAAAATCATGATATACTATACACGAGTTTCGGTCAAAAAATCAAATTAAATCGGGGGCTATTCGCATTCAGACGAATGTTTTCAGATCATTTATAAATTTTACGGGGGAAGGTTATGATTGAAGTCCATGCAAAAATTTATCTGAAAATTAGATTTTTTTAAACTTTTCGAAATGCAAGTTTCAGTCAAAAAATCATGATATACTATACACGAGTTTCGGTCAAAAAATCAAATTAAATCGGGGGCTATTCTTATTGAGATTAATCTTTTCAGATCATTTATAAATTTTACGGGGGATGGTTATGATTGAAGTCCAAGCGAAAATATATCTGAAAATTAGATTTTATAAAACTTTTCGAAATGCAAGTTTCGGTCAAAAAATCATGATATATTATACACGAGTTTCGGTCAAAAAATCAAATTAAATCGGGGGATATTCGCATTCAGACGAATGTTTTCAGATCATTTATAAATTTTACGGGGGAAGGTTATGATTGAAGTCCATGCAAAAATTTATCTGAAAATTAGATTTTTTTAAACTTTTCGAAATGCAAGTTTCGGTCAAAAAATCATGATATACTTACACGAGTTTCGGTCAAAAAATAAAATTAAATCAGGGGATATTCGCAATGAGGCGAATCTTTTCAGATCATTTATAAATTTTACGGGGGAAGGTTATGATTGAAGTCCATGCAAAAATTTATCTGAAAATTAGATTTTATGAAACTTTTCGAAATGCAAGTTTCGGTCAAAAAATCATGATATACTATACACGAGTTCGGTCAAAAAAATCAAATTAAATCGGGGGCTATTCGCATTGAGATGAATCTTTTCAGATCATTTATAAATTTTAAGGGGGATGGTTATGATTGAAGTCCAAGCGAAATTATATCTGAAAATTAGATTTTATGAAACTTTTCGAAATGCAAGTTTCGGTCAAAAAATCATGATATACTCCACACGAGTTTCGGTCAAAAAAATAAAATTAAATCGGGGGCTATTCGCAATGATGCGAATCTTTTCAGATCATTTATAAATTTTACAGAGGAAGGTTATGATTGAAGTCCATGCAAAAATATATCTGAAAAATTAGATTTTATGATAATTTTCGAAATGCATGTTTCGGTCAAAAAATCATGATATACTATACACGAGTTTCGTTCAAAAAAATCAAATTAAATCGGGGGCTATTCGCAAAGATACAAATCTTTTCAGATCATTTATAAATTTAACAGGGGAAGGTTATGATTGAAGTCCATGCAAAAATTTATCTGAAAATTAGATTTTTTTGAATCTTTTCGAAATGCAAGTTTCGGTCAAAAAATCATGATATACTATACACGAGTTTCGGTCAAAAAAATCAAATTAAATCGGGGGCTATCCGCATTGAGATTAATCTTTTCAGATCATTTATAAATTTTACGGGGGAAGGTTATGATTGAAGTCCATGCGAAAATATATCTGAAAATTAGATTTTATAAAACTTTTCGAAATGCAAGTTTCGGTCAAAAAATCATGATATATTATACACGAGTTTCGGTCAAAAAATCAAATTAAATCGGGGGCTATTCGCATTCAGACGAATGTTTTCAGATCATTTATAAATTTTACGGGGGAAGGTTATGATTGAAGTCCATGCAAAAATTTATCTGAAAATTAGATTTTTTTAAACTTTTCGAAATGCAAGTTTCAGTCAAAAAATCATGATATACTATACACGAGTTTCGGTCAAAAAAACAAATTAAATCGGGGGCTATTCGCATTTAGACGAATCTTTTCAGATCATTTATAAATTTTACGGGGGAAGGTTATGATTGAAGTCCATGCGAAAATTTATCTGAAAATTAGATTTTATGAAACTTTTCGAAATGCAAGTTTCGGTCAAAAAATCATGATATACTATACACGAGTTTCGGTCAAAACATCAAATTAAATCAGGGGCTATTCGCAATGAGACGAATCTTTTCAAATCATTTATAAATTTTACGGGGGAAGGTTATGATTGAAGTCCATGCAAAAATTTATCTGAAAATTAGATTTTATGAAACTTTTCGAAATGCAAGTTTCGGTCAAAAAATCATGATATACTATACACGAGTTTCGGTAAAAAAAATCAAATTAAATCGGGGGCTATTCGCATTGAGATTAATCTTTTCAGATCATTTATAAATTTTACGGGGGATGGTTATGATTGAAGTCCAAGCGAAAATATATCTGAAAATTAGATTTTATAAAACTTTTCGAAATGCAAGTTTCGGTCAAAAAATCAAGATATATTATACACGAGTTTCGGTCAAAAAATCAAATTAAATCGGGGGCTATTCGCATTCAGACGAATGTTTTCAGATCATTTATAAATTTTACGGGGGAAGGTTATGATTGAAGTCCATGCAAAAATTTATCTGAAAATTAGATATTTTTAAACTTTTCGAAATGCAAGTTTCGGTCAAAAAATCATGATATACTTACACGAGTTTCGGTCAAAAAATCAAATTAAATCAGGGGCTATTCGCAATGAGACGAATCTTTTCAGATCATTTATAAATTTTACGGGGGAAGGTTATGATTGAAGTCCATGCAAAAATTTATCTGAAAATTAGATTTTATGAAACTTTTCGAAATGCCAGTTTCGGTCAAAAAATCATGATATACTATACACGAGTTTCAGTCAAAAAAATCAAATTAAATCGGGGGCTATTCGCATTGAGATGAATCTTTTCAGATCATTTATAAATTTTAAGGGGGATGGTTATGATTGAAGTCCAAGCGAAAATATATCTGAAAATTAGATTTTATGAAACTTTTCGAAATGCAAGTTTCGGTCAAAAAATCATGATATACTCTACACGAGTTTCGGTCAAAAAAATAAAATTAAATCGGGGGCTATTCGCAATGATACGAATCTTTTCAGATCATTTATAAATTTTACGGAGGAAGGTTATGATTGAAGTCCATGCAAAAATATATCTGAAAAATTAGATTTTATGATAATTTTCGTAATGCATGTTTCGGTCAAAAAATCATGATATACTATACACGAGTTTCGTTCAAAAAAATCAAATTAAATCGGGGGCTATTCGCAAAGATACAAATCTTTTCAGATCATTTATAAATTTAACAGGGGAAGGTTATGATTGAAGTCCATGCAAAAATTTATCTGAAAATTAGATTTTTTTGAAACTTTTCGAAATGCAAGTTTCGGTCAAAAAATCATGATATACTATACACGAGTTTCGGTCAAAAAAATCAAATTAAATCGGGGGCTATCCGCATTGAGATTAATCTTTTCAGATCATTTATAAATTTTACGGGGGAAGGTTATGATTGAAGTCCATGCGAAAATATATCTGAAAATTAGATTTTATAAAACTTTTCGAAATGCAAGTTTCGGTCAAAAAATCATGATATATTATACACGAGTTTCGGTCAAAAAATCAAATTAAATCGGGGGCTATTCGCATTCAGACGAATGTTTTCAGATCATTTATAAATTTTACGGGGGAAGGTTATGATTGAAGTCCATGCAAAAATTTATCTGAAAATTAGATTTTTTTAAACTTTTCGAAATGCAAGTTTCAGTCAAAAAATCATGATATACTATACACGAGTTTCGGTCAAAAAATCAAATTAAATCGGGGGCTATTCGCATTTAGACGAATCTTTTCAGATCATTTATAAATTTTACGGGGGAAGGTTATGATTGAAGTCCATGCGAAAATTTATCTGAAAATTAGATTTTATGAAACTTTTCGAAATGCAAGTTTCGGTCAAAAAATCATGATATACTATACACGAGTTTCGGTCAAAAAATCAAATTAAATCAGGGGCTATTCGCAATGAGACGAATCTTTTCAAATCATTTATAAATTTTACGGGGGAAGGTTATGATTGAAGTCCATGCAAAAATTTATCTGAAAATTAGATTTTATGAAACTTTTCGAAATGCAAGTTTCGGTCAAAAAATCATGATATACTATACACGAGTTTCGGTCAAAAAAATCAAATTAAATCGGGGGCTATTCGCATTGAGATTAATCTTTTCAGATCATTTATAAATTTTACGGGGGATGGTTATGATTGAAGTCCAAGCGAAAATATATCTGAAAATTAGATTTTATAAAATTTTCGAAATGCAAGTTTCGGTCAAAAAATCAAGATATATTATACACGAGTTTCGGTCAAAAAATCAAATTAAATCGGGGGCTATTCGCATTCAGACGAATCTTTTCAGATCATTTATAAATTTTACGGGGGAAGGTTATGATTGAAGTCCATGCGAAAATTTATCTGAAAATTAGATTTTATGAAACTTTTCGAAATGCAAGTTTCGGTCAAAAAATCATGATATACTATACACGAGTTTCGGTCAAAAAATCAAATTAAATCAGGGGCTATTCGCAATGAGACGAATCTTTTCAGATCATTTATAAATTTTACGGGGGAAGGTTATGATTGAAGTCCATGCAAAAATTTATCTGAAAATTAGATTTTATGAAACTTTTCGAAATGCAAGTTTCGGTCAAAAAATCATGATATACTATACACGAGTTTCGGTCAAAAAAATCAAATTAAATCGGGGGCTATTCGCATTGAGATGAATCTTTTCAGATCATTTATAAATTTTAAGGGGGATGGTTATGATTGAAGTCCAAGCGAAAATATATCTGAAAATTAGATTTTATGAAAGTTTTCGAAATGCAAGTTTCGGTCAAAAAATCATTATATACTCTACACGAGTTTCGGTCAAAAAAATAAAATTAAATCGGGGGTTATTCGCAATGATACGAATCTTTTCAGATCATTTATAAATTTTACTGAGGAAGGTTATGATTGAAGTCCATGCAAAAATATATCTGAAAAATTAGATTTTATGATAATTTTCGAAATACATGTTTCGGTCAAAAAATCATGATATACTATACACGAGTTTCGTTCAAAAAAATCAAATTAAATCGGGGGCTATTCGCAAAGATACAAATCTTTTCAGATCATTTATAAATTTAACAGGGGAAGGTTATGATTGAAGTCCATGCAAAAATTTATCTGAAAATTAGATTTTTTTGAAACTTTTCGAAATGCAAGTTTCGGTCAAAAAATCATGATATACTATACACGAGTTTCGGTCAAAAAAATAAAATTAAATCGGGGGCTATCCGCATTGAGATTAATCTTTTCAGATCATTTATAAATTTTACGGGGGAAGGTTATGATTGAAGTCCATGCGAAAATATATCTGAAAATTAGATTTTATAAAACTTTTCGAAATGCAAGTTTCGGCCAAAAAATCATGATATATTATACACTAGTTTCGGTCAAAAAATCAAATTAAATCGGGGGCTATTCGCATTCAGACGAATGCTTTCAGATCATTTATAAATTTTACGGGGGAAGGTTATGATTGAAGTCCAAGCAAAAATTTATCTGAAAATTAGATTTTTTTAAACTTTTCGAAATGCAAGTTTCAGTCAAAAAATCATGATATACTATACACGAGTTTCGGTCAAAAAATCAAATTAAATCGGGGGCTATTCGCATTTAGACGAATCTTTTCAGATCATTTATAAATTTTACGGGGGAAGGTTATGATTGAAGTCCATGCGAAAATTTATCTGAAAATTAGATTTTATGAAACTTTTCGAAATGCAAGTTTCGGTCAAAAAATCATGATATACTATACACGAGTTTCGGTCAAAAAATCAAATTAAATCAGGGGCTATTCGCAATGAGACGAATCTTTTCAAATCATTTATATATTTTACGGGGGAAGGTTATGATTGAAGTCCATGCAAAAATTTATCTGAAAATTAGATTTTATGAAACTTTTCGAAATGCAAGTTTCGGTCAAAAAATCATGATATACTATACACGAGTTTCGGTAAAAAAAATCAAATTAAATCGGGGGCTATTCGCATTGAGATTAATCTTTTCAGATCATTTATAAATTTTACGGGGGATGGTTATGATTGAAGTCCAAGCGAAAATATATCTGAAAATTAGATTTTATAAAACTTTTCGAAATGCAAGTTTCGGTCAAAAAATCAAGATATATTATACACGAGTTTCGGTCAAAAAATCAAATTAAATCGGGGGCTATTCGCATTCAGACGAATGTTTTCAGATCATTTATAAATTTTACGGGGGAAGGTTTTGATTGAAGTCCATGTAAGAATTTATCTGAAAATTAGATTTTTTTAAACTTTTCGAAATGCAAGTTTCGGTCAAAAAATCATGATATACTTACACGAGTTTCGGTCAAAAAATCAAATTAAATCAGGGGCTATTCGCAATGAGACGAATCTTTTCAGATCATTTATAAATTTTACGGGGGAAGGTTATGATTGAAGTCCATGCAAAAATTTATCTGAAAATTAGATTTTATGAAACTTTTCGAAATGCAAGTTTCGGTCAAAAATTCATGATATACTATACACGAGTTTCGGTCAAAAAAATCAAATTAAATCGGGGGCTATTCGCATTGAGATGAATCTTTTCAGATCATTTATAAATTTTAAGGGGGATGGTTATGATTGAAGTCCAAGCGAAAATATATCTGAAAATTAGATTTTATGAAACTTTTCGAAATGCAAGTTTCGGTCAAAAAATCATGATATACTCTACACGAGTTTCGGTCAAAAAAATAAAATTAAATCGGGGGCTATTCGCAATGATACGAATCTTTTCAGATCATTTATAAATTTTACGGAGGAAGGTTATGATTGAAGTCCATGCAAAAATATATCTGAAAAATTAGATTTTATGATAATTTTCGAAATGCATGTTTCGGTCAAAAAATCATGATATACTATACACGAGTTTCGTTCAAAAAAATCAAATTAAATCGGGGGCTATTCGCAAAGATACAAATCTTTTCAGATCATTTATAAATTTAATAGGGGAAGGTTATGATTGAAGTCCATGCAAAAATTTATCTGAAAATTAGATTTTTTTGAAACTTTTCGAAATGCAAGTTTCGGTCAAAAAATCATGATATACTATACACGAGTTTCGGTCAAAAAAATCAAATTAAATCGGGGGCTATCCGCATTGAGATTAATCTTTTCAGATCATTTATAAATTTTACGGGGGAAGGTTATGATTGAAGTCCATGCGAAAATATATCTGAAAATTAGATTTTATAAAACTTTTCGAAATGCAAGTTTCGGTCAAAAAATCATGATATATTATACACTAGTTTCGGTCAAAAAATCAAATTAAATCGGGGGCTATTCGCATTCAGACGAATGTTTTCAGATCATTTATAAATTTTACGGGGGAAGGTTATGATTGAAGTCCAAGCAAAAATTTATCTGAAAATTAGATTTTTTTAAACTTTTCGAAATGCAAGTTTCAGTCAAAAAATCATGATATACTATACACGAGTTTCGGTCAAAAAATCATATTAAATCGGGGGCTATTCGCATTCAGACGAATCTTTTCAGATCATTTATAAATTTTACGGGGGAAGGTTATGATTGAAGTCCATGCGAAAATTTATCTGAAAATTAGATTTTATGAAACTTTTCGAAATGCAAGTTTCGGTCAAAAAATCATGATATACTATACACGAGTTTCGGTCAAAAAATCAAATTAAATCAGGGGCTATTCGCAATGAGACGAATCTTTTCAAATCATTTATAAATTTTACGGGGGAAGGTTATGATTGAAGTCCATGCAAAAATTTATCTGAAAATTAGATTTTATGAAACTTTTCGAAATGCAAGTTTCGGTCAAAAAATCATGATATACTATACACGAGTTTCGGTCAAAAAAATCAAATTAAATCGGGGGCTATTCGCATTGAGATTAATCTTTTCAGATCATTTATAAATTTTACGGGGGATGGTTATGATTGAAGTCCAAGCGAAAATATATCTGAAAATTAGATTTTATAAAACTTTTCGAAATGCAAGTTTCGGTCAAAAAATCAAGATATATTATACACGAGTTTCGGTCAAAAAATCAAATTAAATCGGGGGCTATTCGCATTCAGACGAATGTTTTCAGATCATTTATAAATTTTACGGGGGAAGGTTATGATTGAAGTCCATGCAAAAATTTATCTGAAAATTAGATTTTTTTAAACTTTTCGAAATGCAAGTTTCGGTCAAAAAATCATGATATACTTACACGAGTTTCGGTCAAAAAATCAAATTAAATCAGGGGCTATTCGCAATGAGACGAATCTTTTCAGATCATTTATAAATTTTACGGGGGAAGGTTATGATTGAAGTCCATGCAAAAATTTATCTGAAAATTAGATTTTATGAAACTTTTCGAAATGCAAGTTTCGGTCAAAAATTCATGATATACTATACACGAGTTTCGGTCAAAAAAATCAAATTAAATCGGGGGCTATTCGCATTGAGATGAATCTTTTCAGATCATTTATAAATTTTAAGGGGGATGGTTATGATTGAAGTCCAAGCGAAAATATATCTGAAAATTAGATTTTATGAAACTTTTCGAAATGCAAGTTTCGGTCTAAAAATCATGATATACTCTACACGAGTTTCGGTCAAAAAAATAAAATTAAATCGGGGGCTATTCGCAATGATACGAATCTTTTCAGATCATTTATAAATTTTACGGAGGAAGGTTATGATTGAAGTCCATGCAAAAATATATCTGAAAAATTAGATTTTATGATAATTTTCGAAATGCATGTTTCGGTCAAAAAATCATGATATACTATACACGAGTTTCGTTCAAAAAAATCAAATTAAATCGGGGGCTATTCGCAAAGATACAAATCTTTTCAGATCATTTATAAATTTAACAGGGGAAGGTTATGATTGAAGTCCATGCAAAAATTTATCTGAAAATTAGATTTTTTTGAAACTTTTCGAAATGCAAGTTTCGGTCAAAAAATCATGATATACTATACACGAGTTTCGGTCAAAAAAATCAAATTAAATCGGGGGCTATCCGCATTGAGATTAATCTTTTCAGATCATTTATAAATTTTACGGGGGAAGGTTATGATTGAAGTCCATGCGAAAATATATCTGAAAATTAGATTTTATAAAACTTTTCGAAATGCAAGTTTCGGTCTAAAAATCATGATATACTCTACACGAGTTTCGGTCAAAAAAATAAAATTAAATCGGGGGCTATTCGCAATGATACGAATCTTTTCAGATCATTTATAAATTTTACGGAGGAAGGTTATGATTGAAGTCCATGCAAAAATATATCTGAAAAATTAGATTTTATGATAATTTTCGAAATGCATGTTTCGGTCAAAAAATCATGATATACTATACACGAGTTTCGTTCAAAAAAATCAAATTAAATCGGGGGCTATTCGCAAAGATACAAATCTTTTCAGATCATTTATAAATTTAACAGGGGAAGGTTATGATTGAAGTCCATGCAAAAATTTATCTGAAAATTAGATTTTTTTGAAACTTTTCGAAATGCAAGTTTCGGTCAAAAAATCATGATATACTATACACGAGTTTCGGTCAAAAAAATCAAATTAAATCGGGGGCTATCCGCATTGAGATTAATCTTTTCAGATCATTTATAAATTTTACGGGGGAAGGTTATGATTGAAGTCCATGCAAAAATTTATCTGAAAATTAGATTTTTTTAAACTTTTCGAAATGCAAGTTTCGGTCAAAAAATCATGATATACTTACACGAGTTTCGGTCAAAAAATCAAATTAAATCAGGGGCTATTCGCAATGAGACGAATCTTTTCAGATCATTTATAAATTTTACGGGGGAAGGTTATGATTGAAGTCCATGCAAAAATTTATCTGAAAATTAGATTTTATGAAACTTTTCGAAATGCAAGTTTCGGTCAAAAATTCATGATATACTATACACGAGTTTCGGTCAAAAAAATCAAATTAAATCGGGGGCTATTCGCATTGAGATGAATCTCTTCAGATCATTTATAAATTTTAAGGGGGATGGTTATGATTGAAGTCCAAGCGAAAATATATCTGAAAATTAGATTTTATGAAACTTTTCGAAATGCAAGTTTCGGTCAAAAAATCATGATATACTCTACACGAGTTTCGGTCAAAAAAATAAAATTAAATCGGGGGCTATTCGCAATGATACGAATCTTTTCAGATCATTTATAAATTTTACGGAGGAAGGTTATGATTGAAGTCCATGCAAAAATATATCTGAAAAATTAGATTTTATGATAATTTTCGAAATGCATGTTTCGGTCAAAAAATCATGATATACTATACACGAGTTTCGTTCAAAAAAATCAAATTAAATCGGGGGCTATTCGCAAAGATACAAATCTTTTCAGATCATTTATAAATTTAATAGGGGAAGGTTATGATTGAAGTCCATGCAAAAATTTATCTGAAAATTAGATTTTTTTGAAACTTTTCGAAATGCAAGTTTCGGTCAAAAAATCATGATATACTATACACGAGTTTCGGTCAAAAAAATCAAATTAAATCGGGGGCTATCCGCATTGAGATTAATCTTTTCAGATCATTTATAAATTTTACGGGGGAAGGTTATGATTGAAGTCCATGCGAAAATATATCTGAAAATTAGATTTTATAAAACTTTTCGAAATGCAAGTTTCGGTCAAAAAATCATGATATATTATACACTAGTTTCGGTCAAAAAATCAAATTAAATCGGGGGCTATTCGCATTCAGACGAATGTTTTCAGATCATTTATAAATTTTACGGGGGAAGGTTATGATTAAAGTCCAAGCAAAAATTTATCTGAAAATTAGATTTTTTTAAACTTTTCGAAATGCAAGTTTCAGTCAAAAAATCATGATATACTATACACGAGTTTCGGTCAAAAAATCATATTAAATCGGGGGCTATTCGCATTCAGACGAATCTTTTCAGATCATTTATAAATTTTACGGGGGAAGGTTATGATTGAAGTCCATGCGAAAATTTATCTGAAAATTAGATTTTATGAAACTTTTCGAAATGCAAGTTTCGGTCAAAAAATCATGATATACTATACACGAGTTTCGGTCAAAAAATCAAATTAAATCAGGGGCTATTCGCAATGAGACGAATCTTTTCAAATCATTTATAAATTTTACGGGGGAAGGTTATGATTGAAGTCCATGCAAAAATTTATCTGAAAATTAGATTTTATGAAACTTTTCGAAATGCAAGTTTCGGTCAAAAAATCATGATATACTATACACGAGTTTCGGTCAAAAAAATCAAATTAAATCGGGGGCTATTCGCATTGAGATTAATCTTTTCAGATCATTTATAAATTTTACGGGGGATGGTTATGATTGAAGTCCAAGCGAAAATATATCTGAAAATTAGATTTTATAAAACTTTTCGAAATGCAAGTTTCGGTCAAAAAATCAAGATATATTATACACGAGTTTCGGTCAAAAAATCAAATTAAATCGGGGGCTATTCGCATTCAGACGAATGTTTTCAGATCATTTATAAATTTTACGGGGGAAGGTTATGATTGAAGTCCATGCAAAAATTTATCTGAAAATTAGATTTTTTTAAACTTTTCGAAATGCAAGTTTCGGTCAAAAAATCATGATATACTTACACGAGTTTCGGTCAAAAAATCAAATTAAATCAGGGGCTATTCGCAATGAGACGAATCTTTTCAGATCATTTATAAATTTTACGGGGGAAGGTTATGATTGAAGTCCATGCAAAAATTTATCTGAAAATTAGATTTTATGAAACTTTTCGAAATGCAAGTTTCGGTCAAAAATTCATGATATACTATACACGAGTTTCGGTCAAAAAAATCAAATTAAATCGGGGGCTATTCGCATTGAGATGAATCTTTTCAGATCATTTATAAATTTTAAGGGGGATGGTTATGATTGAAGTCCAAGCGAAAATATATCTGAAAATTAGATTTTATGAAACTTTTCGAAATGCAAGTTTCGGTCTAAAAATCATGATATACTCTACACGAGTTTCGGTCAAAAAAATAAAATTAAATCGGGGGCTATTCGCAATGATACGAATCTTTTCAGATCATTTATAAATTTTACGGAGGAAGGTTATGATTGAAGTCCATGCAAAAATATATCTGAAAAATTAGATTTTATGATAATTTTCGAAATGCATGTTTCGGTCAAAAAATCATGATATACTATACACGAGTTTCGTTCAAAAAAATCAAATTAAATCGGGGGCTATTCGCAAAGATACAAATCTTTTCAGATCATTTATAAATTTAACAGGGGAAGGTTATGATTGAAGTCCATGCAAAAATTTATCTGAAAATTAGATTTTTTTGAAACTTTTCGAAATGCAAGTTTCGGTCAAAAAATCATGATATACTATACACGAATTTCGGTCAAAAAAATCAAATTAAATCGGGGGCTATCCGCATTGAGATTAATCTTTTCAGATCATTTATAAATTTTACGGGGGAAGGTTATGATTGAAGTCCATGCGAAAATTAATCTGAAAATTAGATTTTATAAAACTTTTCGAAATGCAAGTTTCGGTCAAAAAATCATGATATATTATACACTAGTTTCGGTCAAAAAATCAAATTAAATCGGGGGCTATTCGCATTCAGACGAATGTTTTCAGATCATTTATAAATTTTACGGGGGAAGGTTATGATTGAAGTCCAAGCAAAAATTTATCTGAAAATTAGATTTTTTTAAACTTTTCGAAATGCAAGTTTCAGTCAAAAAATCATGATATACTATACACGAGCTTCGGTCAAAAAATCATATTAAATCGGGGGCTATTCGCATTCAGACGAATCTTTTCAGATCATTTATAAATTTTACGGGGGAAGATTATGATTGAAGTCCATGCGAAAATTTATCTGAAAATTAGATTTTATGAAACTTTTTGAAATGCAAGTTTCGGTCAAAAAATCATGATATACTATACACGAGTTTCGGTCAAAAAATCAAATTAAATCAGGGGCTATTCGCAATGAGACGAATCTTTTGAAATCATTTATAAATTTTACGGGGGAAGGTTATGATTGAAGTCCATGCAAAAATTAATCTGTAAATTAGATTTTATGAAACTTTTCAAAATGCAAGTTTCGGTCAAAAAATCATGATATACTATACACGAGTTTCGGTTAAAAAAATCAAATTAAATCGGGGGCTATTCGCATTGAGATTAATCTTTTCAGATCATTTATAAATTTTACGGGGGATGGTTATGATTGAAGTCCAAGCGAAAATATATCTGAAAATTAGATTTTATAAAACTTTTCGAAATGCAAGTTTCGGTCAAAAAATCATGATATATTATACACGAGTTTCGGTCAAAAAATCAAATTAAATCGGGGGCTATTCGCATTCAGACGAATGTTTTCAGATCATTTATAAATTTTACGGGGGAAGGTTATGATTGAAGTCCATGCAAAAATTTATCTGAAAATTAGATTTTTTTAAACTTTTCGAAATGCAAGTTTCGTTCAAAAAATCATGATAAACTTACACGAGTTTCGGTCAAAAAATCAAATTAAATCAGGGGCTATTCGCAATGAGACGAATCTTTTCAGATCATTTATAAATTTTACGGGGGAAGGTTATGATTGAAGTCCATGCAAAAATTTATCTGAAAATTAGATTTTTTTTAACTTTTCGAAATGCAAGTTTCGGTCAAAAAATCATGATATACTTACACGAGTTTCGGTCAAAAAATAAAATTAAATCAGGGGATATTCGCAATGAGGCGAATCTTTTCAGATCATTTATAAATTTTACGGGGGAAGGTTATGATTGAAGTCCATGCAAAAATTTATCTGAAAATTAGATTTTATGAAACTTTTCGAAATGCAAGTTTCGGTCAAAAAATCATGATATACTATACACGAGTTTCGGTCAAAAAAATCAAATTAAATCGGGGGCTATTCGCATTGAGATGAATCTTTTCAGATCATTTATAAATTTTAAGGGGGATGGTTATGATTGAAGTCCAAGCGAAATTATATCTGAAAATTAGATTTTATGAAACTTTTCGAAATGCAAGTTTCGGTCAAAAAATCATGATATACTCCACACGAGTTTCGGTCAAAAAAATAAAATTAAATCGGGGGCTATTCGCAATGATACGAATCTTTTCAAATCATTTATAAATTTTACGGAGGAAGGTTATGATTGAAGTCCATGCAAAAATATATCTGAAAAATTAGATTTTATGATAATTTTCGAAATGCATGTTTCGGTCAAAAAATCATGATATACTATACACGAGTTTCGTTCAAAAAAATCAAATTAAATCGGAGGCTATTCGCAAAGATACAAATCTTTTCAGATCATTTATAAATTTAACAGGGGAAGGTTATGATTGAAGTCCATGCAAAAATTTATCTGAAAATTAGATTTTTTTGAAACTTTTCGAAATGCAAGTTTCGGTCAAAAATTCATGATATACTATACACGAGTTTCGGTCAAAAAAATCAAATTAAATCGGGGGCTATTCGCATTGAGATGAATCTTTTCAGATCATTTATAAATTTTAAGGGGGATGGTTATGATTGAAGTCCAAGCGAAAATATATCTGAAAATTAGATTTTATGAAACTTTTCGAAATGCAAGTTTCGGTCTAAAAATCATGATATACTCTACACGAGTTTCGGTCAAAAAAATAAAATTAAATCGGGGGCTATTCGCAATGATACGAATCTTTTCAGATCATTTATAAATTTTACGGAGGAAGGTTATGATTGAAGTCCATGCAAAAATATATCTGAAAAATTAGATTTTATGATAATTTTCGAAATGCATGTTTCGGTCAAAAAATCATGATATACTATACACGAGTTTCGTTCAAAAAAATCAAATTAAATCGGGGGCTATTCGCAAAGATACAAATCTTTTCAGATCATTTATAAATTTAACAGGGGAAGGTTATGATTGAAGTCCATGCAAAAATTTATCTGAAAATTAGATTTTTTTGAAACTTTTCGAAATGCAAGTTTCGGTCAAAAAATCATGATATACTATACACGAATTTCGGTCAAAAAAATCAAATTAAATCGGGGGCTATCCGCATTGAGATTAATCTTTTCAGATCATTTATAAATTTTACGGGGGAAGGTTATGATTGAAGTCCATGCGAAAATTAATCTGAAAATTAGATTTTATAAAACTTTTCGAAATGCAAGTTTCGGTCAAAAAATCATGATATATTATACACTAGTTTCGGTCAAAAAATCAAATTAAATCGGGGGCTATTCGCATTCAGACGAATGTTTTCGGATCATTTATAAATTTTACGGGGGAAGGTTATGATTGAAGTCCAAGCAAAAATTTATCTGAAAATTAGATTTTTTTAAACTTTTCGAAATGCAAGTTTCAGTCAAAAAATCATGATATACTATACACGAGCTTCGGTCAAAAAATCATATTAAATCGGGGGCTATTCGCATTCAGACGAATCTTTTCAGATCATTTATAAATTTTACGGGGGAAGATTATGATTGAAGTCCATGCGAAAATTTATCTGAAAATTAGATTTTATGAAACTTTTTGAAATGCAAGTTTCGGTCAAAAAATCATGATATACTATACACGAGTTTCGGTCAAAAAATCAAATTAAATCAGGGGCTATTCGCAATGAGACGAATCTTTTGAAATCATTTATAAATTTTACGGGGGAAGGTTATGATTGAAGTCCATGCAAAAATTTATCTGTAAATTAGATTTTATGAAACTTTTCAAAATGCAAGTTTCGGTCAAAAAATCATGATATACTATACACGAGTTTCGGTTAAAAAAATCAAATTAAATCGGGGGCTATTCGCATTGAGATTAATCTTTTCAGATCATTTATAAATTTTACGGGGGATGGTTATGATTGAAGTCCAAGCGAAAATATATCTGAAAATTAGATTTTATAAAACTTTTCGAAATGCAAGTTTCGGTCAAAAAATCATGATATATTATACACGAGTTTCGGTCAAAAAATCAAATTAAATCGGGGGCTATTCGCATTCAGACGAATGTTTTCAGATCATTTATAAATTTTACGGGGGAAGGTTATGATTGAAGTCCATGCAAAAATTTATCTGAAAATTAGATTTTTTTAAACTTTTCGAAATGCAAGTTTCGTTCAAAAAATCATGATATACTTACACGAGTTTCGGTCAAAAAATCAAATTAAATCAGGGGCTATTCGCAATGAGACGAATCTTTTCAGATCATTTATAAATTTTACGGGGGAAGGTTATGATTGAAGTCCATGCAAAAATTTATCCGAAAATTAGATTTTTTTTAACTTTTCGAAATGCAAGTTTCGGTCAAAAAATCATGATATACTTACACGAGTTTCGGTCAAAAAATAAAATTAAATCAGGGGATATTCGCAATGAGGCGAATCTTTTCAGATCATTTATAAATTTTACGGGGGAAGGTTATGATTGAAGTCCATGCAAAAATTTATCTGAAAATTAGATTTTATGAAACTTTTCGAAATGCAAGTTTCGGTCAAAAAATCATGATATACTATACACGAGTTTCGGTCAAAAAAATCAAATTAAATCGGGGGCTATTCGCATTGAGATGAATCTTTTCAGATCATTTATAAATTTTAAGGGGGATGGTTATGATTGAAGTCCAAGCGAAATTATATCTGAAAATTAGATTTTATGAAACTTTTCGAAATGCAAGTTTCGGTCAAAAAATCATGATATACTCCACACGAGTTTCGGTCAAAAAAATAAAATTAAATCGGGGGCTATTTGCAATGATACGAATCTTTTCAAATCATTTATAAATTTTACGGAGGAAGGTTATGATTGAAGTCCATGCAAAAATATATCTGAAAAATTAGATTTTATGATAATTTTCGAAATGCATGTTTCGGTCAAAAAATCATGATATACTATACACGAGTTTCGTTCAAAAAAATCAAATTAAATCGGGGGCTATTCGCAAAGATACAAATCTTTTCAGATCATTTATAAATTTAACAGGGGAAGGTTATGATTGAAGTCCATGCAAAAATTTATCTGAAAATTAGATTTTTTTGAAACTTTTCGAAATGCAAGTTTCGGTCAAAAAATCATGATATACTATACACGAGTTTCGGTCAAAAAAATCAAATTAAATCGGGGGCTATCCGCATTGAGATTAATCTTTTCAGATCATTTATAAATTTTACGGGGGAAGGTTATGATTGAAGTCCATGCGAAAATATATCTGAAAATTAGATTTTATAAAACTTTTCGAAATGCAAGTTTCGGTCAAAAAATCATGATATATTATACACGAGTTTCGGTCAAAAAATCAAATTAAATCGGGGGCTATTCGCATTCAGACGAAAGTTTTCAGATCATTTATAAATTTTACGGGGGAAGGTTATGATTGAAGTCCATGCAAAAATTTATCTGAAAATTAGATTTTTTTAAACTTTTCGAAATGCAAGTTTCAGTCAAAAAATCATGATATACTATACACGAGTTTCGGTCAAAAAATCAAATTAAATCGGGGGCTATTCGCATTTAGACGAATCTTTTCAGATCATTTATAAATTTTACGGGGGAAGGTTATGATTGAAGTCCATGCGAAAATTTATCTGAAAATTAGATTTTATGAAACTTTTCGAAATGCAAGTTTCGGTCAAAAAATCATGATATACTATACACGAGTTTCGGTCAAAAAATCAAATTAAATCAGGGGCTATTCGCAATGAGACGAATCTTTTCAAATCATTTATAAATTTTACGGGGGAAGGTTATGATTGAAGTCCATGCAAAAATTTATCTGAAAATTAGATTTTATGAAACTTTTCGAAATGCAAGTTTCGGTCAAAAAATCATGATATACTATACACGAGTTTCGGTAAAAAAAATCAAATTAAATCGGGGGCTATTCGCATTGAGATTAATCTTTTCAGATCATTTATAAATTTTACGGGGGATGGTTATGATTGAAGTCCAAGCGAAAATATATCTGAAAATTAGATTTTATAAAACTTTTCGAAATGCAAGTTTCGGTCAAAAAATCAAGATATATTATACACGAGTTTCGGTCAAATAATCAAATTAAATCGGGGGCTATTCGCATTCAGACGAATGTTTTCAGATCATTTATAAATTTTACGGGGGAAGGTTATGATTGAAGTCCATGCAAAAATTTATCTGAAAATTAGATTTTTTTAAACTTTTTGAAATGCAAGTTTCGGTCAAAAAATCATGATATACTTACACGAGTTTCGGTCAAAAAATCAAATTAAATCAGGGGCTATTCGCAATGAGACGAATCTTTTCAGATCATTTATAAATTTTACGGGGGAAGGTTATGATTGAAGTCCATGCAAAAATTTATCTGAAAATTAGATTTTATGAAACTTTTCGAAATGCAAGTTTCGGTCAAAAAATCATGATATACTATACACGAGTTTCGGTCAAAAAAATCAAATTAAATCGGGGGCTATTCGCATTGAGATGAATCTTTTCAGATCATTTATAAATTTTAAGGGGGATGGTTATGATTGAAGTCCAAGCGAAAATATATCTGAAAATTAGATTTTATGAAACTTTTCGAAATGCAAGTTTCGGTCAAAAAATCATGATATACTCTACACGAGTTTCGGTCAAAAAAATAAAATTAAATCGGGGGCTATTCGCAATGATACGAATCTTTTCAGATCATTTATAAATTTTACGGAGGAAGGTTATGATTGAAGTCCATGCAAAAATATATCTGAAAAATTAGATTTTATGATAATTTTCGAAATGCATGTTTCGGTCAAAAAATCATGATATACTATACACGAGTTTCGTTCAAAAAAATCAAATTAAATCGGGGGCTATTCGCAAAGATACAAATCTTTTCAGATCATTTATAAATTTAACAGGGGAAGGTTATGATTGAAGTCCATGCAAAAATTTATCTGAAAATTAGATTTTTTTGAAACTTTTCGAAATGCAAGTTTCGGTCAAAAAATCATGATATACTATACACGAGTTTCGGTCAAAAAAATCAAATTAAATCGGGGGCTATCCGCATTGAGATTAATCTTTTCAGATCATTTATAAATTTTACGGGGGAAGGTTATGATTGAAGTCCATGCGAAAATATATCTGAAAATTAGATTTTATAAAACTTTTCGAAATGCAAGTTTCGGTCAAAAAATCATGATATATTATACACGAGTTTCGGTCAAAAAATCAAATTAAATCGGGGGCTATTCGCATTCAGACGAATGTTTTCAGATCATTTATAAATTTTACGGGGGAAGGTTATGATTGAAGTCCATGCAAAAATTTATCTGAAAATTAGATTTTTTTAAACTTTTCGAAATGCAAGTTTCAGTCAAAAAATCATTATATACTATACACGAGTTTCGGTCAAAAAATCAAATTAAATCGGGGGCTATTCGCATTCAGACGAATCTTTTCAGATCATTTATAAATTTTACGGGGGAAGGTTATGATTGAAGTCCATGCAAAAATTTATCTGAAAATTAGATTTTATGAAACTTTTCAAAATGCAAGATTCGGTCAAAAAATCATGATATACTATACACGAGTTTCGGTAAAAAAAATCAAATTAAATCGGGGGCTATTCGCATTGAGATTAATCTTTTCAGATCATTTATAAATTTTACGGGGGATGGTTATGATTGAAGTCCAAGCGAAAATATATCTGAAAATTAGATATTATAAAACTTTTCGAAATGCAAGTTTCGGTCAAAAAATCAAGATATATTATACACGAGTTTCGGTCAAAAAATCAAATTAAATCGGGGGCTATTCGCATTCAGACGAATGTTTTCAGATCATTTATAAATTTTACGGGGGAAGGTTATGATTGAAGTCCATGCAAAAATTTATCTGAAAATTAGATTTTTTTAAACTTTTCGAAATGCAAGTTTCGGTCAAAAAATCATGATATACTTACACGAGTTTCGGTCAAAAAATCAAATTAAATCAGGGGCTATTCGCAATGAGACGAATCTTTTCAGATCATTTATAAATTTTTCGGGGGAAGGTTATGATTGAAGTCCATGCGAAAATTTATCTGAAAATTAGATTTTATGAAACTTTTCGAAATGCAAGTTTCGGTCAAAAAATCATGATATACTATACACGAGTTTCGGTCAAAAAATCAAATTAAATCAGGGGCTATTCGCAATGAGACGAATCTTTTCAAATCATTTATAAATTTTACGGGGGAAGGTTATGATTGAAGTCCATGCAAAAATTTATCTGAAAATTAGATTTTATGAAACTTTTCGAAATGCAAGTTTCGGTCAAAAAATCATGATATACTATACACGAGTTTCGGTCAAAAAAATCAAATTAAATCGGGGGCTATTCGCATTGAGATTAATCTTTTCAGATCATTTATAAATTTTATGGGGGATGGTTATGATTGAAGTCCAAGCGAAAATATATCTGAAAATTAGATTTTATAAAACTTTTCGAAATGCAAGTTTCGGTCAAAAAATCAAGATATATTATACACGAGTTTCGGTCAAAAAATCAAATTAAATCGGGGGCTATTCGCATTCAGACGAATGTTTTCAGATCATTTATAAATTTTACGGGGGAAGGTTATGATTGAAGTCCATGCAAAAATTTATCTGAAAATTAAATTTTTTTAAACTTTTCGAAATGCAAGTTTCGGTCAAAAAATCATGATATACTTACACGAGTTTCGGTCAAAAAATCAAATTAAATCAGGGGCTATTCGCAATGAGACGAGTCTTTTCAGATCATTTATAAATTTTACGGGGGAAGGTTATGATTGAAGTCCATGCAAAAATTTATCTGAAAATTAGATTTTTATGAAACTTTTCGAAATGCAAGTTTCGGTCAAAAAATCATGATATACTATACACGAGTTTCGGTCAAAAAAATCAAATTAAATCGGGGGCTATTCGCATTGAGATGAATCTTTTCAGATCATTTATAAATTTTAAGGGGGATGGTTATGATTGAAGTCCAAGCGAAAATATATCTGAAAATTAGATTTTATGAAACTTTTCGAAATGCAAGTTTCGGTCAAAAAATCATGATATACTCTACACGAGTTTCGGTCAAAAAAATAAAATTAAATCGGGGGCTATTCGCAATGATACGAATCTTTTCAGATCATTTATAAATTTTACGGAGGAAGGTTATGATTGAAGTCCATGCAAAAATATATCTGAAAAATTAGATTTTATGATAATTTTCGAAATGCATGTTTCGGTCAAAAAATCATGATATACTATACACGAGTTTCGTTCAAAAAAATCAAATTAAATCGGGGGCTATTCGCAAAGATACAAATCTTTTCCGATCATTTATAAATTTAACAGGGGAAGGTTATGATTGAAGTCCATGCAAAAATTTATCTGAAAATTAGATTTTTTTGAAACTTTTCGAAATGCAAGTTTCGGTCAAAAAATCATGATATACTATACACGAGTTTCGGTCAAAAAAATAAAATTAAATCGGGGGCTATCCGCATTGAGATTAATCTTTTCAGATCATTTATAAATTTTACGGGGGAAGGTTATGATTGAAGTCCATGCGAAAATATATCTGAAAATTAGATTTTATAAAACTTTTCGAAATGCAAGTTTCGGTCAAAAAATCATGATATATTATACACTAGTTTCGGTCAAAAAATCATGATATATTATACACTAGTTTCGGTCAAAAAATCAAATTAAATCGGGGGCTATTCGCATTCAGACGAATGTTTTCAGATCATTTATAAATTTTACGGGGGAAGGTTATGATTGAAGTCCATGCAAAAATTTATCTGAAAATTAGATTTTTTTAAACTTTTCGAAATGCAAGTTTCAGTCAAAAAATCATGATATACTATACACGAGTTTCGGTCAAAAAATCATATTAAATCGGGGGCTATTCGCATTCAGACGAATCTTTTCAGATCATTTATAAATTTTACGGGGGAAGGTTATGATTGAAGTCCATGCGAAAATTTATCTGAAAATTAGATTTTATGAAACTTTTTGAAATGCAAGTTTCGGTCAAAAAATCATGATATACTATACACGAGTTTCGGTCAAAAAATCAAATTAAATCAGGGGCTATTCGCAATGAGACGAATCTTTTCAAATCATTTATAAATTTTACGGGGGAAGGTTATGATTGAAGTCCATGCAAAAATTTATCTGTAAATTAGATTTTATGAAACTTTTCAAAATGCAAGTTTCGGTCAAAAAATCATGATATACTATACACGAGTTTCGGTCAAAAAAATCAAATTAAATCGGGGGCTATTCGCATTGAGATTAATCTTTTCAGATCATTTATAAATTTTACGGGGGATGGTTATGATTGAAGTCCAAGCGAAAATATATCTGAAAATTAGATTTTATAAAACTTTACGAAATGCAAGTTTCGGTCAAAAAATCATGATATATTATACACGAGTTTCGGTCAAAAAATCAAATTAAATCGGGGGCTATTCGCATTCAGACGAATGTTTTCAGATCATTTATAAATTTTACGGGGGAAGGTTATGATTGAAGTCCATGCAAAAATTTATCTGAAAATTAGATTTTTTTAAACTTTTCGAAATGCAAGTTTCGGTCAAAAAATTATGATATACTTACACGAGTTTCGGTCAAAAAATCAAATTAAATCAGGGGCTATTCGCAATGAGACGAATCTTTTCAGATCATTTATAAATTTTACGGGGGAAGGTTATGATTGAAGTCCAAGCGAAAATATATCTGAAAATTAGATTTTATGAAACTTTTCGAAATGCAAGTTTCGGTCAAAAAATTATGATATACTCTAGATGAGTTTCGGTCAAAAAAATAAAATTAAATCGGGGGCTATTCGCAATGATACGAATCTTTTCAGATCATTTATAAATTTTACGGAGGAAGGTTATGATTGAAGTCCATGCAAAAATATATCTGAAAAATTAGATTTGATGATAATTTTCGAAATGCATGTTTCGGTCAAAAAATCATGATATACTATACACGAGTTTCGTTCAAAAAAATCAAATTAAATCGGGGGCTATTCGCAAAGATACAAATCTTTTCAGATCATTTATAAATTTAACAGGGGAAGGTTATGATGGAAGTCCATGCAAAAATTTATCTGAAAATTAGATTTTTTTGAAACTTTTCGAAATGCAAGTTTCGGTCAAAAAATCATGATATACTATACACGAGTTTCGGTCAAAAAAATCAAATTAAATCGGGGGCTATTCGCATTGAGATTAATCTTTTCAGATCATTTATAAATTTTACGGGGGATGGTTATGATTGAAGTCCAAGCGAAAATATATCTGAAAATTAGATTTTATAAAACTTTTCGAAATGCATGTTTCGGTCAAAAAATCATGATATATTATACACGAGTTTCGGTCAACAAATCAAATTAAATCGGGGGCTATTCGCATTCAGACGAATGTTTTCAGATCATTTATAAATTTTACGGGGGAAGGTTATGATTGAAGTCCATGCAAAAATTTATCTGAAAATTAGATTTTTTTAAACTTTTCGAAATGCAAGTTTCAGTCAAAAAATCATGATATACTATACACGAGTTTCGGTCAAAAAATCATATTAAATCGGGGGCTATTCGCATTCAGTCGAATCTTTTCAGATCATTTATAAATTTTACGGGGGAAGGTTATGATTGAAGTCCATGCGAAAATTTATCTGAAAATTAGATTTTATGAAACTTTTTGAAATGCAAGTTTCGGTCAAAAAATCATGATATACTATACACGAGTTTCGGTCAAAAAATCAAATTAAATCAGGGGCTATTCGCAATGAGACGAATCTTTTCAAATCATTTATAAATTTTACGGGGGAAGGTTATGATTGAAGTCCATGCAAAAATTTATCTGTAAATTAGATTTTATGAAACTTTTCAAAATGCAAGTTTCGGTCAAAAAATCATGATATACTATACACGAGTTTCGGTCAAAAAAATCAAATTAAATCGGGGGCTATTCTCATTGAGATTAATCTTTTCATATCATTTATAAATTTTACGGGGGATGGTTATGATTGAAGTCCAAGCGAAAATATATCTGAAAATTAGATTTTATAAAACTTTTCGAAATGCAAGTTTCGGTCAAAAAATCATGATATATTATACACGAGTTTCGGTCAAAAAATCAAATTAAATCGGGGGCTATTCGGATTCAGACGAATGTTTTCAGATCATTTATAAATTTTACGGGGGAAGGTTATGATTGAAGTCCATGCAAAAATTTATCTGAAAATTAGATTTTTTTAAACTTTTCAAAATGCAAGTTTCGGTCAAAAAATCATGATATACTTACACGAGTTTCGGTCAAAAAATCAAATTAAATCAGGGGCTATTCGCAATGAGACGAATCTTTTCAGATCATTTATAAATTTTACGGGGGAAGGTTATGATTGAAGTCCAAGCGAAAATATATCTGAAAATTAGATTTTATGAAACTTTTCGAAATGCAAGTTTCGGTCAAAAAATTATGATATACTCTACATGAGTTTCGGTCAAAAAAATAAAATTAAATCGGGGGCTATTCGCAATGATACGAATCTTTTCAGATCATTTATAAATTTTACGGAGGAAGGTTATGATTGAAGTCCATGCAAAAATATATCTGAAAAATTAGATTTTATGATAATTTTCGAAATGCATGTTTCGGTCAAAAAATCATGATATACTATACACGAGTTTCGTTCAAAAAAATCAAATTAAATCGGGGGCTATTCGCAAAGATACAAATCTTTTCAGATCATTTATAAATTTAACAGGGGAAGGTTATGATGGAAGTCCATGCAAAAATTTATCTGAAAATTAGATTTTTTTGAAACTTTTCGAAATGCAAGTTTCGGTCAAAAAATCATGATATACTATACACGAGTTTCGGTCAAAAAAATCAAATTAAATCGGGGGCTATTCGCATTGAGATTAATCTTTTCAGATCATTTATAAATTTTACGGGGGATGGTTATGATTGAAGTCCAAGCGAAAATATATCTGAAAATTAGATTTTATAAAACTTTTCGAAATGCATGTTTCGGTCAAAAAATCATGATATATTATACACGAGTTTCGGTCAACAAATCAAATTAAATCGGGGGCTATTCGCATTCAGACGAATGTTTTCAGATCATTTATAAATTTTACGGGGGAAGGTTATGATTGAAGTCCATGCAAAAATTTATCTGAAAATTAGATTTTTTTAAACTTTTCGAAATGCAAGTTTCAGTCAAAAAATCATGATATACTATACACGAGTTTCGGTCAAAAAATCATATTAAATCGGGGGCTATTCGCATTCAGTCGAATCTTTTCAGATCATTTATAAATTTTACGGGGGAAGGTTATGATTGAAGTCCATGCGAAAATTTATCTGAAAATTAGATTTTATGAAACTTTTTGAAATGCAAGTTTCGGTCAAAAAATCATGATATACTATACACGAGTTTCGGTCAAAAAATCAAATTAAATCAGGGGCTATTCGCAATGAGACGAATCTTTTCAAATCATTTATAAATTTTACGGGGGAAGGTTATGATTGAAGTCCATGCAAAAATTTATCTGTAAATTAGATTTTATGAAACTTTTCAAAATGCAAGTTTCGGTCAAAAAATCATGATATACTATACACGAGTTTCGGTCAAAAAAATCAAATTAAATCGGGGGCTATTCTCATTGAGATTAATCTTTTCATATCATTTATAAATTTTACGGGGGATGGTTATGATTGAAGTCCAAGCGAAAATATATCTGAAAATTAGATTTTATAAAACTTTTCGAAATGCAAGTTTCGGTCAAAAAATCATGATATATTATACACGAGTTTCGGTCAAAAAATCAAATTAAATCGGGGGCTATTCGGATTCAGACGAATGTTTTCAGATCATTTATAAATTTTACGGGGGAAGGTTATGATTGAAGTCCATGCAAAAATTTATCTGAAAATTAGATTTTTTTAAACTTTTCAAAATGCAAGTTTCGGTCAAAAAATCATGATATACTTACACGAGTTTCGGTCAAAAAATCAAATTAAATCAGGGGCTATTCGCAATGAGACGAATCTTTTCAGATCATTTATAAATTTTACGGGGGAAGGTTATGATTGAAGTCCAAGCGAAAATATATCTGAAAATTAGATTTTATGAAACTTTTCGAAATGCAAGTTTCGGTCAAAAAATTATGATATACTCTACATGAGTTTCGGTCAAAAAAATAAAATTAAATCGGGGGCTATTCGCAATGATACGAATCTTTTCAGATCATTTATAAATTTTACGGAGGAAGGTTATGATTGAAGTCCATGCAAAAATATATCTGAAAAATTAGATTTTATGATAATTTTCGAAATGCATGTTTCGGTCAAAAAATCATGATATACTATACACGAGTTTCGTTCAAAAAAATCAAATTAAATCGGGGGCTATTCGCAAAGATACAAATCTTTTCAGATCATTTATAAATTTAACAGGGGAAGGTTATGATGGAAGTCCATGCAAAAATTTATCTGAAAATTAGATTTTTTTGAAACTTTTCGAAATGCAAGTTTCGGTCAAAAAATCATGATATACTATACACGAGTTTCGGTCAAAAAAATCAAATTAAATCGGGGGCTATTCGCATTGAGATTAATCTTTTCAGATCATTTATAAATTTTACGGGGGATGGTTATGATTGAAGTCCAAGCGAAAATATATCTGAAAATTAGATTTTATAAAACTTTTCGAAATGCATGTTTCGGTCAAAAAATCATGATATATTATACACGAGTTTCGGTCAACAAATCAAATTAAATCGGGGGCTATTCGCATTCAGACGAATCTTTTCAGATCATTTATAAATTTTACGGGGGAAGGTTATGATTGAAGTCCATGCGAAAATTTATCTGAAAATTAGATTTTATGAAACTTTTTGAAATGCAAGTTTCGGTCAAAAAATCATGATATACTATACACGAGTTTCGGTCAAAAAATCAAATTAAATCAGGGGCTATTCGCAATGAGACGAATCTTTTCAAATCATTTATAAATTTTACGGGGGAAGGTTATGATTGAAGTCCATGCAAAAATTTATCTGTAAATTAGATTTTATGAAACTTTTCAAAATGCAAGTTTCGGTCAAAAAATCATGATATACTATACACGAGTTTCGGTCAAAAAAATCAAATTAAATCGGGGGCTATTCTCATTGAGATTAATCTTTTCAGATCATTTATAAATTTTACGGGGGATGGTTATGATTGAAGTCCAAGCGAAAATATATCTGAAAATTAGATTTTATAAAACTTTTCGAAATGCAAGTTTCGGTCAAAAAATCATGATATATTATACACGAGTTTCGGTCAAAAAATCAAATTAAATCGGGGGCTATTCGGATTCAGACGAATGTTTTCAGATCATTTATAAATTTTACGGGGGAAGGTTATGATTGAAGTCCATGCAAAAATTTATCTGAAAATTAGATTTTTTTAAACTTTTCAAAATGCAAGTTTCGGTCAAAAAATCATGATATACTTACACGAGTTTCGGTCAAAAAATCAAATTAAATCAGGGGCTATTCGCAATGAGACGAATCTTTTCAGATCATTTATAAATTTTACGGGGGAAGGTTATGATTGAAGTCCAAGCGAAAATATATCTGAAAATTAGATTTTATGAAACTTTTCGAAATGCAAGTTTCGGTCAAAAAATTATGATATACTCTACATGAGTTTCGGTCAAAAAAATAAAATTAAATCGGGGGCTATTCGCAATGATACGAATCTTTTCAGATCATTTATAAATTTTACGGAGGAAGATTATGATTGAAGTCCATGCAAAAATATATCTGAAAAATTAGATTTTATGATAATTTTCGAAATGCATGTTTCGGTCAAAAAATCATGATATACTATACCCAAGTTTCGTTCAAAAAAATCAAATTAAATCGGGGGCTATTCGCAAAGATACAAATCTTTTCAGATCATTTATAAATTTAACAGGGGAAGGTTATGATGGAAGTCCATGCAAAAATTTATCTGAAAATTAGATTTTTTTGAAACTTTTCGAAATGCAAGTTTCGGTCAAAAAATCATGATATACTATACACGAGTTTCGGTCAAAAAAATCAAATTAAATCGGGGGCTATTCGCATTGAGATTAATCTTTTCAGATCATTTATAAATTTTACGGGGGATGGTTATGATTGAAGTCCAAGCGAAAATATATCTGAAAATTAGATTTTATAAAACTTTTCGAAATGCAAGTTTCGGTCAAAAAATCATGATATACTATACACGAGTTTCGGTCAAAAAATCAAATTAAATCGGGGGCTATTCGCATTCAGACGAATCTTTTCAGATTATTTATAAATTTTACGGGGGAAGGTTATGATTGAAGTCCATGCGAAAATTTATCTGAAAATTAGATTTTATGAAACTTTTCGAAATGCAAGTTTCGGTCAAAAAATCATGATATACTATACACGAGTTTCGGTCAAAAAATCAAATTAAATCAGGGGCTATTCCCAATGAGACGAATCTTTTCAAATCATTTATAAATTTTACGGGGGAAGGTTATGATTGAAGTCCATGCGAAAATTTATCTGAAAATTAGATTTTATGAAACTTTTTGAAATGCAAGTTTAGGTCAAAAAATCATGATATACTATACACGAGTTTCGGTCAAAAAATCAAATTAAATCAGGGGCTATTCGCAATGAGACGAATCTTTTCAAATCATTTATAAATTTTACGGGGGAAGGTTATGATTGAAGTCCATGCAAAAATTTATCTGTAAATTAGATTTTATGAAACTTTTCAAAATGCAAGTTTCGGTCAAAAAATCATGATATACTATACACGAGTTTCGGTCAAAAAAATCAAATTAAATCGGGGGCTATTCTCATTGAGATTAATCTTTTCAGATCATTTATAAATTTTACGGGGGATGGTTATGATTGAAGTCCAAGCGAAAATATATCTGAAAATTAGATTTTATAAAACTTTTCGAAATGCAAGTTTCGGTCAAAAAATCATGATATACTATACACGAGTTTCGGTCAAAAAATCAAATTAAATCGGGGGCTATTCGCATTCAGACGAATCTTTTCAGATCATTTATAAATTTTACGGGGGAAGGTTATGATTGAAGTCCATGCGAAAATTTATCTGAAAATTAGATTTTATGAAACTTTTCGAAATGCAAGTTTCGGTCAAAAAATCATGATATACTATACACGAGTTTCGGTCAAAAAATCAAATTAAATCAGGGGCTATTCCCAATGAGACGAATCTTTTCAAATCATTTATAAATTTTACGGGGGAAGGTTATGATTGAAGTCCATGCGAAAATTTATCTGAAAATTAGATTTTATGAAACTTTTTGAAATGCAAGTTTCGGTCAAAAAATCATGATATACTATACACGAGTTTCGGTCAAAAAATCAAATTAAATCAGGGGCTATTCGCAATGAGACGAATCTTTTCAAATCATTTATAAATTTTACGGGGGAAGGTTATGATTGAAGTCCATGCAAAAATTTATCTGTAAATTAGATTTTATGAAACTTTTCAAAATGCAAGTTTCGGTCAAAAAATCATGATATACTATACACGAGTTTCGGTCAAAAAAATCAAATTAAATCGGGGGCTATTCTCATTGAGATTAATCTTTTCAGATCATTTATAAATTTTACGGGGGATGGTTATGATTGAAGTCCAAGCGAAAATATATCTGAAAATTAGATTTTATAAAACTTTTCGAAATGCAAGTTTCGGTCAAAAAATCATGATATATTATACACGAGTTTCGGTCAAAAAATCAAATTAAATCGGGGGCTATTCGCATTCAGACAAATGTTTTCAGATCATTTATAAATTTTACGGGGGAAGGTTATGATTGAAGTCCATGCAAAAATTTATCTGAAAATTAGATTTTTTTAAACTTTTCGAAATGCAAGTTTCAGTCAAAAAATCATGATATACTATACACGAGTTTCGGTCAAAAAATCAAATTAAATCGGGGGCTATTCGCATTCAGACGAATCTTTTCAGATCATTTATAAATTTTACGGGGGAAGGTTATGATTGAAGTCCATGCGAAAATTTATCTGAAAATTAGATTTTATGAAACTTTTCGAAATGCAAGTTTCGGTCAAAAAATCATGATATACTATACACGAGTTTCGGTCAAAAAATCAAATTAAATCAGGGGCTATTCCCAATGAGACGAATCTTTTCAAATCATTTATAAATTTTACGGGGGAAGGTTATGATTGAAGTCCATGCAAAAATTTATCTGAAAATTAGATTTTATGAAACTTTTCGAAATGCAAGTTTCGGTCAAAAAATCATGATATACTATACACGAGTTTCGGTCAAAAAAATCAAATTAAATCGGGGGCTATTCGCATTGAGATTAATCTTTTCAGATCATTTATAAATTTTACGGGGGATGGTTATGATTGAAGTCCAAGCGAAAATATATCTGAAAATTAGATTTTATAAAACTTTTCGAAATGCAAGTTTCGGTCAAAAAATCATGATATATTATACACGAGTTTTGGTCAAAAAATCAAATTAAATCGGGGGCTATTCGCATTCAGACGAATGTTTTCAGATCATTTATAAATTTTACGGGGGAAGGTTATGATTGAAGTCCATGCAAAAATTTATCTGAAAATTAGATTTTTTTAAACTTTTCGAAATGCAAGTTTCGGTCAAAAAATCATGATATACTTACACGAGTTTCGGTCAAAAAATCAAATTAAATCAGGCGTTATTCGCAATGAGACGAATCTTTTCATATCATTTATAAATTTTACGGGGGAAGGTTATGATTGAAGTCCATGCAAAAATTTATCTGAAAATTAGATTTTATGAAACTTTTCGAAATGCAAGTTTCGGTCAAAAAATCATGATATACTATACACGAGTTTCGGTCAAAAAAATCAAATTAAATCGGGGGCTATTCGCATTGAGATGAATCTTTTCAGATCATTTATAAATTTTAAGGGGGATGGTTATGATTGAAGTCCAAGCGAAAATATATCTGAAAATTAGATTTTATGAAACTTTTCGAAATGCAAGTTTCGGTCAAAAAATCATGATATACTCTACATGAGTTTCGGTCAAAAAAATAAAATTAAATCGGGGGCTATTCGCAATGATACGAATCTTTTCAGATCATTTATAAATTTTACGGAGGAAGGTTATGATTGAAGTCCATGCAAAAATATATCTGAAAAATTAGATTTTATGATAATTTTCGAAATGCATGTTTCGGTCAAAAAATCATGATATATTATACATGAGTTTCGTTCAAAAAAATCAAATTAAATCGGGGGCTATTCGCAAAGATACAAATCTTTTCAGATCATTTATAAATTTAACAGGGGAAGGTTATGATTGAAGTCCATGCGAAAATTTATCTGAAAATTAGATTTTTTTAAACTTTTCGAAATGCAAGTTTCGGTCAAAAAATCATGATATACTATACACGAGTTTCGGTCAAAAAAATCAAATTAAATCGGGGGCTATTCGCATTGAGATTAATCTTTTCAGATCATTTATAAATTTTACGGGGGATGGTTATGATTGAAGTCCAAGCGAAAATATATCTGAAAATTAGATTTTATAAAACTTTTCGAAATGCAAGTTTCGGTCAAAAAATCATGATATATTATACACGAGTTTTGGTCAAAAAATCAAATTAAATCGGGGGCTATTCGCATTCAGACGAATGTTTTCAGATCATTTATAAATTTTACGGGGGAAGGTTATGATTGAAGTCCATGCAAAAATTTATCTGAAAATTAGATTTTTTTAAACTTTTCGAAATGCAAGTTTCGGTCAAAAAATCATGATATACTTACACGAGTTTCGGTCAAAAAATCAAATTAAATCAGGCGTTATTCGCAATGAGACGAATCTTTTCATATCATTTATAAATTTTACGGGGGAAGGTTATGATTGAAGTCCATGCAAAAATTTATCTGAAAATTAGATTTTATGAAACTTTTCGAAATGCAAGTTTCGGTCAAAAAATCATGATATACTATACACGAGTTTCGGTCAAAAAAATCAAATTAAATCGGGGGCTATTCGCATTGAGATGAATCTTTTCAGATCATTTATAAATTTTAAGGGGGATGGTTATGATTGAAGTCCAAGCGAAAATATATCTGAAAATTAGATTTTATGAAACTTTTCGAAATGCAAGTTTCGGTCAAAAAATCATGATATACTCTACATGAGTTTCGGTCAAAAAAATAAAATTAAATCGGGGGCTATTCGCAATGATACGAATCTTTTCAGATCATTTATAAATTTTACGGAGGAAGGTTATGATTGAAGTCCATGCAAAAATATATCTGAAAAATTAGATTTTATGATAATTTTCGAAATGCATGTTTCGGTCAAAAAATCATGATATATTATACATGAGTTTCGTTCAAAAAAATCAAATTAAATCGGGGGCTATTCGCAAAGATACAAATCTTTTCAGATCATTTATAAATTTAACAGGGGAAGGTTATGATTGAAGTCCATGCGAAAATTTATCTAAAAATTAGATTTTTTTAAACTTTTCGAAATGCAAGTTTCGGTCAAAAAATCATGATATACTATACACGAGTTTCGGTCAAAAAAATCAAATTAAATCGGGGGCTATTCGCATTGAGATTAATCTTTTCAGATCATTTATAAATTTTACGGGGGATGGTTATGATTGAAGTCCAAGCGAAAATATATCTGAAAATTAGATTTTATAAAACTTTTCGAAATGCAAGTTTCGGTCAAAAAATCATGATATATTATACACGAGTTTCGGTCAAAAAATCAAATTAAATCGGGGGCTATTCGCATTCAGACGAATCTTTTCAGATCATTTATAAATTTTACGGGGGAAGGTTATGATTGAAGTCCATGCGAAAATTTATCTGAAAATTAGATTTTATGAAACTTTTCGAAATGCAAGTTTCGGTCAAAAAATCATGATATACTATACACGAGTTTCGGTCAAAAAATCAAATTAAATCAGGGGCTATTCGCAATGAGACGAATCTTTTCAAATCATTTATAAATTTTACGGGGGAAGGTTATGATTGAAGTCCATGAAAAAATTTATCTGAAAACTAGATTTTATGAAACTTTTCGAAATGTAAGTTTCGGTCAAAAAATCATGTTATACTATACACGAGTTTCGGTCAAAAAAATCAAATTAAATCGGGGGCTATTCGCATTGAGATTAATCTTTTCAGATCATTTATAAATTTTACGGGGGATGGTTATGATTGAAGTCCAAGCGAAAATATATCTGAAAATTAGATTTTATAAAACTTTTCGAAATGCAAGTTTCGGTCAAAAAATCATGATATATTATACACGAGTTTCGGTCAAAAAATCAAATTAAATCGGGGGCTATTCGCATTCAGACGAATGTTTTCAGATCATTTATAAATTTTAAGGGGGAAGGTTATGATTGAAGTCCATGCGAAAATTTATCTGAAAATTAGATTTTTTTAAACTTTTCGAAATGCAAGTTTCGGTCAAAAAATCATGATATACTTACACGAGTTTCGGTCAAAAAATCAAATTAAATCAGGGGCTATTCGCAATGAGACGAATCTTTTCAAATCATTTATAAATTTTACGTGGGAAGGTTATGATTGAAGTCCATGCAAAAATTTATCTGAAAATTAGATTTTATGAAACTTTTCGAAATGCAAGTTTCGGTCAAAAAATCATGATATACTATACACGAGTTTCGGTCAAAAAAATCAAATTAAATCGGGGGCTATTCGCATTGAGATTAATCTTTTCAGATCATTTATAAATTTTACGGGGGATGGTTATGATTGAAGTCCAAGCGAAAATATATCTGAAAATTAGATTTTATAAAACTTTTCGAAATGCAAGTTTCGGTCAAAAAATCATGATATATTATACACGAGTTTCGGTCAAAAAATCAAATTAAATCGGGGGCTATTCGCATTCAGACGAATGTTTTCAGATCATTTATAAATTTTACGGGGGAAGGTTATGATTGAAGTCCATGCAAAAATTTATCTGAAAATTAGATTTTTTTAAACTTTTCGAAATGCAAGTTTCAGTCAAAAAATCATGATATACTTACACAAGTTTCGGTCAAAAAATCAAATTAAATCAGGGGCTATTCGCAATGAGACGAATCTTTTCATATCATTTATAAATTTTACGGGGGAAGGTTATGATTGAAGTCCATGCAAAAATTTATCTGAAAATTAGATTTTATGAAACTTTTCGAAATGCAAGTTTCGGTCAAAAAATCATGATATACTATACACGAGTTTCGGTCAAAAAATCAAATTAAATCGGGGGCTATTCGCATTCAGACGAATCTTTTCAGATCATTTATAAATTTTACGGGGGAAGGTTATGATTGAAGTCCATGCGAAAATTTATCTGAAAATTAGATTTTATGAAACTTTTCGAAATGCAAGTTTCGGTCAAAAAATCATGATATACTATACACGAGTTTCGGTCAAAAAATCAAATTAAATCAGGGGCTATTCCCAATGAGACGAATCTTTTCAAATCATTTATAAATTTTACGGGGGAAGGTTATGATTGAAGTCCATGCGAAAATTTATCTGAAAATTAGATTTTATGAAACTTTTTGAAATGCAAGTTTCGGTCAAAAAATCATGATATACTATACACGAGTTTCGGTCAAAAAATCAAATTAAATCAGGGGCTATTCGCAATGAGACGAATCTTTTCAAATCATTTATAAATTTTACGGGGGAAGGTTATGATTGAAGTCCATGCAAAAATTTATCTGTAAATTAGATTTTATGAAACTTTTCAAAATGCAAGTTTCGGTCAAAAAATCATGATATACTATACACGAGTTTCGGTCAAAAAAATCAAATTAAATCGGGGGCTATTCTCATTGAGATTAATCTTTTCAGATCATTTATAAATTTTACGGGGGATGGTTATGATTGAAGTCCAAGCGAAAATATATCTGAAAATTAGATTTTATAAAACTTTTCGAAATGCAAGTTTCGGTCAAAAAATCATGATATATTATACACGTGTTTCGGTCAAAAAATCAAATTAAATCGGGGGCTATTCGCATTCAGACAAATGTTTTCAGATCATTTATAAATTTTACGGGGGAAGGTTATGATTGAAGTCCATGCAAAAATTTATCTGAAAATTAGATTTTTTTAAACTTTTCGAAATGCAAGTTTCAGTCAAAAAATCATGATATACTATACACGAGTTTCGGTCAAAAAATCAAATTAAATCGGGGGCTATTCGCATTCAGACGAATCTTTTCAGATCATTTATAAATTTTACGGGGGAAGGTTATGATTGAAGTCCATGCGAAAATTTATCTGAAAATTAGATTTTATGAAACTTTTCGAAATGCAAGTTTCGGTCAAAAAATCATGATATACTATACACGAGTTTCGGTCAAAAAATCAAATTAAATCAGGGGCTATTCCCAATGAGACGAATCTTTTCAAATCATTTATAAATTTTACGGGGGAAGGTTATGATTGAAGTCCAAGCAAAAATTTATCTGAAAATTAGATTTTATGAAACTTTTCGAAATGCAAGTTTCGGTCAAAAAATCATGATATACTATACACGAGTTTCGGTCAAAAAAATCAAATTAAATCGGGGGCTATTCGCATTGAGATTAATCTTTTCAGATCATTTATAAATTTTACGGGGGATGGTTATGATTGAAGTCCAAGCGAAAATATATCTGAAAATTAGATTTTATAAAACTTTTCGAAATGCAAGTTTCGGTCAAAAAATCATGATATATTATACACGAGTTTTGGTCAAAAAATCAAATTAAATCGGGGGCTATTCGCATTCAGACGAATGTTTTCAGATCATTTATAAATTTTACGGGGGAAGGTTATGATTGAAGTCCATGCAAAAATTTATCTGAAAATTAGATTTTTTTAAACTTTTCGAAATGCAAGTTTCGGTCAAAAAATCATGATATACTTACACGAGTTTCGGTCAAAAAATCAAATTAAATCAGGGGTTATTCGCAATGAGACGAATCTTTTCATATCATTTATAAATTTTACGGGGGAAGGTTATGATTGAAGTCCATGCAAAAATTTATCTGAAAATTAGATTTTATGAAACTTTTCGAAATGCAAGTTTCGGTCAAAAAATCATGATATACTATACACGAGTTTCGGTCAAAAAAATCAAATTAAATCGGGGGCTATTCGCATTGAGATGAATCTTTTCAGATCATTTATAAATTTTAAGGGGGATGGTTATGATTGAAGTCCAAGCGAAAATATATCTGAAAATTAGATTTTATGAAACTTTTCGAAATGCAAGTTTCGGTCAAAAAATCATGATATACTCTACATGAGTTTCGGTCAAAAAAATAAAATTAAATCGGGGGCTATTCGCAATGATACGAATCTTTTCAGATCATTTATAAATTTTACGGAGGAAGGTTATGATTGAAGTCCATGCAAAAATATATCTGAAAAATTAGATTTTATGATAATTTTCGAAATGCATGTTTCGGTCAAAAAATCATGATATATTATACATGAGTTTCGTTCAAAAAAATCAAATTAAATCGGGGGCTATTCGCAAAGATACAAATCTTTTCAGATCATTTATAAATTTAACAGGGGAAGGTTATGATTGAAGTCCATGCGAAAATTTATCTGAAAATTAGATTTTTTTAAACTTTTCGAAATGCAAGTTTCGGTCAAAAAATCATGATATACTATACACGAGTTTCGGTCAAAAAAATCAAATTAAATCGGGGGCTATTCGCATTGAGATTAATCTTTTCAGATCATTTATAAATTTTACGGGGGATGGTTATGATTGAAGTCCAAGCGAAAATATATCTGAAAATTAGATTTTATAAAACTTTTCGAAATGCAAGTTTCGGTCAAAAAATCATGATATATTATACACGAGTTTCGGTCAAAAAATCAAATTAAATCGGGGGCTATTCGCATTCAGACGAATCTTTTCAGATCATTTATAAATTTTACGGGGGAAGGTTATGATTGAAGTCCATGCGAAAATTTATCTGAAAATTAGATTTTATGAAACTTTTCGAAATGCAAGTTTCGGTCAAAAAATCATGATATACTATACACGAGTTTCGGTCAAAAAATCAAATTAAATCAGGGGCTATTCGCAATGAGACGAATCTTTTCAAATCATTTATAAATTTTACGGGGGAAGGTTATGATTGAAGTCCATGAAAAAATTTATCTGAAAATTAGATTTTATGAAACTTTTCGAAATGTAAGTTTCGGTCAAAAAATCATGTTATACTATACACGAGTTTCGGTCAAAAAAATCAAATTAAATCGGGGGCTATTCGCATTGAGATTAATCTTTTCAGATCATTTATAAATTTTACGGGGGATGGTTATGATTGAAGTCCAAGCGAAAATATATCTGAAAATTAGATTTTATAAAACTTTTCGAAATGCAAGTTTCGGTCAAAAATCATGATATATTATACACGAGTTTCGGTCAAAAAATCAAATTAAATCGGGGGCTATTCGCATTCAGACGAATGTTTTCAGATCATTTATAAATTTTAAGGGGGAAGGTTATGATTGAAGTCCATGCGAAAATTTATCTGAAAATTAGATTTTTTTAAACTTTTCGAAATGCAAGTTTCGGTCAAAAAATCATGATATACTTACACGAGTTTCGGTCAAAAAATCAAATTAAATCAGGGGCTATTCGCAATGAGACGAATCTTTTCAAATCATTTATAAATTTTACGTGGGAAGGTTATGATTGAAGTCCATGCAAAAATTTATCTGAAAATTAGATTTTATGAAACTTTTCGAAATGCAAGTTTCGGTCAAAAAATCATGATATACTATACACGAGTTTCGGTCAAAAAAATCAAATTAAATCGGGGGCTATTCGCATTGAGATTAATCTTTTCAGATCATTTATAAATTTTACGGGGGATGGTTATGATTGAAGTCCAAGCGAAAATATATCTGAAAATTAGATTTTATAAAACTTTTCGAAATGCAAGTTTCGGTCAAAAAATCATGATATATTATACACGAGTTTCGGTCAAAAAATCAAATTAAATCGGGGGCTATTCGCATTCAGACGAATGTTTTCAGATCATTTATAAATTTTACGGGGGAAGGTTATGATTGAAGTCCATGCAAAAATTTATCTGAAAATTAGATTTTTTTAAACTTTTCGAAATGCAAGTTTCAGTCAAAAAATCATGATATACTTACACAAGTTTCGGTCAAAAAATCAAATTAAATCAGGGGCTATTCGCAATGAGACGAATCTTTTCATATCATTTATAAATTTTACGGGGGAAGGTTATGATTGAAGTCCATGCAAAAATTTATCTGAAAATTAGATTTTATGAAACTTTTCGAAATGCAAGTTTCGGTCAAAAAATCATGATATACTATACACGAGTTTCAGTCAAAAAAATCAAATTAAATCGGGGGCTATTCGCATTGAGATGAATCTTTTCAGATCATTTATAAATTTTAAGGGGGATGGTTATGATTGAAGTCCAAGCGAAAATATATCTGAAAATTAGATTTTATGAAACTTTTCGAAATGCAAGTTTCGGTCAAAAAATCATGATATACTCTACATAAGTTTCTGTCAAAAAAATAAAATTAAATCGGGGGCTATTCGCAATGATACGAATCTTTTCAGATCATTTATAAATTTTACGGAGGAAGGTTATGATTGAAGTCCATGCAAAAATATATCTGAAAAATTAGATTTTATGATAATTTTCGAAATGCATGTTTCGGTCAAAAAATCATGATATACTATACACGAGTTTCGTTCAAAAAAATCAAATTAAATCGGGGGCTATTCGCAAAGATACAAATCTTTTCAGATCATTTATAAATTTAACAGGGGAAGGTTATGATTGAAGTCCATGCAAAAATTTATCTGAAAATTAGATTTTTTTGAAACTTTTCGAAATGCAAGTTTCGGTCAAAAAATCATGATATACTATACACGAGTTTCGGTCAAAAAAATCAAATTAAATTGGGGGCTATTCGCATTGAGATTAATCTTTTCATATCATTTATAAATTTTACGGGGGATGGTTATGATTGAAGTCCAAGCGAAAATATATCTGAAAATTAGATTTTATAAAACTTTTCGAAATGCAAGTTTCGGTCAAAAAATCATGATATATTATACACGAGTTTCGGTCAAAAAATCAAATTAAATCGGGGGCTATTCGTATTCAGACGAATGTTTTCAGATCATTTATAAATTTTACGGGGGAAGGTTATGATTGAAGTCCATGCGAAAATTTATCTGAAAATTAGATTTTTTTAAACTTTTCGAAATGCAAGTTTCGGTCAAAAAATCATGATATACTTACACAAGTTTCGGTCAAAAAATCAAATTAAATCAGGGGCTATTCGCAATGAGACGAATCTTTTCATATCATTTATAAATTTTACGGGGGAAGGTTATGATTGAAGTCCATGCAAAAATTTATCTGAAAATTAGATTTTATGAAACTTTTCGAAATGCAAGTTTCGGTCAAAAAATCATGATATACTATACACGAGTTTCGGTCAAAAAAATCAAATTAAATCGGGGGCTATTCGCATTGAGATTAATCTTTTCAGATCATTTATAAATTTTACGGGGGATGGTTATGATTGATGTCCAAGCGAAAATATATCTGAAAATTAGATTTTATAAAACTTTACGAAATGCAAGTTTCGGTCAAAAAATCATGATATATTATACACGAGTTTCGGTCAAAAAATCAAATTAAATCGGGGGCTATTCGCATTCAGACGAATGTTTTCAGATCATTTATAAATTTTACGGGGGAAGGTTATGATTGAAGTCCATGCAAAAATTTATCTGAAAATTAGATTTTTTTAAACTTTTCGAAATGCAAGTTTCGGTCAAAAAATCATGATATACTTACACGAGTTTCGGTCAAAAAATCAAATTAAATCAGGGGTTATTCGCAATGAGACGAATCTTTTCATATCATTTATAAATTTTACGGGGGGAGGTTATGATTGAAGTCCATGCAAAAATTTATCTGAAAATTAGATTTTATGAAACTTTTCGAAATGCAAGTTTCGGTCAAAAAATCATGATATACTATACACGAGTTTCGGTCAAAAAAATCAAATTAAATCGGGGGCTATTCGCATTGAGATGAATCTTTTCAGATCATTTATAAATTTTAAGGGGGATTGTTATGATTGAAGTCCAAGCGAAAATATATCTGAAAATTAGATTTTATGAAACTTTTCGAAATGCAAGTTTCGGTCAAAAAATCATGATATACTCTACATGAGTTTCGGTCAAATAAATAAAATTAAATCGGGGGCTATTCGCAATGATACGAATCTTTTCAGATCATTTATAAATTTTACGGAGGAAGGTTATGATTGAAGTCCATGCAAAAATATATCTGAAAAATTAGATTTTATGATAATTTTCGAAATGCATGTTTCGGTCAAAAAATCATGATATACTATACATGAGTTTCGTTCAAAAAAATCAAATTAAATCGGGGGCTATTCGCAAAGATACAAATCTTTTCAGATCATTTATAAATTTAACAGGGGAAGGTTATGATTGAAGTCCATGCGAAAATTTATCTGAAAATTAGATTTTTTTAAACTTTTCGAAATGCAAGTTTCGGTCAAAAAATCATGATATACTATACACGAGTTTCGGTCAAAAAAATCAAATTAAATTGGGGGCTATTCGCATTGAGATTAATCTTTTCAGATCATTTATAAATTTTACGGGGGATGGTTATGATTGAAGTCCAAGCGAAAATATATCTGAAAATTAGATTTTATAAAACTTTTCGAAATGCAAGTTTCGGTCAAAAAATCATGATATATTATACACGAGTTTCGGTCAAAAAATCAAATTAAATCGGGGGCTATTCGTATTCAGACGAATGTTTTCAGATCATTTATAAATTTTACGGGGGAAGGTTATGATTGAAGTCCATGCGAAAATTTATCTGAAAATTAGATTTTTTTAAACTTTTCGAAATGCAAGTTTCGGTCAAAAAATCATGATATACTTACACAAGTTTCGGTCAAAAAATCAAATTAAATCAGGGGCTATTCGCAATGAGACGAATCTTTTCATATCATTTATAAATTTTACGGGGGAAGGTTATGATTGAAGTCCATGCAAAAATTTATCTGAAAATTAGATTTTATGAAACTTTTCGAAATGCAAGTTTCGGTCAAAAAATCATGATATACTATACACGAGTTTCGGTCAAAAAAATCAAATTAAATCGGGGGCTATTCGCATTGAGATTAATCTTTTCAGATCATTTATAAATTTTACGGGGGATGGTTATGATTGATGTCCAAGCGAAAATATATCTGAAAATTAGATTTTATAAAACTTTACGAAATGCAAGTTTCGGTCAAAAAATCATGATATATTATACACGAGTTTCGGTCAAAAAATCAAATTAAATCGGGGGCTATTCGCATTCAGACGAATGTTTTCAGATCATTTATAAATTTTACGGGGGAAGGTTATGATTGAAGTCCATGCAAAAATTTATCTGAAAATTAGATTTTTTTAAACTTTTCGAAATGCAAGTTTCGGTCAAAAAATCATGATATACTTACACGAGTTTCGGTCAAAAAATCAAATTAAATCAGGGGTTATTCGCAATGAGACGAATCTTTTCATATCATTTATAAATTTTACGGGGGGAGGTTATGATTGAAGTCCATGCAAAAATTTATCTGAAAATTAGATTTTATGAAACTTTTCGAAATGCAAGTTTCGGTCAAAAAATCATGATATACTATACACGAGTTTCGGTCAAAAAAATCAAATTAAATCGGGGGCTATTCGCATTGAGATGAATCTTTTCAGATCATTTATAAATTTTAAGGGGGATTGTTATGATTGAAGTCCAAGCGAAAATATATCTGAAAATTAGATTTTATGAAACTTTTCGAAATGCAAGTTTCGGTCAAAAAATCATGATATACTCTACATGAGTTTCGGTCAAATAAATAAAATTAAATCGGGGGCTATTCGCAATGATACGAATCTTTTCAGATCATTTATAAATTTTACGGAGGAAGGTTATGATTGAAGTCCATGCAAAAATATATCTGAAAAATTAGATTTTATGATAATTTTCGAAATGCATGTTTCGGTCAAAAAATCATGATATACTATACATGAGTTTCGTTCAAAAAAATCAAATTAAATCGGGGGCTATTCGCAAAGATACAAATCTTTTCAGATCATTTATAAATTTAACAGGGGAAGGTTATGATTGAAGTCCATGCGAAAATTTATCTGAAAATTAGATTTTTTTAAACTTTTCGAAATGCAAGTTTCGGTCAAAAAATCATGATATACTATACACGAGTTTCGGTCAAAAAAATCAAATTAAATTGGGGGCTATTCGCATTGAGATTAATCTTTTCAGATCATTTATAAATTTTACGGGGGATGGTTATGATTGAAGTCCAAGCGAAAATATATCTGAAAATTAGATTTTATAAAACTTTTCGAAATGCAAGTTTCGGTCAAAAAATCATGATATATTATACACGAGTTTCGGTCAAAAAATCAAATTAAATCGGGGGCTATTCGTATTCAGACGAATGTTTTCAGATCATTTATAAATTTTACGGGGGAAGGTTATGATTGAAGTCCATGCGAAAATTTATCTGAAAATTAGATTTTTTTAAACTTTTCGAAATGCAAGTTTCGGTCAAAAAATCATGATATACTTACACAAGTTTCGGTCAAAAAATCAAATTAAATCAGGGGCTATTCGCAATGAGACGAATCTTTTCATATCATTTATAAATTTTACGGGGGAAGGTTATGATTGAAGTCCATGCAAAAATTTATCTGAAAATTAGATTTTATGAAACTTTTCGAAATGCAAGTTTCGGTCAAAAAATCATGATATACTATACACGAGTTTCGGTCAAAAAAATCAAATTAAATCGGGGGCTATTCGCATTGAGATTAATCTTTTCAGATCATTTATAAATTTTACGGGGGATGGTTATGATTGAAGTCCAAGCGAAAATATATCTGAAAATTAGATTTTATAAAACTTTTCGAAATGCAAGTTTCGGTCAAAAAATCATGATATATTATACACGAGTTTCGGTCAAAAAATCAAATTAAATCGGGGGCTATTCGCATTCAGACGAATGTTTTCAGATCATTTATAAATTTTACGGGGGAAGGTTATGATTGAAGTCCATGCAAAAATTTATCTGAAAATTAGATTTTTTAAACTTTTCGAAATGCAAGTTTCGGTCAAAAAATCATGATATACTTACACGAGTTTCGGTCAAAAAATCAAATTAAATCAGGGGTTATTCGCAATGAGACGAATCTTTTCATATCATTTATAAATTTTACGGGGGAAGGTTATGATTGAAGTCCATGCAAAAATTTATCTGAAAATTAGATTTTATGAAACTTTTCGAAATGCAAGTTTCGGTCAAAAAATCATGATATACTATACACGAGTTTCGGTCAAAAAAATCAAATTAAATCGGGGGCTATTCGCATTGAGATGAATCTTTTCAGATCATTTATAAATTTTAAGGGGGATGGTTATGATTGAAGTCCAAGCGAAAATATATCTGAAAATTAGATTTTATGAAACTTTTCGAAATGCAAGTTTCGGTCAAAAAATCATGATATACTCTACATGAGTTTCGGTCAAAAAAATAAAATTAAATCGGGGGCTATTCGCAATGATACGAATCTTTTCAGATCATTTATAAATTTTACGGAGGAAGGTTATGATTGAAGTCCATGCAAAAATATATCTGAAAAATTAGATTTTATGATAATTTTCGAAATGCATGTTTCGGTCAAAAAATCATGATATACTATACATGAGTTTCGTTCAAAAAAATCAAATTAAATCGGGGGCTATTCGCAAAGATACAAATCTTTTCAGATCATTTATAAATTTAACAGGGGAAGGTTATGATTGAAGTCCATGCGAAAATTTATCTGAAAATTAGATTTTTTTAAACTTTTCGAAATGCAAGTTTCGGTCAAAAAATCATGATATACTATACACGAATTTCGGTCAAAAAAATCAAATTAAATTGGGGGCTATTCGCATTGAGATTAATCTTTTCAGATCATTTATAAATTTTACGGGGGATGGTTATGATTGAAGTCCAAGCGAAAATATATCTGAAAATTAGATTTTATAAAACTTTTCGAAATGCAAGTTTCGGTCAAAAAATCATGATATATTATACACGAGTTTCGGTCAAAAAATCAAATTAAATCGGGGGCTATTCGCATTCAGACGAATCTTTTCAGATCATTTATAAATTTTACGGGGGAAGGTTATGATTGAAGTCCATGCGAAAATTTATCTGAAAATTAGAATTTATGAAACTTTTCGAAATGCAAGTTTCGGTCAAAAAATCATGATATACTATACACGAGTTTCGGTCAAAAAATCAAATTAAATCAGGGGCTATTCGCAATGAGACGAATCTTTTCAAATCATTTATAAATTTTACGGTGGAAGGTTATGATTGAAGTCCATGAAAAAATTTATCTGAAAATTAGATTTTTTTAAACTTTTCGAAATGCAAGTTTCAGTCAAAAAATCATGATATACTTACACAAGTTTCGGTCAAAAAATCAAATTAAATCAGGGGCTATTCGCAATGAGACGAATCTTTTCATATCATTTATAAATTTTACGGGGGAAGGTTATGATTGAAGTCCATGCAAAAATTTATCTGAAAATTAGATTTTATGAAACTTTTCGAAATGCAAGTTTCGGTCAAAAAATCATGATATACTATACACGAGTTTCGGTCAAAAAAATCAAATTAAATCGGGGGCTATTCGCATTGAGATGAATCTTTTCAGATCATTTATAAATTTTAAGGGGGATGGTTATGATTGAAGTCCAAGCGAAAATATATCTGAAAATTAGATTTTATGAAACTTTTCGAAATGCAAGTTTCGGTCAAAAAATCATGATATACTCTACATGAGTTTCGGTCAAAAAAATAAAATTAAATCGGGGGCTATTCGCAATGATACGAATCTTTTCAGATCATTTATAAATTTTACGGAGGAAGGTTATGATTGAAGTCCATGCAAAAATATATCTGAAAAATTAGATTTTATGATAATTTTCGAAATGCATGTTTCGGTCAAAAAATCATGAATACTATACACGAGTTTCGTTCAAAAAAATCAAATTAAATCGGGGGCTATTCGCAAAGATACAAATCTTTTCAGATCATTTATAAATTTAACAGGGGAAGGTTATGATTGAAGTCCATGCAAAAATTTATCTGAAAATTAGATTTTTTTGAAACTTTTCGAAATGCAAGTTTCGGTCAAAAAATCATGATATACTATACACGAGTTTCGGTCAAAAAAATCAAATTAAATCGGGGGCTATTCGCATTGAGATTAATCTTTTCATATCATTTATAAATTTTACGGGGGATGGTTATGATTGAAGTCCAAGCGAAAATATATCTGAAAATTAGATTTTATAAAACTTTTCGAAATGCAAGTTTCGGTCAAAAAATCATGATATATTATACACGAGTTTCGGTCAAAAAATCAAATTAAATCGGGGGCTATTCGTATTCAGACGAATGTTTTCAGATCATTTATAAATTTTACGGGGGAAGGTTATGATTGAAGTCCATGCGAAAATTTATCTGAAAATTAGATTTTTTTAAACTTTTCGAAATGCAAGTTTCGGTCAAAAAATCATGATATACTTACACAAGTTTCGGTCAAAAAATCAAATTAAATCAGGGGCTATTCGCAATGAGACGAATCTTTTCATATCATTTATAAATTTTACGGGGGAAGGTTATGATTGAAGTCCATGCAAAAATTTATCTGAAAATTAGATTTTATGAAACTTTTCGAAATGCAAGTTTCGGTCAAAAAATCATGATATACTATACACGAGTTTCGGTCAAAAAAATCAAATTAAATCGGGGGCTATTCGCATTGAGATTAATCTTTTCAGATCATTTATAAATTTTACGGGGGATGGTTATGATTGAAGTCCAAGCGAAAATATATCTGAAAATTAGATTTTATAAAACTTTTCGAAATGCAAGTTTCGGTCAAAAAATCATGATATATTATACACGAGTTTCGGTCAAAAAATCAAATTAAATCGGGGGCTATTCGCATTCAGACGAATGTTTTCAGATCATTTATAAATTTTACGGGGGAAGGTTATGATTGAAGTCCATGCAAAAATTTATCTGAAAATTAGATTTTTTTAAACTTTTCGAAATGCAAGTTTCGGTCAAAAAATCATGATATACTTACACGAGTTTCGGTCAAAAAATCAAATTAAATCAGGGGTTATTCGCAATGAGACGAATCTTTTCATATCATTTATAAATTTTACGGGGGAAGGTTATGATTGAAGTCCATGCAAAAATTTATCTGAAAATTAGATTTTATGAAACTTTTCGAAATGCAAGTTTCGGTCAAAAAATCATGATATACTATACACGAGTTTCGGTCAAAAAAATCAAATTAAATCGGGGGCTATTCGCATTGAGATGAATCTTTTCAGATCATTTATAAATTTTAAGGGGGATGGTTATGATTGAAGTCCAAGCGAAAATATATCTGAAAATTAGATTTTATGAAACTTTTCGAAATGCAAGTTTCGGTCAAAAAATCATGATATACTCTACATGAGTTTCGGTCAAAAAAATAAAATTAAATCGGGGGCTATTCGCAATGATACGAATCTTTTCAGATCATTTATAAATTTTACGGAGGAAGGTTATGATTGAAGTCCATGCAAAAATATATCTGAAAAATTAGATTTTATGATAATTTTCGAAATGCATGTTTCGGTCAAAAAATCATGATATACTATACACGAGTTTCGTTCAAAAAAATCAAATTAAATCGGGGGCTATTCGCAAAGATACAAATCTTTTCAGATCATTTATAAATTTAACAGGGGAAGGTTATGATTGAAGTCCATGCAAAAATTTATCTGAAAATTAGATTTTTTTGAAACTTTTCGAAATGCAAGTTTCGGTCAAAAAATCATGATATACTATACACGAGTTTCGGTCAAAAAAATCAAATTAAATCGGGGGCTATTCGCATTGAGATTAATCTTTTCATATCATTTATAAATTTTACGGGGGATGGTTATGATTGAAGTCCAAGCGAAAATATATCTGAAAATTAGATTTTATAAAACTTTTCGAAATGCAAGTTTCGGTCAAAAAATCATGATATATTATACACGAGTTTCGGTCAAAAAATCAAATTAAATCGGGGGCTATTCGCATTCAGACGAATCTTTTCAGATCATTTATAAATTTTACGGGGGAAGGTTATGATTGAAGTCCATGCGAAAATTTATCTGAAAATTAGATTTTATGAAACTTTTCGAAATGCAAGTTTCGGTCAAAAAATCATGATATACTATACACGAGTTTCGGTCAAAAAATCAAATTAAATCAGGGGCTATTCGCAATGAGACGAATCTTTTCAAATCATTTATAAATTTTACGGTGGAAGGTTATGATTGAAGTCCATGAAAAAATTTATCTGAAAATTAGATTTTATGAAACTTTTCGAAATGTAAGTTTCGGTCAAAAAATCATGTTATACTATACACGAGTTTCGGTCAAAAAACTCAAATTAAATCGGGGGCTATTCGCATTGAGATGAATCTTTTCAGATCATTTATAAATTTTACGGGGGATGGTTATGATTGAAGTCCAAGCGAAAATATATCTGAAAATTAGATTTTATAAAACTTTTCGAAATGCAAGTTTCGGTCAAAAAATCATGATATATTATACACGAGTTTCGGTCAAAAAATCAAATTAAATCGGGGGCTATTCGCATTCAGACGAATGTTTTCAGATCATTTATAAATTTTAAGGGGGAAGGTTATGATTGAAGTCCATGCGAAAATTTATCTGAAAATTAGATTTTTTTAAACTTTTCGAAATGCAAGTTTCGGTCAAAAAATCATGATATACTTACACGAGTTTCGGTCAAAAAATCAAATTAAATCAGGGGCTATTCGCAATGAGACGAATCTTTTCAAATCATTTATAAATTTTACGTGGGAAGGTTATGATTGAAGTCCATGCAAAAATTTATCTGAAAATTAGATTTTATGAAACTTTTCGAAATGCAAGTTTCGGTCAAAAAATCATGATATACTATACACGAGTTTCGGTCAAAAAAATCACATTAAATCGGGGGCTATTCGCATTGAGATTAATCTTTTCAGATCATTTATAAATTTTACGGGGGATGGTTATGATTGAAGTCCAAGCGAAAATATATCTGAAAATTAGATTTTATAAAACTTTTCGAAATGCAAGTTTCGGTCAAAAAATCATGATATATTATACACGAGTTTCGGTCAAAAAATCAAATTAAATCGGGGGCTATTCGCATTCAGACGAATGTTTTCAGATCATTTATAAATTTTACGGGGGAAGGTTATGATTGAAGTCCATGCAAAAATTTATCTGAAAATTAGATTTTTTTAAACTTTTCGAAATGCAAGTTTCGGTCAAAAAATCATGATATACTTACACGAGTTTCGGTCAAAAAATCAAATTAAATCAGGGGTTATTCGCAATGAGACGAATCTTTTCATATCATTTATAAATTTTACGGGGGAAGGTTATGATTGAAGTCCATGCAAAAATTTATCTGAAAATTAGATTTTATGAAACTTTTCGAAATGCAAGTTTCGGTCAAAAAATCATGATATACTATACACGAGTTTCGGTCAAAAAAATCAAATTAAATCGGGGGCTATTCGCATTGAGATGAATCTTTTCAGATCATTTATAAATTTTAAGGGGGATGGTTATGATTGAAGTCCAAGCGAAAATATATCTGAAAATTAGATTTTATGAAACTTTTCGAAATGCAAGTTTCGGTCAAAAAATCATGATATACTCTACATGAGTTTCGGTCAAAAAAATAAAATTAAATCGGGGGTTATTCGCAATGATACGAATCTTTTCAGATCATTTATAAATTTTACGGAGGAAGGTTATGATTGAAGTCCATGCAAAAATATATCTGAAAAATTAGATTTTATGATAATTTTCGAAATGCATGTTTCGGTCAAAAAATCATGATATACTATACACGAGTTTCGTTCAAAAAAATCAAATTAAATCGGGGGCTATTCGCAAAGATACAAATCTTTTCAGATCATTTATAAATTTAACAGGGGAAGGTTATGATTGAAGTCCATGCAAAAATTTATCTGAAAATTAGATTTTTTTGAAACTTTTCGAAATGCAAGTTTCGGTCAAAAAATCATGATATACTATACACGAGTTTCGGTCAAAAAAATCAAATTAAATCGGGGGCTATTCGCATTGAGATTAATCTTTTCAGATCATTTATAAATTTTACGGGGGATGGTTATGATTGAAGTCCAAGCGAAAATATATCTGAAAATTAGATTTTATAAAACTTTTCGAAATGCAAGTTTCGGTCAAAAAATCATGATATATTATACACGAGTTTCGGTCAAAAAATCAAATTAAATCGGGGGCTATTCGCATTCAGACGAATGTTTTCAGATCATTTATAAATTTTACGGGGGAAGGTTATGATTGAAGTCCATGCGAAAATTTATCTGAAAATTAGATTTTTTTAAACTTTTCGAAATGCAAGTTTCGTTCAAAAAATCATGATATACTTACACGAGTTTCGGTCAAAAAAATCAAATTAAATCGGGGGCTATTCGCAATGATACGAATCTTTTCAGATCATTTATAAATTTTACGGAGGAAGGTTATGATTGAAGTCCATGCAAAAATATATCTGAAAAATTAGATTTGATGATAATTTTCGAAATGCATGTTTCGGTCAAAAAATCATGATATACTATACACGAGTTTCATTCAAAAAAATCAAATTAAATCGGGGGCTATTCGCAAAGATACAAATCTTTTCAGATCATTTATAAATTTAACAGGGGAAGGTTATGATTGAAGTCCATGCAAAAATTTATCTGAAAATTAGATTTTTTTGAAACTTTTCGAAATGCAAGTTTCGGTCAAAAAATCATGATATACTATACACGAGTTTCGGTCAAAAAACTCAAATTAAATCGGGGGCTATTCGCATTGAGATTAATCTTTTCAGATCATTTATAAATTTTACGGGGGATGGTTATGATTGAAGTCCAAGCGAAAATATATCTGAAAATTAGATTTTATAAAACTTTTCGAAATGCAAGTTTCGGTCAAAAAATCATGATATATTATACACGAGTTTCGGTCAAAAAATCAAATTAAATCGGGGGCTATTCGCATTCAGACGAATGTTTTCAGATCATTTATAAATTTTACGGGGGAAGGTTATGATTGAAGTCCATGCGAAAATTTATCTGAAAATTAGATTTTTTTAAACTTTTCGAAATGCAAGTTTCGGTCAAAAAATCATGATATACTTACACGAGTTTCGGTCAAAAAAATCAAATTAAATCGGGGGCTATTCGCAATGAGACGAATCTTTTCAGATCATTTATAAATTTTACGGGGGAAGGTTATGATTGAAGTCCATGCAAAAATTTATTTGAAAATTAGATTTTATGATAATTTTCGAAATGCAAGTTTCAGTCAAAAAATCATGATATACTATACACGAGTTTCGGTCAAAAAATCAAATTAAATCGGGGGCTATTCGCATTCAGACGAATCTTTTCAGATCATTTATAAATTTTACGGGGGAAGGTTATGATTGAAGTCCATTCGAAAATTTATCTGAAAATTAGATTTTATGAAACTTTTCGAAATGCAAGTTTCGGTCAAAAAATCATGATATACTATACACGAGTTTCGGTCAAAAAATCAAATTAAATCAGGGGCTATTCGCATTGAGACGAATCTTTTCAAATCAATTATAAATTTTACGGGGGAAGGTTATGATTGAAGTCCATGAAAAAATTTATCTGAAAATTAGATTTTATGAAACTTTTCGAAATGCAAGTTTCGGTCAAAAAATCATGTTATACTATACACGAGTTTCGGTCAAAAAAATCAAATTAAATCGGGGGCTATTCGCATTGAGATTAATCTTTTCAGATCATTTATAAATTTTACGGGGGATGGTTATGATTGAAGTCCAAGCGAAAATATATCTGAAAATTAGATTTTATAAAACTTTTCGAAATGCAAGTTTCGGTCAAAAAATCATGATATATTATACACGAGTTTCGGTCAAAAAATCAAATTAAATCGGGGGCTATTCGCATTCAGACGAATGTTTTCAGATCATTTATAAATTTTACGGGGGAAGGTTATGATTGAAGTCCATGCGAAAATTTATCTGAAAATTAGATTTTTTTAAACTTTTCGAAATGCAAGTTTCGGTCAAAAAATCATGATATACTTACACGAGTTTCGGTCAAAAAAATCAAATTAAATCGGGGGCTATTCGCAATGAGACGAATCTTTTCAGATCATTTATAAATTTTACGGGGGAAGGTTATGATTGAAGTCCATGCAAAAATTTATTTGAAAATTAGATTTTATGATAATTTTCGAAATGCAAGTTTCAGTCAAAAAATCATGATATACTATACACGAGTTTCGGTCAAAAAATCAAATTAAATCGGGGGCTATTCGCATTCAGACGAATCTTTTCAGATCATTTATAAATTTTACGGGGGAAGGTTATGATTGAAGTCCATTCGAAAATTTATCTGAAAATTAGATTTTATGAAACTTTTCGAAATGCAAGTTTCGGTCAAAAAATCATGATATACTATACACGAGTTTCGGTCAAAAAATCAAATTAAATCAGGGGCTATTCGCATTGAGACGAATCTTTTCAAATCAATTATAAATTTTACGGGGGAAGGTTATGATTGAAGTCCATGAAAAAATTTATCTGAAAATTAGATTTTATGAAACTTTTCGAAATGCAAGTTTCGGTCAAAAAATCATGTTATACTATACACGAGTTTCGGTCAAAAAAATCAAATTAAATCGGGGGCTATTCGCATTGAGATTAATCTTTTCAGATCATTTATAAATTTTACGGGGGATGGTTATGATTGAAGTCCAAGCGAAAATATATCTGAAAATTAGATTTTATAAAACTTTTCGAAATGCAAGTTTCGGTCAAAAAATCATGATATATTATACACGAGTTTCGGTCAAAAAATCAAATTAAATCGGGGGCTATTCGCATTCAGACGAATGTTTTCAGATCATTTATAAATTTTACGGGGGAAGGTTATGATTGAAGTCCATGCGAAAATTTATCTGAAAATTAGATTTTTTTAAACTTTTCGAAATGCAAGTTTCGGTCAAAAAATCATGATATACTTACACGAGTTTCGGTCAAAAAAATCAAATTAAATCGGGGGCTATTCGCAATGAGACGAATCTTTTCAGATCATTTATAAATTTTACGGGGGAAGGTTATGATTGAAGTCCATGCAAAAATTTATTTGAAAATTAGATTTTATGATAATTTTCGAAATGCAAGTTTCAGTCAAAAAATCATGATATACTATACACGAGTTTCGGTCAAAAAATCAAATTAAATCGGGGGCTATTCGCATTCAGACGAATCTTTTCAGATCATTTATAAATTTTACGGGGGAAGGTTATGATTGAAGTCCATTCGAAAATTTATCTGAAAATTAGATTTTATGAAACTTTTCGAAATGCAAGTTTCGGTCAAAAAATCATGATATACTATACACGAGTTTCGGTCAAAAAATCAAATTAAATCAGGGGCTATTCGCATTGAGACGAATCTTTTCAAATCAATTATAAATTTTACGGGGGAAGGTTATGATTGAAGTCCATGAAAAAATTTATCTGAAAATTAGATTTTATGAAACTTTTCGAAATGCAAGTTTCGGTCAAAAAATCATGTTATACTATACACGAGTTTCGGTCAAAAAAATCAAATTAAATCGGGGGCTATTCGCATTGAGATTAATCTTTTCAGATCATTTATAAATTTTACGGGGGATGGTTATGATTGAAGTCCAAGCGAAAATATATCTGAAAATTAGATTTTATAAAACTTTTCGAAATGCAAGTTTCGGTCAAAAAATCATGATATATTATACACGAGTTTCGGTCAAAAAATCAAATTAAATCGGGGGCTATTCGCATTCAGACGAATGTTTTCAGATCATTTATAAATTTTACGGGGGAAGGTTATGATTGAAGTCCATGCGAAAATTTATCTGAAAATTAGATTTTTTTAAACTTTTCGAAATGCAAGTTTCGGTCAAAAAATAATGATATACTTACACGAGTTTCGGTCAAAAAATCAAATTAAATCAGGGGCTATTCGCAATGAGACGAATCTTTTCATATCATTTATAAATTTTACGGGGGAAGGTTATGATTGAAGTCCATGCAAAAATTTATCTGAAAATTAGATTTTATGAAACTTTTCGAAATGCAAGTTTCGGTCAAAAAATCATGATATACTATACACGAGTTTCGGTCAAAAAAATCAAATTAAATCGGGGGCTATTCGCATTGAGATGAATCTTTTCAGATCATTTATAAATTTTAAGGGGGATGGTTTTGATTGAAGTCCAAGCGAAAATATATCTGAAAATTAGATTTTATGAAACTTTTCGAAATGCAAGTTTCGGTCAAAAAATCATGATATACTCTACATGAGTTTCGGTTAAAAAAATAAAATTAAATCGGGGGCTATTCGCAATGATACGAATCTTTTCAGATCATTTATAAATTTTACGGAGGAAGGTTATGATTGAAGTCCATGCAAAAATATATCTGAAAAATTAGATTTTATGATAATTTTCGAAATGCATGTTTCGGTCTAAAAATCATGATATACTATACACGAGTTTCGTTCAAAAAAATCAAATTAAATCGGGGGCTATTCGCAAAGATACAAATCTTTTCAGATCATTTATAAATTTAACAGGGGAAGGTTATGATTGAAGTCCATGCAAAAATTTATCTGAAAATTAGATTTTTTTGAAACTTTTCGAAATGCAAGTTTCGGTCAAAAAATCATGATATACTATACACGAGTTTCGGTCAAAAAAATCAAATTAAATCGGGGGCTATTCGCATTGAGATTAATCTTTTCAGATCATTTATAAATTTTACGGGGGATGGTTATGATTGAAGTCCAAGCGAAAATATATCTGAAAATTAGATTTTATAAAACTTTTCGAAATGCAAGTTTCGGTCAAAAAATCATGATATATTATACACGAGTTTCGGTCAAAAAATCAAATTAAATCGGGGGCTATTCGCATTCAGACGAATGTTTTCAGATCATTTATAAATTTTACGGGGGAAGGTTATGATTGAATTCCATGCGAAAATTTATCTGAAAATTAGATTTTTTTAAACTTTTCGAAATGCAAGTTTCGGTCAAAAAATCATGATATACTTACACGAGTTTCGGTCAAAAAATCAAATTAAATCAGGGGCTATTCGCAATGAGACGAATCTTTTCAGATCATTTATAAATTTTACGGGGGAAGGTTATGATTGAAGTCCATGCGAAAATTTATCTGAAAATTAGATTTTTTTAAACTTTTCGAAATGCAAGTTTCGGTCAAAAAATCATGATATACTTACACAAGTTTCGGTCAAAAAATCAAATTAAATCAGGGGCTATTCGCAATGAGACGAATCTTTTCATATCATTTATAAATTTTACGGGGGAAGGTTATGATTGAAGTCCATGCAAAAATTTATCTGAAAATTAGATTTTATGAAACTTTTCGAAATGCAAGTTTCGGTCAAAAAATCATGATATACTATACACGAGTTTCGGTCAAAAAAATCAAATTAAATCGGGGGCTATTCGCATTGAGATGAATCTTTTCAGATCATTTATAAATTTTAAGGGGGATGGTTATGATTGAAGTCCAAGCGAAAATATATCTGAAAATTAGATTTTATGAAACTTTTCGAAATGCAAGTTTCGGTCAAAAAATCATGATATACTCTACATGAGTTTCGGTCAAAAAAATAAAATTAAATCGGGGGCTATTCGCAATGATACGAATCTTTTCAGATCATTTATAAATTTTACGGAGGAAGGTTATGATTGAAGTCCATGCAAAAATATATCTGAAAAATTAGATTTTATGATAATTTTCGAAATGCATGTTTCGGTCAAAAAATCATGATATACTATACACGAGTTTCATTCAAAAAAATCAAATTAAATCGGGGGCTATTCGCAAAGATACAAATCTTTTCAGATCATTTATAAATTTAACAGGGGAAGGTTATGATTGAAGTCCATGCAAAAATTTATCTGAAAATTAGATTTTTTTGAAACTTTTCGAAATGCAAGTTTCGGTCAAAAAATCATGATATACTATACACGAGTTTCGGTCAAAAAAATCAAATTAAATCGGGGCTATTCGCATTGAGATTAATCTTTTCAGATCATTTATAAATTTTACGGGGGATGGTTATGATTGAAGTCCAAGCGAAAATATATCTGAAAATTAGATTTTATAAAACTTTTCGAAATGCAAGTTTCGGTCAAAAAATCATGATATATTATACACGAGTTTCGGTCAAAAAATCAAATTAAATCGGGGGCTATTCGCATTCAGACGAATGTTTTCAGATCATTTATAAATTTTAAGGGGGAAGGTTATGATTGAAGTCCATGCGAAAATTTATCTGAAAATTAGATTTTTTTAAACTTTTCGAAATGCAAGTTTCGGTCAAAAAATCATGATATACTTACACGAGTTTCGGTCAAAAAAATCAAATTAAATCGGGGGCTATTCGCAATGATACGAATCTTTTCAGATCATTTATAAATTTTACGGAGGAAGGTTATGATTGAAGTCCATGCAAAAATATATCTGAAAAATTAGATTTTATGATAATTTTCGAAATGCATGTTTCGGTCAAAAAATCATGATATACTATACACGAGTTTCATTCAAAAAAATCAAATTAAATCGGGGGCTATTCGCAAAGATACAAATCTTTTCAGATCATTTATAAATTTAACAGGGGAAGGTTATGATTGAAGTCCATGCAAAAATTTATCTGAAAATTAGATTTTTTTGAAACTTTTCGAAATGCAAGTTTCGGTCAAAAAATCATGATATACTATACACGAGTTTCGGTCAAAAAACTCAAATTAAATCGGGGGCTATTCGCATTGAGATTAATCTTTTCAGATCATTTATAAATTTTACGGGGGATGGTTATGATTGAAGTCCAAGCGAAAATATATCTGAAAATTAGATTTTATAAAACTTTTCGAAATGCAAGTTTCGGTCAAAAAATCATGATATATTATACACGAGTTTCGGTCAAAAAATCAAATTAAATCGGGGGCTATTCGCATTCAGACGAATGTTTTCAGATCATTTATAAATTTTACGGGGGAAGGTTATGATTGAAGTCCATGCGAAAATTTATCTGAAAATTAGATTTTTTTAAACTTTTCGAAATGCAAGTTTCGGTCAAAAAATCATGATATACTTACACGAGTTTCGGTCAAAAAAATCAAATTAAATCGGGGGCTATTCGCAATGAGACGAATCTTTTCAGATCATTTATAAATTTTACGGGGGAAGGTTATGATTGAAGTCCATGCAAAAATTTATTTGAAAATTAGATTTTATGATAATTTTCGAAATGCAAGTTTCAGTCAAAAAATCATGATATACTATACACGAGTTTCGGTCAAAAAATCAAATTAAATCGGGGGCTATTCGCATTCAGACGAATCTTTTCAGATCATTTATAAATTTTACGGGGGAAGGTTATGATTGAAGTCCATTCGAAAATTTATCTGAAAATTAGATTTTATGAAACTTTTCGAAATGCAAGTTTCGGTCAAAAAATCATGATATACTATACACGAGTTTCGGTCAAAAAATCAAATTAAATCAGGGGCTATTCGCAATGAGACGAATCTTTTCAAATCAATTATAAATTTTACGGGGGAAGGTTATGATTGAAGTCCATGAAAAAATTTATCTGAAAATTAGATTTTATGAAACTTTTCGAAATGCAAGTTTCGGTCAAAAAATCATGTTATACTATACACGAGTTTCGGTCAAAAAATCAAATTAAATCGGGGGCTATTCGCATTGAGATTAATCTTTTCAGATCATTTATAAATTTTACGGGGGATGGTTATGATTGAAGTCCAAGCGAAAATATATCTGAAAATTAGATTTTATAAAACTTTTCGAAATGCAAGTTTCGGTCAAAAAATCATGATATATTATACACGAGTTTCGGTCAAAAAATCAAATTAAATCGGGGGCTATTCGCATTCAGACGAATGTTTTCAGATCATTTATAAATTTTACGGGGGAAGGTTATGATTGAAGTCCATGCGAAAATTTATCTGAAAATTAGATTTTTTTAAACTTTTCGAAATGCAAGTTTCGGTCAAAAAATAATGATATACTTACACGAGTTTCGGTCAAAAAATCAAATTAAATCAGGGGCTATTCGCAATGAGACGAATCTTTTCATATCATTTATAAATTTTACGGGGGAAGGTTATGATTGAAGTCCATGCAAAAATTTATCTGAAAATTAGATTTTATGAAACTTTTCGAAATGCAAGTTTCGGTCAAAAAATCATGATATACTATACACGAGTTTCGGTCAAAAAAATCAAATTAAATCGGGGGCTATTCGCATTGAGATGAATCTTTTCAGATCATTTATAAATTTTAAGGGGGATGGTTTTGATTGAAGTCCAAGCGAAAATATATCTGAAAATTAGATTTTATGAAACTTTTCGAAATGCAAGTTTCGGTCAAAAAATCATGATATACTCTACATGAGTTTCGGTCAAAAAAATAAAATTAAATCGGGGGCTATTCGCAATGATACGAATCTTTTCAGATCATTTATAAATTTTACGGAGGAAGGTTATGATTGAAGTCCATGCAAAAATATATCTGAAAAATTAGATTTTATGATAATTTTCGAAATGCATGTTTCGGTCTAAAAATCATGATATACTATACACGAGTTTCGTTCAAAAAAATCAAATTAAATCGGGGGCTATTCGCAAAGATACAAATCTTTTCAGATCATTTATAAATTTAACAGGGGAAGGTTATGATTGAAGTCCATGCAAAAATTTATCTGAAAATTAGATTTTTTTGAAACTTTTCGAAATGCAAGTTTCGGTCAAAAAATCATGATATACTATACACGAGTTTCGGTCAAAAAAATCAAATTAAATCGGGGGCTATTCGCATTGAGATTAATCTTTTCAGATCATTTATAAATTTTACGGGGGATGGTTATGATTGAAGTCCAAGCGAAAATATATCTGAAAATTAGATTTTATAAAACTTTTCGAAATGCAAGTTTCGGTCAAAAAATCATGATATATTATACACGAATTTCAGTCAAAAAATCAAATTAAATCGGGGGCTATTCGCATTCAGACGAATGTTTTCAGATCATTTATAAATTTTACGGAGGAAGGTTATGATTGAATTCCATGCGAAAATTTATCTGAAAATTAGATTTTTTTAAACTTTTCGAAATGCAAGTTTCGGTCAAAAAATCATGATATACTTACACGAGTTTCGGTCAAAAAATCAAATTAAATCAGGGGCTATTCGCAATGAGACGAATCTTTTCAGATCATTTATAAATTTTACGGGGGAAGGTTATGATTGAAGTCCATGCGAAAATTTATCTGAAAATTAGATTTTTTTAAACTTTTCGAAATGCAAGTTTCGGTCAAAAAATCATGATATACTTACACAAGTTTCGGTCAAAAAATCAAATTAAATCAGGGGCTATTCGCAATGAGACGAATCTTTTCATATCATTTATAAATTTTACGGGGGAAGGTTATGATTGAAGTCCATGCAAAAATTTATCTGAAAATTAGATTTTATGAAACTTTTCGAAATGCAAGTTTCGGTCAAAAAATCATGATATACTATACACGAGTTTCGGTCAAAAAAATCAAATTAAATCGGGGGCTATTCGCATTGAGATGAATCTTTTCAGATCATTTATAAATTTTAAGGGGGATGGTTATGATTGAAGTCCATGCGAAAATATATCTGAAAATTAGATTTTATGAAACTTTTCGAAATGCAAGTTTCGGTCAAAAAATCATGATATACTCTACATGAGTTTCGGTCAAAAAAATAAAATTAAATCGGGGGCTATTCGCAATGATACGAATCTTTTCAGATCATTTATAAATTTTACGGAGGAAGGTTATGATTGAAGTCCATGCAAAAATATATCTGAAAAATTAGATTTTATGATAATTTTCGAAATGCATGTTTCGGTCAAAAAATCATGATATACTATACACGAGTTTCATTCAAAAAAATCAAATTAAATCGGGGGCTATTCGCAAAGATACAAATCTTTTCAGATCATTTATAAATTTAACAGGGGAAGGTTATGATTGAAGTCCATGCAAAAATTTATCTGAAAATTAGATTTTTTTGAAACTTTTCGAAATGCAAGTTTCGGTCAAAAAATCATGATATACTATACACGAGTTTCGGTTAAAAAAATCAAATTAAATCGGGGCTATTCGCATTGAGATTAATCTTTTCAGATCATTTATAAATTTTACGGGGGATGGTTATGATTGAAGTCCAAGCGAAAATATATCTGAAAATTAGATTTTATAAAACTTTTCGAAATGCAAGTTTCGGTCAAAAAATCATGATATATTATACACGAGTTTCGGTCAAAAAATCAAATTAAATCGGGGGCTATTCGCATTCAGACGAATGTTTTCAGATCATTTATAAATTTTACGGGGGAAGGTTATGATTGAAGTCCATGCGAAAATTTATCTGAAAATTAGATTTTTTTTAAACTTTTCGAAATGCAAGTTTCGGTCAAAAAATCATGATATACTTACACGAGTTTCGGTCAAAAAAATCAAATTAAATCGGGGGCTATTCGCAATGATACGAATCTTTTCAGATCATTTATAAATTTTACGGAGGAAGGTTATGATTGAAGTCCATGCAAAAATATATCTGAAAAATTAGATTTTATGATAATTTTCGAAATGCATGTTTCGGTCAAAAAATCATGATATACTATACACGAGTTTCATTCAAAAAAATCAAATTAAATCGGGGGCTATTCGCAAAGATACAAATCTTTTCAGATCATTTATAAATTTAACAGGGGAAGGTTATGATTGAAGTCCATGCAAAAATTTATCTGAAAATTAGATTTTTTTGAAACTTTTCGAAATGCAAGTTTCGGTCAAAAAATCATGATATACTATACACGAGTTTCGGTCAAAAAACTCAAATTAAATCGGGGGCTATTCGCATTGAGATTAATCTTTTCAGATCATTTATAAATTTTACGGGGGATGGTTATGATTGAAGTCCAAGCGAAAATATATCTGAAAATTAGATTTTATAAAACTTTTCGAAATGCAAGTTTCGGTCAAAAAATCATGATATATTATACACGAGTTTCGGTCAAAAAATCAAATTAAATCGGGGGCTATTCGCATTCAGACGAATGTTTTCAGATCATTTATAAATTTTACGGGGGAAGGTTATGATTGAAGTCCATGCGAAAATTTATCTGAAAATTAGATTTTTTTAAACTTTTCGAAATGCAAGTTTCGGTCAAAAAATCATGATATACTTACACGAGTTTCGGTCAAAAAAATCAAATTAAATCGGGGGCTATTCGCAATGAGACGAATCTTTTCAGATCATTTATAAATTTTACGGGGGAAGGTTATGATTGAAGTCCATGCAAAAATTTATTTGAAAATTAGATTTTATGATAATTTTCGAAATGCAAGTTTCAGTCAAAAAATCATGATATACTATACACGAGTTTCGGTCAAAAAATCAAATTAAATCGGGGGCTATTCGCATTCAGACGAATCTTTTCAGATCATTTATAAATTTTACGGGGGAAGGTTATGATTGAAGTCCATTCGAAAATTTATCTGAAAATTAGATTTTATGAAACTTTTCGAAATGCAAGTTTCGGTCAAAAAATCATGATATACTATACACGAGTTTCGGTCAAAAAATCAAATTAAATCAGGGGCTATTCGCAATGAGACGAATCTTTTCAAATCAATTATAAATTTTACGGGGGAAAGTTATGATTGAAGTCCATGAAAAAATTTATCTGAAAATTAGATTTTATGAAACTTTTCGAAATGCAAGTTTCGGTCAAAAAATCATGTTATACTATACACGAGTTTCGGTCAAAAAAATCAAATTAAATCGGGGGCTATTCGCATTGAGATTAATCTTTTCAGATCATTTATAAATTTTACGGGGGATGGTTATGATTGAAGTCCAAGCGAAAATATATCTGAAAATTAGATTTTATAAAACTTTTCGAAATGCAAGTTTCGGTCAAAAAATCATGATATATTATACACGAGTTTCGGTCAAAAAATCAAATTAAATCGGGGGCTATTCGCATTCAGACGAATGTTTTCAGATCATTTATAAATTTTACGGGGGAAGGTTATGATTGAAGTCCATGCGAAAATTTATCTGAAAATTAGATTTTTTTAAACTTTTCAAAATGCAAGTTTCGGTCAAAAAATAATGATATACTTACACGAGTTTCGGTCAAAAAATCAAATTAAATCAGGGGCTATTCGCAATGAGACGAATCTTTTCATATCATTTATAAATTTTACGGGGGAAGGTTATGATTGAAGTCCATGCAAAAATTTATCTGAAAATTAGATTTTATGAAACTTTTCGAAATGCAAGTTTCGGTCAAAAAATCATGATATACTATACACGAGTTTCGGTCAAAAAAATCAAATTAAATCGGGGGCTATTCGCATTGAGATGAATCTTTTCAGATCATTTATAAATTTTAAGGGGGATGGTTTTGATTGAAGTCCAAGCGAAAATATATCTGAAAATTAGATTTTATGAAACTTTTCGAAATGCAAGTTTCGGTCAAAAAATCATGATATACTCTACATGAGTTTCGGTCAAAAAAATAAAATTAAATCGGGGGCTATTCGCAATGATACGAATCTTTTCAGATCATTTATAAATTTTACGGAGGAAGGTTATGATTGAAGTCCATGCAAAAATATATCTGAAAAATTAGATTTTATGATAATTTTCGAAATGCATGTTTCGGTCTAAAAATCATGATATACTATACACGAGTTTCGTTCAAAAAAATCAAATTAAATCGGGGGCTATTCGCAAAGATACAAATCTTTTCAGATCATTTATAAATTTAACAGGGGAAGGTTATGATTGAAGTCCATGCAAAAATTTATCTGAAAATTAGATTTTTTTGAAACTTTTCGAAATGCAAGTTTCGGTCAAAAAATCATGATATACTATACACGAGTTTCGGTCAAAAAAATCAAATTAAATCGGGGGCTATTCGCATTGAGATTAATCTTTTCAGATCATTTATAAATTTTACGGGGGATGGTTATGATTGAAGTCCAAGCGAAAATATATCTGAAAATTAGATTTTATAAAACTTTTCGAAATGCAAGTTTCGGTCAAAAAATCATGATATATTATACACGAGTTTCGGTCAAAAAATCAAATTAAATCGGGGGCTATTCGCATTCAGACGAATGTTTTCAGATCATTTATAAATTTTACGGGGGAAGGTTATGATTGAAGTCCATGCGAAAATTTATCTGAAAATTAGATTTTTTTAAACTTTTCAAAATGCAAGTTTCGGTCAAAAAATAATGATATACTTACACGAGTTTCGGTCAAAAAATCAAATTAAATCAGGGGCTATTCGCAATGAGACGAATCTTTTCATATCATTTATAAATTTTACGGGGGAAGGTTATGATTGAAGTCCATGCAAAAATTTATCTGAAAATTAGATTTTATGAAACTTTTCGAAATGCAAGTTTCGGTCAAAAAATCATGATATACTATACACGAGTTTCGGTCAAAAAAATCAAATTAAATCGGGGGCTATTCGCATTGAGATGAATCTTTTCAGATCATTTATAAATTTTAAGGGGGATGGTTTTGATTGAAGTCCAAGCGAAAATATATCTGAAAATTAGATTTTATGAAACTTTTCGAAATGCAAGTTTCGGTCAAAAAATCATGATATACTCTACATGAGTTTCGGTCAAAAAAATAAAATTAAATCGGGGGCTATTCGCAATGATACGAATCTTTTCAGATCATTTATAAATTTTACGGAGGAAGGTTATGATTGAAGTCCATGCAAAAATATATCTGAAAAATTAGATTTTATGATAATTTTCGAAATGCATGTTTCGGTCTAAAAATCATGATATACTATACACGAGTTTCGTTCAAAAAAATCAAATTAAATCGGGGGCTATTCGCAAAGATACAAATCTTTTCAGATCATTTATAAATTTAACAGGGGAAGGTTATGATTGAAGTCCATGCAAAAATTTATCTGAAAATTAGATTTTTTTGAAACTTTTCGAAATGCAAGTTTCGGTCAAAAAATCATGATATACTATACACGAGTTTCGGTCAAAAAAATCAAATTAAATCGGGGGCTATTCGCATTGAGATTAATCTTTTCAGATCATTTATAAATTTTACGGGGGATGGTTATGATTGAAGTCCAAGCGAAAATATATCTGAAAATTAGATTTTATAAAACTTTTCGAAATGCAAGTTTCGGTCAAAAAATCATGATATATTATACACGAGTTTCGGTCAAAAAATCAAATTAAATCGGGGGCTATTCGCATTCAGACGAATGTTTTCAGATCATTTATAAATTTTACGGGGGAAGGTTATGATTGAATTCCATGCGAAAATTTATCTGAAAATTAGATTTTTTTAAACTTTTCGAAATGCAAGTTTCGGTCAAAAAATCATGATATACTTACACGAGTTTCGGTCAAAAAATCAAATTAAATCAGGGGCTATTCGCAATGAGACGAATCTTTTCAGATCATTTATAAATTTTACGGGGGAAGGTTATGATTGAAGTCCATGCAAAAATTTATCTTAAAATTAGATTTTATGAAACTTTTCGAAATGCAAGTTTCGGTCAAAAAATCATGATATACTATACACGAGTTTCGGTCAAAAAAATCAAATTAAATCGGGGGCTATTCGCATTGAGATGAATCTTTTCAGATCATTTATAAATTTTAAGGGGGATGGTTATGATTGAAGTCCAAGCGAAAATATATCTGAAAATTAGATTTTATGAAACTTTTCGAAATGCAAGTTTCGGTCAAAAAATCATGATATACTCTACACGAGTTTCGGTCAAAAAAATAAATTTAAATCGGGGGCTATTCGCAATGATACGAATCTTTTCAGATCATTTATAAATTTTACGGAGAAAGGTTATGATTGAAGTCCATGCAAAAATATATCTGAAAAATTAGATTTTATGATAATTTTCGAAATGCATGTTTCGGTCAAAAAATCATGATATACTATACACGAGTTTCGTTCAAAAAAATCAAATTAAATCGGGGGCTATTCGCAAAGATACAAATCTTTTCAGATCATTTATAAATTTAACAAGAGGAAGGTTATGATTGAAGTCCATGCAAAAATTTATCTGAAAATTAGATTTTTTTGAAACTTTTCGAAATGCAAGTTTCGGTCAAAAAATCATGATATACTATACACGAGTTTCGGTCAAAAAAATCAAATTAAATCGGGGGCTATCCGCATTGAGATTAATCTTTTCAGATCATTTATAAATTTTACGGGGGAAGGTTATGATTGAAGTCCATGCGAAAATATATCTGAAAATTAGATTTTATAAAACTTTTCGAAATGCAAGTTTCGGTCAAAAAATCATGATATATTATACACGAGTTTCGGTCAAAAAATCAAATTAAATCGGGGGCTATTCGCATTCAGACGAATTTTTTCAGATCATTTATAAATTTTACGGGGGAAGGTTATGATTGAATTCCATGCGAAAATTTATCTGAAAATTAGATTTTTTTAAACTTTTCGAAATGCAAGTTTCGGTCAAAAAATCATGATATACTTACACGAGTTTCGGTCAAAAAATCAAATTAAATCAGGGGCTATTCGCAATGAGACGAATCTTTTCAGATCATTTATAAATTTTACGGGGGAAGGTTATGATTGAAGTCCATGCAAAAATTTATCTTAAAATTAGATTTTATGAAACTTTTCGAAATGCAAGTTTCGGTCAAAAAATCATGATATACTATACACGAGTTTCGGTCAAAAAAATCAAATTAAATCGGGGGCTATTCGCATTGAGATGAATCTTTTCAGATCATTTATAAATTTTAAGGGGGATGGTTATGATTGAAGTCCAAGCGAAAATATATCTGAAAATTAGATTTTATGAAACTTTTCGAAATGCAAGTTTCGGTCAAAAAATCATGATATACTCTACACGAGTTTCGGTCAAAAAAATAAAATTAAATCGGGGGCTATTCGCAATGATACGAATCTTTTCAGATCATTTATAAATTTTACGGAGAAAGGTTATGATTGAAGTCCATGCAAAAATATATCTGAAAAATTAGATTTTATGATAATTTTCGAAATGCATGTTTCGGTCAAAAAATCATGATATACTATACACGAGTTTCGTTCAAAAAAATCAAATTAAATCGGGGGCTATTCGCAAAGATACAAATCTTTTCAGATCATTTATAAATTTAACAAGAGGAAGGTTATGATTGAAGTCCATGCAAAAATTTATCTGAAAATTAGATTTTTTTGAAACTTTTCGAAATGCAAGTTTCGGTCAAAAAATCATGATATACTATACACGAGTTTCGGTCAAAAAAATCAAATTAAATCGGGGGCTATCCGCATTGAGATTAATCTTTTCAGATCATTTATAAATTTTACGGGGGAAGGTTATGATTGAAGTCCATGCGAAAATATATCTGAAAATTAGATTTTATAAAACTTTTCGAAATGCAAGTTTCGGTCAAAAAATCATGATATATTATACACGAGTTTCGGTCAAAAAATCAAATTAAATCGGGGGCTATTCGCTTTCAGACGAATGTTTTCAGATCATATATAAATTTTACGGGGGAAGGTTATGATTGAATTCCATGCGAAAATTTATCTGAAAATTAGATTTTTTTAAACTTTTCGAAATGCAAGTTTCGGTCAAAAAATCATGATATACTTACACGAGTTTCGGTCAAAAAATCAAATTAAATCAGGGGTTATTCGCAATGAGACGAATCTTTTCATATCATTTATAAATTTTACGGGGGAAGGTTATGATTGAAGTCCATGCAAAAATTTATCTGAAAATTAGATTTTATGAAACTTTTCGAAATGCAAGTTTCGGTGAAAAAATCATGATATACTATACACGAGTTTCGGTCAAAAAAATAAAATTAAATCGGGGGCTATTCGCATTGAGATGAATCTTTTCAGATCATTTATAAATTTTAAGGGGGATGGTTTTGATTGAAGTCCAAGCGAAAATATATCTGAAAATTAGATTTTATGAAACTTTTCGAAATGCAAGTTTCGGTCAAAAAATCATGATATACTCTACATGAGTTTCGGTCAAAAAAATAAAATTAAATCGGGGGCTATTCGGAATGAGACGAATCTTTTAAGATCATTTATAAATTTTACGGAGGAAGGTTATGATTGAAGTCCATGCAAAAATATATCTGAAAAATTAGATTTTATGATAATTTTCGAAATGCATGTTTCGGTCAAAAAATCATGATATACTATACACGAGTTTCGTTCAAAAAAATCAAATTAAATCGGGGGCTATTCGCAAAGATACAAATCTTTTCAGATCATTTATAAATTTAACAGGGGAAGGTTATGATTGAAGTCCATGCAAAAATTTATCTGAAAATTAGATTTTTTTGAAACTTTTTGAAATGCAAGTTTCGGTCAAAAAATCATGATATACTATACACGAGTTTCGGTCAAAAAAATCAAATTAAATCGGGGGCTATTCGCAATGAGACGAATCTTTTCAAATCATTTATAAATTTTACGGGGGAAGGTTATGATTGAAGTCCATGAAAAAATTTATCTGAAAATTAGATTTTATGAAACTTTTCGAAATGCAAGTTTCGGTCAAAAAATAATGATATATTATACACGAGTTTCGGTCAAAAAATAATGATATATTATACACGAGTTTCGGTCAAAAAATCAAATTAAATCGGGGGCTATTCGCATTCAGACGAATGTTTTTAGATCATTTATAAATTTTACGGGGGAAGGTTATGATTGAATTCCATGCGAAAATTTATCTGAAAATTAGATTTTTTTAAACTTTTCGAAATGCAAGTTTCGGTCAAAAAATCATGATATACTTACACGAGTTTCGGTCAAAAAATCAAATTAAATCAGGGGCTATTCGCAATGAGACGAATCTTTTCAGATCATTTATAAATTTTACGGGGGAAGGTTATGATTGAAGTCCATGCAAAAATTTATCTGAAAATTAGATTTTATGAAACTTTTCGAAATGCAAGTTTCGGTCAAAAAATCATGATATACTATACACGAGTTTCGGTCAAAAAAATCAAATTAAATCGGGGGCTATTCGCATTGAGATGAATCTTTTCAGATCATTTATAAATTTTAAGGGGGATGGTTATGATTGAAGTCCAAGCGAAAATATATCTGAAAATTAGATTTTATGAAACTTTTCGAAATGCAAGTTTCGGTCAAAAAATCATGATATACTCTACACGAGTTTCGGTCAAAAAAATAAAATTAAATCGGGGGCTATTCGCAATGATACGAATCTTTTCAGATCATTTATAAATTTTACGGAGGAAGGTTATGATTGAAGTCCATGCAAAAATATATCTGAAAAATTAGATTTTATGATAATTTTCGAAATGCATGTTTCGGTCAAAAAATCATGATATACTATACACGAGTTTCGTTCAAAAAAATCAAATTAAATCGGGGGCTATTCGCAAAGATACAAATCTTTTCAGATCATTTATAAATTTAACAGGGGAAGGTTATGATTGAAGTCCATGCAAAAATTTATCTGAAAATTAGATTTTTTTGAAACTTTTCGAAATGCAAGTTTCGGTCAAAAAATCATGATATACTATACACGAGTTTCGGTCAAAAAAATCAAATTAAATCGGGGGCTATTCGCATTGAGATTAATCTTTTCAGATCATTTATAAATTTTACGGGGGATGGTTATGATTGAAGTCCAAGCGAAAATATATCTGAAAATTAGATTTTATAAAACTTTTCGAAATGCAAGTTTCGGTCAAAAAATCATGATATATTATACACGAGTTTCGGTCAAAAAATCAAATTAAATCGGGGGCTATTCGCATTCAGACGAATGTTTTCAGATCATTTATAAATTTTACGGGGGAAGGTTATGATTGAATTCCATGCGAAAATTTATCTGAAAATTAGATTTTTTTAAACTTTTCGAAATGCAAGTTTCGGTCAAAAAATCATGATATACTTACACGAGTTTCGGTCAAAAAATCAAATTAAATCAGGGGCTATTCGCAATGAGACGAATCTTTTCAGATCATTTATAAATTTTACGGGGGAAGGTTATGATTGAAGTCCATGCAAAAATTTATCTGAAAATTAGATTTTATGAAACTTTTCGAAATGCAAGTTTCGGTCAAAAAATCATGATATACTATACACGAGTTTCGGTCAAAAAAATCAAATTAAATCGGGGGCTATTCGCATTGAGATGAATCTTTTCAGATCATTTATAAATTTTAAGGGGGATGGTTATGATTGAAGTCCAAGCGAAAATATATCTGAAAATTAGATTTTATGAAACTTTTCGAAATGCAAGTTTCGGTCAAAAAATCATGATATACTCTACACGAGTTTCGGTCAAAAAAATAAAATTAAATCGGGGGCTATTCGCAATGATACGAATCTTTTCAGATCATTTATAAATTTTACGGAGGAAGGTTATGATTGAAGTCCATGCAAAAATATATCTGAAAAATTAGATTTTATGATAATTTTCGAAATGCATGTTTCGGTCAAAAAATCATGATATACTATACACGAGTTTCGTTCAAAAAAATCAAATTAAATCGGGGGCTATTCGCAAAGATACAAATCTTTTCAGATCATTTATAAATTTAACAGGGGAAGGTTATGATTGAAGTCCATGCAAAAATTTATCTGAAAATTAGATTTTTTTGAAACTTTTCGAAATGCAAGTTTCGGTCAAAAAATCATGATATACTATACACGAGTTTCGGTCAAAAAAATCAAATTAAATCGGGGGCTATTCGCATTGAGATTAATCTTTTCAGATCATTTATAAATTTTACGGGGGATGGTTATGATTGAAGTCCAAGCGAAAATATATCTGAAAATTAGATTTTATAAAACTTTTCGAAATGCAAGTTTCGGTCAAAAAATCATGATATATTATACACGAGTTTCGGTCAAAAAATCAAATTAAATCGGGGGCTATTCGCATTCAGACGAATGTTTTCAGATCATTTATAAATTTTACGGGGGAAGGTTATGATTGAATTCCATGCGAAAATTTATCTGAAAATTAGATTTTTTTAAACTTTTCGAAATGCAAGTTTCGGTCAAAAAATCATGATATACTTACACGAGTTTCGGTCAAAAAATCAAATTAAATCAGGGGCTATTCGCAATGAGACGAATCTTTTCAGATCATTTATAAATTTTACGGGGGAAGGTTATGATTGAAGTCCATGCAAAAATTTATCTGAAAATTAGATTTTATGAAACTTTTCGAAATGCAAGTTTCGGTCAAAAAATCATGATATACTATACACGAGTTTCGGTCAAAAAAATCAAATTAAATCGGGGGCTATTCGCATTGAGATGAATCTTTTCAGATCATTTATAAATTTTAAGGGGGATGGTTATGATTGAAGTCCAAGCGAAAATATATCTGAAAATTAGATTTTATGAAACTTTTCGAAATGCAAGTTTCGGTCAAAAAATCATGATATACTCTACACGAGTTTCGGTCAAAAAAATAAAATTAAATCGGGGGCTATTCGCAATGATACGAATCTTTTCAGATCATTTATAAATTTTACGGAGGAAGGTTATGATTGAAGTCCATGCAAAAATATATCTGAAAAATTAGATTTTATGATAATTTTCGAAATGCATGTTTCGGTCAAAAAATCATGATATACTATACACGAGTTTCGTTCAAAAAAATCAAATTAAATCGGGGGCTATTCGCAAAGATACAAATCTTTTCAGATCATTTATAAATTTAACAGGGGAAGGTTATGATTGAAGTCCATGCAAAAATTTATCTGAAAATTAGATTTTTTTGAAACTTTTCGAAATGCAAGTTTCGGTCAAAAAATCATGATATACTATACACGAGTTTCGGTCAAAAAAATCAAATTAAATCGGGGGCTATTCGCATTGAGATTAATCTTTTCAGATCATTTATAAATTTTACGGGGGATGGTTATAATTGAAGTCCAAGCGAAAATATATCTGAAAATTAGATTTTATAAAACTTTTCGAAATGCAAGTTTCGGTCAAAAAATCATGATATATTATACACGAGTTTCGGTCAAAAAATCAAATTAAATCGGGGGCTATTCGCATTCAGACGAATGTTTTCAGATCATTTATAAATTTTACGGGGGAAGGTTATGATTGGATTCCATGCGAAAATTTATCTGAAAATTAGATTTTTTTAAACTTTTCGAAATGCAAGTTTCGGTCAAAAAATCATGATATACTTACACGAGTTTCGGTCAAAAAATCAAATTAAATCAGGGGCTATTCGCAATGAGACGAATCTTTTCGATTCATTTATAAATTTTACGGGGGAAGGTTATGATTGAAGTCCATGCAAAAATATATCTGAAAATTAGATTTTATAAAACTTTTCGAAATGCAAGTTTCGGTCAAAAAATCATGATATATTATACACGAGTTTCGGTCAAAAAATCAAATTAAATCGGGGGCTATTCGCATTCAGACGAATGTTTTCAGATCATTTATAAATTTTACGGGGGAAGGTTATGATTGAAGTCCTTGCAAAAATTTATCTGAAAATTAGATTTTTTTAAACTTTTCGAAATGCAAGTTTCAGTCAAAAAATCATGATATACTATACACGAGTTTCGGTCAAAAAATCAAATTAAATCGGGGGCTATTCGCATTCAGACGAATCTTTTCAGATCATTTATAAATTTTACGGGGGAAGGTTATGATTGAAGTCCATGCGAAAATTTATCTGAAAAATTAGATTTTATGATAATTTTCGAAATGCATGTTTCGGTCAAAAAATCATGATATACTATACACGAGTTTCGGTCAAAAAAATCAAATTAAATCGGGGGCTATTCGCAAAGATACAAATCTTTTCAGATCATTTATAAATTTAACAGGGGAAGGTTATGATTGAAGTCCATGCAAAAATTTATCTGAAAATTAGACTTTTTTGAAACTTTTCGAAATGCAAGTTTCAGTCAAAAAATCATGATATACTATACACGAGTTTCGGTCAAAAAAATCAAATTAAATCGGGGGCTATCCGCATTGAGATTAATCTTTTCAGATCATTTATAAATTTTACGGGGGAAGGTTATGATTGAAGTCCATGCGAAAATATATCTGAAAATTAGATTTTATAAAACTTTTCGAAATGCAAGTTTCGGTCAAAAAATCATGATATATTATACACGAGTTTCGGTCAAAAGATCAAATTAAATCGGGGGCTATTCGCATTCAGACGAATGTTTTCAGATCATTTATAAATTTTACGGGGGAAGGTTATGATTGAAGTCCATGCAAAAATTTATCTGAAAATTAGATTTTTTTAAACTTTTCGAAATGCAAGTTTCAGTCAAAAAATCATGATATACTATACACGAGTTTCGGTCAAAAAATCAAATTAAATCGGGGGCTATTCGCATTCAGACGAATCTTTTCAGATCATTTATAAATTTTACGGGGGAAGGTTATGATTGAAGTCCATGCGAAAATTTATCTGAAAATTAGATTTTATGAAACTTTTCGAAATGCAAGTTTCGGTCAAAAAATCATGATATACTATACACGAGTTTCGGTCAAAAAAATCAAATTAAATCGGGGGCTATTCGCATTGAGATGAATCTTTTCAGATCATTTATAAATTTTAAGGGGGATGGTTATGATTGAATTCCAAGCGAAAATATATCTGAAAATTAGATTTTATGAAACTTTTCGAAATGCAAGTTTCGGTCAAAAAATCATGATATACTCTACACGAGTTTCGGTCAAAAAAATAAAATTAAATCGGGGGCTATTCGCAATGATACGAATCTTTTCAGATCATTTATAAATTTTACGGAGGAAGGTTATGATTGAAGTCCATGCGAAAATATATCTGAAAATTAGATTTTATAAAACTTTTCGAAATGCAAGTTTCGGTCAAAAAATCATGATATATTATACACGAGTTTCGGTCAAAAGATCAAATTAAATCGGGGGCTATTCGCATTCAGACGAATGTTTTCAGATCATTTATAAATTTTACGGGGGAAGGTTATGATTGAAGTCCATGCAAAAATTTATCTGAAAATTAGATTTTTTTAAACTTTTCGAAATGCAAGTTTCAGTCAAAAAATCATGATATACTATACACGAGTTTCGGTCAAAAAATCAAATTAAATCGGGGGCTATTCGCATTCAGACGAATCTTTTCAGATCATTTATAAATTTTACGGGGGAAGGTTATGATTGAAGTCCATGCGAAAATTTATCTGAAAATTAGATTTTATGAAACTTTTCGAAATGCAAGTTTCGGTCAAAAAATCATGATATACTATACACGAGTTTCGGTCAAAAAAATCAAATTAAATCGGGGGCTATTCGCATTGAGATAAATCCTTTCAGATCATTTATAAATTTTAAGGGGGATGGTTATGATTGAAGTCCAAGCGAAAATATATCTGAAAATTAGATTTTATGAAACTTTTCGAAATGCAAGTTTCGGTCAAAAAATCATGATATACTCTACACGAGTTTCGGTCAAAAAAATAAAATTAAATCGGGGGCTATTCGCAATGATACGAATCTTTTAAGATCATTTATAAATTTTACGGAGGAAGGTTATGATTGAAGTCCATGCGAAAATATATCTGAAAATTAGATTTTATAAAACTTTTCGAAATGCAAGTTTCGGTCAAAAAATCATGATATATTATACACGAGTTTCGGTCAAAAGATCAAATTAAATCGGGGGCTATTCGCATTCAGACGAATGTTTTCAGATCATTTATAAATTTTACGGGGGAAGGTTATGATTGAAGTCCATGCAAAAATTTATCTGAAAATTAGATTTTTTTAAACTTTTCGAAATGCAAGTTTCAGTCAAAAAATCATGATATACTATACACAAGTTTCGGTCAAAAAATCAAATTAAATCGGGGGCTATTCGCATTCAGACGAATCTTTTTAGATCATTTATAAATTTTACGGGGGAAGGTTATGATTGAAGTCCATGCGAAAATTTATCTGAAAATTAGATTTTATGAAACTTTTCGAAATGCAAGTTTCGGTCAAAAAATCATGATATACTATACACGAGTTTCGGTTAAAAAATCAAATTAAATCGGGGGCTATTCGCATTGAGATGAATCTTTTCAGATCATTTATAAATTTTAAGGGGAATGGTTATGATTGAAGTCCAAGCGAAAATATATCTGAAAATTAGATTTTATGAAACTTTTCGAAATGCAAGTTTCGGTCAAAAAATCATGATATACTCTACACGAGTTTCGGTCAAAAAAAATAAAATTAAATCGGGGGCTATTCGCAATGATACGAATCTTTTCAGATCATTTATAAATTTTACGGAGGAAGGTTATGATTGAAGTCCATGCAAAAATATATCTGAAAAATTAGATTTTATGATAATTTTCGAAATGCATGTTTCGGTCAAAAAATCATGATATACTATACACGAGTTTCGTTCAAAAAAATCAAATTAAATCGGGGGCTATTCGCAAAGATACAAATCTTTTCAGATCATTTATAAATTTAACAGGGGAAGGTTATGATTGAAGTCCATGCAAAAATTTATCTGAAAATTAGATTTTTTTGAAACTTTTCGAAATGCAAGTTTCAGTCAAAAAATCATGATATACTATACACGAGTTTCGGTCAAAAAAATCAAATTAAATCGGGGGCTATCCGCATTGAGATTAATCTTTTCAGATCATTTATAAATTTTACGGGGGAAGGTTATGATTGAAGTCCATGCGAAAATATATCTGAAAATTAGATTTTATAAAACTTTTCGAAATGCAAGTTTCGGTCAAAAAATCATGATATATTATACACGAGTTTCGGTCAAAAGATCAAATTAAATCGGGGGCTATTCGCATTCAGACGAATGTTTTCAGATCATTTATAAATTTTACGAGGGAAGGTTATGATTGAAGTCCATGCAAAAATTTATCTGAAAATTAGATTTTTTTAAACTTTTCGAAATGCAAGTTTCAGTCAAAAAATCATGATATACTATACACGAGTTTCGGTCAAAAAATCAAATTAAATCGGGGGCTATTCGCATTCAGACGAATCTTTTCAGATCATTTATAAATTTTACGGGGGAAGGTTATGATTGAAGTCCATGCGAAAATTTATCTGAAAATTAGATTTTATGAAACTTTTCGAAATGCAAGTTTCGGTCAAAAAATCATGATATACTATACACGAGTTTCGGTCAAAAAAATCAAATTAAATCGGGGGCTATTCGCATTGAGATAAATCCTTTCAGATCATTTATAAATTTTAAGGGGGATGGTTATGATTGAAGTCCAAGCGAAAATATATCTGAAAATTAGATTTTATGAAACTTTTCGAAATGCAAGTTTCGGTCAAAAAATCATGATATACTCTACACGAGTTTCGGTCAAAAAAATAAAATTAAATCGGGGGCTATTCGCAATGATACGAATCTTTTAAGATCATTTATAAATTTTACGGAGGAAGGTTATGATTGAAGTCCATGCGAAAATATATCTGAAAATTAGATTTTATAAAACTTTTCGAAATGCAAGTTTCGGTCAAAAAATCATGATATATTATACACGTGTTTCGGTCAAAAGATCAAATTAAATCGGGGGCTATTCGCATTCAGACGAATGTTTTCAGATCATTTATAAATTTTACGGGGGAAGGTTATGATTGAAGTCCATGCAAAAATTTATCTGAAAATTAGATTTTTTTAAACTTTTCGAAATGCAAGTTTCAGTCAAAAAATCATGATATACTATACACGAGTTTCGGTCAAAAAATCAAATTAAATCGGGGGCTATTCGCATTCAGACGAATCTTTTCAGATCATTTATAAATTTTACGGGGGAAGGTTATGATTGAAGTCCATGCGAAAATTTATCTGAAAATTAGATTTTATGAAACTTTTCGAAATGCAAGTTTCGGTCAAAAAATCATGATATACTATACACGAGTTTCGGTTAAAAAATCAAATTAAATCGGGGGCTATTCGCATTGAGATGAATCTTTTCAGATCATTTATAAATTTTAAGGGGGATGGTTATGATTGAAGTCCAAGCGAAAATATATCTGAAAATTAGATTTTATGAAACTTTTCGAAATGCAAGTTTCGGTCAAAAAATCATGATATACTCTACACGAGTTTCGGTCAAAAAAAATAAAATTAAATCGGGGGCTATTCGCAATGATACGAATCTTTTCAGATCATTTATAAATTTTACGGAGGAAGGTTATGATTGAAGTCCATGCAAAATTATATCTGAAAAATTAGATTTTATGATAATTTTCGAAATGCATGTTTCGGTCAAAAAATCATGATATACTATACACGAGTTTCGTTCAAAAAAATCAAATTAACTCGGGGGCTATTCGCAAAGATACAAATCTTTTCAGATCATTTATAAATTTAACAGGGGAAGGTTATGATTGAAGTCCATGCAAAAATTTATCTGAAAATTAGATTTTTTTGAAACTTTTCGAAATGCAAGTTTCAGTCAAAAAATCATGATATACTATACACGATTTTCGGTCAAAAAAATCAAATTAAATCGGGGGCTATCCGCATTGAGATTAATCTTTTCAGATCATTTATAAATTTTACGGGGGAAGGTTATGATTGAAGTCCATGCGAAAATATATCTGAAAATTAGATTTTATAAAACTTTTCGAAATGCAAGTTTCGGTCAAAAAATCATGATATATTATACACGAGTTTCGGTCAAAAGATCAAATTAAATCGGGGGCTATTCGCATTCAGACGAATGTTTTCAGATCATTTATAAATTTTACGGGGGAAGGTTATGATTGAAGTCCATGCAAAAATTTATCTGAAAATTAGATTTTTTTAAACTTTTCGAAATGCAAGTTTCAGTCAAAAAATCATGATATACTATACACGAGTTTCGGTCAAAAAATCAAATTAAATCGGGGGCTATTCGCATTCAGACGAATCTTTTCAGATCATTTATAAATTTTACGGGGGAAGGTTATGATTGAAGTCCATGCAAAAATTTATCTGAAAATTAGATTTTTTTAAACTATTCGAAATGCAAGTTTCAGTCAAAAAATCATGATATACTATACACGAGTTTCGGTCAAAAAATCAAATTAAATCGGGGGCTATTCGCATTCAGACGAATCTTTTCAGATCATTTATAAATTTTACGGGGGAAGGTTATGATTGAAGTCCATGCGAAAATTTATCTGAAAATTAGATTTTATGAAACTTTTCGAAATGCAAGTTTCGGTCAAAAAATCATGATATACTATACACGAGTTTCGGTTAAAAAATCAAATTAAATCGGGGGCTATTCGCATTGAGATGAATCTTTTCAGATCATTTATAAATTTTAAGGGGGATGGTTATGATTGAAGTCCAAGCGAAAATATATCTGAAAATTAGATTTTATGAAACTTTTCGAAATGCAAGTTTCGGTCAAAAAATCATGATATACTCTACACGAGTTTCGGTCAAAAAAAATAAAATTAAATCGGGGGCTATTCGCAATGATACGAATCTTTTCAGATCATTTATAAATTTTACGGAGGAAGGTTATGATTGAAGTCCATGCAAAATTATATCTGAAAAATTAGATTTTATGATAATTTTCGAAATGCATGTTTCGGTCAAAAAATCATGATATACTATACACGAGTTTCGTTCAAAAAAATCAAATTAACTCGGGGGCTATTCGCAAAGATACAAATCTTTTCAGATCATTTATAAATTTAACAGGGGAAGGTTATGATTGAAGTCCATGCAAAAATTTATCTGAAAATTAGATTTTTTTGAAACTTTTCGAAATGCAAGTTTCAGTCAAAAAATCATGATATACTATACACGATTTTCGGTCAAAAAAATCAAATTAAATCGGGGGCTATCCGCATTGAGATTAATCTTTTCAGATCATTTATAAATTTTACGGGGGAAGGTTATGATTGAAGTCCATGCGAAAATATATCTGAAAATTAGATTTTATAAAACTTTTCGAAATGCAAGTTTCGGTCAAAAAATCATGATATATTATACACGAGTTTCGGTCAAAAGATCAAATTAAATCGGGGGCTATTCGCATTCAGACGAATGTTTTCAGATCATTTATAAATTTTACGGGGGAAGGTTATGATTGAAGTCCATGCAAAAATTTATCTGAAAATTAGATTTTTTTAAACTTTTCGAAATGCAAGTTTCAGTCAAAAAATCATGATATACTATACACGAGTTTCGGTCAAAAAATCAAATTAAATCGGGGGCTATTCGCATTCAGACGAATCTTTTCAGATCATTTATAAATTTTACGGGGGAAGGTTATGATTGAAGTCCATGCAAAAATTTATCTGAAAATTAGATTTTTTTAAACTATTCGAAATGCAAGTTTCAGTCAAAAAATCATGATATACTATACACGAGTTTCGGTCAAAAAATCAAATTAAATCGGGGGCTATTCGCATTCAGACGAATCTTTTCAGATCATTTATAAATTTTACGGGGGAAGGTTATGATTGAAGTCCATGCGAAAATTTATCTGAAAATTAGATTTTATGAAACTTTTCGAAATGCAAGTTTCGGTCAAAAAATCATGATATACTATACACGAGTTTCGGTTAAAAAATCAAATTAAATCGGGGGCTATTCGCATTGAGATGAATCTTTTCAGATCATTTATAAATTTTAAGGGGGATGGTTATGATTGAAGTCCAAGCGAAAATATATCTGAAAATTAGATTTTATGAAACTTTTCGAAATGCAAGTTTCGGTCAAAAAATCATGATATACTCTACACGAGTTTCGGTCAAAAAAAATAAAATTAAATCGGGGGCTATTCGCAATGATACGAATCTTTTCAGATCATTTATAAATTTTACGGAGGAAGGTTATGATTGAAGTCCATGCAAAAATATATCTGAAAAATTAGATTTTATGATAATTTTCGAAATGCATGTTTCGGTCAAAAAATCATGATATACTATACACGAGTTTCGTTCAAAAAAATCAAATTAACTCGGGGGCTATTCGCAAAGATACAAATCTTTTCAGATCATTTATAAATTTAACAGGGGAAGGTTATGATTGAAGTCCATGCAAAAATTTATCTGAAAATTAGATTTTTTTGAAACTTTTCGAAATGCAAGTTTCAGTCAAAAAATCATGATATACTATACACGAGTTTCGGTCAAAAAAATCAAATTAAATCGGGGGCTATCCGCATTGAGATTAATCTTTTCAGATCATTTATAAATTTTACGGGGGAAGGTTATGATTGAAGTCCATGCGAAAATATATCTGAAAATTAGATTTTATAAAACTTTTCGAAATGCAAGTTTCGGTCAAAAAATCATGATATATTATACACGAGTTTCGGTCAAAAGATCAAATTAAATCGGGGGCTATTCGCATTCAGACGAATGTTTTCAGATCATTTATAAATTTTACGGGGGAAGGTTATGATTGAAGTCCATGCAAAAATTTATCTGAAAATTAGATTTTTTTAAACTTTTTGAAATGCAAGTTTCAGTCAAAAAATCATGATATACTATACACGAGTTTCGGTCAAAAAATCAAATTAAATCGGGGGCTATTCGCATTCAGACGAATCTTTTCAGATCATTTATAAATTTTACGGGGGAAGGTTATGATTGAAGTCCATGCGAAAATTTATCTGAAAATTAGATTTTATGAAACTTTTCGAAATGCAAGTTTCGGTCAAAAAATCATGATATACTATACACGAGTTTCGGTTAAAAAATCAAATTAAATCGGGGGCTATTCGCATTTGAGATGAATCTTTTCAGATCATTTATAAATTTTAAGGGGGATGGTTATGATTGAAGTCCAAGCGAAAATATATCTGAAAATTAGATTTTATGAAACTTTTCGAAATGCAAGTTTCGGTCAAAAAATCATGATATACTCTACACGAGTTTCGGTCAAAAAAAATAAAATTAAATCGGGGGCTATTCGCAATGATACGAATCTTTTCAGATCATTTATAAATTTTACGGAGGAAGGTTATGATTGAAGTCCATGCAAAAATATATCTGAAAAATTAGATTTTATGATAATTTTCGAAATGCATGTTTCGGTCAAAAAATCATGATATACTATACACGAGTTTCGTTCAAAAAAATCAAATTAACTCGGGGGCTATTCGCAAAGATACAAATCTTTTCAGATCATTTATAAATTTAACAGGGGAAGGTTATGATTGAAGTCCATGCAAAAATTTATCTGAAAATTAGATTTTTTTGAAACTTTTCGAAATGCAAGTTTCAGTCAAAAAATCATGATATACTATACACGAGTTTCGGTCAAAAAAATCAAATTAAATCGGGGGCTATCCGCATTGAGATTAATCTTTTCAGATCATTTATAAATTTTACGGGGGAAGGTTATGATTGAAGTCCATGCGAAAATATATCTGAAAATTAGATTTTATAAAACTTTTCGAAATGCAAGTTTCGGTCAAAAAATCATGATATATTATACACGAGTTTCGGTCAAAAGATCAAATTAAATCGGGGGCTATTCGCATTCAGACGAATGTTTTCAGATCATTTATAAATTTTACGGGGGAAGGTTATGATTGAAGTCCATGCAAAAATTTATCTGAAAATTAGATTTTTTTAAACTTTTCGAAATGCAAGTTTCAGTCAAAAAATCATGATATACTATACACGAGTTTCGGTCAAAAAATCAAATTAAATCGGGGGCTATTCGCATTCAGACGAATCTTTTCAGATCATTTATAAATTTTACGGGGGAAGGTTATGATTGAAGTCCATGCGAAAATTTATCTGAAAATTAGATTTTATGAAACTTTTCGAAATGCAAGTTTCGGTCAAAAAATCATGATATACTATACACGAGTTTCGGTCAAAAAAATCAAATTAAATCGGGGGCTATTCGCATTGAGATGAATCTTTTCAGATCATTTATAAATTTTAAGGGGGATGGTTATGATTGAAGTCCAAGCGAAAATATATCTGAAAATTAGATTTTATGAAACTTTTCGAAATGCAAGTTTCGGTCAAAAAATCATGATATACTCTACACGAGTTTCGGTCAAAAAAATAAAATTAAATCGGGGGCTATTCGCAATGATACGAATCTTTTCAGATCATTTATAAATTTTACGGAGGAAGGTTATGATTGAAGTCCATGCGAAAATATATCTGAAAATTAGATTTTATAAAACTTTTCGAAATGCAAGTTTCGGTCAAAAAATCATGATATATTATACACGAGTTTCGGTCAAAAGATCAAATTAAATCGGGGGCTATTCGCATTCAGACGAATGTTTTCAGATCATTTATAAATTTTACGGGGGAAGGTTATGATTGAAGTCCATGCAAAAATTTATCTGAAAATTAGATTTTTTTAAACTTTTCGAAATGCAAGTTTCGGTCAAAAAATCATGATATACTATACACGAGTTTCGGTCAAAAAATCAAATTAAATCGGGGGCTATTCGCATTCAGACGAATCTTTTCAGATCATTTATAAATTTTACGGGGGAAGGTTATGATTGAAGTCCATGCGAAAATTTATCTGAAAATTAGATTTTATGAAACTTTTCGAAATGCAAGTTTCGGTCAAAAAATCATGATATACTATACACGAGTTTCGGTTAAAAAATCAAATTAAATCGGGGGCTATTCGCATTGAGATGAATCTTTTCAGATCATTTATAAATTTTAAGGGGGATGGTTATGATTGAAGTCCAAGCGAAAATATATCTGAAAATTAGATTTGATGAAACTTTTCGAAATGCAAGTTTCGGTCAAAAAATCATGATATACTCTACACGAGTTTCGGTCAAAAAAAATAAAATTAAATCGGGGGCTATTCGCAATGATACGAATCTTTTCAGATCATTTATAAATTTTACGGAGGAAGGTTATGATTGAAGTCCATGCAAAAATATATCTGAAAAATTAGATTTTATGATAATTTTCGAAATGCATGTTTCGGTCAAAAAATCATGATATACTATACACGAGTTTCGTTCAAAAAAATCAAATTAAATCGGGGGTTATTCGCAAAGATACAAATCTTTTCAGATCATTTATAAATTTAACAGGGGAAGGTTAAGATTGAAGTCCATGCAAAAATTTATCTGAAAATTAGATTTTTTTGAAACTTTTCGAAATGCAAGTTTCAGTCAAAAAATCATGATATACTTATACACGAGTTTCGGTCAAAAAAATCAAATTAAATCGGGGGCTATCCGCATTGAGATTAATCTTTTCAGATCATTTATAAATTTTACGGGGGAAGGTTATGATTGAAGTCCATGCGAAAATATATCTGAAAATTATATTTTATAAAACTTTTCGAAATGCAAGTTTCGGTCAAAAAATCATGATATATTATACACGAGTTTCGGTCAAAAGATCAAATTAAATCGGGGGCTATTCGCATTCAGACGAATGTTTTCAGATCATTTATAAATTTTACGGGGGAAGGTTATGATTGAAGTCCATGCAAAAATTTATCTGAAAATTAGATTTTTTTAAACTTTTCGAAATGCAAGTTTCAGTCAAAAAATCATGATATACTATACACGAGTTTCGGTCAAAAAATCAAATTAAATCGGGGGCTATTCGCATTCAGACGAATCTTTTCAGATCATTTATAAATTTTACGGGGGAAGGTTATGATTGAAGTCCATGCGAAAATTTATCTGAAAATTAGATTTTATGAAACTTTTCGAAATGCAAGTTTCGGTCAAAAAATCATGATATACTATACACGAGTTTCGGTCAAAAAAATCAAATTAAATCGGGGGCTATTCGCATTGAGATGAATCTTTTCAGATCATTTATAAATTTTAAGGGGGATGGTTATGATTGAAGTCCAAGCGAAAATATATCTGAAAATTAGATTTTATGAAACTTTTCGAAATGCAAGTTTCGGTCAAAAAATCATGATATACTCTACACGAGTTTCGGTCAAAAAAATAAAATTAAATCGGGGGCTATTCGCAATGATACGAATCTTTTCAGATCATTTATAAATTTTACGGAGGAAGGTTATGATTGAAGTCCATGCGAAAATATATCTGAAAATTAGATTTTATAAAACTTTTCGAAATGCAAGTTTCGGTCAAAAAATCATGATATATTATACACGAGTTTCGGTCAAAAGATCAAATTAAATCGGGGGCTATTCGCATTCAGACGAATGTTTTCAGATCATTTATAAATTTTACGGGGGAAGGTTATGATTGAAGTCCATGCAAAAATTTATCTGAAAATTAGATTTTTTTAAACTTTTCGAAATGCAAGTTTCAGTCAAAAAATCATGATATACTATACACGAGTTTCGGTCAAAAAATCAAATTAAATCGGGGGCTATTCGCATTCAGACGAATCTTTTCAGATCATTTATAAATTTTACGGGGGAAGGTTATGATTGAAGTCCATGCGAAAATTTATCTGAAAATTAGATTTTATGAAACTTTTCGAAATGCAAGTTTCGGTCAAAAAATCATGATATACTATACACGAGTTTCGGTCAAAAAAATCAAATTAAATCGGGGGCTATTCGCATTGAGATGAATCTTTTCAGATCATTTATAAATTTTAAGGGGGATGGTTATGATTGAAGTCCAAGCGAAAATATATCTGAAAATTAGATTTTATGAAACTTTTCGAAATGCAAGTTTCGGTCAAAAAATCATGATATACTCTACACGAGTTTCGGTCAAAAAAATAAAATTAAATCGGGGGCTATTCGCAATGATACGAATCTTTTCAGATCATTTATAAATTTTACGGAGGAAGGTTATGATTGAAGTCCATGCGAAAATATATCTGAAAATTAGATTTTATAAAACTTTTCGAAATGCAAGTTTCGGTCAAAAAATCATGATATATTATACACGAGTTTCGGTCAAAAGATCAAATTAAATCGGGGGCTATTCGCATTCAGACGAATGTTTTCAGATCATTTATAAATTTTACGGGGGAAGGTTATGATTGAAGTCCATGCAAAAATTTATCTGAAAATTAGATTTTTTTAAACTTTTCGAAATGCAAGTTTCAGTCAAAAAATCATGATATACTATACACGAGTTTCGGTCAAAAAATCAAATTAAATCGGGGGCTATTCGCATTCAGACGAATCTTTTCAGATCATTTATAAATTTTACGGGGGAAGGTTATGATTGAAGTCCATGCGAAAATTTATCTGAAAATTAGATTTTATGAAACTTTTCGAAATGCAAGTTTCGGTCAAAAAATCATGATATACTATACACGAGTTTCGGTTAAAAAATCAAATTAAATCGGGGGCTATTCGCATTGAGATGAATCTTTTCAGATCATTTATAAATTTTAAGGGGGATGGTTATGATTGAAGTCCAAGCGAAAATATATCTGAAAATTAGATTTGATGAAACTTTTCGAAATGCAAGTTTCGGTCAAAAAATCATGATATACTCTACACGAGTTTCGGTCAAAAAAAATAAAATTAAATCGGGGGCTATTCGCAATGATACGAATCTTTTCAGATCATTTATAAATTTTACGGAGGAAGGTTATGATTGAAGTCCATGCAAAAATATATCTGAAAAATTAGATTTTATGATAATTTTCGAAATGCATGTTTCGGTCAAAAAATCATGATATACTATACACGAGTTTCGTTCAAAAAAATCAAATTAAATCGGGGGTTATTCGCAAAGATACAAATCTTTTCAGATCATTTATAAATTTAACAGGGGAAGGTTATGATTGAAGTCCATGCAAAAATTTATCTGAAAATTAGATTTTTTTGAAACTTTTCGAAATGCAAGTTTCAGTCAAAAAATCATGATATACTATACACGAGTTTCGGTCAAAAAAATCAAATTAAATCGGGGGCTATCCGCATTGAGATTAATCTTTTCAGATCATTTATAAATTTTACGGGGGAAGGTTATGATTGAAGTCCATGCGAAAATATATCTGAAAATTATATTTTATAAAACTTTTCGAAATGCAAGTTTCGGTCAAAAAATCATGATATATTATACACGAGTTTCGGTCAAAAGATCAAATTAAATCGGGGGCTATTCGCATTCAGACGAATGTTTTCAGATCATTTATAAATTTTACGGGGGAAGGTTATGATTGAAGTCCATGCAAAAATTTATCTGAAAATTAGATTTTTTTAAACTTTTCGAAATGCAAGTTTCAGTCAAAAAATCATGATATACTATACACGAGTTTCGGTCAAAAAATCAAATTAAATCGGGGGCTATTCGCATTCAGACGAATCTTTTCAGATCATTTATAAATTTTACGGGGGAAGGTTATGATTGAAGTCCATGCGAAAATTTATCTGAAAATTAGATTTTATGAAACTTTTCGAAATGCAAGTTTCGGTCAAAAAATCATGATATACTATACACGAGTTTCGGTCAAAAAAATCAAATTAAATCGGGGGCTATTCGCATTGAGATGAATCTTTTCAGATCATTTATAAATTTTAAGGGGGATGGTTATGATTGAAGTCCAAGCGAAAATATATCTGAAAATTAGATTTTATGAAACTTTTCGAAATGCAAGTTTCGGTCAAAAAATCATGATATACTCTACACGAGTTTCGGTCAAAAAAATAAAATTAAATCGGGGGCTATTCGCAATGATACGAATCTTTTCAGATCATTTATAAATTTTACGGAGGAAGGTTATGATTGAAGTCCATGCGAAAATATATCTGAAAATTAGATTTTATAAAACTTTTCGAAATGCAAGTTTCGGTCAAAAAATCATGATATATTATACACGAGTTTCGGTCAAAAGATCAAATTAAATCGGGGGCTATTCGCATTCAGACGAATGTTTTCAGATCATTTATAAATTTTACGGGGGAAGGTTATGATTGAAGTCCATGCAAAAATTTATCTGAAAATTAGATTTTTTTAAACTTTTCGAAATGCAAGTTTCAGTCAAAAAATCATGATATACTATACACGAGTTTCGGTCAAAAAATCAAATTAAATCGGGGGCTATTCGCATTCAGACGAATCTTTTCAGATCATTTATAAATTTTACGGGGGAAGGTTATGATTGAAGTCCATGCGAAAATTTATCTGAAAATTAGATTTTATGAAACTTTTCGAAATGCAAGTTTCGGTCAAAAAATCATGATATACTCTACACGAGTTTCGGTCAAAAAAAATAAAATTAAATCGGGGGCTATTCGCAATGATACGAATCTTTTCAGATCATTTATAAATTTTACGGAGGAAGGTTATGATTGAAGTCCATGCAAAAATATATCTGAAAAATTAGATTTTATGATAATTTTCGAAATGCATGTTTCGGTCAAAAAATCATGATATACTATACACGAGTTTCGTTCAAAAAAATCAAATTAAATCGGGGGTTATTCGCAAAGATACAAATCTTTTCAGATCATTTATAAATTTAACAGGGGAAGGTTATGATTGAAGTCCATGCAAAAATTTATCTGAAAATTAGATTTTTTTGAAACTTTTCGAAATGCAAGTTTCAGTCAAAAAATCATGATATACTATACACGAGTTTCGGTCAAAAAAATCAAATTAAATCGGGGGCTATCCGCATTGAGATTAATCTTTTCAGATCATTTATAAATTTTACGGGGGAAGGTTATGATTGAAGTCCATGCGAAAATATATCTGAAAATTATATTTTATAAAACTTTTCGAAATGCAAGTTTCGGTCAAAAAATCATGATATATTATACACGAGTTTCGGTCAAAAGATCAAATTAAATCGGGGGCTATTCGCATTCAGACGAATGTTTTCAGATCATTTATAAATTTTACGGGGGAAGGTTATGATTGAAGTCCATGCAAAAATTTATCTGAAAATTAGATTTTTTTAAACTTTTCGAAATGCAAGTTTCAGTCAAAAAATCATGATATACTATACACGAGTTTCGGTCAAAAAATCAAATTAAATCGGGGGCTATTCGCATTCAGACGAATCTTTTCAGATCATTTATAAATTTTACGGGGGAAGGTTATGATTGAAGTCCATGCGAAAATTTATCTGAAAATTAGATTTTATGAAACTTTTCGAAATGCAAGTTTCGGTCAAAAAATCATGATATACTATACACGAGTTTCGGTCAAAAAAATCAAATTAAATCGGGGGCTATTCGCATTGAGATGAATCTTTTCAGATCATTTATAAATTTTAAGGGGGATGGTTATGATTGAAGTCCAAGCGAAAATATATCTGAAAATTAGATTTTATGAAACTTTTCGAAATGCAAGTTTCGGTCAAAAAATCATGATATACTCTACACGAGTTTCGGTCAAAAAAATAAAATTAAATCGGGGGCTATTCGCAATGATACGAATCTTTTCAGATCATTTATAAATTTTACGGAGGAAGGTTATGATTGAAGTCCATGCGAAAATATATCTGAAAATTAGATTTTATAAAACTTTTCGAAATGCAAGTTTCGGTCAAAAAATCATGATATATTATACACGAGTTTCGGTCAAAAGATCAAATTAAATCGGGGGCTATTCGCATTCAGACGAATGTTTTCAGATCATTTATAAATTTTACGGGGGAAGGTTATGATTGAAGTCCATGCAAAAATTTATCTGAAAATTAGATTTTTTTAAACTTTTCGAAATGCAAGTTTCAGTCAAAAAATCATGATATACTATACACGAGTTTCGGTCAAAAAATCAAATTAAATCGGGGGCTATTCGCATTCAGACGAATCTTTTCAGATCATTTATAAATTTTACGGGGGAAGGTTATGATTGAAGTCCATGCGAAAATTTATCTGAAAATTAGATTTTATGAAACTTTTCGAAATGCAAGTTTCGGTCAAAAAATCATGATATACTATACACGAGTTTCGGTCAAAAAAATCAAATTAAATCGGGGGCTATTCGCATTGAGATGAATCTTTTCAGATCATTTATAAATTTTAAGGGGGATGGTTATGATTGAAGTCCAAGCGAAAATATATCTGAAAATTAGATTTTATGAAACTTTTCGAAATGCAAGTTTCGGTCAAAAAATCATGATATACTCTACACGAGTTTCGGTCAAAAAAATAAAATTAAATCGGGGGCTATTCGCAATGATACGAATCTTTTCAGATCATTTATAAATTTTACGGAGGAAGGTTATGATTGAAGTCCATGCGAAAATATATCTGAAAATTAGATTTTATAAAACTTTTCGAAATGCAAGTTTCGGTCAAAAAATCATGATATATTATACACGAGTTTCGGTCAAAAGATCAAATTAAATCGGGGGCTATTCGCATTCAGACGAATGTTTTCAGATCATTTATAAATTTTACGGGGGAAGGTTATGATTGAAGTCCATGCAAAAATTTATCTGAAAATTAGATTTTTTTAAACTTTTCGAAATGCAAGTTTCAGTCAAAAAATCATGATATACTATACACGAGTTTCGGTCAAAAAATCAAATTAAATCGGGGGCTATTCGCATTCAGACGAATCTTTTCAGATCATTTATAAATTTTACGGGGGAAGGTTATGATTGAAGTCCATGCGAAAATTTATCTGAAAATTAGATTTTATGAAACTTTTCGAAATGCAAGTTTCGGTCAAAAAATCATGATATACTATACACGAGTTTCGGTCAAAAAAATCAAATTAAATCGGGGGCTATTCGCATTGAGATGAATCTTTTCAGATCATTTATAAATTTTAAGGGGGATGGTTATGATTGAAGTCCAAGCGAAAATATATCTGAAAATTAGATTTTATGAAACTTTTCGAAATGCAAGTTTCGGTCAAAAAATCATGATATACTCTACACGAGTTTCGGTCAAAAAAATAAAATTAAATCGGGGGCTATTCGCAATGATACGAATCTTTTCAGATCATTTATAAATTTTACGGAGGAAGGTTATGATTGAAGTCCATGCGAAAATATATCTGAAAATTAGATTTTATAAAACTTTTCGAAATGCAAGTTTCGGTCAAAAAATCATGATATATTATACACGAGTTTCGGTCAAAAGATCAAATTAAATCGGGGGCTATTCGCATTCAGACGAATGTTTTCAGATCATTTATAAATTTTACGGGGGAAGGTTATGATTGAAGTCCATGCAAAAATTTATCTGAAAATTAGATTTTTTTAAACTTTTCGAAATGCAAGTTTCAGTCAAAAAATCATGATATACTATACACGAGTTTCGGTCAAAAAATCAAATTAAATCGGGGGCTATTCGCATTCAGACGAATCTTTTCAGATCATTTATAAATTTTACGGGGGAAGGTTATGATTGAAGTCCATGCGAAAATTTATCTGAAAATTAGATTTTATGAAACTTTTCGAAATGCAAGTTTCGGTCAAAAAATCATGATATACTATACACGAGTTTCGGTTAAAAAATCAAATTAAATCAGGGGCTATTCGCAATGAGACGAATCTTTTCAAATCATTTATAAATTTTACGGTGGAAGGTTATGATTGAAGTCCATGCAAAAATTTATCTGAAAATTAGATTTTATGAAACTTTTCGAAATGCAAGTTTCGGTCAAAAAATCATGATATACTATACACGAGTTTCGGTAAAAAAAATCAAATTAAATCGGGGGCTATTCGCATTGAGATTAATCTTTTCAGATCATTTATAAATTTTACGGGGGATGGTTATGATTGAAGTCCAAGCGAAAATATATCTGAAAATTAGATTTTATAAAACTTTTCGAAATGCAAGTTTCGGTCAAAAAATCATGATATATTATACACGAGTTTCGGTCAAAAAATCAAATTAAATCGGGGGCTATTCGCATTCAGACGAATGTTTTCAGATCATTTATAAATTTTACGGGGGAAGGTTATGATTGAAGTCCATGCAAAAATTTATCTGAAAATTAGAGTTTTTTAAACTTTTCGAAATGCAAGTTTCGGTCAAAAAATCAAGATATACTTACACGAGTTTCGGTCAAAAAATCAAATTAAATCAGGGGCTATTCGCAATGAGACGAATCTTTTCAGATCATTTATAAATTTTACGGGGGAAGGTTATGATTGAAGTCCATGCAAAAATTTATCTTAAATTAGATTTTATGAAACTTTTCGAAATGCAAGTTTCGGTCAAAAAATCATGATATAGTTTCGGTCAAAAAAATCAAATTAAATCGGGGGCTATTCGCATTGAGATGAATCTTTTCAGATCATTTATAAATTTTAAGGGGGATGGTTATGATTAAAGTCCAAGCGAAAATATATCTGAAAATTAGATTTTATGAAACTTTTCGAAATGCAAGTTTCGGTCAAAAAATCATGATATACTATACACGAGTTTTGGTAAAAAAAAATAAAATTAAATCGGGGGCTATTCGCAATGATACGAATCTTTTCAGATCATTTATAAATTTTACGGAGGAAGGTTATGATTGAAGTCCATGCAAAAATATATCTGAAAAATTAGATTTTATGATAATTTTCGAAATGCATGTTTCGGTCAAAAAATCATGATATACTCTACACGAGTTTCGGTCAAAAAAATAAAATTAAATCGGGGGCTATTCGCAATGATACGAATCTTTTCAGATCATTTATAAATTTTACGGAGGAAGGTTATGATTGAAGTCCATGCGAAAATATATCTGAAAATTAGATTTTATAAAACTTTTCGAAATGCAAGTTTCGGTCAAAAAATCATGATATATTATACACGAGTTTCGGTCAAAAGATCAAATTAAATCGGGGGCTATTCGCATTCAGACGAATGTTTTCAGATCATTTATAAATTTTACGGGGGAAGGTTATGATTGAAGTCCATGCAAAAATTTATCTGAAAATTAGATTTTTTTAAACTTTTCGAAATGCAAGTTTCAGTCAAAAAATCATGATATACTATACACGAGTTTCGGTCAAAAAATCAAATTAAATCGGGGGCTATTCGCATTCAGACGAATCTTTTCAGATCATTTATAAATTTTACGGGGGAAGGTTATGATTGAAGTCCATGCGAAAATTTATCTGAAAATTAGATTTTATGAAACTTTTCGAAATGCAAGTTTCGGTCAAAAAATCATGATATACTATACACGAGTTTCGGTTAAAAAATCAAATTAAATCAGGGGCTATTCGCAATGAGACGAATCTTTTCAAATCATTTATAAATTTTACGGGGGAAGGTTATGATTGAAGTCCATGCAAAAATTTATCTGAAAATTAGATTTTATGAAACTTTTCGAAATGCAAGTTTCGGTCAAAAAATCATGATATACTATACACGAGTTTCGGTAAAAAAAATCAAATTAAATCGGGGGCTATTCGCATTGAGATTAATCTTTTCAGATCATTTATAAATTTTACGGGGGATGGTTATGATTGAAGTCCAAGCGAAAATATATCTGAAAATTAGATTTTATAAAACTTTTCGAAATGCAAGTTTCGGTCAAAAAATCATGATATATTATACACGAGTTTCGGTCAAAAAATCAAATTAAATCGGGGGCTATTCGCATTCAGACGAATGTTTTCAGATCATTTATAAATTTTACGGGGGAAGGTTATGATTGAAGTCCATGCAAAAATTTATCTGAAAATTAGAGTTTTTTAAACTTTTCGAAATGCAAGTTTCGGTCAAAAAATCATGATATACTTACACGAGTTTCGGTCAAAAAATCAAATTAAATCAGGGGCTATTCGCAATGAGACGAATCTTTTCAGATCATTTATAAATTTTACGGGGGAAGGTTATGATTGAAGTCCATGCAAAAATTTATCTTAAATTAGATTTTATGAAACTTTTCGAAATGCAAGTTTCGGTCAAAAAATCATGATATAGTTTCGGTCAAAAAAATCAAATTAAATCGGGGGCTATTCGCATTGAGATGAATCTTTTCAGATCATTTATAAATTTTAAGGGGGATGGTTATGATTAAAGTCCAAGCGAAAATATATCTGAAAATTAGATTTTATGAAACTTTTCGAAATGCAAGTTTCGGTCAAAAAATCATGATATACTATACACGAGTTTTGGTCAAAAAAATAAAATTAAATCGGGGGCTATTCGCAATGATACGAATCTTTTCAGATCATTTATAAATTTTACGGAGGAAGGTTATGATTGAAGTCCATGCAAAAATATATCTGAAAAATTAGATTTTATGATAATTTTCGAAATGCATGTTTCGGTCAAAAAATCATGATATACTCTACACGAGTTTCGGTCAAAAAAATAAAATTAAATCGGGGGCTATTCGCAATGATACGAATCTTTTCAGATCATTTATAAATTTTACGGAGGAAGGTTATGATTGAAGTCCATGCGAAAATATATCTGAAAATTAGATTTTATAAAACTTTTCGAAATGCAAGTTTCGGTCAAAAAATCATGATATATTATACACGAGTTTCGGTCAAAAGATCAAATTAAATCGGGGGCTATTCGCATTCAGACGAATGTTTTCAGATCATTTATAAATTTTACGGGGGAAGGTTATGATTGAAGTCCATGCAAAAATTTATCTGAAAATTAGATTTTTTTAAACTTTTCGAAATGCAAGTTTCGGTCAAAAAATCATGATATACTATACACGAGTTTCGGTCAAAAAATCAAATTAAATCGGGGGCTATTCGCATTCAGACGAATCTTTTCAGATCATTTATAAATTTTACGGGGGAAGGTTATGATTGAAGTCCATGCGAAAATTTATCTGAAAATTAGATTTTATGAAACTTTTCGAAATGCAAGTTTCGGTCAAAAAATCATGATATACTATACACGAGTTTCGGTCAAAAAAAATAAAATTAAATCGGGGGCTATTCGCAATGATACGAATCTTTTCAGATCATTTATAAATTTTACGGAGGAAGGTTATGATTGAAGTCCATGCAAAAATATATCTGAAAAATTAGATTTTATGATAATTTTCGAAATGCATGTTTCGGTCAAAAAATCATGATATACTATACACGAGTTTCGTTCAAAAAAATCAAATTAAATCGGGGGTTATTCGCAAAGATACAAATCTTTTCAGATCATTTATAAATTTAACAGGGGAAGGTTATGATTGAAGTCCATGCAAAAATTTATCTGAAAATTAGATTTTTTTGAAACTTTTCGAAATGCAAGTTTCAGTCAAAAAATCATGATATACTATACACGAGTTTCGGTCAAAAAAATCAAATTAAATCGGGGGCTATCCGCATTGAGATTAATCTTTTCAGATCATTTATAAATTTTACGGGGGAAGGTTATGATTGAAGTCCATGCAAAAATATATCTGAAAATTATATTTTATAAAACTTTTCGAAATGCAAGTTTCGGTCAAAAAATCATGATATATTATACACGAGTTTCGGTCAAAAGATCAAATTAAATCGGGGGCTATTCGCATTCAGACGAATGTTTTCAGATCATTTATAAATTTTACGGGGGAAGGTTATGATTGAAGTCCATGCAAAAATTTATCTGAAAATTAGATTTTTTTAAACTTTTCGAAATGCAAGTTTCAGTCAAAAAATCATGATATACTATACACGAGTTTCGGTCAAAAAATCAAATTAAATCGGGGGCTATTCGCATTCAGACGAATCTTTTCAGATCATTTATAAATTTTACGGGGGAAGGTTATGATTGAAGTCCATGCGAAAATTTATCTGAAAATTAGATTTTATGAAACTTTTCGAAATGCAAGTTTCGGTCAAAAAATCATGATATACTATACACGAGTTTCGGTCAAAAAAATCAAATTAAATCGGGGGCTATTCGCATTGAGATGAATCTTTTCAGATCATTTATAAATTTTAAGGGGGATGGTTATGATTGAAGTCCAAGCGAAAATATATCTGAAAATTAGATTTTATGAAACTTTTCGAAATGCAAGTTTCGGTCAAAAAATCATGATATACTCTACACGAAATTCGCTCAAAAAAATAAAATTAAATCGGGGGCTATTCGCAATGATACGAATCTTTTCAGATCATTTATAAATTTTACGGAGGAAGGTTATGATTGAAGTCCATGCGAAAATATATCTGAAAATTAGATTTTATAAAACTTTTCGAAATGCAAGTTTCGGTCAAAAAATCATGATATATTATACACGAGTTTCGGTCAAAAGATCAAATTAAATCGGGGGCTATTCGCATTCAGACGAATGTTTTCAGATCATTTATAAATTTTACGGGGGAAGGTTATGATTGAAGTCCATGCAAAAATTTATCTGAAAATTAGATTTTTTTAAACTTTTCGAAATGCAAGTTTCAGTCAAAAAATCATGATATACTATACACGAGTTTCGGTCAAAAAATCAAATTAAATCGGGGGCTATTCGCATTCAGACGAATCTTTTCAGATCATTTATAAATTTTACGGGGGAAGGTTATGATTGAAGTCCATGCGAAAATTTATCTGAAAATTAGATTTTATGAAACTTTTCGAAATGCAAGTTTCGGTCAAAAAATCATGATATACTATACACGAGTTTCGGTCAAAAAAATCAAATTAAATCGGGGGCTATTCGCATTGAGATGAATCTTTTCAGATCATTTATAAATTTTAAGGGGGATGGTTATGATTGAAGTCCAAGCGAAAATATATCTGAAAATTAGATTTTATGAAACTTTTCGAAATGCAAGTTTCGGTCAAAAAATCATGATATACTCTACACGAGTTTCGGTCAAAAAAATAAAATTAAATCGGGGGCTATTCGCAATGATACGAATCTTTTCAGATCATTTATAAATTTTACGGAGGAAGGTTATGATTGAAGTCCATGCGAAAATATATCTGAAAATTAGATTTTATAAAACTTTTCGAAATGCAAGTTTCGGTCAAAAAATCATGATATATTATACACGAGTTTCGGTCAAAAGATCAAATTAAATCGGGGGCTATTCGCATTCAGACGAATGTTTTCAGATCATTTATAAATTTTACGGGGGAAGGTTATGATTGAAGTCCATGCAAAAATTTATCTGAAAATTAGATTTTTTTAAACTTTTCGAAATGCAAGTTTCAGTCAAAAAATCATGATATACTATACACGAGTTTCGGTCAAAAAATCAAATTAAATCGGGGGCTATTCGCATTCAGACGAATCTTTTCAGATCATTTATAAATTTTACGGGGGAAGGTTATGATTGAAGTCCATGCGAAAATTTATCTGAAAATTAGATTTTATGAAACTTTTCGAAATGCAAGTTTCGGTCAAAAAATCATGATATACTATACACGAGTTTCGGTTAAAAAATCAAATTAAATCAGGGGCTATTCGCAATGAGACGAATCTTTTCAAATCATTTATAAATTTTACGGTGGAAGGTTATGATTGAAGTCCATGCAAAAATTTATCTGAAAATTAGATTTTATGAAACTTTTCGAAATGCAAGTTTCGGTCAAAAAATCATGATATACTATACACGAGTTTCGGTAAAAAAAATCAAATTAAATCGGGGGCTATTCGCATTGAGATTAATCTTTTCAGATCATTTATAAATTTTACGGGGGATGGTTATGATTGAAGTCCAAGCGAAAATATATCTGAAAATTAGATTTTATAAAACTTTTCGAAATGCAAGTTTCGGTCAAAAAATCATGATATATTATACACGAGTTTCGGTCAAAAAATCAAATTAAATCGGGGGCTATTCGCATTCAGACGAATGTTTTCAGATCATTTATAAATTTTACGGGGGAAGGTTATGATTGAAGTCCATGCAAAAATTTATCTGAAAATTAGAGTTTTTTAAACTTTTCGAAATGCAAGTTTCGGTCAAAAAATCAAGATATACTTACACGAGTTTCGGTCAAAAAATCAAATTAAATCAGGGGCTATTCGCAATGAGACGAATCTTTTCAGATCATTTATAAATTTTACGGGGGAAGGTTATGATTGAAGTCCATGCAAAAATTTATCTTAAATTAGATTTTATGAAACTTTTCGAAATGCAAGTTTCGGTCAAAAAATCATGATATAGTTTCGGTCAAAAAAATCAAATTAAATCGGGGGCTATTCGCATTGAGATGAATCTTTTCAGATCATTTATAAATTTTAAGGGGGATGGTTATGATTAAAGTCCAAGCGAAAATATATCTGAAAATTAGATTTTATGAAACTTTTCGAAATGCAAGTTTCGGTCAAAAAATCATGATATACTATACACGAGTTTTGGTAAATAAAATAAAATTAAATCGGGGGCTATTCGCAATGATACGAATCTTTTCAGATCATTTATAAATTTTACGGAGGAAGGTTATGATTGAAGTCCATGCAAAAATTTATCTGAAAAATTAGATTTTATGATAATTTTTGAAATGCATGTTTCGGTCAAAAAATCATGATATACTCTACACGAGTTTCGGTCAAAAAAATAAAATTAAATCGGGGGCTATTCGCAATGATACGAATCTTTTCAGATCATTTATAAATTTTACGGAGGAAGGTTATGATTGAAGTCCATGCGAAAATATATCTGAAAATTAGATTTTATAAAACTTTTCGAAATGCAAGTTTCGGTCAAAAAATCATGATATATTATACACGAGTTTCGGTCAAAAGATCAAATTAAATCGGGGGCTATTCGCATTCAGACGAATGTTTTCAGATCATTTATAAATTTTACGGGGGAAGGTTATGATTGAAGTCCATGCAAAAATTTATCTGAAAATTAGATTTTTTTAAACTTTTCGAAATGCAAGTTTCAGTCAAAAAATCATGATATACTATACACGAGTTTCGGTCAAAAAATCAAATTAAATCGGGGGCTATTCGCATTCAGACGAATCTTTTCAGATCATTTATAAATTTTACGGGGGAAGGTTATGATTGAAGTCCATGCGAAAATTTATCTGAAAATTAGATTTTATGAAACTTTTCGAAATGCAAGTTTCGGTCAAAAAATCATGATATACTATACACGAGTTTCGGTCAAAAAAATCAAATTAAATCGGGGGCTATTCGCATTGAGATGAATCTTTTCAGATCATTTATAAATTTTAAGGGGGATGGTTATGATTGAAGTCCAAGCGAAAATATATCTGAAAATTAGATTTTATGAAACTTTTCGAAATGCAAGTTTCGGTCAAAAAATCATGATATACTCTACACGAGTTTCGGTCAAAAAAATAAAATTAAATCGGGGGCTATTCGCAATGATACGAATCTTTTCAGATCATTTATAAATTTTACGGAGGAAGGTTATGATTGAAGTCCATGCGAAAATATATCTGAAAATTAGATTTTATAAAACTTTTCGAAATGCAAGTTTCGGTCAAAAAATCATGATATATTATACACGAGTTTCGGTCAAAAGATCAAATTAAATCGGGGGCTATTCGCATTCAGACGAATGTTTTCAGATCATTTATAAATTTTACGGGGGAAGGTTATGATTGAAGTCCATGCAAAAATTTATCTGAAAATTAGATTTTTTTAAACTTTTCGAAATGCAAGTTTCAGTCAAAAAATCATGATATACTATACACGAGTTTCGGTCAAAAAATCAAATTAAATCGGGGGCTATTCGCATTCAGACGAATCTTTTCAGATCATTTATAAATTTTACGGGGGAAGGTTATGATTGAAGTCCATGCGAAAATTTATCTGAAAATTAGATTTTATGAAACTTTTCGAAATGCAAGTTTCGGTCAAAAAATCATGATATACTATACACGAGTTTCGGTTAAAAAATCAAATTAAATCAGGGGCTATTCGCAATGAGACGAATCTTTTCAAATCATTTATAAATTTTACGGTGGAAGGTTATGATTGAAGTCCATGCAAAAATTTATCTGAAAATTAGATTTTATGAAACTTTTCGAAATGCAAGTTTCGGTCAAAAAATCATGATATACTATACACGAGTTTCGGTAAAAAAAATCAAATTAAATCGGGGGCTATTCGCATTGAGATTAATCTTTTCAGATCATTTATAAATTTTACGGGGGATGGTTATGATTGAAGTCCAAGCGAAAATATATCTGAAAATTAGATTTTATAAAACTTTTCGAAATGCAAGTTTCGGTCAAAAAATCATGATATATTATACACGAGTTTCGGTCAAAAAATCAAATTAAATCGGGGGCTATTCGCATTCAGACGAATGTTTTCAGATCATTTATAAATTTTACGGGGGAAGGTTATGATTGAAGTCCATGCAAAAATTTATCTGAAAATTAGAGTTTTTTAAACTTTTCGAAATGCAAGTTTCGGTCAAAAAATCAAGATATACTTACACGAGTTTCGGTCAAAAAATCAAATTAAATCAGGGGCTATTCGCAATGAGACGAATCTTTTCAGATCATTTATAAATTTTACGGGGGAAGGTTATGATTGAAGTCCATGCAAAAATTTATCTTAAATTAGATTTTATGAAACTTTTCGAAATGCAAGTTTCGGTCAAAAAATCATGATATAGTTTCGGTCAAAAAAATCAAATTAAATCGGGGGCTATTCGCATTGAGATGAATCTTTTCAGATCATTTATAAATTTTAAGGGGGATGGTTATGATTAAAGTCCAAGCGAAAATATATCTGAAAATTAGATTTTATGAAACTTTTCGAAATGCAAGTTTCGGTCAAAAAATCATGATATACTATACACGAGTTTTGGTAAATAAAATAAAATTAAATCGGGGGCTATTCGCAATGATACGAATCTTTTCAGATCATTTATAAATTTTACGGAGGAAGGTTATGATTGAAGTCCATGCAAAAATTTATCTGAAAAATTAGATTTTATGATAATTTTTGAAATGCATGTTTCGGTCAAAAAATCATGATATACTCTACACGAGTTTCGGTCAAAAAAATAAAATTAAATCGGGGGCTATTCGCAATGATACGAATCTTTTCAGATCATTTATAAATTTTACGGAGGAAGGTTATGATTGAAGTCCATGCGAAAATATATCTGAAAATTAGATTTTATAAAACTTTTCGAAATGCAAGTTTCGGTCAAAAAATCATGATATATTATACACGAGTTTCGGTCAAAAGATCAAATTAAATCGGGGGCTATTCGCATTCAGACGAATGTTTTCAGATCATTTATAAATTTTACGGGGGAAGGTTATGATTGAAGTCCATGCAAAAATTTATCTGAAAATTAGATTTTTTTAAACTTTTCGAAATGCAAGTTTCAGTCAAAAAATCATGATATACTATACACGAGTTTCGGTCAAAAAATCAAATTAAATCGGGGGCTATTCGCATTCAGACGAATCTTTTCAGATCATTTATAAATTTTACGGGGGAAGGTTATGATTGAAGTCCATGCGAAAATTTATCTGAAAATTAGATTTTATGAAACTTTTCGAAATGCAAGTTTCGGTCAAAAAATCATGATATACTATACACGAGTTTCGGTTAAAAAATCAAATTAAATCAGGGGCTATTCGCAATGAGACGAATCTTTTCAAATCATTTATAAATTTTACGGGGGAAGGTTATGATTGAAGTCCATGCAAAAATTTATCTGAAAATTAGATTTTATGAAACTTTTCGAAATGCAAGTTTCGGTCAAAAAATCATGATATACTATACACGAGTTTCGGTAAAAAAAATCAAATTAAATCGGGGGCTATTCGCATTGAGATTAATCTTTTCAGATCATTTATAAATTTTACGGGGGATGGTTATGATTGAAGTCCAAGCGAAAATATATCTGAAAATTAGATTTTATAAAACTTTTCGAAATGCAAGTTTCGGTCAAAAAATCATGATATATTATACACGAGTTTCGGTCAAAAAATCAAATTAAATCGGGGGCTATTCGCATTCAGACGAATGTTTTCAGATCATTTATAAATTTTACGGGGGAAGGTTATGATTGAAGTCCATGCAAAAATTTATCTGAAAATTAGAGTTTTTTAAACTTTTCGAAATGCAAGTTTCGGTCAAAAAATCATGATATACTTACACGAGTTTCGGTCAAAAAATCAAATTAAATCAGGGGCTATTCGCAATGAGACGAATCTTTTCAGATCATTTATAAATTTTACGGGGGAAGGTTATGATTGAAGTCCATGCAAAAATTTATCTTAAATTAGATTTTATGAAACTTTTCGAAATGCAAGTTTCGGTCAAAAAATCATGATATAGTTTCGGTCAAAAAAATCAAATTAAATCGGGGGCTATTCGCATTGAGATGAATCTTTTCAGATCATTTATAAATTTTAAGGGGGATGGTTATGATTAAAGTCCAAGCGAAAATATATCTGAAAATTAGATTTTATGAAACTTTTCGAAATGCAAGTTTCGGTCAAAAAATCATGATATACTATACACGAGTTTTGGTCAAAAAAATTAAATTAAATCGGGGGCTATTCGCAATGATACGAATCTTTTCAGATCATTTATAAATTTTACGGAGGAAGGTTATGATTGAAGTCCATGCAAAAATATATCTGAAAAATTAGATTTTATGATAATTTTCGAAATGCATGTTTCGGTCAAAAAATCATGATATACTCTACACGAGTTTCGGTCAAAAAAATAAAATTAAATCGGGGGCTATTCGCAATGATACGAATCTTTTCAGATCATTTATAAATTTTACGGAGGAAGGTTATGATTGAAGTCCATGCGAAAATATATCTGAAAATTAGATTTTATAAAACTTTTCGAAATGCAAGTTTCGGTCAAAAAATCATGATATATTATACACGAGTTTCGGTCAAAAGATCAAATTAAATCGGGGGCTATTCGCATTCAGACGAATGTTTTCAGATCATTTATAAATTTTACGGGGGAAGGTTATGATTGAAGTCCATGCAAAAATTTATCTGAAAATTAGATTTTTTTAAACTTTTCGAAATGCAAGTTTCAGTCAAAAAATCATGATATACTATACACGAGTTTCGGTCAAAAAATCAAATTAAATCGGGGGCTATTCGCATTCAGACGAATCTTTTCAGATCATTTATAAATTTTACGGGGGAAGGTTATGATTGAAGTCCATGCGAAAATTTATCTGAAAATTAGATTTTATGAAACTTTTCGAAATGCAAGTTTCGGTCAAAAAATCATGATATACTATACACGAGTTTGGGTCAAAAAAATCAAATTAAATCGGGGGCTATTCGCATTGAGATGAATCTTTTCAGATCATTTATAAATTTTAAGGGGGATGGTTATGATTGAAGTCCAAGCGAAAATATATCTGAAAATTAGATTTTATGAAACTTTTCGAAATGCAAGTTTCGGTCAAAAAATCATGATATACTCTACACGAGTTTCGGTCAAAAAAATAAAATTAAATCGGGGGCTATTCGCAATGATACGAATCTTTTCAGATCATTTATAAATTTTACGGAGGAAGGTTATGATTGAAGTCCATGCGAAAATATATCTGAAAATTAGATTTTATAAAACTTTTCGAAATGCAAGTTTCGGTCAAAAAATCATGATATATTATACACGAGTTTCGGTCAAAAGATCAAATTAAATCGGGGGCTATTCGCATTCAGACGAATGTTTTCAGATCATTTATAAATTTTACGGGGGAAGGTTATGATTGAAGTCCATGCAAAAATTTATCTGAAAATTAGAGTTTTTTAAACTTTTCGAAATGCAAGTTTCGGTCAAAAAATCATGATATACTATACACGAGTTTCGGTCAAAAAATCAAATTAAATCGGGGGCTATTCGCATTCAGACGAATCTTTTCAGATCATTTATAAATTTTACGGGGGAAGGTTATGATTGAAGTCCATGCGAAAATTTATCTGAAAATTAGATTTTATGAAACTTTTCGAAATGCAAGTTTCGGTCAAAAAATCATGATATACTATACACGAGTTTCGGTTAAAAAATCAAATTAAATCAGGGGCTATTCGCAATGAGACGAATCTTTTCAAATCATTTATAAATTTTACGGGGGAAGGTTATGATTGAAGTCCATGCAAAAATTTATCTGAAAATTAGATTTTATGAAACTTTTCGAAATGCAAGTTTCGGTCAAAAAATCATGATATACTATACACGAGTTTCGGTAAAAAAAATCAAATTAAATCGGGGGCTATTCGCATTGAGATTAATCTTTTCAGATCATTTATAAATTTTACGGGGGATGGTTATGATTGAAGTCCAAGCGAAAATATATCTGAAAATTAGATTTTATAAAACTTTTCGAAATGCAAGTTTCGGTCAAAAAATCATGATATATTATACACGAGTTTCGGTCAAAAAATCAAATTAAATCGGGGGCTATTCGCATTCAGACGAATGTTTTCAGATCATTTATAAATTTTACGGGGGAAGGTTATGATTGAAGTCCATGCAAAAATTTATCTGAAAATTAGAGTTTTTTAAACTTTTCGAAATGCAAGTTTCGGTTAAAAAATCATGATATACTTACACGAGTTTCGGTCAAAAAATCAAATTAAATCAGGGGCTATTCGCAATGAGACGAATCTTTTCAGATCATTTATAAATTTTACGGGGGAAGGTTATGATTGAAGTCCATGCAAAAATTTATCTGAAATTAGATTTTATGAAACTTTTCGAAATGCAAGTTTCGGTCAAAAAATCATGATATAGTTTCGGTCAAAAAAATCAAATTAAATCGGGGGCTATTCGCATTGAGATGAATCTTTTCAGATCATTTATAAATTTTAAGGGGGATGGTTATGATTAAAGTCCAAGCGAAAATATATCTGAAAATTAGATTTTATGAAACTTTTCGAAATGCAAGTTTCGGTCAAAAAATCATGATATACTATACACGAGTTTTGGTCAAAAAAATAAAATTAAATCGGGGGCTATTCGCAATGATACGAATCTTTTCAGATCATTTATAAATTTTACGGAGGAAGGTTATGATTGAAGTCCATGCAAAAATATATCTGAAAAATTAGATTTTATGATAATTTTCGAAATGCATGTTTCGGTCAAAAAATCATGATATACTATACACGAGTGTCGGTATAAAAAATCAAATTAAATCGGGGGCTATTCGCATTGAGATTAATCTTTTCAGATCATTTATAAATTTTACGGGGGATGGTTATGATTGAAGTCCAAGCGAAAATATATCTGAAAATTAGATTTTATAAAACTTTTCGAAATGCAAGTTTCGGTCAAAAAATCATGATATATTATACACGAGTTTCGGTCAAAAAATCAAATTAAATCAGGGGCAATTCGCATTCAGACGAATGTTTTCAGATCATTTATAAATTTTACGGGGGAAGGTTATGATTGAAGTCCATGCAAAAATTTATCTGAAAATTAGATTTTTTTAAACTTTTCGAAATGCAAGTTTCGGTCAAAAAATCATGATATACTATACACGAGTTTCGGTCAAAAAAATCAAATTAAATCGGGGGCTATTCGCATTGAGATGAATCTTTTCAGATCATTTATAAATTTTAAGGGGGGTGGTTATGATTGAAGTCCAAGCGAAAATATATCTGAAAATTAGATTTTATGAAACTTTTCGAAATGCAATTTCGGTCAAAAAATCATGATATACTCTACACGAGTTTCGGTCAAAAAAATAAAATTAAATCGGGGGCTATTCGCAATGATACGAATCTTTTCAGATCATTTATAAATTTTACGGAGGAAGGTTATGATTGAAGTCCATGCAAAAATATATCTGAAAAATTAGATTTTATGAAAATTTTCGAAATGCATGTTTCGGTCAAAAAATCATGATATACTATACACGAGTTTCGTTCAAAAAAATCAAATTAAATCGGGGGCTATTCGCAAAGATACAAATCTTTTCAGATCATTTATAAATTTAACAGGGGAAGGTTATGATTGAAGTCCATGCAAAAATTTAACAGGGGGGCTATACACGAGTTTAATTTGATTTTTTGACAGAAACTCGTGTAAGTATATCATGATTTTTTGACCGAAACTTGCATTTCGAAAAGTTTCATAAAATCTAATTTTCAGATAAATTTTCGCATGGACTTCAATCATAACCTTCCCCCATAAAATTTATAAATGATCTGAAAAGATTCGTCTAAATGCGAATAGCCCCCGATTTAATTTGATTTTTTGACCGAAACTCGTGTATAGTATATCATGATTTTTTGACCGAAACTCGCATTTCGAAAAGTTTCATAAAATCTAATTTTCAGATAAATTTTTGCATGGACTTCAATCATAACCTTCCCCTGTTAAATTTATAAATGATCTGAAAAGATTCGTCTCATTGCGAATAGCCCCCGATTTAATTTGATTTTTTTGAACGAAACTCGTGTATAGTATATCATGATTTTTTGACCGAAACATGCATTTCGAAAATTTTCATAAAATCTAATTTTTCAGATATATTTTTGCATGGACTTCAATCATAACCTTCCTCCGTAAAATTTATAAATGATCTGAAAAGATTCGTATCATTGCGAATAGCCCTCGATTTAATTTTATTTTTTTGACCGAAACTCGTGTAGAGTATATCATGATTTTTTGACCGAAACATGCATTTCGAAAAGTTTCATAAAATCTAATTTTCAGATATATTTTCGCTTGGACTTCAATCATAACCATCCCCCTTAAAATTTATAAATGATCTGAAAAGATTCATCTCATTACGAATAGCCCCCGATTTAATTTGATTTTTTTGACCGAAACTCGTGTATATATCATGATTTTTTTACCAAAACTTGCATTTCGAAAAGTTTCATAAAATCTAATTTTCAGATAAATTTTTGCATGGACTTCAATCATAACCTTCCCCCGTAAAATTTATAAATGATCTGAAAAGATTCGTCTCATTGCGAATAGCCCCTGATTTAATTTGATTTTTTGACCGAAACTCGTGTAAGTATATCATGATTTTTTGACCGAAACTTGCATTTCGAAAAGTTTCATAAAATCTAATTTTCAGATAAATTTTCGCATGGACTTCAATCATAACCTTCCCCCATAAAATTTATAAATGATCTGAAACGATTCGTCTGAATGCGAATAGCCCCCGATTTAATTTGATTTTTTGACCGAAACTCGTGTATAATATATCATGATTTTTTGACCGAAACTTGCATTTCGAAAAGTTTCATAAAATCTAATTTTCAGATAAATTTTTGCATGGACTTCAATCATAACCTTCCCATGTTAAATTTATAAATGATCTGAAAAGATTCGTCTCATTGCGAATAGCCCCCGATTTAATTTGATTTTTTGACCGAAACTCGTGTAGAGTATATCATTGCGAATATCCCCTGTTAAATTTTACAGGGGAATGTTATGATTGAAGTCCATGCAAAAACATCATCTGAAAACTAGATTCTATGAAACTTTTCGAAATGAAAGTTTCGGTCAAAAAATCATAATATATTATACACTAGTTTATACTAGTTTCGGTCAAAAATATAACTAAATCGGGGACTGTTTGAAATGATACGAAACTTCACATATCATTGATATATTTTACGAGGGAATGTTATGATGGAATTCCATGCAAAAAAAATTATCTTATAATTAGATTCTATCAAACTTTTCGAAATGCAAGTTTCGTTCTAAAATCATAGTGTATTATACACTAGTTTCGGTCAAAAAAATCAAATTTAATTGGGGACTATTCAAAATGATACGAGACTTTTCAGATCATTTATATATGTTAAGAGGGAAGGTTATCATTAAAGTCCATGCAATAAAATCATCTGAAAACTAGATTCTATGAAACTTTTTGAAATGAAAGTTTCGGTCAAAAAATCATAATATATTATACACTAGTTCATACTAGTTTCGGTCAAAAATATAACTAAATCGGGGACTGTTCGAAATGATACGAAACATCGCATATCATTGACATAATTTACGAGGGAATGTTATGATGGAATTCCATGCAAAAAAATCATCTTATAATTAGATTCTATGAAACTTTTCAAAATGCAAGTTTCGATCAAAAATCATAGTATATTATACACTAATTTCGGTCAAAAAATCAAATTTAATTGGGGACTATTTCAAAATGATATGAGACTTTTCTGATCATTTATATATGTTATGAGGGAAGGTTATGATGGAAGTCCATGCAAAAAAATCATCTGAAAACTATATTCTATGAAACTTTTCGAAATGAAAGTTTTGGTCAAAAGATCATAATATATTTTACACTAGTTTATACTAGTTTAGTTCAAAATTATAACTAAATCGGGGACTGTTCGAAATGATATGAAACTTCACATATCATTGATATATTTTACGAGGGAATGTTATGATGGGATTCCATGCAAAAAAAATCATCTTATAATTAGATTCTATGAAACTTTTCGAAATGCAAGTTTCATTCAAAAATCATAGTATATTATACACTAGTTTCGGTCAAAAAAATCAAATTTAATTGGGGACTATTTGAAATGATACGAGACTTTTCAGATCACTTATATATGTTAAGAGGGAAGGTTATAATGGAAGTCCATGCAAAAAAATCATCTGAAAACTAGATTCTATGAAACTTTTCGAAATGAAAGTTTCGGTCAAAAGATCATAATATATTATACACTAGTTTATACTAGTTTCGGTCAAAAATATAACTAAATCGGGTACTGTTCGAAATGATACGAAACTTCACATATCATTGATATATTTTTCGAGGGAATGTTATGATGGAATTCCATGCAAAAAAAATTATCTTATAATTAGATTCTATCAAACTTTTCGAAATGCAAGTTTCGTTCAAAAATAATAGTGTATTATACACTAGTTTCGGTCAAAAAAATCAAATTTAATTGGGGACTATTTGAAATGATCCGAGACTTTTCTTATCATTTATATATCTTAAGAGGGAAGGTTATGATGGAAGTCCATTTAAAAAAATCATCTGAAAACTAGATTATATGAAACTTTTCGAAATGAAAGTTTCGGTAAAAAAATCATAATATATTATACACTAGTTTATACTAGTTTCTTTCAAAAATAAAACTAAATCAAGGACTGTTCGAAATGATACGAAACTTCACATATCATTGATATATTTTACGAGGGAATGTTATGATGGAATTCCATGCAAAAAGATCATCTTATAATTAGATTATATAAAACCTTTTGAAATTTAAGTTTCGATCAAAAATCATAGTATATTATACACTAGTTTTGGTCAAAAAATCAAATTTAATTGGGGACTATTTGAAATGATACGAGACTTTTCAGATAATTTATATATGTTATGAGGGATGGTTATGATGGAAGTCCATGCAAAAAAATCATCTGAAAACTAGATTCTATGAAACATTTCGAAATGAAATTTTCGGTCAAAAGATCATAAATATATTATACACTAGTTTATACTAGTTTCGTTCAAAAATATAACTAAACCGGGGACTGTTCAAATGATACGAAACATCACATATCATTGATATATTTTACGAGGGAATGTTATGATGGAATTCCATGCAAAAAAAAATCATCTTATAATTAGATTCTATGAAACTTTTCGAAATGCAAGTTTCGTTCAAAAATCATAGTGTATTATACACTTGTTTCGGTCAAAAAAATCAAATTTAATAGGGGACTATTTGAAATGATACGAGACGTTTCTGATCATTTATATATGTTAAGAGGGAAGGTTACGATGGAAGTCCATGCAAAAAAATCATCTGAAAACTAGATTATATGAAACTTTTTTAAATGAAAGTTTCGGTAAAAAGATCATAATATATTATACACTAGTTTATACTAGTTTCGGTCAAAAATAAAACTAAATCAAGGACTGTTCGAAATGATACGAAACATCACATATCATTGATATATTTTACGAGGGAATGTTATGATGGAATTCCATGCAAAAAAATCATCTGAAAATTAGATTATATGAAAACTTTCGAAATTCAAGTTTCGATCAAAAATCATAGTATATTATACACTAGTTTCTGTCAAAAAATTCAAATTTAATTGGGGACTATTCAAAATGATACGAGACTTTTCAGATCATTTATATATGTTAAGAGGGAAGGTTATCATTAAATTCCATGCAAAAAAATCATCTGAAAGCTAGATTCTATGAAACTTTTCGAAATTAAAGTTTCGGTCAAAAAATCATAATATATTATACACTAGTTCATACTAGTTTCGGTCAAAAATATAACTAAATCGGGGACTGTTCGAAATGATACGAAACTTCGCATATCATTGACATATTTTACGAGGGAATGTTATGATGGAATTCCATGCAAAAAAGTCATCTTATAATTAGATTCTATGAAACTTTTCAAAATGCAAGTTTCGATCAAAAATCATAGTATATTATACACTAATTTCTGTCAAAAAATCAAATTTAATTGGGGACTATTTCAAAATGATATGAGACTTTTCTGATCATTTATATATGTTATGAGGGAAGGTTATGATGGAAGTCCATGCAAAAAAATTATCTGAAAACTATATTCTATGAAACTTTTCCAAATGAAAGTTTTGGTCAAAAGATCATAATATATTTTACACTAGTTTATACTAGTTTAGTTCAAAAATATAACTAAATCGGGGACTGTTCGAAATGATATGAAACTTCACATATCATTGATATATTTTACGAGGGAATGTTATGATGGAATTCCATGCAAAAAAATCATCTGAAAATTAGATTATATGAAAACTTTCGAAATTCAAGTTTCGATCAAAAATCATAGTATATTATACACTAGTTTCTGTCAAAAAAATCAAATTTAATTGGGGACTATTCAAAATGATACGAGACTTTTCAGATCATTTATATATGTTAAGAGGGAAGGTTATCATTAAAGTCCATGCAAAAAAATTATCTGAAAGCTAGATTCTATGAAACTTTTCGAAATTAAAGTTTCGGTCAAAAAATCATAATATATTATACACTAGTTCATACTAGTTTCGGTCAAAAATATAACTAAATCGGGGACTGTTCGAAATGATACGAAACTTCGCATATCATTGACATATTTTACGAGGGAATGTTATGATGGGATTCCATGCAAAAAAGTCATCTTATAATTAGATTCTATGAAACTTTTCAAAATGCAAGTTTCGATCAAAAATCATAGTATATTATACACTAATTTCGGTCAAAAAATAAAATTTAATTGGGGACTATTTCAAAATGATATGAGACTTTTCTGATCATTTATATATGTTATGAGGGAAGGTTATGATGGAAGTCCATGCAAAAAAATCATCTGAAAACTATATTCTATGAAACTTTTCGAAATGAAAGTTTTGGTCAAAAGATCATAATATATTTTACACTAGTTTATACTAGTTTAGTTCAAAATTATAACTAAATCAGGGACTGTTCGAAATGATATGAAACTTCACATATCATTGATATATTTTACGAGGGAATGTTATGATGGGATTCCATGCAAAAAAAATTATCTTATAATTAGATTCTATGAAACTTTTCGAAATGCAAGTTTCATTCAAAAATCATAGTATATTATACACTAGTTTCGGTCAAAAAAATCAAATTTAATTGGGGACTATTTGAAATGATACGAGACTTTTCAGATCATTTATATATGTTAAGAGGGAAGGTTATAATGGAAGTCCATGCAAAAAAATCATCTGAAAACTAGATTCTATGAAACTTTTCGAAATGAAAGTTTCGGTCAAAAGATCATAATATATTATACACTAGTTTATACTAGTTTCGGTCAAAAATATAACTAAATCGGGGACTGTTCAAATGATACGAAACATCACATATCATTGATATATTTTACGAGGGAATGTTATGATGGAATTCCATGGAAAAAAAATCATCTTATAATTAGATTCTATGAAACTTTTCAAAATGCAAGTTTCGTTCAAAAATCATAGTGTATTATACACTAGTTTCGGTCAAAAAAATCAAATTTAATAGGGGACTATTTGAAATGATACGAGACGTTTCTGATCATTTATATATGTTAAGAGGGAAGGTTACGATGGAAGTCCATGCAAAAAAATCATCTGAAAACTAGATTACATGAAACTTTTTTAAATGAAAGTTTCGGTAAAAAGATCATAATATATTATACACTAGTTTATACTAGTTTCTGTCAAAAATAAAACTAAATCAAGGACTGTTCGAAATGATACGAAACATCACATATCATTGATATATTTTACGAGGGAATGTTATGATGGAATTCCATGCAAAAAAATCATCTGAAAATTAGATTATATGAAAACTTTCGAAATTCAAGTTTCTATCAAAAATCATAGTATATTATACACTAGTTTCTGTCAAAAAAATCAAATTTAATTGGGGACTATTCAAAATGATACGAGACTTTTCAGATCATTTATATATGTTAAGAGGGAAGGTTATCATTAAATTCCATGCAAAAAAATCATCTGAAAGCTAGATTCTATGAAACTTTTCGAAATTAAAGTTTCGGTCAAAAAATCATAATATATTATACACTAGTTCATACTAGTTTCGGTCAAAAATATAACTAAATCGGGGACTGTTCGAAATGATACGAAACTTCGCATATCATTGACATATTTTACGAGGGAATGTTATGATGGAATTCCATGCAAAAAAGTCATCTTATAATTAGATTCTATGAAACTTTTCAAAATGCAAGTTTCGATCAAAAATCATAGTATATTATACACTAATTTCGGTCAAAAAATCAAATTTAATTGGGGACTATTTCAAAATGATATGAGACTTTTCTGATCATTTATATATGTTATGAGGGAAGGTTATGATGGAAGTCCATGCAAAAAAATTATCTGAAAACTATATTCTATGAGACTTTTCCAAATGAATGTTTTGGTCAAAAGATCATAATATATTTTACACTAGTTTATACTAGTTTAGTTCAAAAATATAACTAAATCGGGGACTGTTCGAAATGATATGAAACTTCACATATCATTGATATATTTTACGAGGGAATGTTATGATGGAATTCCATGCAAAAAAATCATCTGAAAATTAGATTATATGAAAACTTTCGAAATTCAAGTTTCGATCAAAAATCATAGTATATTATACACTAGTTTCTGTCAAAAAAATCAAATTTAATTGGGGACTATTCAAAATGATACGAGACTTTTCAGATCATTTATATATGTTAAGAGGGAAGGTTATCATTAAAGTCCATGCAAAAAAATCATCTGAAAGCTAGATTCTATGAAACTTTTCGAAATTAAAGTTTCGGTCAAAAAATCATAATATATTATACACTAGTTCATACTAGTTTCGGTCAAAAATATAACTAAATCGGGGACTGTTCGAAATGATACGAAACTTCGCATATCATTGACATATTTTACGAGGGAATGTTATGATGGGATTCCATGCAAAAAAGTCATCTTATAATTAGATTCTATGAAACTTTTCAAAATGCAAGTTTCGATCAAAAATCATAGTATATTATACACTAATTTCGGTCAAAAAATAAAATTTAATTGGGGACTATTTCAAAATGATATGAGACTTTTCTGATCATTTATATATGTTATGAGGGAAGGTTATGATGGAAGTCCATGCAAAAAAATCATCTGAAAACTATATTCTATGAAACTTTTCGAAATGAAAGTTTTGGTCAAAAGATCATAATATATTTTACACTAGTTTATACTAGTTTAGTTCAAAATTATAACTAAATCGGGGACTGTTCGAAATGATATGAAACTTCACATATCATTGATATATTTTACGAGGGAATGTTATGATGGGATTCCATGCAAAAAAAAATATCTTATAATTAGATTCTATGAAACTTTTCGAAATGCAAGTTTCATTCAAAAATCATAGTATATTATACACTAGTTTCGGTCAAAAAAATCAAATTTAATTGGGGACTATTTGAAATGATACGAGACTTTTCAGATCATTTATATATGTTAAGAGGGAAGGTTATAATGGAAGTCCATGCAAAAAAATCATCTGAAAACTAGATTCTATGAAACTTTTCGAAATGAAAGTTTCGGTCAAAAGATCATAATATATTATACACTAGTTTATACTAGTTTCGGTCAAAAATATAACTAAATCGGGGACTGTTCAAATGATACGAAACATCACATATCATTGATATATTTTACGAGGGAATGTTATGATGGAATTCCATGGAAAAAAAATCATCTTATAATTAGATTCTATGAAACTTTTCAAAATGCAAGTTTCGTTCAAAAATCATAGTGTATTATACACTAGTTTCGGTCAAAAAAATCAAATTTAATAGGGGACTATTTGAAATGATACGAGACGTTTCTGATCATTTATATATGTTAAGAGGGAAGGTTACGATGGAATCCATGCAAAAAAATCATCTGAAAACTAGATTACATGAAACTTTTTTAAATGAAAGTTTCGGTAAAAAGATCATAATATATTATACACTAGTTTATACTAGTTTCTGTCAAAAATAAAACTAAATCAAGGACTGTTCGAAATGATACGAAACATCACATATCATTGATATATTTTACGAGGGAATGTTATGATGGAATTCCATGCAAAAAAATCATCTGAAAATTAGATTATATGAAAACTTTCGAAATTCAAGTTTCTATCAAAAATCATAGTATATTATACACTAGTTTCTGTCAAAAAAATCAAATTTAATTGGGGACTATTCAAAATGATACGAGACTTTTCAGAACATTTATATATGTTAAGAGGGAAGGTTATCATTAAATTCCATGCAAAAAAATCATCTGAAAGCTAGATTCTATGAAACTTTTCGAAATTAAAGTTTCGGTCAAAAAATCATAATATATTATACACTAGTTCATACTAGTTTCGGTCAAAAATATAACTAAATCGGGGACTGTTCGAAATGATACGAAACTTCGCATATCATTGACATATTTTACGAGGGAATGTTATGATGGAATTCCATGCAAAAAAGTCATCTTATAATTAGATTCTATGAAACTTTTCAAAATGCAAGTTTCGATCAAAAATCATAGTATATTATACACTAATTTCGGTCAAAAAATCAAATTTAATTGGGGACTATTTCAAAATGATATGAGACTTTTCTGATCATTTATATATGTTATGAGGGAAGGTTATGATGGAAGTCCATGCAAAAAATCATCTGAAAACTTTATTCTATGAAACTTTTTGAAATGAATGTTTCGGTCAAAAAATCGTAATATATTATACACTAGTTTATACTAGTTTCGGTCAAAAATCAAACTAAATCGGGGATTGTTCGAAATGATACGAAACTTCACATATAATTGATATATTTTACGATTGAATGTTATGAGGGAATTCCATGCAAAAAAACATCTCATAATTAGATTCTATGAAACCTTTCGAAATGCAAGTTTCGCTCAAAAATCATAGTATATTATACACTAGTTTCGGTCAAAAAATAAAATTTAATTGGGGATTATTTGAAATTATACGAGACTTTTCTGATCATTTATATATGTTAAGAGGGAAGGTTACGATTGAAGTCTATGCAAAAAAATCATCTGAAAACTAGATTCTATGAAACTTTTCGAAATGAAAGTTTGGGTCAAAAGATCATAATATATTATACACTAGGTTATAATAGTTTCGCTCAAAAATATAACTAAATCGGGGACTGTTCGAAATGATACGAAACTTCACATATCATTGATATATTTTATGAAGGAATGTTATGATGGAATTCCATGCAAAAAAAATAAAATTATAATTAGATTCTTTGAAACTTTTCGAAATGCAAGTTTCGTTCAAAAATCTAGAATATTATATACTAGTTTTGGTCAAAAAAATCAAATTTAATTGGGGACTATTTGAAATGATACGAGACTTTTCTGATCATTTATATATGTTAAGAGGGAAGGTTATGATGGATGTCCATGCAAAAAAAATCATCTGAAAACTATATTCTATGAAACTTTTTAAAATTAAAGTTTCGGTCAAAATATCATAATATATTAAACACTAGTTTATACTAGTTTCGGTCAAAAATCAAACTAAATCGGGGACTGTTCAAAATGTATGAAACTTCACATATCATTGATATATTTTACGATGGAATGTTATGACGAAATTCCATGCAAAAAATTCATCTGCAAATTAGATTCTATGAAACCTTTCGAAATGCAAGTTTCGATCAAAAATCATAGTATATTATACACTAGTTTCGGTCAAAAAAAATCAAATTTAATTGGGATAATTTGAAATGATACGAGACTTTTCAGATCATTTATATATGTTAATAGGGAAGGTTATGATGGAAGTCCATGCAAAAAAAATCATTTGAAAACCAGATTCTATGAAACTTTTCGAAATGAAAGTTTCGGTCAAAAGTTCATAATATATTATACACTAGTTTATACTAGTTTAGGTCAAAAAAATAACTAAATCGGGGACTTTTCGAAATGATACCAAACTTCACATATCATTGATATATTTTACGATGGAATGTTATGATGGAATTCCATGAAAAAAATAATCTTATAATTATATTCTATGAAACTTTTCGAAATGCAAGTTTCGTTCAAAAATCATAGTATATTATACACTAGTTTCGGTCAAAAAAATCAAATTTAATTGGGGACTATTTGAAATGATACGAGACTTTTCTGATCATTTATATATGTTAAGAGGGAAGGTTATGAGGGATGTCCATGCAAAAAAATCATCTGAAAACTTTATTCTATGAAACTTTTTCAAATGAAAGTTTCGGTCAAAAAATCGTAATATATTATACTCTAGTTTATACTAGTTTCGGTCAAAAATAAAACTAAATCTGGGACTGTTCGAAATGATATGAAACTTCACATATCATTGATATATTTTACGATGAAATGTTATGACGGAATTCCATGCAAAAAAATATCTTATAATTAGATTCTATGAAACCTTTCGAAATGCAAGTTTCGTTCAAAAATCATAGTATATTATACACTAGTTTCGGTCAAAAAATAAAATTTAATTGGGGATTATTTGAAATTATACGAGACTTTTCTGATCATTTATATATGTTAAGAGGGAAGGTTATGATTGAAGTCTATGCAAAAAAATCATCTGAAAACTAGATTCTATGAAACTTTTCGAAATGAAAGTTTGGGTCAAAAGATCATAATATATTATACACTAGGTAATAATAGTTTCGCTCAAAAATATAACTAAATCAGGGACTGTTCGAAATGATACGAAACTTTACATATCAATGATATATTTTATGAAGGAATGTTATGATGGAATTCCATGCAAAAATAATAATATTATAATTAGATTCTATGAAACTTTTCGAAATGCAAGTTTCGTTCAAAAATCATAGAATATTATACACTAGTTTTAGTCAAAAAAATCAAATTTAATTGGGGACTATTTGAAATGATACGAGACTTTTCAGATCATTTATATATGTTAAGAGGGAAGGTTATGATGGAAGTCCATGCAAAAAAAATCATCTGAAAACCAGATTCTATGAAACTTTTCGAAATGAAAGTTTCGGTCAAAAGATCATAATATATTATACACTAGTTTATACTAGTTTAGGTCAAAAAAATAACTAAATCGGGGACTGTTCGAAATGATACCAAATTTCACATATCATTGATATATTTTACGATGGAATGTTATGATGGCATTCCATGAAAAAAAATAATCTTATAATTAGATTCTATGAAACCTTACGAAATGCAAGTTTCGTTCAAAAATCATAGTATATTATACACTAGTTTCGGTCAAACAAATCAAATTTAATTGGGGACTATTTGAAATGATACGAGACTTTTCTGATCATTTATATATGTTAAGAGGGAAGGTTATGAGGGATGTCCATGCAAAAAAATCATCTGAAAACTTTATTCTATGAAACTTTTTGAAATGAAAGTTTCGGTCAAAAAATCGTAATATATTATACACTAGTTTATACTAGTTTTGGTCAAAAATCAAACTAAATCGGGGATTGTTCGAAATGATACGAAACTTCACATATAATTGATATATTTTAAGATTGAATGTTATGACGGAATTCCATGCAAAAAAATCATCTGAAAATTAGATTCAATGAAACCTTTCGAAATGCAAGTTTCGATAAAATATTATAGTATATTGTACACTAGTTTCGGTCAAAAAATCAAATTTAATTGGGGACTATTTGAAATGATACGAGACTTTTCAGATCATTTATATATGTTAAGAGGGAAGGTTATGATGGAAGTCCATGCAAAAAAATCATCTGAAAACTAGATTCTATAAAACATTTCGAAATGAAAGTTTCGGTCAAAAAAATATAATATATTATACACTAGTTTATACTAGTTTCGGTCAAAAATAAAACTAAATCTGGGACTGTTCGAAATGATATGAAACTTCACATATCATTGATATACTTTACGATGGAATGTTATGACGGAATTCCATGCAAAAAAACATCTTATAATTAGATTCTATGAAACCTTTCGAAATGCAAGTTTCGCTCAAAAATCATAGTATATTATACACTAGTTTAGGTCAAAAAATAAAATTTAATTGGGGATTATTTGAAATTATACGAGACTTTTCTGATCATTTATATATGTTAAGAGGGAAGGTTATGATTGAAGTCTATGCAAAAAAATCATCTGAAAACTAGATTCTATGAAACTTTTCGAAATGAAAGTTTGGGTTAAAAGATCATAATATATTATACACTAGGTTATAATAGTTTCGCTCAAAAATATAACTAAATCGGGGACTGTACGAAATGATACGAAACTTCACATATCATTGATATATTTTATGAAGGAATGTTATGATGGAATTCCATGCAAAAAAATAATATTATAATTAGATTCTTTGAAACTTTTCGAAATGCAAGTTTCGTTCAAAAATCATAGAATATTATATACTAGTTTTGGTCAAAAAAATCAAATTTAATTGGGAAATATTTGAAATGATACGAGACTTTTCTGATCATTTATATATGTTAAGAGGGAAGGTTATGATGGATGTCCATGCAAAAAAAATCATCTGAAAACTATATTCTATGAAACTTTTTAAAATTAAAGTTTCGGTCAAAATATCATAATATATTAAACACTAGTTTATACTAGTTTCGATCAAAAATCAAACTAAATCGGGGACTGTTCAAAATGTATGAAACTTCACATATCATTGATATATTTTACGATGGAATGTTATGAGGAAATTCCATGCAAAAAATTCATCTACAAATTAGATTCTATGAAACCTTTCGAAATGCAAGTTTCGATCAAAAATCATAGTATATTATACACTAGTTTCGGTCAAAAAAATCAAATTTAATTGGGGATAATTTGAAATGATACGAGACTTTTCAGATCATTTATATATGTTAAGAGGGAAGGTTATGATGGAAGTCCATGCAAAAAAAATCATCTGAAAACCAGATTCTATGAAACTTTTCGAAATGAATGTTTCGGTCAAAAGTTCATAATATATTATACACTAGTTTATACTAGTTTAGGTCAATAAAATAACTAAATCGGGGACTGTTCGAAATGATACCAAACTTCACATATCATTGATATATTTTACGATGGAATGTTATGATGGAATTCCATGAAAAAAAATAATATTATAATTATATTCTATGAAACTTTTCGAAATGCAAGTTTCGTTCAAAAATCATAGTATATTATACACTAGTTTCGGTCAAAAAAATCAAATTTAATTGGGGACTATTTGAAATGATACGAGACTTTTCTGATCATTTATATATGTTAAGAGGGAAGGTTATGAGGGATGTCCATGCAAAAAAATCATCTGAAAACTTTATTCTATGAAACTTTTTGAAATGAAAGTTTCGGTCAAAAAATCGTAATATATTATACACTAGTTTATACTAGTTTCGGTCAAAAATCAAACTAAATCGGGGATTGTTCGAAATGATACGAAACTTCACATATAATTGATAAATTTTACGATTGAATGTTATGACGGAATTCCATGCAAAAAAATTATCTGAAAATTAGATTCAATGAAACCTTTCGAAATGCAAATTTCGATAAAATATTATAGTATATTATACACTAGTTTCGGTCAAAAAATCAAATTTAATTGGGGACTATTTGAAATGATATGAGACTTTTCAGAACATTTATATATGTTAAGAGGAAAGGTTATGATGGAAGTCCATGCAAAAAAATCATCTGAAAACTAGATTCTATAAAACATTTCGAAATGAAAGTTTCGGTCAAAAAAATATAATATATTATACACTAGTTTATACTAGTTTCGGTCAAAAATAAAACTAAATCTGGGACTGTTCGAAATGATATGAAACTTCAAATATCATTGATATATTTTACGATGAAATGTTATGACGGAATTCCATGCAAAAAAATATCTTATAATTAGATTCTATGAAACCTTTCGAAATGCAAGTTTCGTTCAAAAATCATAGTATATTATACACTAGTTTCGGTCAAAAAATAAAATTTAATTGGGGATTATTTGAAATTATACGAGACTTTTCTGATCATTTATATATGTTAAGAGGGAAGGTTATGATTGAAGTCTATGCAAAAAAATCATCTGAAAACTAGATTCTATGAAACTTTTCGAAATGAAAGTTTGGGTCAAAAGATCAGAATATATTATACACTAGGTAATAATAGTTTCGCTCAAAAATATAACTAAATCAGGGACTGTTCGAAATGATACGAAACTTTACATATCAATGATATATTTTATGATGGAATGTTATGATGGAATTCCATGCAAAAAAATAATATTATAATTAGATTCTATGAAACTTTTCGAAATGCATGTTTCGTTCAAAAATCATAGAATATTATACACTAGTTTTAGTCAAAAAAATCAAATTTAATTGGGGACTATTTGAAATGATACGAGACTTTTCAGATCATTTATATATGTTAAGAGGGAAGGTTATGATGGAAGTCCATGCAAAAAAAAATCATCTGAAAACCAGATTCTATGAAACTTTTCGAAATGAAAGTTTCGGTCAAAAGATCATAATATATTATACACTAGTTTATACTAGTTTAGGTCAAAAAAATAACTAAATCGGGGACTGTTCGAAATGATACCAAAATTCACATATCATTGATATATTTTACGATGGAATGTTATGATGGCATTCCATGAAAAAAAATAATCTTATAATTAGATTCTATGAAACCTTTCGAAATGCAAGTTTCGTTCAAAAATCATAGTATATTATACACTAGTTTCGGTCAAAAAAATCAAATTTAATTGGGGACTATTTGAAATGATACGAGACTTTTCTGATCATTTATATATGTTAAGAGGGAAGGTTATGAGGGATGTCCATGCAAAAAAATCATCTGAAAACTTTATTCTATGAAACTTTTTGAAATGAAAGTTTCGTTCAAAAAATCGTAATATATTATACACTAGTTTATACTAGTTTTGGTCAAAAATCAAACTAAATCGGGGATTGTTCGAAATGATACGAAACTTCACATATAATTGATATATTTTACGATTGAATGTTATGACGGAATTCCATGCAAAAAAATCATCTGAAAATTAGATTCAATGAAACCTTTCGAAATGCAAGTTTCGATAAAATATTATAGTATATTATACACTAGTTTCGGTCAAAAAATCAAATTTAATTGGGGACTATTTGAAATGATACGAGACTTTTCAGATCATTTATATATGTTAAGAGGGAAGGTTATGATGGAAGTCCATGCAAAAAAATCATCTGAAAACTAGATTCTATAAAACATTTCGAAATGAAAGTTTCGGTCAAAAAAATATAATATATTATACACTAGTTTATACTAGTTTCGGTCAAAAATAAAACTAAATCTGGGACTGTTCGAAATGATATGAAACTTCACATATCATTGATATACTTTACGATGGAATGTTATGACGGAATTCCATGCAAAAAAACATCTTATAATTAGATTCTATGAAACCTTTCGAAATGCAAGTTTCGCTCAAAAATCATAGTATATTATACACTAGTTTAGGTCAAAAAATAAAATTTAATTGGGGATTATTTGAAATTATACGAGACTTTTCTGATCATTTATATATGTTAAGAGGGAAGGTTATGATTGAAGTCTATGCAAAAAAATCATCTGAAAACTAGATTCTATGAAACTTTTCGAAATGAAAGTTTGGGTCAAAAGATCATAATATATTATACACTAGGTTATAATAGTTTCGCTCAAAAATATAACTAAATCGGGGACTGTTCGAAATGATACGAAACTTCACATATCATTGATATATTTTATGAAGGAATGTTATGATGGAATTCCATGCAAAAAAAATAATATTATAATTAGATTCTTTGAAACTTTTCGAAATGCAAGTTTCGTTCAAAAATCATAGAATATTATATACTAGTTTTGGTCAAAAAAATCAAATTTAATTGGGGACTATTTGAAATAATACGAGACTTTTCTGATCATTTATATATGTTAAGAGGGAAGGTTATGATGGATGTCCATGCAAAAAAAATCATCTGAAAACTATATTCTATGAAACTTTTTAAAATTAAAATTTCGGTCAAAATATCATAATATATTAAACACTAGTTTATACTAGTTTCGATCAAAAATCAAACTAAATCGGGGACTGTTCAAAATGTATGAAACTTCACATATCATTGATATATTTTACGATGGAATGTTATGATGAAATTCCATGCAAAAAATTCATCTGCAAATTAGATTCTATGAAACCTTTCGAAATGCAAGTTTCGATCAAAAATCATAGTATATTATACACTAGTTTCGGTCAAAAAAATCAAATTTAATTGGGGATAATTTGAAATGATACGAGACTTTTCAGATCATTTATATATGTTAAGAGGGAAGGTTATGATGGAAGTCCATGCAAAAAAAATCATTTGAAAACCAGATTCTATGAAACTTTTCGAAATGAATGTTTCGGTCAAAAGTTCATAATATATTATACACTAGTTTATACTAGTTTAGGTCAAAAAAATAACTAAATCGGGGACTGTTCGAAATGATACCAAACTTCACATATCATTGATATATTTTACGATGGAATGTTATGATGGAATTCCATGAAAAAAAATAATATTATAATTATATTCTATGAAACTTTTCGAAATGCAAGTTTCGTTCAAAAATCATAGTATATTATACACTAGTTTCGGTCAAAAAAATCAAATTTAATTGGGGACTATTTGAAATGATACGAGACTTTTCTGATCATTTATATATGTTAAGAGGGAAGGTTATGAGGGATGTCCATGCAAAAAAACTCATCTGAAAACTTTATTCTATGAAACTTTTTGAAATGAAAGTTTCGGTCAAAAAATCATAATATATTATACACTAGTTTATACTAGTTTCGGTCAAAAATCAAACTAAATCGGGGATTGTTCGAAATGATACGAAACTTCACATATAATTGATAAATTTTACGATTGAATGTTATGACGGAATTCCATGCAAAAAAATTATCTGAAAATTAGATTCAATGAAACCTTTCGAAATGCAAGTTTCGATAAAATATTATAGTATATTATACACTAGTTTCGGTCAAAAAATCAAATTTAATTGGGGACTATTTGAAATGATACGAGACTTTTCAGATCATTTATATATGTTAAGAGGGAAGGTTATGATGGAATTCCATGCAAAAAAATCATCTGAAAACTAGATTCTATAAAACATTTCGAAATGAAAGTTTCGGTCAAAAAAATATAATATATTATACACTAGTTTATACTAGTTTCGGTCAAAAATAAAACTAAATCTGGGACTGTTCGAAATGATATGAAACTTCACATATCATTGATATACTTTACGATGGAATGTTATGACGGAATTCCATGCAAAAAAACATCTTATAATTAGATTCTATGAAACCTTTCGAAATGCAAGTTTCGCTCAAAAATCATAGTATATTATACACTAGTTTAGGTCAAAAAATAAAATTTAATTGGGGATTATTTGAAATTATACGAGACTTTTCTGATCATTTATATATGTTAAGAGGGAAGGTTATGATTGAAGTCTATGTAAAAAAATCATCTGAAAACTAGATTCTATGAAACTTTTCGAAATGAAAGTTTGGGTCAAAAGATCATAATATATTATACACTAGGTTATAATAGTTTCGCTCAAAAATATAACTAAATCGGGGACTGTTCGAAATGATACGAAACTTCACATATCATTGATATATTTTATGAAGGAATGTTATGATGGAATTCCATGCAAAAAAAATAATATTATAATTAGATTCTTTGAAACTTTTCGAAATGCAAGTTTCGTTCAAAAATCATAGAATATTATATACTAGTTTTGGTCAAAAAAATCAAATTTAATTGGGGACTATTTGAAATGATACGAGACTTTTCTGATCATTTATATATGTTAAGAGGGAAGGTTATGATGGATGTCCATGCAAAAAAAATCATCTGAAAACTATATTCTATGAAACTTTTTAAAATTAAAGTTTCGTTCAAAATATCATAATATATTAAACACTAGTTTATACTAGTTTCGATCAAAAATCAAACTAAATCGGGGACTGTTCAAAATGTATGAAACTTCACATATCATTGATATATTTTACGATGGAATGTTATGACGAAATTCCATGCAAAAAATTCATCTGCAAATTAGATTCTATGAAACCTTTCGAAATGCAAGTTTCGATCAAAAATCATAGTATATTATACACTAGTTTCGGTCAAAAAAATCAAATTTAATTGGGGATAATTTGAAATGATACGAGACTTTTCAGATCATTTATATATGTTAAGAGGGAAGGTTATGATGGAAGTCCATGCAAAAAAAATCATTTGAAAACCAGATTCTATGAAACTTTTCGAAATGAATGTTTCGGTCAAAAGTTCATAATATATTATACACTAGTTTATACTAGTTTAGGTCAAAAAAATAACTAAATCGGGGACTGTTCGAAATGATACCAAACTTCACATATCATTGATATATTTTACGATGGAATGTTATGATGGAATTCCATGAAAAAAAATAATATTATAATTATATTCTATGAAACTTTTCGAAATGCAAGTTTCGTTCAAAAATCATAGTATATTATACACTAGTTTCGGTCAAAAAAATCAAATTTAATTGGGGACTATTTGAAATGATACGAGACTTTTCTGATCATTTATATATGTTAAGAGGGAAGATTATGAGGGATGTCCATGCAAAAAAATCATCTGAAAACTTTATTCTATGAAACTTTTTGAAATGAAAGTTTCGGTCAAAAAATCGTAATATATTATACACTAGTTTATACTAGTTTCGGTCAAAAATCAAACTAAATCGGGGATTGTTCGAAATGATACGAAACTTCACATATAATTGATAAATTTTACGATTGAATGTTATGACGGAATTCATGCAAAAAAATTATTTGAAAATTAGATTCAATGAAACCTTTCGAAATGCAAGTTTCGATAAAATATTAAAGTATATTTTACACTAGTTTCGGTCAAAAAATCAAATTTAATTGGGGACTATTTGAAATGATATGAGACTTTTCAGAACATTTATATATGTTAAGAGGAAAGGTTATGATGGAAGTCCATGCAAAAAAATCATCTGAAAACTAGATTCTATAAAACATTTCGAAATGAAAGTTTCGGTCAAAAAAATATAATATATTATACACTAGTTTATACTAGTTTCGGTCAAAAATAAAACTAAATCTGGGACTGTTCGAAATGATATGAAACTTCACATATCATTGATATATTTTACGATGAAATGTTATGACGGAATTCCATGCAAAAAAATATCTTATAATTAGATTTTATGAAACCTTTCGAAATGCAAGTTTCGTTCAAAAATCATAGTATATTATACACTAGTTTCGGTCAAAAAATAAAATTTAATTGGGGATTATTTGAAATTATACGAGACTTTTCTGATCATTTATATATGTTAAGAGGGAAGGTTATGATTGAAGTCTATGCAAAAAAATCATCTGAAAACTAGATTCTATGAAACTTTTCGAAATGAAAGTTTGGGTCAAAAGATTATAATATATTATACACTAGGTAATAATAGTTTCGCTCAAAAATATAACTAAATCGGGGACTGTTCGAAATGATACGAAACATTACATATCAATGATATATTTTATGAAGGAATGTTATGATGGAATTCCATGCAAAAAAAATAATATTATAATTAGATTCTATGAAACTTTTCGAAATGCATGTTTCGTTCAAAAATCATAGAATATTATACACTAGTTTTAGTCAAAAAAATCAAATTTAATTGGGGACTATTTGAAATGTTACGAGACTTTTCTGATCATTTATATATGTTAAGAGGGAAGGTTATGGTGGATATCCATGCAAAAAAATCATCTGAAAACTATATTCTATGAAACTTTTTAAAATTAAAGTTTCGGTCAAAATATCATAATATATTATACACTAGTTTATACTAGTTTCGGTCAAAAATCAAACTAAATCGGGGACTGTTCAAAATGTTACGAAACTTCACATATAATTGATATATTTTACGATTGAATGTTATGACGGAATTCCATGCAAAAAAATCATCTGAAAATTAGATTCTACGAAACCTTTCGAAATGCAAGTTTCGATAAAAAATTATAGTATATTATACACTAGTTTCGGTCAAAAAAAAATCAAATTTAATTGGGGTCTATTTGAAATGATACGAGACTTTTCAGATCATTTATATATGTTAAGAGGGAATGTTATGATGGAAGTCCATGCAAAAAAATCATCTGAAAACTAGATTCTATGAACCTTTTCGAAATGAAAGTTTCGGTCAAAAAACATAATATATTATACACTAGTTTATACTAGTTTCGGTGAAAAATATAACTAAATCGGGGACTATTCGAAATGATACGAAACATCACATATCAATGATATATTTTACGAGGGAATGTTATGATGGAATTCCATGCAAAAAAACATCTTATAATTAGATTCTATGAAACTTTTCGAAATGCAAGTTTCGCTCAAAAATCATAGTATATTATACACTAGTTTCGGTCAAAAAATCAAATTTAATTGGGGATTATTTGAAATTATACGAGACTTTTCTGATCATTTATATATGTTAAGAGGGAAGGTTATGATTGAAGTCTATGCAAAAAAATCATCTGAAAACTAGATTCTATGAAACTTTTCGAAATGAAAGTTTGGGTCAAAAGATCATAATATATTATACACTAGGTTATAATAGTTTCGCTCAAAAATATAACTAAATCGGGGACTGTTCGAAATGATACGAAACTTCACATATCAATGATATATTTTATGAAGGAATGTTATGATGGAATTCCATGCAAAAAAAATAATATTATAATTAGATTCTATGAAACTTTTCGAAATGCAAGTTTCGTTCAAAAATCATAGAATATTATACACTAGTTTTGGTCAAAAAAATCAAATTTAATTGGGGACTATTTGAAATGATACGAGACTTTTCTTATCATTTATATATGTTAAGAGGGAAGGTTATGATGGATGTCCATGCAAAAAAATAATCTGAAAACTATATTCTATGAAACTTTTTAAAATTAAAGTTTCGGTCAAAATATCATAATATATTATACACTAGTTTATACTAGTTTCGGTCAAAAATCAAACTAAATCGGGGACTGTTCGAAATGATACGAAACTTCACATATAATTGATATATTTTACGATTGAATGTTATGACGAAATTCCATGCAAAAAAATCATCTGAAAATTAGATTCTACGAAACCTTTCGAAATGCAAGTTTCGATAAAAAATTATAGTATATTATACACTAGTTTCGGTCCAAAAAAATCAAATTTAATTGGGGTCTATTTGAAATGATACGAGACTTTTCAGATCATTTATATATGTTAAGAGGGAACGTTATGATGGAAGTCCATGCAAAAAAATCATCTGAAAACTAGATTCTATGAACCTTTTCGAAATGAAAGTTTCGGTCAAAAAACATAATATATTATACACTAGTTTATACTAGTTTCGGTGAAAAATATAACTAAATCGGGGACTATTCGAAATGATACTAAACATCACATATCAATGATATATTTTACGAGGGAATGTTATGATGGAATTCCATGCAAAAAAACATCTTATAATTAGATTCTATGAAACTTTTCGAATTGCAAGTTTCGCTCAAAAATCATAGTATATTATACACTAGTTTCGGTCAAAAAATCAAATTTAATTGGGGATTATTTGAAATTATACGAGACTTTTCTGATCATTTATATATGTTAAGAGGGAAGGTTATGATTGAAGTCTATGCAAAAAAATCATCTGAAAACTAGATTCTATGAAACTTTTCGAAATGAAAGTTTGGGTCAAAAGATCATAATATATTATACACTAGGTTATAATAGTTTCGCTCAAAAATATAACTAAATCGGGGACTGTTCGAAATGATACGAAACTTCACATATCAATGATATATTTTATGAAGGAATGTTATGATGGAATTCCATGCAAAAAAAATAATATTATAATTAGATTCTATGAAACTTTTCGAAATGCAAGTTTCGTTCAAAAATCATAGAATATTATACACTAGTTTTGGTCAAAAAAATCAAATTTAATTGGGGACTATTTGAAATGATACGAGACTTTTCTTATCATTTATATATGTTAAGAGGGAAGGTTATGATGGATGTCCATGCAAAAAAATAATCTGAAAACTATATTCTATGAAACTTTTTAAAATTAAAGTTTCGGTCAAAATATCATAATATATTATACACTAGTTTATACTAGTTTCGGTCAAAAATCAAACTAAATCGGGGACTGTTCGAAATGATACGAAACTTCACATATAATTGATATATTTTACGATTGAATGTTATGACGAAATTCCATGCAAAAAAATCATTTGAAAATTAGATTCTATGAAACCTTTCGAAATGCAAGTTTCGATAAAAAATTATAGTATATTATACACTAGTTTCGGTCAAAAAAAATCAAATTTAATTGGGGTCTATTTGAAATGATACGAGACTTTTCAGATCATTTATATATGTTAAGAGGGAACGTTATGATGGAAGTCCATGCAAAAAAATCATCTGAAAACTAGATTCTATGAACCTTTTCGAAATGAATGTTTCGGTCAAAAAAACATAATATATTATACACTAGTTTATACTAGTTTCGGTGAAAAATATAACTAAATCGGGGACTATTCGAAATGATACGAAACATCACATATCAATGATTTATTTTACCAGGGAATGTTATGATGAAATTCCATGCAAAAAAACATCTTATAATTAGATTCTATGAAACTTTTCGAAATGCAAGTTTCGCTCAAAAATCATAGTATATTATACACTAGTTTCGGTCAAAAAATCAAATTTAATTGGGGATTATTTGAAATTATACGAGACTTTTCTGATCATTTATATATGTTAAGAGGGAAGGTTATGATTGAAGTCTATGCAAAAAAATCATCTGAAAACTAGATTCTATGAAACTTTTCGAAATGAAAGTTTGGGTCAAAAGATCATAATATATTATACACTAGGTTATAATAGTTTCGCTCAAAAATATAACTAAATCGGGGACTGTTCGAAATGATACGAAACTTCACATATCAATGATATATTTTATGAAGGAATGTTATGATGGAATTCCATGCAAAAAAAATAATATTATAATTAGATTCTTTGAAACTTTTCGAAATGCAAGTTTCGTTCAAAAATCATAGAATATTATACACTAGTTTTGGTCAAAAAAATCAAATTTAATTGGGGACTATTTGAAATGATACGAGACTTTTCTGATCATTTATATATGTTAAGAGGGAAGGTTATGATGGATGTCCATGCAAAAAAAATCATCTGAAAACTATATTCTATGAAACTTTTTAAAATTAAAGTTTCGTTCAAAATATCATAATATATTAAACACTAGTTTATACTAGTTTCGATAAAAAATCAAACTAAATCGGGGACTGTTCAAAATGTATGAAACTTCACATATCATTGATATATTTTACGATGGAATGTTATGACGAAATTCCATGCAAAAAATTCATCTGCAAATTAGATTCTATGAAACCTTTCGAAATGCAAGTTTCGATCAAAAATCATAGTATATTATACACTAGTTTCGGTCAAAAAAATCAAATTTAATTGGGGATAATTTGAAATGATACGAGACTTTTCAGATCATTTATATATGTTAAGAGGGAAGGTTATGATGGAAGTCCATGCAAAAAAAATCATTTGAAAACCAGATTCTATGAAACTTTTCAAAATGAATGTTTCGGTCAAAAGTTCATAATATATTATACACTAGTTTATACTAGTTTAGGTCAAAAAAATAACTAAATCGGGGACTGTTCGAAATGATACCAAACTTCACATATTATTGATATATTTTACGATGGAATGTTATGATGGAATTCCATGAAAAAAAAAAATATTATAATTATATTCTATGAAACTTTTCGAAATGCAAGTTTCGTTCAAAAATCATAGTATATTATACACTAGTTTCGGTCAAAAAATCAAATTGAATTGGGGACTATTTGAAATGATACGAGACTTTTCTGATCATTTATATATGTTAAGAGGGAAGGTTATGAGGGATGTCCATGCAAAAAAATCATCTGAAAACTTTATTCTATGAAACTTTTTGAAATGAAAGTTTCGGTCAAAAAATCGTAATATATTATACACTAGTTTATACTAGTTTCGGTCAAAAATCAAACTAAATCGGGGATTGTTCGAAATGATACGAAACTTCACATATAATTGATAAATTTTACGATTGAATGTTATGACGGAATTCATGCAAAAAAATTATCTGAAAATTAGATTCAATGAAACCTTTCGAAATGCAAGTTTCGATATAATATTATAGTATATTATACACTAGTTTCGGTCAAAAAATCAAATTTAATTGGGGACTATTTGAAATGATATGAGACTTTTCAGAACATTTATATATGTTAAGAGGAAAGGTTATGATGGAAGTCCATGCAAAAAAATCATCTGAAAACTAGATTCTATAAAACATTTCGAAATGAAAGTTTCGGTCAAAAAAATATAATATATTATACACTAGTTTATACTAGTTTCGGTCAAAAATAAAACTAAATCTGGGACTGTTCGAAATGATATGAAACTTCACATATCATTGATATATTTTACGATGAAATGTTATGACGGAATTCCATGCAAAAAAATATCTTATAATTAGATTTTATGAAACCTTTCGAAATGCAAGTTTCGTTCAAAAATCATAGTATATTATACACTAGTTTCGGTCAAAAAATAAAATTTAATTGGGGATTATTTGAAATTATACGAGACTTTTCTGATCATTTATATATGTTAAGAGGGAAGGTTATGATTGAAGTCTATGCAAAAAAAATCATCTGAAAACTAGATTCTATGAAACTTTTCGAAATGAAAGTTTGGGTCAAAAGATCATAATATATTATACACTAGGTAATAATAGTTTCGCTCAAAAATATAACTAAATCGGGGACTGTTCGAAATGATACGAAACTTTACATATCAATGATATATTTTATGAAGGAATGTTATGATGGAATTCCATGCAAAAAAAATAATATTATAATTAGATTCTATGAAACTTTTCGAAATGCAAGTTTCGTTCAAAAATCATAGAATATTATACACTAGTTTTAGTCAAAAAAATCAAATTTAATTGGGGACTATTTGAAATGTTACGAGACTTTTCTGATCATTTATATATGTTAAGAGGGAAGGTTATGGTGGATATCCATGCAAAAAAATCATCTGAAAACTATATTCTATGAAACTTTTTAAAATTAAAGTTTCGGTCAAAATATCATAATATATTATACACTAGTTTATACTAGTTTCGGTCAAAAATCAAACTAAATCGGGGACTGTTCGAAATGTTACGAAACTTCACATATAATTGATATATTTTACGATTGAATGTTATGACGGAATTCCATGCAAAAAAATCATCTGAAAATTAGATTCTACGAAACCTTTCGAAATGCAAGTTTCGATAAAAAATTATAGTATATTATACACTAGTTTCGGTCAAAAAAAATCAAATTTAATTGGGGTCTATTTGAAATGATACGAGACTTTTCAGATCATTTATATATGTTAAGAGGGAACGTTATGATGGAAGTCCATGCAAAAAAATCATCTGAAAACTAGATTCTATGAACCTTTTCGAAATGAAAGTTTCGGTCAAAAAACATAATATATTATACACTAGTTTATACTAGTTTCGGTGAAAAATATAACTAAATCGGGGACTATTCGAAATGATACGAAACATCCCATATCAATGATATATTTTACGAGGGAATGTTATGATGGAATTCTATGCAAAAAAACATCTTATAATTAGATTCTATGAAACTTTTCGAATTGCAAGTTTCGCTCAAAAATCATAGTATATTATACACTAGTTTCGGTCAAAAATTCAAATTTAATTGGGGATTATTTGAAATTATACGAGACTTTTCTGATCATTTATATATGTTAAGAGGGAAGGTTATGATTGAAGTCTATGCAAAAAAATCATCTGAAAACTAGATTCTATGAAACATTTCGAAATGAAAGTTTGGGTCAAAAGATCATAATATATTATACACTAGGTTATAATAGTTTCGCTCAAAAATATAACTAAATCGGGGACTGTTCGAAATGATACGAAACTTCACATATCAATGATATATTTTATGAAGGAATGTTATGATGGAATTCCATGCAAAAAAAATAATATTATAATTAGATTCTATGAAACTTTTCGAAATGCAAGTTTCGTTCAAAAATCATAGAATATTATACACTAGTTTTGGTCAAAAAAATCAAATTTAATTGGGGACTATTTGAAATGATACGAGACTTTTCTTATCATTTATATATGTTAAGAGGGAAGGTTATGATAGATGTCCATGCAAAAAAATAATCTGAAAACTATATTCTATGAAACTTTTTAAAATTAAAGTTTCGATCAAAATATCATAATATATTATACACTAGTTTATACTAGTTTCGGTCAAAAATCAAACTAAATCGGGGACTGTTCGAAATGATACGAAACTTCACATATAATTGATATATTTTACGATTGAATGTTATGACGAAATTCCATGCAAAAAAATCATCTGAAAATTAGATTCTATGAAACCTTTCGAAATGCAAGTTTCGATAAAAAATTATAGTATATTATACACTAGTTTCGGTCAAAAAAAATCAAATTTAATTGGGGTCTATTTGAAATGATACGAGACTTTTCAGATCATTTATATATGTTAAGAGGGAACGTTATGATGGAAGTCCATGCAAAAAAATCATCTGAAAACTAGATTCTATGAACCTTTTCGAAATGAATGTTTCGGTCAAAAAAACATAATATATTATACACTAGATTATACTAGTTTCGGTGAAAAATATAACTAAATCGGGGAATATTCGAAATGATACGAAACATCACATATCAATGATATATTTTACCAGGGAATGTTATGATGGAATTCCATGCAAAAAAACATCTTATAATTAGATTCTATGAAACTTTTCGAAATGCAAGTTTCGCTCAAAAATCATAGTATATTATACACTAGTTTCGGTCAAAAAATCAAATTTAATTGGGGATTATTTGAAATTATACGAGACTTTTCTGATCATTTATATATGTTAAGAGGGAAGGTTATGATTGAAGTCTATGCAAAAAAAATCATCTGAAAACTAGATTCTATGAAACTTTTCGAAATGAAAGTTTGGGTCAAAAGATCATAATATATTATACACTAGGTTATAATAGTTTCGCTCAAAAATATAACTAAATCGGGGACTGTTCGAAATGATACGAAACTTCACATATCAATGATATATTTTATGAAGGAATGTTATGATGGAATTCCATGCAAAAAAAATAATATTATAATTAGATTCTTTGAAACTTTTCGAAATGCAAGTTTCGTTCAAAAATCATAGAATATTATACACTAGTTTCGGTCAAAAAAATCAAATTTAATTGGGGACTATTTGAAATGATACTAGACTTTTCTGATCATTTATATATGTTAAGAGGGAAGGTTATGATGGATGTCCATGCAAAAAAATCATCTGAAAACTATATTCTATGAAACTTTTTGAAATGAAAGTTTCGAGTAAAATATCATAATATATTATACACTAGTTTATACTAGTTTCGGTCAAAAATCAAACTAAATCGGGGACTGTTCGAAAAGATACGAAACTTCACATGTATTTGATATATTTTACGATTGAATGTTATGACGGAATTCCATGCCAAAAAATCATCTTAAAATTAGATTCTATGAAACCTTTCGAAATGCAAGTTTCGATAAAACATTATAGTATATTATACACTAGTTTCGGTCAAAAAAATCAAATATAATTGGGGACTATTTGAAATGATACGAGACTTTTCAGATCATTTATATAAGTTAAGAGGGAAGGTTATGATGGAAGTCCATGCAAAAAAATCATCTGAAAACTAGATTCTATGAACCTTTTTGAAATGAAAGTGTTGGTCAAAAAAACATAATATATTATACACTAGTTTATACTAGTTTCGGTGAAAAATATAACTAAATCGGGGACTATTCGAAATGATACGAAACATCACATATCAATGATATATTTTACGAGGGAATGTTATGATGGAATTCCATGCAAAAAAACATCTTATAATTAGATTCTATGAAACTTTTCGAAATGCAAGTTTCGCTCAATAGTTTATTATACACTAGTTTCGGTCAAAAAATCAAATTTAATTGGGGACTATTTGAAATGATACGAGACTTTTATGATCATTTATATATGTTAAGAGGGAAGGTTATGATGGAAGTCAATGCAAAAAAATCATCTGAAAACTAGATTCTATGAAATTTTTCGAAATGAAAGTTTCGGTCAAAAGATCATTATATATTATACACTAGGTTATAATAGTTCCGGTCAAAAATATAACTAAATCGGGGACTATTCGAAATGATACGAAACTTCACATATCATTGATATATTTTACGAGGGAATGTTATGATGGAATTCCATGCAAAAAAAATAATCTTATAATTAGATTCTATGAAACTTTTCGAAATGCAAGTTTCGTTCAAAAATTATAGTATATTATACACTAGTTTCGGTCAAAAAAATCAAATTTAATTGGGGACTATTTGAAATCATACGAGACTTTTCTGATCATTTATATATGTTAAAAGGGAAGGTTATGATGGATGTCCATGCAAAAAAAACATCTGAAAACTATATTTTATGAAACCTTTTGAAATGAAAGTTTCAGGTAAAATATCATAATATATTATACACTAGTTTATACTAGTTTCGGTCAAAAATCAAACTAAATCGGGGACTGTTCGAAATGATACGAAACATCACATATAATTGATATATTTTATGATTGAATGTTATGACGGAATTCCATGCCAAAAAAATCATCTGAAAATTAGATTCTATGAAACCTTTCGAAATGCAAGTTTCGATAAAAAAATTTAGTATATTATACACTAGTTTTGGTCAAAAAAATAAAATTTAATTGGGGACTATTTGAAATGATACGAGACATTTCAGATCATTTATATATGTTAAAAGGGAAGGTTATTATGGAAGTCCATGCAAAAAAATCATCTGAAAACTAGATTCTATGAACCTTTTCGAAATGAATGTTTCGGTCAAAAAAACATAATATATTATACACTAGTTTATACTAGTTTCGGTCAAAAATATAACTAAATCGGGGACTTTTTTAAATGATATGAAACTTCACATATCATTGATATATTTTACGAGGGAATGTTATGATGGAATTCCATGCAAAAAAACATCTTATAATTAGATTCTATGAAACTTTTCGAAATGCAAGTTTCGTTCAAAAATAATAGTATATAATACACTAGTTTCGGTCAAAAAATAAAATTTAATTGGGGACTATTTGAAATTATACGAGACTTTTCTTATCATTTATATATGTTAAGAGGGAAGGTTATGATGGAAGTTCATGCAAAAAAATCATCTGAAAACTAGATTCTATGAAACTTTTCGAAATGAAAGTTTCGGTCAAAAGATCATAATATATTATATACTAGGATATAATTGTTTCGGTCAAAAATATAACTAAATTGGGGACTGTTCGAAATGATACGAAACTTCACATATCATTGATATATTTTACGAGGGAATGTTATGATGGAATTCCATGCAAAAAAAATAATCTTATAATTTGATTCTATGAAACTTTTCGAAATGCAAGTTTCGTTCAAAAATCATAGTATATTATACACTAGTTTCGGTCAAAAAAATCAAATTTAATTGGGGACTATTTGAAATGATACGAGACTTTTCTGATCATTTATATATGTTAAGAGGGAAGGTTATGATGGATGTCCATGCAAAAAAATCATCTGAAAACTATATTCTATGAAACTTTTTGAAATGAAGGTTTTGGGTAAAATATCATAATATATTATACACTAGTTTATACTAGTTTCGGTCAAAAATCAAACTAAATCGGGGACTGTTTGAAATGATACGAAACTTCACATGTATTTGATATATTTTACGATTGAATGTTATGACGGAATTCCATGCCAAAAAATCATCTTAAAATTAGATTCTATGAAACCTTTCGAAATGCAAGTTTCGATAAAACATTATAGTATATTATACACTAGTTTCGGTCAAAAAAATCAAATATAATTGGGGACTATTTGAAATGATACGAGACTTTTCAGATCATTTATATAAGTTAAGAGGGAAGGTTATGATGGAAGTCCATGCAAAAAAATCATCTGAAAACTAGATTCTATGAACCTTTTTGAAATGAAAGTGTTGGTCAAAAAAACATAATATATTATACACTAGTTTATACTAGTTTCGGTGAAAAATATAACTAAATCGGGGGACTATTCGAAATGATACGAAACATCACATATCAATGATATATTTTACGAGGGAATGTTATGATGGAATTCCATGCAAAAAAACATCTTATAATTAGATTCTATGAAACTTTTCGAAATGCAAGTTTCGCTCAAAAATCATAGTATATTATACACTAGTTTCGGTCAAAAAATCAAATTTAATTGGGGACTATTTGAAATGATACGAGACTTTTCTGATCATTTATATATGTTAAGAGGGAAGGTTATGATGGAAGTCAATGCAAAAAAATCATCTGAAAACTAGATTCTATGAAATTTTTCGAAATGAAAGTTTCGGTCAAAAGATCATAAAATATTATACACTAGGTTATAATAGTTTCGGTCAAAAATATAACTAAATCGGGGACTATTCGAAATGATACAAAACTTCACATATCATTGATATATTTTACGAGGGAATGTTATGATGGAATTCCATGCAAAAAAAAATAATCTTATAATTAGATTCTATGAAACATTTCGAAATGCAAGTTTCGTTCAAAAATTATAGTATATTATACACTAGTTTCGGTCAAAAAAATCAAATTTAATTGGGGACTATTTGAAATCATACGAGACTTTTCTGATCATTTATATATATGTTAAAAGGGAAGGTTATGATGGATGTCCATGCAAAAAAAACATCTGAAAACTATATTTTATGAAACCTTTTGAAATGAAAGTTTCGGGTAAAATATCATAATATATTATACACTAGTTTATACTAGTTTCGGTCAAAAATCAAACTAAATCGGGGACTGTTCGAAATGATACGAAACTTCACATATAATTGATATATTTTATGATTGAATGTTATGACGGAATTCCATGCCAAAAAAATCATCTGAAAATTAGATTCTATGAAACCTTTCGAAATGCAAGTTTCGATAAATAAATTTAGTATATTATACACTAGTTTCGGTAAAAAAAATAAATTTTAATTGGGGACTATTTGAAATGATACGAGACATTTCAGATCATTTATATATGTTAAAAGGGAAGGTTATTATGGAAGTCCATGCAAAAAAATCATCTGAAAACTAGATTCTATGAACCTTTTCGAAATGAAAGTTTCAGTCAAAAAAACATAATATATTATACACTAGTTTATACTAGTTTCGGTCAAAAATATAACTAAATCGGGGACTTTTTTAAATGATATGAAACTTCACATATCATTGATATATTTTACGAGGGAATGTTATGATGGAATTCCATGCAAAAAAACATCTTATAATTAGATTCTATGAAACTTTTCGAAATGCAAGTTTCGTTCAAAAATCATAGTATATAATACACTAGTTTCGGTCAAAAAATAAAATTTAATTGGGGACTATTTGAAATTATACGAGACTTTTCTTATCATTTATATATGTTAAGTGGGAAGGTTATGATGGAAGTTCATGCAAAAAAATCATCTGAAAACTAGATTCTATGAAACTTTTCGAAATGAAAGTTTCGGTCAAAAGATCATAATATATTATATACTAGGATATAATTATTTCGGTCAAAAATATAACTAAATCGGGGACTGTTCGAAATGATACGAAACTTCACATATCATTGATATATTTTACGAGGGAATGTTATGATGGAATTCCATGCAAAAAAAATAATCTTATAATTAGATTCTATGAAACTTTTCGAAATGCAAGTTTCGTTCAAAAATCATAGTATATTATACACTAGTTTCGGTCAAAAAAATCAAATTTAATTGGGGACTATTTGAAATGATACGAGACTTTTCTGATCATTTATATAAGTTAAGAGGGAAGGTTATGATGGATGTCCATGCAAAAAAATCTTCTGAAAACTATATTCTATGAAACTTTTTGAAATGAAAGTTTCGGGTAAAATATCATAATATATTATACACTAGTTTATACTAGTTTCGGTCAAAAATCAAACTAAATCGGGGACTGTTCGAAATGATACGAAACTTCACATGTATTTGATATATTTTACGATTGAATGTTATGACGGAATTCCATGCAAAAAAATCATCTGAAAATTAGATTCTATGAAACCTTTCGAAATGCAAGTTTCGATAAAACATTATAGTATATTATACACTAGTTTAGGTCAAAAAAATCAAATATAATTGGGGACTATTTGAAATGATACGAGACTTTTCAGATCATTTATATAAGTTAAGAGGGAAGGTTATGATGGAAGTCCATGCAAAAAAATCATCTGAAAACTAGATTCTATGAACCTTTTTGAAATGAAAGTGTTGGTCAAAAAAACATAATATATTATACATTAGTTTATACTAGTTTCGGTGAAAAATATAACTAAATCGGGGACTATTCGAAATGATACGAAACATCACATATCAATGATATATTTTACGAGGGAATGTTATGATGGAATTCCATGCAAAAAAACATCTTATAAATAGATTCTATGAAACTTTTCGAAATGCAAGTTTCGCTCAAAAATCATAGTATATTATACACTAGTTTCGGTCAAAAAATCAAATTTAATTGGGGACTATTTGAAATGTTACGAGACTTTTCTGATCATTTATATATGTTAAGAGGGAAGGCTATGATGGAAGTCAATGCAAAACAATCATCTGAAAACTAGATTCTATGAAATTTTTCGAAATGAAAGTTTCGGTCAAAAGATCATAATATATTATTCACTAGGTTATAATAGTTTCGGTCAAAAATAAAACTAAATCGGGGACTATTCGAAATGATACGAAACTTCACATATCATTGATATATTTTACGAGGGAATGTTATGATGGAATTCCATGCAAAAAAAATAATCTTATAATTAGATTCTATGAAACTTTTCGAAATGCAAGTTTCGTTCAAAAATAATAGTATATTATACACTAGTTTCGGTCAAAAAAATCAAATTTAATTGGGGACTATTTGAAATCATATGAGACTTTTCTGATCATTTATATATATTAAAACGGAAGGTTATGATGGATGTCCATGCAAAAAAATCATCTGAAAACTATATTTTATGAAACCTTTTGAAATGAAAGTTTCGGGTAAAATATCATAATATATTATACACTAGTTTATACTAGTTTCGGTCAAAAATCAAACTAAATCGGGGACTGTTCAAAATGATACGAAACTTCACATATAATTGATATATTTTATGATTGAATGTTATGACGGAATTCCATGCCAAAAAAATCATCTGAAAATTAGATTCTCTGAAACCTTTCGAAATGCAAGTTTCGATAAAAATTTTAGTATATTATACACTAGTTTCGGTCAAAAAAATAAAATTTTATTAGGGACTATTTGAAATGATACGAGACTTTTCAGATCATTTATATATGTTAAAAGGGAAGGTTATTATGGAAGTCCATGCAAAAAAATCATCTAAAAACTAGATTCTATGAACCTTTTCGAAATGAATGTTTCGGTCAAAAAAACATAATATATTATACACTAGTTTATACTAGTTTCGGTCAAAAATATAACTAAATCTGGGACTTTTTTAAATGATATGAAACTTCACATATCATTGATATATTTTACGAGGGAATGTTATGATGGAATTCCATGCAAAAAAACATCTTATAATTAGATTCTATGAAACTTTTCGAAATGCAAGTTTCGTTCAAAAATCATAGTATATTATACACTAGTTTCGGTCAAAAAATAAAATTTAATTGGGGACTATTTGAAATTATACGAGACTTTTCTGATCATTTATATATGTTAAGAGGGAAGGTTATGATGGAAGTTCATGCAAAAAAATCATATGAAAACTAGATTCTATGAAACTTTTCGAAATGAAAGTTTCGGTCAAAAGATCATAATATATTATATACTAGGATATAATTATTTCGGTCAAAAATATAACTAAATCGGGGACTGTTCGAAATGATACGAAACTTCACATATCATTGATATATTTTACGAGGGAATGTTATGATGGAATTCCATGCAAAAAAAATAATCTTATAATTAGATTCTATGAAACTTTTCGAAATGCAAGTTTCGTTCAAAAATCATAGTATATTATACACTAGTTTCGGTCAAAAAAATCAAATTTAATTGGGGACTATTTGAAATGATACGAGACTTTTCTGATCATTTATATAAGTTAAGAGGGAAGGTTATGATGGATGTCCATGCAAAAAAATCATCTGAAAACTATATTCTATGAAAGTTTCGGGTAAAATATCATAATATATTATACACTAGTTTATACTAGTTTCGGTCAAAAATCAAACTAAATCGGGGACTGTTCGAAATGATACGAAACTTCACATGTATTTGATATATTTTACGATTGAATGTTATGACGGAATTCCATGCAAAAAAATCATCTGAAAATTAGATTCTATGAAACCTTTCGAAATGCAAGTTTCGATAAAACATTATAGTATATTATACACTAGTTTAGGTCAAAAAAATCAAATATAATTGGGGACTATTTGAAATGATACGAGACTTTTCAGATCATTTATATAAGTTAAGAGGGAAGGTTATGATGGAAGTCCATGCAAAAAAATCATCTGAAAACTAGATTCTATGAACCTTTTTGAAATGAAAGTGTTGGTCAAAAAAACATAATATATTATACATTAGTTTATACTAGTTTCGGTGAAAAATATAACTAAATCGGGGACTATTCAAAATGATACGAAACATCACATATCAATGATATATTTTACGAGGGAATGTTATGATGGAATTCCATGCAAAAAAACATCTTATAAATAGATTCTATGAAACTTTTCGAAATGCAAGTTTCGCTCAAAAATCATAGTATATTATACACTAGTTTCGGTCAAAAAATCAAATTTAATTGGGGACTATTTGAAATGTTACGAGACTTTTCTGATCATTTATATATGTTAAGAGGGAAGGCTATGATGGAAGTCAATGCAAAACAATCATCTGAAAACTAGATTCTATGAAATTTTTCGAAATGAAAGTTTCGGTCAAAAGATCATAATATATTATACACTAGGTTATAATAGTTTCGGTCAAAAATATAACTAAATCGGGGACTATTCGAAATGATACGAAACTTCACATATCATTGATATATTTTACGAGGGAATGTTATGATGGAATTCCATGCAAAAAAAATAATCTTATAATTAGATTCTATGAAACTTTTCGAAATGCAAGTTTCGTTCAAAAATTATAGTATATTATACACTCGTTTCGGTCAAAAAAATCAAATTTAATTGGGGACTATTTGAAATCATATGAGACTTTTCTGATCATTTATATATATTAAAACGGAAGGTTATGATGGATGTCCATGCAAAAAAATCATCTGAAAACTATATTTTATGAAACCTTTTGAAATGAAAGTTTCGGGTAAAATATCATAATATATTATACACTAGTTTATACTAGTTTCGGTCAAAAATCAAACTAAATCGGGGACTGTTCAAAATGATACGAAACTTCACATATAATTGATATATTTTATGATTGAATGTTATGACGGAATTCCATGCCAAAAAAATCATCTGAAAATTAGATTCTCTGAAACCTTTCGAAATGCAAGTTTCGATAAAAATTTTAGTATATTATACACTAGTTTCGGTCAAAAAAATAAAATTTTATTAGGGACTATTTGAAATGATACGAGACTTTTCAGATCATTTATATATGTTAAAAGGGAAGGTTATTATGGAAGTCCATGCAAAAAAATCATCTGAAAACTAGATTCTATGAACCTTTTCGAAATGAATGTTTCGGTCAAAAAAACATAATATATTATACACTAGTTTATACTAGTTTCGGTCAAAAATATAACTAAATCTGGGACTTTTTTAAATGATATGAAACTTCACATATCATTGATATATTTTACGAGGGAATGTTATGATGGAATTCCATGCAAAAAAACATCTTATAATTAGATTCTATGAAACTTTTCGAAATGCAAGTTTCGTTCAAAAATCATAGTATATTATACACTAGTTTCGGTCAAAAAATAAAATTTAATTGGGGACTATTTGAAATTATACGAGACTTTTCTGATCATTTATATATGTTAAGAGGGAAGGTTATGATGGAAGTTCATGCAAAAAAATCATATGAAAACTAGATTCTATGAAACTTTTCGAAATGAAAGTTTCGGTCAAAAGATCATAATATATTATATACTAGGATATAATTGTTTCGGCCAAAAATTTAACTAAATCGGGGACTGTTCGAAATGATACGAAACTTCACATATCATGTATATATTTTACGAGGGAATGTTATGATGGAATTCCATGCAAAAAAAATAATCTTATAATTAGATTCTATGAAACTTTTCGAAATGCAAGTTTCGTTAAAAAATCATAGTATATTATACACTAGTTTCGATCAAAAAAATCAAATTTAATTGGGGACTATTTGAAATGATACGAGACTTTTCTGATCATTTATATATGTTAAGAGGGAAGGTTATGATGGATGTCCATGCAAAAAAATCATCTGAAAACTATATTCTATGAAACTTTTTGAAATGAAAGTTTCGGGTAAAATATCATAATATATTATACACTAGTTTATACTAGTTTCGGTCAAAAATCAAACTAAATCGGGGACTGTTCGAAATGATACGAAACTTCACATGTATTTGATATATTTTACGATTGAATGTTATGACGGAATTCCATGCCAAAAAATCATCTGAAAATTAGATTCTATGAAACCTTTCGAAATGCAAGTTTCGATAAAACATTATTGTATATTTTACACTAGTTTCGGTCAAAAAAATCAAATATAATTGGGGACTATTTGAAATGATACGAGACTTTTCAGATAATATATATAAGTTAAGAGGGAAGGTTATGATGGAAGTCCATGCAAAAAAATCATCTGAAAACTAGATTCTATGAACCTTTTTGAAATGAAAGTGTTGGTCAAAAAAACATAATATATTATACACTAGTTTATACTAGTTTCGGTGAAAAATATAACTAAATCGGGGACTATTCGAAATGATACGAAACATCACATATCAATGATATATTTTACGAGGGAATGTTATGATGGAATTCCATGCAAAAAAACATCTTATAATTAGATTCTATGAAACTTTTCGAAATGCATGTTTCGCTCAAAAATCATAGTATATTATACACTAGTTTCGGTCAAAAAATTAAATTTAATTGGGGACTATTTGAAATGATACGAGACTTTTCTGATCATTTATATATGTTAAGAGGGAAGGTTATGATGGAAGTCAATGCAAAATAATCATCTGAAAACTAGATTCTATGAAATTTTTCGAAATGAAAGTTTCGGTCAAAAGGTCATAATATATTATACACTAGGTTATAATAGTTTCGGTCAAAAATATAACTAAATCGGGGACCATTCGAAATGATACGAAACTTCACATATCATTGATATATTTTACGAGGGAATGTTATGATGGAATTCCATGCAAAAAAAATAATCTTATAATTAGATTCTATGAAACTTTTCGAAATACAAGTTTCGTTCAAAAATTATAGTATATTATACACTAGTTTCGGTCAAAAAAATCAAATTTAATTGGGGACTATTTGAAATCATACGAGACTTTTCAGATCATTTATATATGTTAAGAGGGAAGGTTATGATGGATGTCCATGCAAAAAAAACATCTGAAAACTATATTTTATGAAACCTTTTGAAATGAATGTTTCGGGTAAAATATCATAATATATTATACACTAGTTTATACTAGTTTCGGTCAAAAATCAAACTAAATCGAGGATTGTTCGAAATGATACGAAACTTCACATATAATTGATATATTTTATGATTGAATGTTATGACGGAATTCCATGCCAAAAAAATCATCTGAAAATTAGATTCTATGAAACCTTTCGAAATGCAAGTTTCGATAAAAAAAAATTAGTATATTATACACTAGTTTCGGTCAAAAAAATCAAATTTAATTGGGGACAATTTGAAATGATACGAGACTTTTCAGATCATTTATATATGTTAAAAGGGAAGGTTATTATGGAAGTCCATGCAAAAAAATCATCTGAAAACTAGATTCTATGAACCTTTTCGAAATGAAAGTTTCGGTCAAAAAAACATAATATATTATACACTAGTTTATACTAGTTTCGGTCAAAAATATAACTAACTCGGGGACTTTTTTAAATGATATGAAACTTCACATATCATTGATATATTTTACGAGGGAATGTTATGATGGAATTCCATGCAAAAAAAACAACTTATAATTAGATTCTATGAAACTTTTCGAAATGCAAGGTCCGTTCAAAAATCATAGTATATTATACACTAGTTTCGGTCAAAAAATCAAATTTAATTGGGGACTATTTGAAATTATACGAGACTTTTCTGATCATTTATATATGTTAAGAGGGAAGGTTATGATGGAAGTTCATGCAAAAAAATCATCTGAAAACTAGATTCTATGAAACTTTTCGAAATGAAAGTTTCGGTCAAAAGATCATAATATATTATATACTAGGATATAATTGTTTCGGTCAAAAATATAACTAAATCGGGGACTGTTCGAAATGATACGAAACTTCACATATCATTGATATATTTTACGAGGGAATGTTATGATGGAATTCCATGCAAAAAAAAATAATCTTATAATTAGATTCTATGAAACTTTTCGAAATGCAAGTTTCGTTCAAAAATCATAGTATATTATACACTAGTTTCGGTCAAAAAAATTAAATTTAATTGGGGACTATTTGAAATGATACGAGACTTTTCTGATCATTTATATATGTTAAGAGGGAAGGTTATGATGGATGTCCATGCAAAAAAAATCATATGAAAACTATATTCTATGAAACTTTTTGAAATGAAAGTTTCGGTCAAAAAATCATAATATATTATACACTAGTTTATACTAGTTTCGGTCAAAAATCAAACTAAATCGGGGACTGCTCTAAATGATACGAAACTTCACATATCATTGATATATTTTACGATGGAATGTTATGACGGAATTCCATACAAAAAAATCATCTGAAAATTAGATTCTATGAAACCTTTCGAAATGCAAGTTTCGATCAAAAATCATAGTATATTATACACTAGTTTCGGTCAAAAAAATCAAATTTAATTGGGGACTACTTGAAATGATACGATACTTTTATGATCATTTATATATGTTAAGAGGGAAGGTTATGATGGAAGTCCATGCAAAAAAAATCATCTGAAAACTAGATTCTATGAAAGTTTTCAAAATGAAAGTTTCGGTCAAAAGATCATAATATATTATACACTAGTTTATACTAGTTTCGGTCAAAAATATAACTAAATCGGGGACTGTTCGAAATGATACGAAACTTCACATATCATTGATATATTTTACGAGGGAATGTTATGATGGAATTCCATGCAAAAAAAATAATCTTATAATTAGATTCTATGAAACTTTTCGAAATGCAAGTTTCGTTCAAAAATCAGAGTATATTATACACTAGTTTCGGTCAAAAAAATCAAATTTAATTGGCGACTATTTGAAATGATACGAGACTTTTCTGATCATTTATATATGTTAAGAGGGAAGGTTATGATGGATGTCCATGCAAAAAAATCATCTGAAAACTAGATTCTATGAAACTTTTTGAAATGAAAGTTTCGGTCAAAAAATCCTAATATATTATACACTAGTTTATACTAGTTTCTGTCAAAAATCAAACTAAATCGGGGACTGTTCGTAATGAAACGAAACTTCACATATAATTGATATATTTTACGATAGAATGTTATGACAGAATTCCATGCAAAAGAATCTTTTGAAAATTAGATTCTATGAAACCTTTCGAAATGCAAGTTTCGATAAAAAATTATAGTATATTATACACTAGTTTCGGTCAAAAAAATCAAATTTAATTGGGGACTATTTCATATGATACGAGACTTTTCTGATCATTTATATATGTTAAGAGGAAAGGTTATGATGGATGTCCATGCAAAAAAATCATCTGAAAACTAGATTCTACGAAACTTTCTGAAATGAAAGTTTCGGTCAAAAAATCATAATATATTATACAATAGTTTATACTAGTTTCGGTCAAAATTCAAACTAAATTGGGGACTGTTCTAAATGATATGAAACTTCACATATCATTGATATATTTTACGATGGAATGTTATGACGGAATTCCATGCAAAAAAATCATCTGGAAATTAGATTCTATGAAACCTTTCGAAAATTCAAGTTTCGATCAAAAATCATAGTATATTATACACTAGTTTCGGTCAATAAAATCAAATTTAATTGGGGACTATTTGAAATGATACGAGACTTTTCAGATCATTTATATATGTTAAAAGGGAAGGTAGTGATGGAAGTCCATGCAAAAAATTCATCTCAAAACTAGATTCTATGAAACTTTTCGAAATAAAGTTTTTGTCAAAAGATCATAATATATTATACACTAGTTTATACTAGTTTCGGTCAAAAATATAACTAAATCGGGGACTGTTCGAAATGATACGAAACTTCACATATCATTGATATATTTTACGAGGGAATGTTATGATGGAATTCCATGCAAAAAAATAATCTTATAATTAGATTCTATGAAACTTTTCGAAATGCAAGTTTCGTTCAAAAATCATAGTATATTATACACTAGTTTCGGTCAAAAAAATCAATTTAATTGGGGACTATTTGAAATGATACGAGACTTTTCTGATCATTTATATATGTTAAGAGGGAAGGTTATGATGGATGTCCATGCAAAAAAATCATCTGAAAACTAGATTCTATGAAACTTTCTGAAATGAATGTTTTGGTCAAAAAATCATAATATATTATACACTAGTTTATACTAGTTTCTGTCAAAAATAAAACTAAATCGGGGACTGTTCGAAATTATACGAAACTTCACATATAATTGATATATTTTACGATAGAATATTATGACGGAATTCCATGCAAAAAAAATCTTTTGAAAATTAGATTCTATGAAACCTTTCGAAATGCAAGTTTCGATAAAAAATTATAGTATATTATACACTAGTTTCGGTCAAAAAAATCAAATTTAATTGGGGACTATTTGAAATGATACGAAACTTTTCTGATCATTTATATATGTTAAGAGGGAAGGTTATGATGGAAGTCCATGAAAAAAAATCATCTGAAAACTAGATTCTACGAAAAATTTTGAAATGAAAGTTTCGGTGAAAAAATCATAATATATTATACACTAGTTTATACTAGTTTCGGTAAAAAATTAAACTAAATTGGGGACTGTTCTAAATGATACGAAACTTCACATATCATTGATATATTTTACAATGGAATTTTATGACGGAATTTCATGCAAAAAAATCATCTGGAAATTAGATTTTATGAAACCTTTCGAAATGCAAGTTTCGATCAAAAATCATAGTATATTATACACAAGTTTCGGTCAAAAAAATAAAATTTAATTGGGGACTATTTGAAATGATACGAGACTTTTCAGATTATTTATATATGTTAAGAGGGAAGTCCATGCAAAAAAATAATCTGAAACTAGATTCTATGAAACTTTTCGAAATGAAAGTTTCGGTCAAAAGATCATAATATATTATACACTAGTTTATACTAGTTTCGGTCAAAAATATAACTAAATCGGGGACTGTTTGAAATGATACGAAACTTCACATATCATTGATATATTTTACGAGGGAATGTTATGATGGAATTCCATGCAAAAAAAATAATCTTATAATTAGATTCTATGAAACTTTTCAAAATGCAAGTTTCGGTCAAAAATCATAGTATATAATACACTAGTTTCGGTCAAAAAAATCAAATTTAATTAGGGACTATTTGAAATGATACGAGACTTTTCTGATCATTTATATATGTTAAGAGGGAAGGTTATGATGGATTTACATGCAAAAAAAATCATCTGAAAACTATATTCTATGAAACTTTACGAAATGAAAGTTTCGGTCAAAAAATCATAATATATTATGCACAAATATATACTAGTTTCGGTCAAAAATCAAACTAAATCGGGGACTGTTCTAAATGATATGAAACTTCACATATCATTGATATATTTTACGATGGAATGTTATGATGGAATTCCATGCAAAAAAAATCATCTGAAAATTAGATTCTATTAAACCTTTCGAATTGATACGAGACTATTTGAATTGATACGAGACTTTTCTGATCATTTATATATGTTAAGAGTGAAGGTTATGATGGAAGTCCATGCAAACAAAATCATCTGAAAACTAAATTCTATGAAACTTTTCGAAATGAAAGTTTCGGACAAAAGATCATAATATATTATACACAAGTTTATACTAGTTTCGGTCAAAAATATAACTAAATCGGGGACTGTTCGAAATGATACGAAACTTCACATATCATTGATATATTTTACGAGGGAATGTTATGATGGAATTCCATGCAAAAAAAATCTTATAATTAGATTCTATGAAACTTTTCGAAATGCAAGTTTCGTTCAAAAATCCTAGTTTATTATACACTAGTTTCGATCAAAAAAATCAAATTTAATTGGGGACTATTTGAAAAGATACGAGACTTTTCTGATCATTTATATATGTTAAGAGGGAGGGTTATGATGGATGTCCATGCAAAAAAATCATCTGAAAACTATATTCTTTGAAACTTTTTGAAATGAAAGTTTCGGTCAAAAAATCATAATATATTATACACTAGTTTATACTAGTTTCGGTCAAAAATCAAACTAAATCGGGGACTGTTCTAAATTATACGAAACTTCACATATCATTGATATATTTTACGGTGGAATGTTATGAAGGAATTCCATGCAAAAAAATCATCTGAAAAGTAGATTCTATGAAACCTTTCGAAATGCAAGTTTCGATAAAAAATCATAGTATATTATACACTAGTTTCGGTCAAAAAAATCGAATTTAATTGGGGACTATTTGAAATGATACGAGACTTTTCAGATTATTAATATATATTAAGAGGGAAGGTTATGATAGAAGTCCATGCAAAAAAATCAACTGAAAACTAAATTCTATGAAACTTTTCGAAATGAAAGTTTCGGTCAAAAGATCATAATATATTATACACTAGTTTATACTAGTTTCGGTCAAAATATAACTAAATCGGGGACTGTTCGAAATGATACAAAACTTCACATATCATTGATATATTTTACGAAGGAATGTTATGATGAAATTCCATGCAAAAAAAATGATCTTATAAATAGATTCTATGAATCTTTTTGAAATGCAAGTTTTGTTCAAAAATCATAGTATATTATACACTCGTTTCGTTCAAAAAAATCAAATTTAATTGGTTATTATTTGAATTGATACGAGACTTTTCTGATCATTTATATATGTTAAGAGAGAAGGTTATGATGGAAGTCCATGCAAAAAAATCATCGAAAAACTAGATCATATGAAACTTTTCGAAATGAAAGTTTCGGTCAAAAAATCATAATATATTATACACTAGTTTTTACTAGTTTCGGTAAAAAGTCAAACTAAATCGGGAACTGTTCAAAATAATACGAAACTTCACATGTCATTGATATATTTTATGATGGAATGTTATGATGGAATTCCATGCAATGAAACGAATCTTTTCAGATCATTTATAAATTTTACGGAGGAAGGTTATGATTGAAGTTCATGCAAAAATATATCTGAAAATTAGATTTTATGAAAATTTTCGAAATGCATGTTTCGGTCAAAAAATCATGATATACTATACACTAGTTTCGGTCAAAAAAATCAAATTTAATTGGGGACTATTTGAAATGATACGAGACTTTTCAGATCATTTATATATGTTAAGAGGGAAGGTTATGATTGAAGTCCATGCAAAAACATCATCTGAAAACTAGATTCTAGGAAACTTTTCGAAAAGAAAGTTTTGGTCAAAAAATCATAATATATTATACACTAGTTTATACTAGTTTCGGTCAAAAATATAACTAAATCGGGGACTGTTTGAATTGATACGAAACTTCACATATCATTGATATATTTTACGAGGGAATGTTATGATGGAATTCCATGCAAAAAAAAATCATCTTATAATTAGATTCTATTAAACTTTTCGAAATGCAAGTTTCGTTCAAAAATCATAGTGTATTATACACTAGTTTCGGTCAAAAAAATCAAATTTAATTGGGGACTATTTGAAATGATCTGAGACCTTTCTGATCATTTATATATGTTAAGAGTGAAGGTTATGATGGAAGTCCATGTAAAAAAATCATCTGAAAACTAGATTATATGAAACTTTTCGAAATGAAAGTTTCGGTAAAAAAATCATAATATATTATACACTAGTTTATATTAGTTTCTGTCAAAAATAAAACTAAATCAAGGACTGTTCGAAATGATATGAAACTTCACATATCATTGATATATTTTACGAGGGAATGTTATGATGGAATTCCATGCAAAAAAATCATCTTATAATTAGATTATATAAAACCTTTCGAAATTTAAGTTTCGATCAAAAATAATAGTATATTATACACTAGTTTTGGTCAAAAAATCAAATTTAATTGGGAACTATTTGAAATGATACGAGACTTTTCTGATCATTTATATATGTTATGAGGGATGGTTATGATGGATGTCCATGCAAAAAAATCATCTGAAAACTAGATTCTATGAAACATTTCGAAATGAAATTTTCGATCAAAAGATCATAATATATTATACACTAGTTTATACTAGTTTCGGTCAAAAATATAACTAAATCGGGGACTGTTCAAATGATATGAAACATCACATATCATTGATATATTTTACGAGGGAATGTTATGATGGAATTCCATGCAAAAAAATCATCTTATAATTAGATTCTATGAAACTTTTCGAAATGCAAGTTTCGTTCAAAAATCATAGTGTATTTTACACTAGTTTCGGTCAAAAAAATCAAATTTAATAGTGGACTATTTGAAATGATACGAGACGTTTCTGATCATTTATATATGTTAAGAGGGAAGGTTATGATGGAAGTCCATGCAAAAAAATCATCTGAAAACTAGATTATATGAAACTTTTTTAAATGAAAGTTTCGGTAAAAAGATCATAATATATTATACACTAGTTTATACTAGTTTCGGTCAAAAATAAAACTAAATCAAGGACTGTTCGAAATGATACGAAACATCACATATCATTGATATATTTTACGAGGGAATGTTATGATGGAATTCCATGCAAAAAAATCATCTGAAAATTAGATTATATGAAACCTTTCGAAATTCAAGTTACGATCAAAAATCATAGTATATTATACACTAGTTTCGGCCAAAAAAATCAAATTTAATTGGGGACTATTCAAAATGATACGAGACTTTTCAGATCATTTATATATGTTAAGAGGGAAGTTTATCATTAAAGTCCATGCAAAAAAATCATCTGAAAACTAGATTCTATGAAACTTTTCGAAATGAAAGTTTCGGTCAAAAAATCATAATATATTATACACCAGTTCATACTAGTTTCGGTCAAAAATATAACTAAATCTGGGACTGTTCGAAATGATACGAAACTTCGCATATCATTGACATATTTTACGAGGGAATGTTATGATGGAATTCCATGCAAATAAATCATCTTATAATTAGATTCTATGAAACTTTTCAAAATGCAAGTTTCGATCAAAAATCATAGTATATTATACACTAATTTCGGTCAAAAAATCAAATTTAATTGGGGACTATTTCAAAATAATATGAGACTTTTCTGATCATTTATATATATTATGAGTGAAGGTTATGATGGAAGTCCATGCAAAAAAATCATCTGAAAACTATATTCTATGAAACTTTTCGAAATGAAAGTTTTGGTCAAAAGATCATAATATATTTTACACTAGTATATACTAGTTTAGTTCAAAAATATAACTAAATCAGGGAATGTTCGAAATGATATGAAACTTCACATATCATTAATATATTTTACGAGGGAATGTTATGATGGGATTCCATGCAAAAAAATCATCTTATAATTAGATTCTATGAAACTTTTCGAAATGCATGTTTCATTCAAAAATCATAGTATATTCTACACTAGTTTTGGTCAAAAAAATCAAATTTATTGGGAACTATTTGAAATGATACGAGACTTTTCAGATCATTTATATATGTTAAAAGGGAAGGTTATGATGGAAGTCCATGCAAAAAAATCATCTGAAAATTAGATTTAATGAAACTTTTCGATATGAAAGTTTCGGTCAAAAGATCATAATATATTATACACTAGTTTATACTAGTTTCGGTAAAAAATATAACTAAATCGGGTACTGTTAGAAATGATACGAAACTTCACATATCATTGATATATTTTTCGAGAGAATGTTATGATGGAATTCCATGCAAAAAAAAAAATCATCTTATAATTAGATTCTACGAAACTTTTCGAAATACAAGTTTAGTTCAAAAATCATAGTATATTATTCACTAGTTTCGGTCAAAAATATCAAATTTAATTGGGGACTATTTGAAATGATATGAGACTTTTCTAATCATTTATATATGTAAAGAGGGAAGGTTATGATGGATGTCCATGCAAAAAATTCATCTAAAAACTATATTCTATGAAACTTTTCGAAATGAAAGTTTCGGTCAAAAAATCATAATATATTATACACTAGTTTATACTAGTTTCGGTAAAAAATAAAACTAAATAGTGGACTGTTTGAGATGATACAAAACTTCACATATCATTGATATATTTTACGATGGAATGTTATGACGGAATTCCATGCAAAAAATATCATTTGAAAATTAGATTCTATGAAACCTTTCGAAATGCAAGTTTCGATCAAAAATCATAGTATATTATACACTAGTTTCGGTCAAAAAAATCAAATTTAATTGGGGACTATTTGAAATGATACAAGACTTTTCAGATCATTTATATATGTTAAGAGGGAAGGTTATGATGGAAGTCCATGAAAAAAAATCATCTGAAAACTAGATTCTATGAAACTTTTTGAAATGAAAGGTTCGGTCAAAAGATCATAATATATTATACACTAGTTTATACTAGTTTCGGTCAAAAATATAACTAAATTGGGTACTGTTCGAAATGATACGAAACTTCACATATCATTGATATATTTTTCGAGGGAATGTTATGATGGAATTCCATGCAAAAAATAATCATCTTATAATTAGATTCTACGAAACTTTTCGACATACAAGTTTAGTTCAAAAATCATAGTATATTATTTACTAGTTTCGGTCAAAAAAATCAAATTTAATTGGGGACTATTTGAAATGATATGAGACTTTTCTAATCATTTATATATGTTAAGAGGGAAGGTTATGATGGATGTCCATGCAAAAAAATCATCTAAAAACTATATTCTATGAAACTTTTTGAAATGAAAGTTTCGGTCAAAAAATCATAATATATTATACACTAGTTTATACTAGTTTCGGTCAAAAATAAAACTAAATAGTGGACTGTTCGAGATGATACGAAACTTCACATATCATTGATATATTTTACGATGGAATGTTATGACGGAATTCCATGCAAAAAATATCATTTGAAAATTAGATTCTATGAAACCTTTCGAAATGCAAGTTTCGATAAAAAATCATAGTATATTATACACTAGTTTCGGTCAAAAAAATCAAATTTAATTGGGGACTATTTGAAATGATAAGAGACTTTTCAGATCATTTATATATGTTAAGAGGGAAGGTTATGATGGAAGTCCATGCAAAAAAATCATCTTAAAACTAGATTATATGAAACTTTTCGAAATGAATGTTTCGGTCAAAAGATCATAATATATTATACACTAGTTTATACTAGTTTCAGTCAAAAATATAACTAAATCGGGGACTGTTTGAAATGATACGAAACTTCACATATCATTGATATATTTTACGAGGGAATGTTATGATGGAATTCCATGCAAAAAAAATAATCTTATAATTAGATTCTATGAAACTTTTCGAAATTCAAGTTTCGTTCAAAAATCATAGTATATTATACACTAGTTTTGGTAAAAAAAATCAAAATTAATTGGAGACTATTTGAAATGATACGAGACTTTTCTGATCATTTATATATGTTAATAGGGAAGGTTATGATGGATGTCCATGCAAAAAAATCATCTGAAAACCATATTCTATGAAAAATTTTGAAATGAAAGTTTAGGTCAAAAAATCATAATATATTATACACTAGTTTATACTGGTTTCGGTCAAAAATCAAACTAAATCGGGGACTGTTCAAAATGTATGAAACTTCACATATCATTGATATATTTTACGATGGAATGTTATGATGAAATTCCATGCAAAAAAATCATCTGCAAATTAGATTCTATGAAACCTTTCGAAATGCAAGTTTCGATCAAAAATCATAGTATATTATACACTAGTTTCGGTCAAAAAAATCAAATTTAATTGGGGATAATTTGAAATGATACGAGACTTTTCAGATCATTTATATATGTTAAGAGGGAAGGTTATGATGGAAGTCCATTCAAAAAAAATTATCTAAAAGCCAGATTCTTTGAAACTTTTCGAAATGAAAGTTTCGGTCAAAATATCATAATATATTATACACTAGTTTATACTAGTTTAGGTCAAAAAAATAACTAAATCGGGGACTGTTCGAAATGATACCAAACTTCACATATCATTGATATATTTTACGATGGAATTTTACGATGGAATCATCTGAAAACTATATGTAGATGTTTAGAATTGGCAGAATTTTTGACCAACAAGAAATATTGAATTCAGTTCAGAATGTCCTATCAGATGTTGGGACATTATCAAACAGAGTATAAGAACTTAATTCAGGATGTCACACCAGATGTTGGGACATTGTGTAAATGATTTAAGTTCAGTTTTTCAGGATGTCCCAACAGATGTTGAGACATCTCAAACCTGCTACCAGAATTAATTAATAACTAACTGATCTGAGATATTTAAGGAAAGTTATCTGGAATTAATTATGGATGGACAAAAACAGAACAAGGCGCATCTGTAGGGAGAGTTGTTATGAAACTTCAGCATAATCAGAAGAACTAAATCACCTAGAATTTAGGAAGTAACAAACCTTAATTCAAGGTGGAAGCTGCATGCGCATTAGGGCTGGATTAACCTACAGAAAGCCCAAATTACAAACACCTATTTAATCAACAGAAACTCACAGAATTGAGTACGAATTTCAGAAGACCAAATAGGGTGTTTAGTGTTTTAATAGCAGGTTGTTTTAATTGTACCACTTTATGAGCTTTTAAGCATAAGTGCATTTGTGACTTGATTGAAACTGTGAAGTAAGATCAAGCTGTCTTGTTTGAAGAATGTCTTCAATTTTATTAAACTTGTAAACAAGATCACTGTGTGATTGAGGGGGAGTGAGTTGGTACTCATATCTAAGTTGTGTCTTAGGTAGAAATTGCATTGGGTAGATATTAAGTGAAAGATTAAACTGGGTTGTTTAAGTCTAGAATTAATATTACTTATAGTGGATTTCCTCCTGGCTTGGTAGCCTCCAGATGTAAGTGTGGTTATACACTGAACTGGGTTAACAAACTACTGTGTTGTTTAATTTTCTTGCACTTTAAGTTTTGGTTAAATATGTCAAGTGTTGGAACATCTCATAGGACATCTCATACCTGATCACAGAATTTCAATTGGCATCAGAGCAGGCACCCTGCCTGTTTATACTGGGTGAGATCTAGGGAATACAAATTCTGGAAACATGAACAGAGATATAGGATCAGTAAATAGACCACCTATACTGGATGGATCTAATTATGACTACTGGAAGCCAAGAATGATTGCATTCTTAAGATCACTTGACAACAGGGCCTGGAGAGCAGTCAACACTGGATGGGAACATCCTGTCCAAGACACCAAAGATGGATCAAAAGTGTTGAAACCTGAAGAAGAATGGAGTAAGGAGGAAGAAGATTCAGCACTAGGCAACTCCAAGGCCTTAAATTCTTTATTCAATGGCATTGATAGAAACATCTTTAGACTTGTGCATCACTGTGAGCTGGCCAAAGATGTTTGGGACACTCTCAAAAAAACTCATGAAGGAACATCAAAGGTAAAAATGTCAAGACTTCAACTTCTCACCACCAAGTTTGAAAACTTGAGAATGAAGGAAGATGAGTCAATTCATGAATTCTACATGAACATCTTAGATATAGCCAATACTTCTGGAGCCTTGGGAGAAAAGATGACTGATGAAAACCTTGTAAGAAAGATTCTCAGATCTTTGCCAAAAAGATTTGACATGAAAGTCACAGCAATAGAAGAAGCTCAAGACATATGCACAATGAAAGTTGAAGAGCTCATTGGTTCCCTTCAAACATTTGAGATGGGAATGAATGACACAAATGTAAAGAAGAACAAAAGCATAGCCTTGGTGACAAACACTGATGAAGAAGAAGATGATAAATCAGAAACTGGTGAAAGCTTATCAGACAACATTGCTATGCTTGGAAGACAATTCAAAAAGATTCTCAGAGGGATGGAAGGCAAATCCAAACCCAGTGGAAGATACACAAATTCTTCTGAGAACAAAAGACCTTATGATGCTAACAGAAGGTCAAATTATGATGAAAAGACCAGTCAAGAAAAAGGAATTAAATGCCATGGATGTGAAGGATATGGACACATCAGGAATGAATGTCCTACCTACTTAAAAAGGCAAAAGAAAGGACTCTCTGTAACCTGGTCTGATGAAGACTCAGGAGGTGATTCAGAAGAAGAATCAGCTAAGCATATCATTTCTCTAGCTGGATTATGTGAATCTGAAAGTGAATCCAGTGATGGGGAGCTTACTTTTGAAGAACTTGAGCAAGCATACAAAGATCTATACAAAAGAAGCACTGAAATATGCAGTGAGGTTATAAAGCTAAAGAAGCAGAATGAGGCACTAAAAGATGAAAAAGCAAGTGATCAAGAGATCATTGACACCTTGAAAAGTGAAGTAAGTCTTCTCAACTCCAAGTTGAAGCACATGTCCAAATTTGTTAGAATGCTGAACAGCAGCTCAAGTACACTGGATGTTATTCTCAACAACAATAAGCATTCAGGGGATAAAAGTGGACTGGGATTTAACAAAGTTCATAAGTATGAAGCTAGCTCTAGCAAAACTACTTCAAAGTCCATACAGTCAAACAAGATGTCCCAACAGATGCTTCAACATCAGGAAAAGAACACAAAGTCAAATATAATGTTCCAACAGATGTCTCAACATTCTGAAAAGAACAAAATGAAGAAGAAGTATCAAAGATGGAGATGTCATCATTGTGGAAGATTTGGACATATCAAACCTCATTGCTATAAGTTGCATGGATATCCAAATCAGATGTATCAGCAACCTCCTAAGCAGAAGATAGAAGTTACCAAGAAAGTGCTGCATAGACATCAAGGAAATCAGCAACCTACTAAGCAGAAGACAGAGGTCATCAAGAAGGTATGGAGACCAAAATCTAGCCTTCAGGCTAATCAAAGCTACATACCCAAGAACAAGATCAACAAACAACCTTGGAGCTCTACTGATGATCAATACACAGGGCAGAGGTATCAAAAGAAATCTCAACTCAAATGGTCAAAGAAAGGTGTTGCATATATAGCACATACATCACTAAGAGTATCAGCCAAAGAAGACTGGTACTTTGACAGTGGATGTTCAAGACACATGACTGATTAAAAAATCTGCTAGTAGACTTAAAGTCACATTCATCCAGATATGTAACATTTGGAGATGGAGCTAAAGGAGAAATCAAGGGAGTTGGGACCTTGGATTGTCAAGATGTACCAAGACTAAATGATGTGTTGCTGGTTAAAGGATTAACTGCTAACCTGATCAGCATAAGTCAATTATGTGATCAAGGGTACAGTGTAAACTTTACCAAAACTGAATGCATAGTGTCTAACAAAGAACAAGAGGTTGTCATGAGAGGAGCCAGATCTAAAGACAACTGTTACATGTGGGAACCTCAAGACTTCAGTCTCACTTCGACTTGCTCTTTAGCTAAAGAAGAAGAAGTGAAACTATGGCACCAAAGACTAGGTCATCTTCATTTTAGAGGCATAAAGAAGATCATATCTATGGATGCTGTGAGAGGAATTCCTAAACTGAAGATTGATGATGGCAAAATATGTGGTGAATGTCAAATAGGCAAGCAAACCAAGATGTCCCATCCAAAGCTCCAACATCTGACAACTTCCAAAGTTTTGGAACTATTGCATATGGATCTATGGGACCTATGCAGGTTGAGAGCCTTGGTGGTAAGAGGTATGCCTATGTGGTGGTTGATGACTTTTCAAGGTATACATGGATAAATTTCATCAAAGAAAAGTCTGATGTATTTGATGTATTCAAAGACTTATGTCAAAGAATACAAAGGGAAAAATCCAGCTGTGTGATCAGAATAAGAAGTGATCATGGAAAAGAATTTGAGAACCAAAAATTCTTAGATTTCTGTTCTTCAGAGGGAATCAATCATGAATATTCTTCACCAATCACTCCTCAACAGAATGGGATTGTTGAGAGGAAGAATAGAACTATTCAAGAATCAGCAAGAGCCATGATCCATGCTAAAAAGTTACCTTTGTACTTCTGGGCTGAAGCTATGAACACAGCTTGTTACATCCATAACAGAGTTACTCTAAGGAAAGGAACTTTGTCCACAATCTATGAAGTCTGGAAGGGCAGAAAACCCACAGTTAATTACTTCCATGTGTTTGGAAGTAACTGTTATATTCTGGCAGATAGGGAGCAAAGAAGAAAAATGGATCCTAAAAGTGATGAAGGGATTTTTCTTGGATACTCTATAAACAGCAGGGCATATAGAGTATTTAATTCTAGAACCAAGGTTATCATGGAGTCCATAAATGTGATAATTGATGATGCTCCTACAGATGTCCCAGAAGATGTTGGAACATCTGTTGATATCAAGACTGAAGCTGAAGAAAAGACTGATCATTATGACTTCACTCAAACTGATACAAGGACAGAACAATCCAGCAAACCTCCCTCCATCAGAATCCAGAAGGATCATCCCAAAGATTTGATAATTGGTGATCCCAACAGAGGTGTAAGCACTAGATCAAGAGAAGTGATTTCAGGGTCCTGTTTTGTTTCTAAAATAGAACCTAAAAACATCAAGGAAGCTCTTACTGATGAATACTGGATTGGTGCTATGCAAGAGGAATTAGGTCAATTCACAAGGAATGAAGTGTGGAACCTTGTTCCTAGACCTGATGACATAAATGTAATTGGAACTAAATGGGTGTATAAGAACAAGTCAAATGAGCAAGGAGTTGTTACAAAGAACAAAGCTAGACTTGTAGCTCAAGGATACACACAAATTGAAGGAGTAGACTTTGATGAAACCTTTGCACCAGTAGCAAGGCCGGAATCAATCAGACTACTTTTGGGAATTGCTTGTATCTTAAAGTTCAAGCTATTCCAAATGGATGTGAAAAGTGCCTTTTTAAATGGATACCTTAATGAAGAGGTATATGTAGAACAGCCTAAAGGATTTGTTGATCCAAGCTGTCCAAATCATGTATACAAATTAAAGAAGGCTCTCTATGGTCTGAAGCAAGCTCCAAGAGCATGGTATGAAAGGCTGACTACTTTTCTTATCAAGCAAGGGTACAGGAAAGGTGGAATTGACAAAACTTTATTTGTTAAAGATGAAGAGGGAAATGTCATGATTGCTCAAATATATGTAGATGACATTGTCTTTGGTGGGATGTCAGACAGGATGGTTAAACATTTTGTCAACCAAATGGAATCTGAATTTGAAATGAGCTTAGTAGGAGAATTAACCTACTTTCTTGGACTGCAAATAAAGCAAATGGAAGACTCCATGTTCATTTCCCAAAGCAAGTATGCTAAGAACATAGTCAAGAAATTTGGGATGGACAGTGCTACTCATAAGAGAACTCCTGCCCCCACACATCTAAAGCTTACTAAAGATGAAAAGGGTGAGAATGTAGATCAAAGCATGTACAGAAGCATGATTGGGAGCTTGTTATATCTGACTGCTAGCAGACCAGACATAGCATTTGCAGTAGGTGTATGTGCAAGATATCAAGCTGATCCAAAAGTCAGTCATCTTAATCAAGTCAAGAGAATTCTGAAATATGTTAATGGTACTTGTAACTATGGTATAATGTACTTTCATGGATGAAAACCAATTCTCACTGGCTTCTGTGATGCTGATTGGGCTGGAAGTGCTGATGACAGAAAAAGCACTTCAGGAGGATGTTTCTTTCTAGGAAACAATTTGATTTCTTGGTTCAGTAAGAAACAAAATTGTGTATCCTTATCTACAGCTGAAGCTGAATATATAGCAGCTGGAAGCAGTTGTTCTCAGTTGGTTTGGATGAAGCAAATGCTCACTGAGTACAATGTCCCACAAGATGTCATGACATTGTACTGTGACAACTTAAGTGCAATTAACATATCAAAGAATCCTATCCAACATAGCAGGACCAAGCATATTGATATCAGACATCATTTCATCAGAGATCTTGTAGAAGAAAAAGTGATTTCACTGGAACATGTAGCTACAAATCTACAGTTGGCTGATATATTTACCAAAGCCTTGGATGCTACTCAATTTGAAAATCTAAGGGGCAAATTGGGAATCTGTTTATGTGAAATTTAGCAGTTATGGAGATGTGCCAACATGTCATATGACATTGTGTGGCATAAGCACCAGATGGCAACACCAGTCTGGTCAAGGACCTTGAGTATTCCTCTCCTAAAAAGTCTCAAAGTAACGGCTACTTTTATTATATCAGCTTGCTTCCAGCTATCCATATTCTCATCATACTCTCAAAAACGACTTGCATTCTCTAACTGTTCTTCAGAAATCATCAACCCTAAAACTCTTCATCCACCTTCTTTGAAAATGTCTCAAAACCCTAACATTCCTGAAGAAATCCTCAACAAGGAAGATGTGGTTCATGCAACCCCCATTTCTGTGGTACCCATGGATTCAACTCCAATGGACGAGATCAGAGGAAATGTTCCTCATGCTAAAAAGCCAAGAACTCCAAAAAGAACAAAAGATCAAGTTTGCAGCAAATCCAAAGGCATTCCTTCACCAGCAAACATACCTCCTAAATCTTCTGAATATGTGGATGATTCCATAAAGGAGTTGGTAAACAGGATTCTTTCTGAACAAAGAGTGGTTAGTGGAATTTCTATCCCTCTGAGCACCATGCCAGCTCCACAAGAAGATCAACAACCTCAGGCTGCAAAGGACACTCCTGCTCAACAGGATGTCCCAATAGATGTTGAAACATCTGAAGACCAGCAAAAGGCCTCATCTGATGCTGCTGCTGAAACATCTGAGGATCAGCAAAAGGCCTCATCTGATGCTGCTGTTGAAACATCTGAGGACCAGAAAAAGGCCTCAAATGAGAGTGATGAAGAAGCATCTGAGGACCAGACCAAGGCCTCAAAAGAAGAGCACATATCTGTTGATCCACCAGCTGAAGAGGAGACTGATCAATCCCCTACTGTTGTGAATCTAGAGCATGATTCTGATACAGAAATCATTGCCTCTGTAAAACCTAGCATAGCCAAAAGGCTCAGGACTAGGAAAGAAAAGATGCAAGCAGGACATGCAATTCCTGAGAAGAAGCAAGCTACCCCAAAGAAGGACAAAGCTAAGGTTGTATTTGGTCCTACCAAACAATGGAGCAAGGTGCAAACACAGAAGAGGAAAGTTGTCACTCCTCCAGATTCAGATGTTGAAGCAGATGTCCCAACATCTCCTCCAAAGAAGAAACCAGCACCCTCAAGGGGATCAACTGCTGTTCCAGAAGCTCCCTTGGACAACATCTCCTTTCATCATGTTTCAAGTGTGAACAGATGGAAGTTTATCTATCAAAGAAGGGTAGCCCTTGAAAGAGAGCTGAGCAGTAATGCACTTGAGTGCACAGAGTTAATTGATCTCATATCTGCTGCTGGTCTCTTCAAAACAGTCTCCAACTTCTCTCCCTGCTATGAGATGCTTGTCAAAGAATTCATAGTCAACCTCCAAGAAGATTGTGCCAATGGTAAGTCTGCTGACTTTAGAAAAGTATTTGTAAGAGGCAGGTGTGTAGAATTCTCTCCTCAGGTCATAAACCAATACCTTGGAAGAGAATCTGATGGTCCAAATGAGTTAGGGAAGACTGATAACCAGGTCTGCAAGGTTATCACTGCTAACCAGGTCAAAGCTTGGCCAGTAAAAGGAAAGCTCTCAGTGAGCATGCTGACAAGGAAATATGCCATGCTGAACAGGATTGGTACAGCAAACTGGGTACCTACCAATCATACATCCTCAATATCCACTGGCCTGGGCAGGTTTATTTATGTTGTGGGCACTCAAACTAAGCTGGATTATGGAGCCTACATCTTTGATCAGACTTTGAAGCATGCTAGCTTATCTGCAACAAAGCTTCCAATTGCCTTCCCTTCCTTGCTATGTGGAATAGTGCTTAGTCAGTACCCTGGAATCCTCACTGAAAAGGACACAATGTGCAAGAGAGAAAGCCCTCTGGCCTTCCACTACAAGTTGTTCCTGAGTCATCATGCAGCTGATGTTGAAGCACCCTCTGGGACATCTGCTGGTCCTTCAATTGCAAAGTCTCCAATCTCAAAAGATGCATTGATTGCTGAACTGAAGAGTACTTGCAAAGAACTGGATGCAAGGAAGCAGAAGCTTGAGGAGATTATCCAAAGGCTGGAGATTGAGAGTGATCAGAAAGCTGCTTCTTCTGATGAAGAAACTGAGGAAGATGAAGAAACTGACTGTGAGGAGTCTGAGTGAATAATTGTATGTGAGGAAAAATTTTTGACTTCTGCATTGTATTTTTGAATTAATCTCTTTGGCCCCAAATTTGTGTCTAACAAGGGAGAGAAAAACAACAACAACAATGTATGATGCTGTTTAGCTATGAATGAAAAACTTTTGTTTGTTTCTGACTGTTTGCTTCTGAACTAAATATGTAAAATATTTTTGTTGCAACAAGACTGAACACATGAATGTTTGAGGGGGAGTAATCTCACACATGATTCAACAGAAAAGAAATGCTATACTCTGATAAAAGAACTTCTGCTGCACTCTGAAAATCAGAAAAGGATGTTAGCCAAAAATTAGCCAAAGGGGGAGTTTGTAGATGTTTAGAATTGGCAGAATTTTTGACCAACAAGAAATATTGAATTCAGTTCAGAATGTCCTATCAGATGTTGGGACATTATCAAACAGAGTATAAGAACTTAATTCAGGATGTCACACCAGATGTTGGGACATTGTGTAAATGATTTAAGTTCAGTTTTTCAGGATGTCCCAACAGATGTTGAGACATCTCAAACCTGCTACCAGAATTAATTAATAACTAACTGATCTGAGATATTTAAGGAAAGTTATCTGGAATTAATTATGGATGGACAAAAACAGAACAAGGTGCATCTGTAGGGAGAGTTGTTATGAAACTTCAGCATAATCAGAAGAACTAAATCACCTAGAATTTAGGAAGTAACAAACCCTAATTCAAGGTGGAAGCTGCATGCGCATTAGGGCTGGATTAACCTACAGAAAGCCCAAATTACAAACACCTATTTAATCAACAGAAACTCACAGAATTGAGTACGAATTTCAGAAGACCAAATAGGGTGTTTAGTGTTTTAATAGCAGGTTGTTTTAATTGTACCACTTTATGAGCTTTTAAGCATAAGTGCATTTGTGACTTGATTGAAACTGTGAAGTAAGATCAAGCTGTCTTGTTTGAAGAATGTCTTCAATTTTATTAAACTTGTAAACAAGATCACTGTGTGATTGAGGGGGAGTGAGTTGGTACTCATATCTAAGTTGTGTCTTAGGTAGAAATTGCATTGGGTAGATATTAAGTGAAAGATTAAACTGGGTTGTTTAAGTCTAGAATTAATATTACTTATAGTGGATTTCCTCCTGGCTTGGTAGCCTCCAGATGTAAGTGTGGTTATACACTGAACTGGGTTAACAAACTACTGTGTTGTTTAATTTTCTTGCACTTTAAGTTTCGGTCAAAAATATAACTAAATCGGGGACTATTCGAAATGATATGAAACTTCACATATCATTGATATATTTTACGAGGGAATGTTATGATGGAATTCCATGCAAAAAAACGTCTTATAATTAGATTCTATGAAACTTTTCGAAATGCAAGTTTCGTTCAAAAATCATAGTATATTATACACTAGTTTCGGTCAAAAAAATCAAATTTAATTGGGGACTATTTGAAATTATACGAGACTTTTCTGATCATTTATATATGTTAAGAGGGAAGGTTATGATGGAAGTCCATGCAAAAAAATCATCTGAAAACCAAATTCTACGAAACTTTTCGAAATGAATGTTTCGGTCAAAAAATCACAATATATTATACACTAGTTTATACTAGTTTCGGTCAAAAATCAAACTAAATCGGGGACTGTTCGAAATGATACGAAACTTCACATATCATTGATATATTTTACGAGAGAATGTTATGATGGAATTCCATGCAAAAAAAATCATCTGAAAATTAGATTCTATGAAACTTTTCGAAATGCAAGTTTCAGTCAAAAATCATAGTATATTATACACTAGTTTCGGTCAAAAAAATCAAATTTAATTGGGGACTATTTGAAATGATACGAGACTTTTCTGATCATTTATATATGTTAAGAGGGAAGGTTATGATGGAAGTCCATGCAAAAAAATAATCTGAAAACTAGATTCTATGAAACTTTTCGACAGGGGCAACCCCATTCTCCTTAGTCTATGGTATGGAAGCAGTTCTGCCTATTGAAGTTCAGATTCCCTCCTTAAGAATTATGAAGGATGCAGGCTTGGATGAAGATGAGTGGATTCAGACTCGACTTGACCAGATAAATTTGATTGATGAGAAGAGGTTAGCAGCAGTTTTTCATGGCCAGATGTACCAGAAACGAATGATCAAAGCTTTTAACAAGAAGGTTAAGCCAAAGGTATATCAGGCTGGTGACTTGGTAATCAAGCGTATCATATTACCACAGGGTGATCCTAGGGGCAAATGGACTCCTACATATGAAGAACCATTTGTAGTCAAAACAGTATTCTCAGGAGGTGCCATGATACTCACTACTATGGATGGTGAAGACTTTCCACAGCCCGTAAACACAGACATAGTTAAAAAATACTACGCATAAAAAGAGACCCGCTAGGTTGACAGGCCTAGGAAAAAATAAGGGCATCCCGGCAAACCAAAAGGGTTTGGGCAAAAATTAGGGATATATATAAAAAGATGTACACCCGGCAAGTCGAAAACCTGAAAAGGCGGCTTGGGCAAAAAAGGGTATCCCGGTGGATTGAAAACCTGAAAGGGCAATCCAGGCAAAAGTTAGGGATTAAAGCGTATGACCATGTCTTGTTTGGATCACTCAAGAAACTGCAACCAGTTGTGTTACTTACTCAAGTTTGAACAGATAAAGCTCAATCCAATCGTTTCCGTATCAACAGCAGAAGATGAGATACTTGAAGATAATGGCAATAGTAGAATTGAAACTCAATAGGATTATTTCCCACATAGCTGATTTTCTTTGTTTTGTAAAAAAAAAATTACGACGAATTCCTGTTACTAGGATTTCTGTCTCCTTGTACAAACTCACCCATGTATGGGTCACTTGTTGATATAAATAAAGTTTTATCTTTGAATCCAGATTTACTTTTACCCTATTTACATAAGCGAAACGTCCATTGGTTGTGTTTGAATGTATGTATGCTTTTGAATATGATTGATGTTTACCAGAAATGCATAAATGCTTAATATGATTGATGTTTACCAGAAATACATGAAAATGCAGTAATAGTATTTACTAAGGACGAACGAGGGAAGGATTTCAACGAAGCTTCACCGGTTCATCTCTACAAAACAGTTACAAAATCGCCAGTAGGGCAAATCCATCTTCGTAAGTACTTCAAGTCACATCTCCCTTGGAATTTATATCCATCTCTTTTATCCTCATACGGATATTCGGGAATTTACTTTCCAATAAGAGTACGACGAACGAAGACGGGAGGTTATGTATACCCTACTATCAAACAAAGACGGAAGGTTATGTATACCTTACTATCCCCAGCAGACGGGAGGTTATGTATACCTTACTATCGAACGAAGACGGGAGGTTATGTATACCCTACTATCAAACGAAGACGGAAGGTTATGTATACCTTACTATCCCCAGCAGACGGGAGGTTATGTATACCTTACTATCGAACGAAGATGGGAGGTTGTATATACTATATTATCAGACAAGACGGGAATGAGTTCCTCATATTCTTCAGCAATAAATCGGGATTTATTTTCCCTGGCCAGCAGTTGTTATACGAAGATATCCAGACGCTTCAAGCTACATGATGCATACATACATCATTTACATCATATACATAGATACATAATACATTACTTAAGTGCATCATATTATACATGCATACATAATGCATAAGCTAATATTATCATACAGAATGTTATAATCTTGTTTTTCAGATTAATTCTCCAGCAGACAGACTTCATTAACAACTTGTGACTATTGGGCCGTTGTTTATCTTCCCAAAAGTTATTATCTCCTCAGGACGTTGTTTATCTTCCTGAAAGCTATCACCATTACCTCAGGACGTTGTTTATCTTCCTGAAAGCATACCACTACCTCAGGACGTTGTTTATCCTCCTGAAAGCATATTATCTCCTCGGGACGTTGTTTATCTTCCTGAAAGCTATCATCACTTCCTCGGGACGTTGTTTATCTTCCTGAAAGCATATCAAGACTTTGGGTCGTTGTTTATCTTCCCAAAGGTTACATCATTTCCTCAGGACGTTGTTTATCTTCCTGAAAGCATATTATTGCCTTGGGCCGTTGTTTATCTTCCCAAAGGTTATCTCACTACCTCAGAACGTTGTTTATCCTTCTGAAAGCATATTATCTCCTCGGGACGTTGTTTATCCTCCTGAAAGCATATTATTACCTTGGGCCGTTGTTTATCTTCCCAAAGGTTACACCACTACCTCAGGACGTTGTTTATCCTCCTGAAAGCATATCACTACCTCAGGACGTTGTTTATCTTCCTGAAAGCATATTATTACCTCAGGACGTTGTTTATCTTCCTGAAAGCTATCATTATACCTTCATATTTTGGACTGCTTTATCCTCCAAGAAATGTACCTGAAAAAACCTTTCTCCAAGTGGCATCTTTAAGCCCACTCAAGCATACTCAACTAGTCATCAGTATCACTCTACGCATCGGTGAGTGCAAATTTTTGGGCTTTTGTGTTCAATCCCCTTCAACCTTCCAAGTTACGACTGGCACATATACCAATCTAACCCCTCAGGTTTCAGAAAATTGAACAGGGGCAGTTGTTGCACCCCAAAATTTGCCCTCACAATACAAGACTTTGTGTGCTTATAAGGTTCACAAGGTTCACAAGACCTTTCATGAGGTTCATGAAGTTTACAAGACACTTTATGAGGTTCACAAGGTTCACAAGGTTCACAAAGTTCACAAATAGTCAGAAAGTTTGACAATTCCCTCAGACAATGCATCCTCCTAAGCAGTGTATCCAAAACTAGGGTTTTGACTTTAATCAGGCTAAATGGATTTCCAAGACTTCAAGTGAGCTTCATAACATCTTATATGTGTCTAAGAATCCCCATGACAAGTTTCAAGACTTTTCTCAAAGGTTTGCTCAGTCAGATGATCAGATAAGTCAAAATCAGTTAAAGTAGTTAAAAAGTCAAACTGAGGTCAACTATGGTCAAACCAAAGTCAAAATTCATGATTTTTTGCCAACATCAAGTATATGAATTAAAATTCATCATTTGATCAAGGGTTGATCATGATTCATCAAGGATATTTCAGATCATCAAGAATCAAAGGTTTCTAAATTAGGGTTTCCTCAGTAAAAGTCAACTGAACTTTGACCAGCCATAACTTTCACATGCTTCATCACCAATTTTCCATCCAAAGCTCATTTTTAAGGAAATTGAATTCTCTACAACTTTGTGTCTCACAAGCCAAGCCCAAAAATGCTTCATTTGAAAGGTATGAGCTAAGACATTATAGGTCCTTTTGAAAGTCAACAAAAAGTCAACAACTTCAAAAGGGCATAACTTGAGAATGGTAAATGATATGGACATGAAACCAGTGGGGTTGGTTAGAGGACTCTTCAAGCTTTCCAAAATGTCCAAGAAAACCCTCATAGCATTAAAATTGAAGGATTTGTGCCCTTGCAAAGTTGGGAAATTTTTGGTTGGTTTATGAAGAAAATGGAGGTTTAAAACCAATTTTTTCTAAATGGGCTTGCCATATGATGATCCAATCCATACCAATACTTCATGCACGACCCAAGTCTCTAAAATTCAGATTTTTCATCATTTTATTTTATTTATTTTGATTTTATTCATTTAAAATCATTTTAAATTAAAATAAAATAGAAAAATCAAATATTTAAAAGAGATTGAGCTTCTAGAAAGTCATGAATGCAACTTGGATCAAATTGATACAAAAATAATGGTGATTGGCTTGAAATAGAAAGGGTTTATTCAAGAATATTTGAATTTTAAAGCTTAATCTTTTTCAATCTTTTTTAATCAAATCTTTCACACAATGATCCACTTTTCTGACCTAAATCCATTCCACTATAAGTACACAACACAAACCTAATGCATTGACACGATTTTTCTGCCTCAAATACAACTCTCAAATTTTCAAATTCATCAATATTTTTCAAATTCGGATTTTGATATTTTGTGACTTTTCAGGTGAAATAAGTGCTTCAATCGTTTCCTTGATCATCACTGAATGCATCCCAATCATTATCACCATCAGAAACAGGCCCATATACATGAACCGAATCATGTTTGTTGTGTGTTTTTTATTTTTTCGAACTCATAGATTTCTGACCTTTCATTGGATTTTGTTGATTTTATGATGTTTGTTGTGTTCCATACATTGTTTCTGGGCAATTCAATTCGATTTTTGATGCAGGATCAAAGAATCACCATGGTTAGGGTTTCGGCCATGAACTTAGGGCTTTGCTTTAGACCTAATATAAACAAATTCCAAGAACATAGAATAATCAAGTGAACTCTGGGGATCCAGAAACATCAATTAATTTTAAGAAATTGTACAGTTTTGATGATGTTTCAAATTCGTAGGGTTTCTGTATTTGAAATTTCGCAGGAAAGTTTATGGATAATTTCGCAGGAAATTTTGTAGGAACCAAGGAAGAAGAAGAAGCCTGCGCGCGTATTTCAGAATTCAAAAATTATCCATATTATTTTTAGAATTGTTTATGGTTTTGTGTTACAGTTGTAGTGGTAGCTCAGTTGGCCAAAGGACGCGCGTGTGATGCCTATGTCCAGGGATCGAATCCTGGCTTCCACAATTTTTTCTTATTTTTCAGTTTAACTATTAGGTTTAATATATAATGAATTAAAGCTATTATATTAACAGAAGCGCCCTCCCGGCTAGAATGGTAAGTGTGTTTGTGTGCAATGTGAAGGTCCTGGGTTCGATCCCCCCCAGGCCTTTTGTTTTGTTTATTTTTCATGATTTTTTTCAGGATACACAACAAAACCAATTGAATCCTTGCTCTTAGCACCTGCGCGCGCTGGTCCAGTGGTTGATGTTGCTGGCTTGGAGTTCATGAAAGCAAAAGGGGCTGGGTTCAATTCCCAGGTAAGTCCTTTTTCCTCTTTTTCTCTATTATTTCTTTTGATTATTTCATTATTATTATTATTAATTTAATTAAACTATAATCATAATTCAATTAATCCTAATATATTTTCATAAACCAATATTAACCCTAAAACTATTTTTCTAAAACCTTAATTGTGAATATTATTTATTTAAATCTTGCTTATATTTTAATTAATAAATAAATCTTAATATTTTTAAATCAAACCCTAATTTGCTTCTATTAAAAATGTAATTTTATTATAATTCTTAATTTTGTAAATATAATAGTATGATCATATTTTATTTATATTTTATAATTGGTAATTTAAATATTGTTTAATATAATTAAAATTTTGTAAATATAATTATAATTAATCCTATTTTCATAATATGTAAATATTCTTTAAGTTGTTCATATTTTTAATCTTGTATATAAATAATTTTTAATATATGTTTAGAAATAATTAAATCTATGCTAATTTAATTTTGTAATTATAATTTTCATAATATGTTTATAATTAATTTAGCTTTTATAAGTTACATATAATTTAAAACTTTATAATAATTAATATAATTGTTCATATTTTCTTAATTAATCTTAAATCATTGTTTATATAAAAATTTGATCTTTTAATTATTTTAATATTTTTGTTTATATTATCTATTATGTTTATTTTCTTATTTATTTATTACTAACCCCATTGTGATTTATTATTATTATTATTATTTCACTAACCCAATTATTATTATTATTTTGATTATTTAATTTGCTATTATTATTATTATGTAATTGCTTCTTGGATGTAATATTTAGTAATAATGTTTTAATATTTATTTTATGCTATGGTTAGTAAAATAGGGAGTGTAATATGTATGTTTATTTAAAATTAATTTAGCTCACTAATTTAAAAGATAAAATATTTAAAATTGTACACTCACACACGTAAGTCGATCTTTGATCGCCATCTCACTTCCTTAGGGATACCTCTCATGTTGCCTAATCAAAAGGTCAAGTAGGGTGTATAAAAGCAAAAGTCCCTCAAATTCACATCATCTAGTCCCTTAACAGATAAAAGATTAAGTCCCTTTCGAATGTTGCCTTCGTAATGATCTTGTCCCTTTCGAATAAAGATGATAGTCCCTTCAAAATTGCTTATACACCCCACAGTTGCCTAAATAAAAGACGACCCTTCACTTGTCCCTCACATCCAAGGTAATGACTACCTATTCCTTAATAATAGGGATAGTCTTACCATTTAAAGGATTCAAGAACAGAAAAGACTTAAAACTTAGGGTAGGTTCCTCTTAGATACTTGCTCACTCTTCGAAAAATTTTCAAACACTTCATACATTTCAAACAATTTTCAAAACAAAGGTTTATACGCATCTGTACATGGATCATTATAAACATTTAAGAAAATTTCTATCCACACACTTCACATTTCAAAAATATTTTAAAGTGAGCTAAGTAACTAAGAGCCCATGGATAACCATGGATGTAAAGGGTGCTAACACCTTCCCTTTACATAACCTACCCCCCGGACCCAAAAATCTTTTAAAAGGTCTTTCCTGTTCTTTTATGCCTTTCCTTTGGATAAAATAAAAGTCGATGGCGACTTTTGCTATCCGCAACATAACTAAAGTCAGTTCTCCCACCGTGTTACAGAACTGGCAACTCTGCTGGGGATTTAATATTAAAGAGGGGTACCCTTAGGAATTAGATCACTTTAAAATTGTTTGCCTTGTTTGCTTTATACTTACTTGTTGGGCTCTTATGTGTGAAAGATCCTAACCCGGATCTAGTGTACCTTAGGTAAATGGCAATAGACCAAGGAAACTGTACGGCGTATACCGATATGGTTGATGTGGTGACCATAGTTAGTGTGACTTCTTGGTTGGTGCTTATGTTCCTTAAGTCAAGTTGAGGATAATATGAGGCTGCCGTATGTTGTCAATGCACTAACTAACTTCTAGAACCCTAGTTAACTCATCTTGGCCTTTAGAAAAGTAGTGAGATAACCGGCTTTGGTACAGAATGAAGTTGGTTGATACTCGATACTACGCTCATTGAGATTCTAAACTTGGAGGGTTTTGGTTGGCATGTAAGTTGCCTACTGAACAACCACCCTTGTGAAGGATCAATGATATTGAGATCCCTTAGAACCTGGTTACTTTTGTAGGACAGGATGAACCATCTAACTTCAGGGGAGGGTACTTACCTTTAAACCTCATGCAAGCCTTCAAACCTAGGGCTATTGTGTGACTTGTTTGTGTGTGCCACATGTTTGTGATTGAACATAACATCATGACATCATCATGCATCATAAGCATAGCATTTTCACTAACCATTTCAAGGACCAAAGGATTTATCTTTGTTCTTTGTTTCAGGTTATGGCTTCTGCTCGTAGAAACACTATCAGGATCAGCTTTGTAGGCATACCTGCTAAGCTTAAAGAGTTGGTTTCTCAAGTGTCTGATCATTCCCAGTTTATCAAGAGATATGGTCACCTATTGGATCTAGTCACCTCAGGATTCAATGAAGACATGATGAGTGTTTTGTTTCAGTTCTTTGACCCTAAACACCATTGCTTCACATTCCCTGACAATCAGCTGGTTCCTACAATGGAAGAGTTCTCTAAACTTCTGGGTATACCTGTTCTTGATCAGAGACCCTTCACAGGCTTGGAGAAGGAGCTTAAACCAGAGGTTATTACTGCAGCTCTACATCTGAAGAAGTCTGACATTGTTCTAGAAACGAGAAGCGGAGTTAAAGGTATTCTTGCTAAGGTATTAATGGATAAAGCTCAAGTGTTCTTGAAGGCTATGAGCTACGATGCTTTTGAGGAGATCTTAGCCTTGTTGATTTATGGCTTAGTGTTGTTCCCCAATCCTGATCAGTTCATAGACGTTCATGCCATCAACATATTCCTGAGTCACAATCCAGTACCTACTTTACTTGGAGACATCCTGCATTCTCTTCATACTCGTACTACAAGGGTAGAGGAACTTTGATGTGCTGCATACCTTTGCTTTCTAGGTGGTTTATTTCTCACCTTCCTCGCTCAGTAATGAAGAATGAGCAAGGGTTCAGGTGGTCCAAAAGGATCATGTCACTCTCGCATTCAGATATTCATTGGTGCTCCAGATCTATGGAGAATGTCACTATCATTGACCGTTGTGGGGAGTTTCCTAATGTGCCACTTCTAGGCATAAGAGGAGGCATTACCTACAACTCCTCTCTAGCTTTACGACAGTTTGGCTACGCTCGGAGTGATGGTCCACATGACATGTTGATTCAGGGTATCGTGTTTGACTACGACAACGATCTGCAAGGTTACCGTCAGAGATTCATACGAGCATGGGGAAAAGTAAACAAGGTTGACAGCAAGAAACTGGAGCCTAAGTACATTATTCCTATGGAGGCTTATCTCGGATGGGTGCGATCTCGTGCTCAGACTCTCATGATGCCATATCCTGCTATCCTGCCAGTTACCATGGAACCTGTTGCTGAAGGAGATACTGCTTATACCATCCTTCACCCAGACATGCCTACTGACATGGAAGACTTACAGAGATCCTGGATCCAGTTGAAGGAGCAAAGGGATACTTTCGAGGCTCATTACAAAGCAAGCCAAGAAAGAATCCTGGAACTAACAAAGCAACTTCATGAGGAACGGAATCTCAACTCATACCTCAACACAAAAAGGAAACGTCCATGGGAGACTTAAAACCCCATCCCTTGTATTTATTTCATTTCATTTTCTGTAAGCCAAAGAGGCAAAACAAATTTATTACTAATAAAATTTTACCTTCTTGTTTGTTTAAGCAAATTTAAATCCTGCGGTCCTTGAAAACATTGCATACGCATTAACATATCATATCATTGCATCACAGGTTTATTGTGCACAGGTTTCTTATCTTCTCGCTGTTTATTTCAGCAATGGCTCTTGAACAAACAGTTAAGGATCTTCAGGCACAAAATGCACAGTTCCAAGAGTTGATCCTGAACCTGTCCAAGGGGCAGGATGAATTGAAGACACTGCTGGCCAAGAAGACTAAGAAGACTAGAAGATCAGGTGGCCTGATCAACATGGGAAGAAGGTTCAAAGGTATTGCCAAGACCAAAGAACCAGTTGAAGATTATGAGTCTGAAGAGTCTGAGAAAGAGGGAGGCAGTCTCCACAACACTATGGGGGACTCTGATTCTGAGGCTAATTACTACCATGAGCCTAATGAGGATAAATTCAAGATGCTGGTGGATAGAATGGATGCTATGGAGTTGCAGAAGTCTTCTGGGCTGGATTTTGAAGATTTGAGTCTGATATCTGGGGTAGTCATACCCATTGGTTTCAAGGTTCCTACTTTTGATGTTTATGATGGGGTCTCTTGTCCCAAGCTGCATCTGAGGTCTTATGTCAAAAGAATCCAACCTCACACTACTGATAAGAAGTTGTGGATCCATTTATTCCAAGAGAGCTTATCTGGAGCTCAATTGGAATGGTACTATCAGTTGGAGAGTGTCAACATCCGGGATTGGAATGATCTTGCTGAAGCCTTCTATAAGCAGTATCAATACAATGCTGATTTAGCTCCCACTCGCATGCAACTTCAAAGCATGTCTATGGGTGCTAAAGAAAGCTTCAAGGAGTATGCTCAGAAGTGGAGAGATTTAGCTGGAAGAGTACAACCCCCTTTAACTGATAGGGAGTTGGTTGATATGTTCATGTGTACGTTGAATGGTCCTTTTTATAGTCATCTCATTGGAAGCTCATCATCTGGCTTCACTGAGTTGATAATGACAGGAGAGCGCATGGAAAATGGTATAAAGAGTGGCAAGATTCAAGTGGGTACTTCTTCATCAGGTGCTGCAAAGAAGCCTCCCAGTGGAAAGAAAGAGTCAAATGCTGTTTATGGTCAACCTGATCGTAATAGAAGGCATCAGTCTGTGAGTGCAGTCCATATCTCCAATCCAACTCCTACAACACCAGAGCAGCCACAGGGCAACCAACAAAGGGCTAGAAGGCAGTTCACAAAGATCAACATGTCAATGGCTCAGGCATTGTAACACTTGTTGAAGGCTGAACTTATCACTCTGAAAGAGGCTCCTCAGAATCCTAATGTTACCTCTCCCAGGTACAATCCCAATGCACGATGTACATATCATTCGAATTGTCAGGGACATGATACTAATAGTTGCTGGGTCTTGAAGAACAAAATCCAAGATATGATTGAGGCTGGAGAAATTGAGTTTGACCCTCCGGGTACTCCAAATGTGATTACTGCTCCCATGCCAAATCATGAGAAGACTGTCAATGCAATTGATGAAGAATCACATATTTATTCAGTTGCAGAGTTGACCACACCATTGTCTGTCATCAAGAAGAAGCTAGTACAAGCTGGGTTCTTTCCAGGTTGTCGTGAAGATTGTTTGTATTGTACCTATAAGCCAGATAGTTGCTGGAGATTGAGAGATGGAATTCAACGTCTCATGGATAAATATACCATAGTGTTTGAGAGGACTCCACCTTCCGTAGAGAGTATGGTTGACCACATAACTCAGCGTGCAAAGATTGAAGAGGTGGATATGGTTGATAAAGTGCCGGTAAGGATCACTTCCAAGGGACCTGTTAAAATCACTCATAAGGGTCCAATTAAGATTACTGCTGAAGGCCCTGTGAAGATTGTTGCTGAAGCCAGAGTGGCTCCTATAGTCATCACCACTCCTGGTCCTATTCCGTATACTTCCGACAAAGATGTGCCTTGGCATTATGGGTCTGATGTTTATATCCATGGTGTTAAGCAGGAACCCTTAGCTGATATGCTTGTTGATGTTGATAATATTGCTGGATCTAGTAAGATCACACGAAGCGGAAGAGTTTTCTCTCCTCCAATTACTTCCAAGAATGCAGTTACTCCAGCTGCTACCTCCACCACTGATGCTCGGGGCAAAGGTCCTGTTATTAAACCTATACCTACTGATGTGCCAGCTGCTGATGATCTCTCTAAGCAGATGGAAGAAGTATTGAAAATCATTCGCAAGAGTGATTATGACATTGTTGATCAGTTAGGGCATACTCCCTCCAAGATTTCTATGCTGTCTTTGTTGTTGTGCTCTGAGGCTCATGCCAAAGCTTTGATTAAGTTTCTGAAGACTGCTCATGTACCCAATGAGATTTCTGTTGACCAGTTTGAAAATTGTGTTGCCCACTTGACCTATGATAATGGGTTAGGTTTCTCTGATGCTGATTTGACTCCTGCCAAGAGGGATCATAACAGGGCTCTGCATATCTCAATTGAATGCATGGGCACTACCCTATCACATGTATTGATAGACAATGTTTCCTCTCTGAATGTGTTGCCCAAAGAAGTCCTGAATAAGCTTAGTCCAGAAGATGCTGTGTTGAAACCCAGTAACATAGTGGTGAAGGCTTTTGATGGTTCGAGAAGAGTGGTGCATGGAGAAATTGATCTCCCAATAAAAGTTGGTTCTCAGGTTTTTAATGCTACCTTTTTTGTCATGGATATTCGTCCGTCGTATTCTTGTTTGCTTGGTCGTCCCTGGATCCATGGGGCAGGTGCTGTAACATCTACATTACATCAGAAGCTAAGATATCCGGTAGAAGGGAAAGTTGTTACTGTCTACGGAGAGGAAGGGTATATGATTAGCCATGTGAACACCTTTAAGTATCTTGAAGTGGAGGGTGAATACGTTGAAACTCCGTGTCATACATTTGAAGTGGTTCCTTGGATTGTTAATGATTATGAAGCTCCTCCTGCTGTCAAGAAAGTCCCTGTGGTCACAAGAGTACCTCCAATAATGGCCTCCCTTAAAGATGCTAGAGCTGTGGTGGATGAAGGTGGTTGTACTATTTGGGGTCAGCTTCCTGATATTCCGTACAAGTCTGACAAATTTGGTTTGGGTTTCACTGCAGAGTCCCAGAAGGCTGTTCGTCGTGCTCGTGCTATTCGTATCACCAATCAGGGGGTTATGAAAGACCAGATCAATGCTGTGGGTGACTATGATGAAGACTACAACTTGGATGCTTGGATTTTTCCTACTGTGGGTGTTGGACTCAATAATTGGAAAGCCGGAGATGTTATTCCTATCTCCTTTAGTCAGGAGTAAATACTATTACTGTGTTGTTGTTTTTTTTAAGTTTGTAATTTCTTGAACAATTGAACTTTTTAGCCTTGTGCCTTACCCGGGGCACAATGGTGCTTGTTACGGGATGTCATTTCATTTGCATACTTCATTCAATAAAAATCAGTGGACGTTTCGTTTTCGTAAATATTGTGTTCTTTGTCTTTCTTTTCTTTTATTTTTGTTTTATCAGCTATGTGTTCTTACACACACCCACATCACTAAAATGCAGATCCTCATCCACTCTGGATCCTGTTGATAACATTTCTACTATTGCCAATTATAATTTCGAGAATCCGATCTATCAAGCTGAAGACGGAAATGAGGACGATTGTGAGGTACCTGTAGAGCTTGCTAGGTTGTTACAACAAGAAGAGAAAGCTATACAGCCACATGAAGAGCCAGTCGAAGTTGTGAATCTGGGAACTGAAGAAAACAGGAAAGAAGTCAAGATAGGGGCTGATTTGGAGGATAGTGGTAAGAGCAGACTGATTCAGATGTTACGTGACTATGTGGAGATATTTGCTTGGTCTTATGAAGATATGCCAGGGTTGGATACAGACATTGTGGTTCACCGTTTACCAGTGAAAGAAGATTGTCGTCCAAAGAAACAAAAGGTTCGTCGCATGCGTCCTGAAATGTCAGAGAAGATTAAAGCAGAGGTAATGAAACAGTTTGATGCAGGGTTCTTAGCCGTGACTTCTTATCCTCAATGGGTTGCAAATGTGGTACCAGTGCCTAAGAAAGATGGTAAGGTACGTATGTGTGTAGACTACAGAGATTTGAACAAGGTCAGCCCCAAAGATGACTTTCCACTTCCTCATATTGATGTTCTGGTAGACAACACTGCCCAGCATAAGGTATTCTCTTTTATGGATGGTTTCTCTAGTTACAATCAGATCAAGATGGCACCTAAAGATATGGAGAAGACAACATTTGTTACACAGTGGGGCACCTTTTGCTATAAAGTGATGCCATTTGGTTTGAAGAATGCAGGGGAAACATATCAGCGTGCTATGGTGGCTTTGTTTCATGATATGATTCATCATGAGATAGAGGTATATGTGGATGATATGATAGCCAGGTCCCAGAATGAAGAACAACATCTTGATCATTTGCATAAATTGTTTGAGAGGTTGAAGAAATACAAGTTGAGATTGAACCCAAACAAGTGTACTTTTGGAGTTAGATCTGGTAAACTCTTGGGTTTTATTGTCAGTGGAAAAGGTATTGAAGTAGATCCTGCAAAGGTGAAAGCTATACGAGAGATGACAGCTCCCCGTACTGAGAAGGAGGTTAGAGGTTTCTTGGGACGATTGAATTACATTGCAAGATTTATTTCCCAATTAACTGCCATCTGTGAGCCAATCTTCAAGTTGCTGAAGAAAGATCAGGTGATGGAATGGAATGATGAGTGCCAGACTGCCTTTGATGAAATCAAGAGATATCTGCTAGAACCTCCAATTTTGATGCCACCAGTTGATGGAAGACCCTTGATTATGTACTTAACAGTGTTAGACAACTCAATGGGGTGTGTATTGGGGCAACATGACGAGTCTGGTCGAAAAGAGCAGGCAATATACTACCTTAGCAAAAAGTTTACCGACTGTGAAACAAGATGCGCTTTGGCATGGGCTGCTCGCCGACTAAGACAGTATATGTTGACCCATACTACCTTGTTGATTTCGAAGATGGATCCAATCAAGTACATATTTGAGAAACCTGCTCTCTCCGGAAGAATTGCAAGATGGCAAATGATCTTGACAGAATATGATATACAGTATACTACTCAGAAGGCCATTAAAGGAAGTGTTGTGGCTGATCACTTGGCTCATCAAGCAGTAGATGATTACCAGTCAATGAGTTTTGAGTTCCCTGATGAAGATATTATGATTATTACCAAAGAACCTGGACAATATGACGGACCTGAACAAGGATCCCGATGGACTATGGTTTTTGATGGTGCCTCTAATGCACTTGGTAATGGTGTTGGTTTTGTGATTAGTTCCCCTGAAGGTTGTCATACCCCGATTACTGCCAGACTTTGTTTCTATTGTACCAATAACATGGCTGAAGTTCAGATTCCCTCCTTAAGAATTATGAAGGATGCAGGCTTGGATGAAGATGAGTGGATTCAGACTCGACTTGACCAGATAAATTTGATTGATGAGAAGAGGTTAGCAGCAGTTTGTCATGGCCAGATGTACCAGAAACGAATGATCAAAGCTTTTAACAAGAAGGTTAAGCCAAAGGTATTTCAGGCTGGTGACTTGGTAATCAAGCGTATCATATTACCACAGGGTGATCCTAGGGGCAAATGGACTCCTACATATGAAGGACCATTTGTAGTCAAAACAGTATTCTCAGGAGGTGCCATGATACTCACTACTATGGATGGTGAAGACTTTCCACAGCCCGTAAACGCAGACATAGTTAAAAAATACTACGCATAAAAAGAGACCCGCTAGGTTGACAGGCCTAGGCAAAAATAAGGGCATCCCAGCAAACCAAAAGGGTTTGGGCAAAAATTAGGGATATATATAAAAATATGTACACCCGGAAAGTCGAAAACCTGAAAAGGCGGCTTGGGCAAAAAAGGGTATCCCGGTGGATTGAAAACCTGAAAGGGCAATCCAGGCAAAAGTTAGGGATTAAAGCGTATGACTATGTCTTGTTTGGATCACTCATAAAACTGCAACCAGTTGTGTTACTTACTCAAGTTTGAACAGATAAAGCTCAATCCAATCGTTTCCGTCTCAACAGCAGAAGATGAGATACTTGAAGATAATGGCAATAGTAGAATTGAAACTCAATAGGATTATTTCCCACATAGCTGATTTTCTTTGTTTTGTAAAAAAAAAATTACGACGAATTCCTCTTACTAGGATTTCTGTCTCCTTGTACAAACTCACCCATGTATGGGTCACTTGTTGATATAAATAAAGTTTTATCTTTGAATCCAGATTTACTTTTACCCTATTTACATAAGCGAAACGTCCATTGGTTGTGTTTGAATGTATGTATGCTTTTGAATATGATTGATGTTTACCAGAAATGCATAAATGCTTAATATGATTGATGTTTACCAGAAATACATGAAAATGCAGTAATAGTATTTACTAAGGACGAACGAGGGAAGGATTTCAACGAAGCTTCACCGGTTCATCTCTACAAAACAGTTACAAAATCGCCAGTAGGGAAAATCCATCTTCGTAAGTACTTCAAGTCACATCTCCCTTGGAATTTATATCCATCTCTTTTATCCTCATACGGATATTCGGGAATTTACTTTCCAATAAGAGTACGACGAACGAAGACGGGAGGTTATGTATACCCTACTATCAAACAAAGACGGAAGGTTATGTATACCTTACTATCCCCAGCAGACGGGAGGTTATGTATACCTTACTATCGAACGAAGACGGGAGGTTATGTATACCCTACTATCAAACGAAGACGGAAGGTTATGTATACCTTACTATCCCCAGCAGACGGGAGGTTATGTATACCTTACTATCGAACGAAGATGGGAGGTTGTATATACTATATTATCAGACAAGACGGGAATGAGTTCCTCATATTCTTCAGCAATAAATCGGGATTTATTTTCCCTGGCCAGCAGTTGTTATACGAAGATATCCAGACGCTTCAAGCTACATGATGCATACATACATCATTTACATCATATACATAGATACATAATACATTACTTAAGTGCATCATATTATACATGCATACATAATGCATAAGCTAATATTATCATACAGAATGTTATAATCTTGTTTTTCAGATTAATTCTCCAGCAGACAGACTTCATTAACAACTTGTGACTATTGGGCCGTTGTTTATCTTCCCAAAAGTTATTATCTCCTCAGGACGTTGTTTATCTTCCTGAAAGCTATCACCATTACCTCAGGACGTTGTTTATCTTCCTGAAAGCATACCACTACCTCAGGACGTTGTTTATCCTCCTGAAAGCATATTATCTCCTCGGGACGTTGTTTATCTTCCTGAAAGCTATCATCACTTCCTCGGGACGTTGTTTATCTTCCTGAAAGCATATCAAGACTTTGGGTCGTTGTTTATCTTCCCAAAGGTTACATCATTTCCTCAGGACGTTGTTGTTGCACCCCAAAATTTGCCCTCCTTTCTTTTGTTTCGATCTTTCACATTCGTACTTTGCATCCACATTTATACTCAGCCATAGCCATATTTGCACTTTCTGTTTTCCTCAAAGCTCGGGATTTGGGATTTCTCTTGGTTAGTGTTACGGAATTTAGAGGGTCTGGTTCCATTCAGGGCTTGGAGCTAAACTTTAGTTTTTATCTGGGATGTTCTTATCTTGGGCGCTTGTATCATGTTTTATCAGATAATCGGTTAGGAGACACATTGTAATTGAGATTATTATTCTATGACTACTTAGCATGCAATCTTGTGTTCAAAATAGAGATGGTGAGGTTTACTCTAAAAAAGACATCTTCCTTTGAGGTCTTGAGAATAAAGTTCTTTGCTCACCCTCACTTAAGTCCTTCAAAGTCATGAATTTGTTGTTATTTGTTGTTATTGCCTTGATTGTTTTGAGAAGTTTTTTGAACGTTGGCAAGGTGATATGTGTGGTCTTCAAAATGCGTTCCCTTAGGGGTCTGTTTTAAGGTAAACAAGACTATTCAATGCTTGGCAAATAATTTGCAAGGATAAGGAATTATTTAATTTCAAGATGGCAATACAAAAGAGGAGGGGAGGATTTTCTTTTAAGCCCAAGAATCGCATCATCATTTTCAATCACAAAGAACAAGTCTAAATGTTACAAGAGCAATGAAAGTCATTTATTTCAAATTGGTTCAAACCTTGTTACAAGATAATTCTAAATCATGGATGGAAGAAATGCCTTGTGGCTCATTAAAGTGAGATGTTTCGAAATCAAAAATTATGCAACCCCGATCAAGCGATCATTACAACGATTATGTCTAGTCTTTGTGCTAAGTCTAAGTGAAACCATAAGTTGGTGTGAGTAGTTTGAAGAAGCATGGCATCATAAGAGTAGAATTAACTTGGAAAGGTTAAATGCACGAAGTTTAGTAATATGAATCGTATTCGAAGTTTAAAAGCATAAATTATTAAACCAATTTCACATGCTACTAACTTTAAGACCGAGATTTAATTCAATCAAATATCCGTTACAAGGTCATCACATTCAGTCACTAAAAAATTCAAAATACAAAGTTGATCTCTAATTCAGGATTTAATTAACCACTCCTATAGTCACTTCAAGGTGTTCAAGATATGATCTTTCTGTCCAGCAATTGATTTCCATCGCATGTACAACCAGCAGAATTGACGCTCCCTGTGGATACCATTATTAACATCATCCCATGCCAAACACAAACCTACAAATAGAAAAGAAAAGATGTCATCAACTTGGTTCTAACGTAGAGAACTAGTATCGCATTGAGATAGGCAGTGAGAATAGAGGCTTCATAACAATGTAGAAAACCAAAGATAAAACCATTTGAAAAGAACACTTTTCAGTCCAATCCGAACACAACTGGCACGGTTCATTTCAAACCAATTGGGATTGGGTTGTTACAACAGTAGGGATAAATCAACAGAAACAAGGGCAGGTTACAAGACATTCACAAAAAGAGACAAGAAGAAAATTTATGTTAGAAAAAGGACAAAGAAAAGGAACTTATCAAGGGGATGAGGGACAGATTCCACGGGTGCAAATTTGAACTAGCAAAAGAGAATAGCTATGAGACCCCTCACTTGTCCCGAGTCCATCACTCTTCCCAAAGATCAGCCACTGAACAAGTCTCCAGGCCTAGGCAGCAGCAATATCAGGGCCAATACCTTATTCCTGTCATGAAAAGAAGCCTACATCAGAAAAGGGCAAAAACTCATATCTCAAGAATTCAATACACAAAAAAATGCAATGCCTCGAGAACCTGAGAAGTATGAGAGGGACCACACAGCCAGCAGTACATCCAAGGATATGGCATGTTATACACCAAGACCCTGTTGAAATCACAGGATATACATCAAGGTGGATGAAAAGAGGCCTGCTGCGATCTAAAAGTTATACAGAACACGCCTTTGCCCAAAGTGCCAAGACCTGCGAATGTCCAAGGCAAAAGCAAGCCAAATTCAAAAATCACATAGATTTACCAGGCAAAGCAAAGAAATCGAACTAGTTTATAAGAAAAGCAACCACAGCAGACCTGCCATCCAGTCAACATCAACTCCTACCACCATACAACAAACAAATTGCGAAAACCGAAGACCTGCTATGACCTGCTGTGGCTTAGTTGTGCAGACTCTGCGGCACACAGACTTGCATCAGATTAGACACCAATTGGTGATTGAAACCTACAAGGGAAACGCATCGAGCAGAAAGTCAACAAAAAGCGTATTTTCAAAAGAGAAAATTTGAACAGAAAAGCAAAGGGTCGCGTGTCTCAAACAAAAAACAACAGAGAGATTTTCACATTTTTAGCAAAATTTACTTTTGGCATCAGAAAGCAGAAAATGACGATTTAGTGAGAAATTTCCCACGGGATTGTGAAGGAGCATGAACCCTAATTCATGATATAAAAGCTGAGTTTGTGTTCAATAAGGGGGACGGCAATCAAAAAACCCTAAGAAAAAACCTAAGTTCAAAAAACCCTAAAAAACGGCGGAGCAACAATCCTTAGAAAACCCTATACCTAAAGCTCATTTCCAAGAAGTTCATGGAGCCTCACATCGAGACCCAATCAAACTTGAGCTAAACCTACCATTCGTAGTTACAGAACATCAACAACAAATAACAACGAGAAAGCAGCGACGAGTTTATTAGGAGAAGAAAATACGCAAAAGGAAGTAGAAGGATTAAACTCACCGGAATTCCTTCAACTTCGTCGGAGCTCTGTCATTATCATCCTCTAGACTTGCTGTCACCGTCGATTGGTAAAGCTCTAGACCCTTTCTCTTGTTATATTTCTTGTTAGGGTCTTAAATTGGCATGTGATTTCCTGAAACATATTGAAATCGGAGAAGTAGGGTTTTGAATTTGGGGAAGGAGATCTTTTATGTTTGATGTTTAATGCGTATTTTCATTGATGCTTTTTTTTTTCCTTTTGTTTTGATTCGTGGTGTTTCACTTGAATCTGAGAGGAAAGGATGAGAGAGAATGAGGATGCTTTTTACCCTCACTGACCTTTAACGTTTCATGTTCATTAACTCTATTATTTGATTTGCGTTTATTTATTTATTGTTATATATTATTTTTCTTGGTTTCCCTATGATGGTTTCCCCGTGTCCACTTGTACTGCCCAATGTATTTGGTGTATCTTCTAGATGATTTTCAATAATGGATTTGGTCTTGTGATTAATGCCAGGCGTCTGTTACACGATTAGCGGCTAGATTTTCGTTGCTTGATCTACATGTGTGTTTTATTGTTTGTTTGACATGGGCCATTAGGGGTTAGTCGGATCCTCAATGGAGCCAGCCCAGTCTCATTGTATACTAATATATGTTTTATTTGGCCTTTTATTTTCTCATTTGATAAAAGAAACAAAATATAAAAAAAAAATATAAAAAAGGGTTATATTAGTTTAGTTTTCTTCTAAAAAAATTGTCTTAATAACTATTCTTTTATAAAACAAAATTAAAAAATAGGTTTAATCCTAATTTTTTGAGCTTATGTTTTAGTTTATCTAAGTTTCTGCTTGACTAAATAAATTTAAGTCTTGGTCCACACCGGATAATTTCATAAACTCATTTTGCACACACGTAAGTCGGTCATCTGTGATCGCCATCTGCACTACATTCATCTTAATTAATTTATGGAAAGAAGGAACTCCGGAGTCTAGCATTCCGCACGTTCTGGATTGAATCGCAAATGGGCTAGCCCCACGCGTTGGTTCAATCACCGTTCGTATAAAAACATTCCAATTCATCTTAATTAATTTATGGAAAAAAGGAACTCCGGAGTCTAGCATTCCGCACGTTCTGGATTGGACCGCAATTGGGCTAGCCCCACGCGATGGTTCAATCACCATTCGTATAAAAATAATTCAATTCATCTTAATTAGTTTATGGAAAAAAGGAACTCCGGAGTCTAGCATTCCGCACGTTCTGGATTGGACCGCAATTGGGCTAGCCCCACGCGATGGTTCAATCACCATTCGTATAAAAATAATTCAATTCATCTTAATTAATTTATGGAAAAAAGGAACTCCGGAGTCTAGCATTCCGCACGTTCTGGACCGCAATTGGGCTAGCCCCACGCGTTGGTTCAATCACCATTCGTATAAAAATAATCCAATTCATTTAAATTAATTTATGAAAAAAGGAACCCCGGAGTCTAGCATTCCGCACGTTCTGGATTGAACCGCAAATGGGCTAGCCCCACGCGATGGTTCAATCACCATTCGTATTCAAAACAATTCAATAATCTTAAAGGATCCGGCATGATTCATCTCCATAGGAAAGTTGTTCCTCCTATCCCCACAAACACAAACAAAAATCTTGCAAACGATTACTTTCAAAGGAAGAACGTGGCATTGCTTGTCGATCTTATATCCAAGTTTAAAGCTTCTTCCGATTCTATTTACTTTCAAAGGAAGAATGTGGCATTGCTTGTCGATCTTATATCCAAGTTTAAAGCTTTCTTTCGATTTCTCATTTCTCAAATGTTTGTGGTGGAATAGGAGAAATACTTATCTTAAAGATGACGACTTGTCTCTTTCTTTCAAATACAAATTAAAACTTACCAACCAATCCGAATCATTTTCATAATTAATTAACGAGTAACTGAACTCCGGAGTCTCGCACTCCGCACGTTCTTGAATGCAACCGCAACATGGGCTAGCCCCACGCGTGGTTCATTCGCCCTCTCGTTTTAAAACACCCTTAACAAAGATCAAGCATCTTTTCTCAAAATGAATGTTGTTTAAATCTTTCTATCTCGCAGATAAGCCAATGCTTAGCAGTAGAATGCATTTTCAAACAATCGTTCAATAAAAAACACAAATCGTAGTAGCACGAACTACGAAGCTCTGACTTTCCCATTGCACAGGGGAATACGTAGGCACGGGGATTTTTAATCCTTCGCGAGCATAATAATAAAAAACTCAATCTTTTCTCTCCTTCACAATAAATAAAAATTAACTATCTCTCTGTCACAATAATAAAAAACTTAACCTTTCCCTATAGCAAATAATAAATAGATATCGATAATTAATCATTAAAAGAAGACAATAATAACAAGTTAACATTTTAAGCGCAAACTAGACTAAGAGGTTCCCGTTGAATACAACGGACGTGAGGGGTGCCTAACACCTTCCCCTTGCGTAACTGACTCCCGAACTTAGATTAGTGGTTTCGTTGACCATTTCTTATCCTTTATTTAGGTTGTGTCTATATCTTCCTTTTCTCTCGTAGAATAAATAGAATTAGGTGGCGACTCTGTTGTTTTGTTTTAGGATCGTATTTTTCGAGGTGCGACAGCTGGCGACTCTGCTGGGGATCAATCCTGAGAGTCGAGCCTAGCTTAGGATAGTCTGCGTTTGTTTGATGACTTATTTGATTTGTCTTCTTTATTTGTTATTGATATTTTATCTGCTGTTTCCTTCTTTATTATTTGCTCATTATATATGTCTGTTGGATCTCGGGATTATGTCACGGGTGAAACTTTACACTTGAGTTTTGAAAAAGAAGAGGGAACACCTAAGTTTAGATTTGGATGTTATTAGTGTTAGTCTCCAAGGACTCGCTCCTTGCACGCCTAGCATGAAAGCTCCCCCGGATAGTTAGACTTTTCATAGATCTTGTCACAACGCAGCTAGCCTGTCGCGGGACCTGATTCATGAAAGGGCTGTGGTTCTGGGACCCCTTAGAACCTATTTCAATTTTGGTAGTTGTGTAATGTTAGGCTCCGAGGACTCGCTCCTTGCACGCCTAGCATGAGAACTCCACTCAAGGTAGACCTTATCGTTATTATCGTCACAATGCAGCTAGCCTGCGGCGGGGCGGTAGTACGATAAACGTCCGTGACCTTGGGTTTCCCTATACCATCACCATAGAAGCTACCTTGTGAGTGGGCATTATGGGTAGAAAGATATAGACCGACCCTCTAGAGCCTACATCTTAGAGTTCCAAGCTCCCATTGTTATCCCGGATCCAGCTTTGTGCATTCATAACCATATAGCATATGCATCATAACTTGCACACCTTGTTATTTCAGGAAAACACATCTACTTGTTGTCTCACATTCAAAATAGTCATGAGTTCAGGGAAGAGGAAGACTCTACAGCTAAAAGCCTTCTCTCCAAACACTACTGTTCTTATGGACTGCTTAGAGAAAATGCCTGCTTCCTATAAAAGGGCCCTTGAAGTAAGGTTTGGTCAAGTGCTTCATCTTCTAGAGGTCGATGTACAAATCCCGGGTCTCACAGCTTTGGCCCAATTCTATGATCCGCCAATGCGAAGCTTCTTGTTTCAAGACTTTCAACTAACGCCGTCTCTGGGAGAATTTGAAGGGTTCTTGGGATTTTCTATGAAAGGAAAGGCACCTTATACCCTTGTCAGTCGGGATCTTAAGGTGGAGGTGGTAGCAGAAGCTCTTCAGATCCCCATTGCCACAGCCAAGGCTAACTGGAAGCAAAAGAGGGAGTTTTGGGGTTTCCATAGGCTATTTTTGGAGCAGGAAAGTAAGAAATTAGTAAAGGAACGTCAATGGGCCGCTTTAGTCAATGTATTGGCTCTCCTCATTTATGGTCTGGTATTATTTCCCACTTTTGAAGATTACATTGATACGGCGGCGATTAACATATTTTGGGCGGTTTGGAAAGAAGATCGAAGCCCAGTATATCCGTTGTTGGCAGATGTATTCCATAACCTCCACCTCCGTCACGAGAAGAAAGGTGCTGTTTTGACTTTCTGTTTCCCATTGCTGTATAAATGGCTCACATCCCACGTTTTCAAACGCAATGCTCTAATTCCCAAGATGACTGGCGGGGAATGGTCTCAAATGCTAGCTTCTCTCACTGAAAGAGACATTGCCTGGTATCCCAACAAGCTGGATGTTGACCGGATCATTATGAGCTGCGGGAACTTCGGAAATGTGCCACTAATGGGATCAAAAGGGTGCATTAGCTATAATCCCATTTTGACTATACGGCAGCACGAATACCCTATGCTAGGGAAACCCGAAGACGCCGAATTGGAAGAAATGATACTTCACGATAGAGGTGTGAATGATCCGGCATTACTCTTCAGGATATGCCGTTCTTGGGAAAAAGTTCACACCAAAGGTTCCGAGCTAAGAAAAAGAGATGGGGTAGTCAGGATCCCCTATCGCCAGTGGGTTCTTGAAAGAGTCCAAATCGTCAAACTACCCTTTTCTGGAGAAGCACTCCCCAAGCCTCCTGTGCATGAACCAGTATCCCTTGAAGAAGTAGAAGAACTTCGAATGAAGGTAGCCAATCTCGGGAAAGAAAACGAAGAGCTCAGTTTGAAGCTGCACCGGGTCACCCATGAAAGGAATGAATTGAGGTATGACTTGGCTCGTAAAACTGTTCAAGTCGAAGCAATTCAAGAAAGGGCCAACGAAGAAGAGCGAAAGAAGAATAATGTTAAGGGGTGTCTGGATCAGACTTACGGAACGGTGGTCCACTTGAAGGAGGATATAAACAGGGTTTGTCGGAGGAGCACGAATAACGAGGATTGGTATGTCAGGGCAACTAAAAAGGCAAAGATCGAGAGGGCTGAATTCGAGAAGAAGATTGCAGAGCTTACCGCAGCACTTGAGGAGGCAGTGAGAAGTTCGAATCGGGAATATGAGCTTAAGGTGCAGGCCATGAACGTCTCACGATTCACCGTGGAAGATTGGGATTCCAAATGCCAAGAGGTGAATCGCGCCGAAGGAAACGCCCGGTATTGGAAGGAACAATACGAGGCTTTGACTAAGGATCGCGACATTTGGGAATCAGCAAGAGATGAGGTGCGGGGTCACTTCCAAGGATACCAGCAAGCTGTACAAGATCGAATCAAGGAAAGAGACATGTACCGAGATAAGCTTAATCAGCTTATTGAATGGTGCAACTTACAGGTAGAAGAATTACCTTTCCGACTCTCTATGGCAAGAGGGGAATTCGAAGACGATGGATCCTACCCAGCTGTGAGTTATTTTCTCTCAATGTGCCAAAATATGCTGAAGACTTTCAAGGAAGAGGTGAAGGAATGCAGTACCCAGAGACCCAGGAATTAGTCTTACAGTTGTAATTTATTTTGCTTTATTTATTTCGATCATTTCAGAAAAGAATTGGTGTTATTTTTGTAATAGTTAACAAACCAGAATATTTGTACTTGATATTTTAAGTCTTGATTATTTAAGAATGAATGAAGTTTGGAGTTTCCTATAGCCCTTGACTTCTGTGATGTTTTGAATGTTGCACCTTTAAAATTTTGATATTGATGGTTGTTCTTCCTGAAATTAACATTTTGTGGCATGGCATTCATACATTTCCATCATTTGCTGCATTTTACTAAAAAACATGAGGCTCATATGTGTCTTTTTAAGCAGTCGTCAAACTGTTTCGTCCATACAAAACCGGAGCCGACCGTCGCAGGAGGATGGAAAGACTCGAACAGGAAAATCAAGAGCTCAGGGGAGAAGTGACTGCTTTGAAGGACAGTTTGGAAAGGCTTACCAATATGATGGAGACAATGGCCGCTGCACAGAATCAGGCGTCTCAAAACTCTCAGGAGACTGGACAGAGGACCGAGGCCGTGGTCATCCCAACGACCGAGGCCCCTAGCAATGATTCCCAACATGTTGCAACCACTGGTTTCCCGTGGGGCATCCCTCGTGATTTCATACCAGAGAATCGTCAACCACATGTCTCACACGTCGCTGCCGTAATGACCACTCCTCAGCCTGTAATACACACTGCCCATTACAACGAAGATCTCCCTTTCCACACAGCACCAAGCGAAAATGCAGGAGTAGACGAGAGATTGGATGAGTTCCAGGATCGTTTTCTTGAAATGCAAAATGAGATTAGGGCACTCCGAGGCCAGGACCTGTTTGGAAGAAAGGCCTCGGATCTTTGCTTGGTCCCCAATGTCAGGGTTCCGCACAAGTTCAGGGTACCCGAGTTCGAAAAGTATAAAGGAAACTCATGTCCTCAGAGCCACTTAATCATGTACGCCCGAAAGATGTCCACCCAGCAGGCCAATGACCCATTACTGATCCATTATTTCCAGGACAGCTTGACAGGTGCTGCCCTCAAGTGGTACATGAGTTTGGACAGCACGAAAATTCGCACCTTCAACGACCTGGGAGAAGCTTTCATCCGACAGTATAAGTACAACCTTGACATGGCCCCGGACAGAGATCAACTCCGGAGCATGTCGCAGAAGGACAAGGAGAGCTTCAAAGAATATGCTCAACGGTGGCGTGAGGTCGCAGCTCAAATATCCCCACCATTGGAAGAAAAAGAAATGACCAAGATTTATCTGAAGACGTTGAGCACGTTCTATTATGATCGCATGATCGCAAGCGCACCCAGTGACTTTACCGAAATGGTAAACATGGGAATGCGGCTTGAAGAGGCCGTTAGAGAAGGGCGTCTAGCAAAAGAAACAGGGTCATCCAGTGGCATCAAGAAATTCGGAAATGGCTTCCACAAAAAGAAAGAGCAGGAAGTTAGTGCCATTCACCAGAGAAGAGGTTATCAGCAGCAGGTAGCTGCAATCACCCCGATTATTAATACAGCTCCAGGTCCTAATTACCGGCCATTTTTCCCTCAAAGTCAGCAAACCGCTCCACAGCATCAACATCAACATCAACCTCAACAATTCCAGCAACGGCAACAACAGCCTCCACAACAGGCTCACCCCCAGTACAACAACAACCATATTTTGAGAACACCCGTCTATGACCCCATACCAATGACTTACGCAGAATTATTTCCAGCTCTACTACAAAAAGGGCATATTCGAACAAGGCCTCCCCTCCCTCCACCCAGGAATCCCACTTATAGGTTCAAAGCTGACCAGTTTTGCGCTTATCATCAAGGCGGGCCAGGCCACAATATTGAAGGTTGTTTTGGTTTTAAGGCCGATGTCCAGAATTTGATTAAAAATGGTGTTTTGACGTTTAAAGATACCAATCCGAATATTCAAGCGAATCCTTTGCCTACACACGGAAGGGCTTCGGTGAATATGGTGCACGGTTGTCCAGGAGAATATGCTGTTTATGATGTCAGATTGATCCAAGGGTCCCTAGTGCAAAAACATGCAGAATTGGCAGGGCTTATCTACTTCCACAATGGGGTACATGATTACGAGGCGTGTAGAATCTGCTCCGTTGATCAACGAGGATGTCGCTTAGTGCGAGAAGATCTTCAGAGGATGTTGGATCAAAGGTCTATCAGAATAATGTATCCCAGGAACCCTAATGATGTTGAAATCGATGAAGAGGCATTTGTCATAATACCACAATTTAATGAACCTGGGCCCATAGAGATTACCTACGACAGTAGGAGGATCGCTACAACTCCATTGGTCATTGCTGTACCAGGACCAATGCCATACCAGTCTGAAAGGGCCATACCATACAGATATAATGCAACCATGATTGAAAACGGAAGGGAGGTTCCATTACCATCCATTGTCAACATTGCTGATGTCAGCCGAGTTACAAGAAGCGGGAGGGTATTCCCTAACAAGGCCAAAGAAACTGTGATGCATAAAGAAACTCCTCCAGAGAACACTTTCAAGCAAGTAAGCCAATCAAGCAATACAAATCGTAGCAAGGGAGATGATGAAGTGCTAAAACTGATTAGAAAAAGCGATTACAACGTAGTGGATCAGCTTCTGAGCACGCCTTCGAGAATTTCAATCTTATCTCTTCTGATGAGCTCTGAGGCGCATCGGGAGGCTTTGCAGAAGGTTTTAGAGCAAGCGTTTGTGGATCATGATGTCACTATTGGCCAATTCGACAATATTGTTGCGAATATAACTGTTTGCAACAATCTTAGCTTTTGTGACGAAGAGCTCCCGGAGCAGGGAAGAAACCACAACATGGCATTGAACATCTCTGTTAATTGCAAGACTGACGCCTTGTCTAGTGTGCTGATAGACACTGGCTCCTCGCTAAATGTTATGCCAAAGACAACTCTCTCAATGTTAGCCTTTCAGGGCACTCCTATGAGAGTCAGTGGGGTTATTGTCAAAGCTTTCGACGGGTCCCGGAAGATTGTTATCGGAGAAGTGGATTTTCCTATAACGATTGGACCTCATACCTTTCAGATCACATTCCAAGTAATGGACATCAAGGCTGCGTACAGTTGCTTATTGGGTCGGCCTTGGATCCACGAAGCAGGTGCCGTAACTTCAACCTTGCATCAAAAACTCAAGTTCGTAAGTCAGGGAAAGTTAGTGACAGTGTTTGGAGAGCAGGCTATGATTGTGAGTCATCTCTCCTCTTTTTCATATGTGGAACCAGAAGATGATATTGGCACCCGTTTCCAGGCTCTGACCATCGCTGATAAAGAAGTGAAGAAGAAAGGGGCATTCATTGCGTCTTTCAAAGATGCTCAGCAGATTGTTGATAGTGGTTTAGCTGAGGGGTGGGGAAAGGTTGTGGTTTTAAACAAGAACAAAGCCCGCGAAGGGGTCGGTTTTTCACCCGAATCTGCAAGACTTACAGGAGATGAAGGTGTCATCCGCCCAATACAAGAAAGTTTCCGTAGCGGAGGATTCATGAGTCCGACTCCACCAGAGGTGGACGCGGTTATTGAGGACGATTCTGAAGAAGATTTACCAGACTTTATTGAGCATGGAGCTTTGTGCCAGAATTGGACTGCTGTTGATGTCCCATCTGTTGTTCGCCTATCTAAGTAATAATTTTGTATTAACCTCTCGCTCTGCCCGAAGCAAGAGAATGCTTTTGTAGGGTTTTCTCTTTATACAATTTAAGAATTTTGTTTCCTCTTTGCCCTGCCCAAGGCAAGAGAGTAATTTTGTTGGGCCTTTTGTTTCGAAAATCAAACAATCATTAATGAAAGTGTTATTTTTCGACTTCTTTTGTCATCTTTACTTTTTGCTTTTCGAAAAAGTGGTAATCCTAAAAACACACATCTACATGTTTGCATAAATATAATATTTCATTTTTCAAAAAAATCTGCATACGTTTCCATTTGTCTAGTGCTAAAATAAAACATCAATCACATGTGCAGATTAACCATAAAAAACCCCATTGAAAAGCATGACCCATTACCTACTCCCAACTTTGAGTTCCCGGTGTTTGAGGCTGAAGAAGACAATGATGAAGAGGTCCCTGATGAGATCTCACGGCTACTGGAGAATGAGGAGGAGACTATCCAGCCATACAAAGAAGCAGTGGAGGTAATTAATCTGGGGACAGAAGATGACAGGAAGGAAGTCAAAATCGGCGCGCTACTCCTCCCCGATGTCAAGGAAAGAATGATAGAGCTTTTGAAAGAGTATGCGGATGTGTTTGCTTGGTCCTACCGGGATATGCCGGGATTGGATACCCATATCATGGAACATCGCCTTCCTTTGAAACCAGAATGCCCGCCGATCAAACAGAAGTTGAGGAGATCACGCCCTGACATGGCTATCAAAATTAAGGAGGAAGTTCAAAAGCAGATTGACGCAGGATTCCTTGTCACCTCCGAGTACCCGCAATGGTTAGCCAATATAGTACCCGTGCCGAAGAAAGATGGGAAAGTCAGAATGTGTGTAGATTACAGAGATCTGAACAAGGCCAGCCCTAAGGACGATTTCCCGCTACCCCATATTGATATGTTGGTCGACAGTACAGCTAAATTCAAAGTTTTCTCCTTCATGGATGGTTTCTCTGGATACAACCAGATTCGAATGGCCCCGGAGGATATGGAGAAGACTTCGTTTATTACACCTTGGGGGACGTTTTGCTACCAAGTGATGCCTTTCGGTTTGAAGAATGCAGGCGCGACCTATCAAAGAGCAATGACAACACTGTTCCATGACATGATGCACAAAGAAATTGAAGTATACGTTGATGACATGATCGCTAAATCCAAAACCAAGGAGGAGCATGTGGAGTACCTGTTGAAGTTGTTCCAACGTTTGAGGAAGTACAAGCTTCGCCTGAACCCCAACAAATGCACATTCGGTGTTCGTTCAGGGAAGTTGTTGGGTTTCGTTGTCAGCCAAAAAGGTATTGAAGTAGATCCCGACAAAGTCAAAGCCATTCGAAAGATGCCCGCACCAAAGACAGAAAAACAAGTAAGGGGATTCTTAGGTCGTCTGAATTACATCTCTAGATTTATTTCTAATATGACTGCGACCTGTGGGCCGATCTTCAAACTACTACGAAAGAATCAAAATTGCAAGTGGACTGAAGATTGTCAAAAGGCTTTTGATAACATCAAGGATTATTTACTGGAGCCGCCTATTTTGGTCCCTCCAGTTGAAGGAAGACCTCTGATCAGGTACTTAACGATACTGGAAGATTCCATGGGTTGTATGCTCGGGCAACAAGACGAAACAGGACGGAAAGAGCACGCCATCTATTACCTAAGCAAGAAATTCACATATTGTGAGTCCCGATACTCTATGCTCGAGAAAACCTGTTGTGCCTTAGCTTGGGCAGCTCGACGTCTCCGCCAGTACATGATTAATCACACTACCTGGTTGATTTCGAGGATGGATCCGATTAAGTATATCTTTGAAAAACCAGCCCTGACAGGAAGAATTGCTCGTTGGCAAATGTTACTATCAGAATATGATATCGAGTACCACACTCAGAAGGCAATTAAAGGAAGCATTTTGGCCGACCATCTAGCACACCAACCCATTGACGATTACGAGCCTGTAAAGTTTGATTTTCCAGACGAAGATGTCATGTATTTGAAGATGAAGGATTGTGATGAGCCTCCCCTCGACGAAGGACCAGAACCAGGGTCCCAATGGGGATTAGTTTTCGACGGAGCCGTAAATTTGTACGGAAAAGGAATTGGGGCAATGATTGTAACCCCCCAAGGAGCTCATATCCCTTTCGCTGCAAGAGTGACGTTCAATTGTACCAATAATGAAGCCGAGTACGAAGCTTGCATCATGGGCTTGGAAGAAGCAGTTGACTTAAGAATCAAGAACTTGGATGTATATGGTGACTCAGCCCTAGTGATCAATCAGATCAAGGGGAAATGGGAAGTCCTACAGCCTCACTTGATTCCATACAGGGATTATGCGAGGAGGATCTCGACATTCTTTAATAAAATTGAGTTTCACCAGGTACCTCGCAGCGAGAATAGAATGGTTGATGCTCTGGCTACCATCTCCTCCATGATTGTTGTAAACCGACAGAATGATATGCCGAAGATCGAAATTATGCGTCTTGATAGACCTGCTTATGTATCCACCTTGGAAGAGGCTGTTGACAATAAACCATGGTACTATGATATAGAGTGTTTCTTACGACACCAAGAATATCTGCCAGGGGCATCCGGCAAGGATCGAAAGACGCTGAGGAGGTTAGCCAATAACTTCTTTCTGAGTCAAGATGTTTTGTACAAGAGAAATTTCGATATGGTTTTACTCAGGTGTGTAGATAAGCATGAAGCGGAAATACTGATGAGGGAGATTCATGAAGGATCATTCGGCACTCACGCTAATGGGCATGCTATGGCTAGAAGGATGCTAAGGGCAGGGTATTACTGGTTAACAATGGAATCCGATTGCTGCAAATATGTGAAAAAATGTCATAAATGTCAGGTTTATGCTGATAAAGTTCATATCCCTCCGACTCTTCTTAACGTTCTTTCTTCTCCGTGGCCTTTCTCCATGTGGGGCATCGACATGATCGGTATGATCGAGCCAAAAGCTTCCAATGGGCATCGTTTCATCCTAGTGGCCATTGACTATTTTACAAAATGGGTAGAGGCAGCTTCCTACGCCAATGTGACTAGACAGGTGGTAGTCCGATTCATCAAAAACAACCTCATTTGCCGGTATGGTATCCCAAGTAGGATCATCACCGATAATGGATCAAACCTGAACAACAAAATGATGAAGGAAATGTGCGCGGAGTTCAAGATTGAACATCATAACTCTTCTCCCTACAGGCCTAAGATGAACGGGGCAGTGGAGGCCGCTAACAAGAATATCAAGAAGATCATTCAGAAGATGGTTGTCACTTACAAGGATTGGCACGAGATACTCCCCTTTGCTTTACACGGATATCGCACTTCAGTTCGCACATCGACAGGGGCAACTCCTTTCTCCTTAGTATATGGCATGGAGGCCGTACTCCCTATGGAAGTTGAAATTCCGTCAATGAGAGTTTTGATGGAATCCAAGTTAACAGAAGCCGAATGGTGCCAAAGTAGGTACGATGACTTGAATCTGATTGAAGAGAAAAGGATGACAGCTTTATGTCATGGGCAGTTATATCAACAAAGGATGAAGAGGGCTTTTGACAAGAAGGTTCATCCTCGTGTGTTCAAAGAAGGCGACCTCGTGATTAAGAAACTCCAGCCTTTTATATCAGATTCTAGGGGCAAATGGGCTCCTAATTATGATGGCTCGTACGTTGTCAAGAGAGTTTTCTCAGGCGGCGCGCTAATCCTCGCAACGATGGATGGGGAGGAACTCGCCCGTCCTACAAATGCGGATACAGTCAAGAAATACTTCGCCTAATAAAGATAAAAAGAACAGCTCGGTAAGTCGAAAACCTGAAAGGGCGACTTAGGCAAAAAAGAGCGTCTCGGTGGGTCGAAAACCCGAAAGGGCGACTCAGGCAAAAGTTAGAGACATAAACAGAAATTAATCATCCCGCTGGATTGAAAACCTGAAAGGGCAGTCCAGGCAAAAGTTAGGGATAAAGGCAAGTAACTGTATCGGGTTTTGATGACAACATCGTGTGCCAAGGTTTCTTCAAATCTAATTCAAACTCAAGAATGCCGGGGATTCAAAGTAGTTGGAGGAAATAATGGTCATTGTAATTCTAATGTAGTCTTTTCCCATTTAATTACCATTTATTCCATTTTTGTAAAGATCTATGGAATCCCGCTATTGGCAGATTACCATTCCATTAATGAAAATTTGAGCCTGTGCCTTTGCTTGCAATTCTTATTCTATCTTCATCTCAAAAAATGGCACTGTTATTAATAATGATCTTCGAAACAAAAAGTCTTTTACTATATTTGTTTTAATTTGTGTACACTTACTAAGTTGGCGAACCGAAAGATGGACGTTAATGTTTGTTCCAAGAATGGTTGAAATGCAAAATGTGAAATAATTATCTCGTTAAATACGGCATGCTCATGTTTCTCCAATATGAGTCATTGAAGTGTTACTTATGCGGCTCATTTTCTGTGACAAATTTTTGCTACTCGACGTCTTTGGAAAGATGTAAGCCTGATGTACCTGTGTGAGCCTGTTTAAATCTATGTGGGTAGATTGTTGGTTTGACTCCCCTAGCAGAAGGTAAACCATTTCATCCTCATCGGAGTCGACCGCGTTATGGGCCGCTGACGTCCTGTTGAGACTGGTCGAGCATCTGGTTGTTGTGTTCTCCTCACTGATCTATCTTACGTGTCTGTTTTGTCTGTTTGTCAGCATAAACATAACATATATACATACATGTACATCATATTTGAATTCATACGCATATTCATATTCATGTTGCATTCATTAATGCATACCTTCGCCTTGGTCACATTTATCCCCAAGTGATGTGTCTCTCTCCAAATAGAATTGTCAGCCTTAGGCAGAAAATGTACATTCTTCCTAATTCTCCACTGAGTTTCCACCCTCGCGGAAGATTTTGCTTTAGCTCTCCTTTCCACACTTGGATAGAATAAATCCTGATTGAGTTCATTCCTCAGAGGATAGTGTCTTGATTGACAGTTTCTTTCCAGCTCGTCCCTGGATTGAATTTTGGGTCTTTGGCGATTGTGATGATCAATTGGAAAGTGCATTTATTTTGCACCTGTTAACACTTTGTCTCCTAGAAGGAATTGATCATCCCCATTGAAGACAAATTTTGCTCTCCAACAGTGTTGTTGCAACATTCCCTTGGAATCCATACACCTGACAACAAGTGACAGTCTCTTTATTTGAGAAGCTTGTTTTGTCTTCAAACTTTTGAGTAAATCAACGGATGACCGTCTCTTTCCGAGCAGGTGTTCCATCCCCAGCAGTTCCAGATGGAAAATGAATTCATCTTGCACCTTCGAATGCTTGGTTTCCCAGAAGAAATGAAGGCTTCCATTGAAGACAAATTTTGCTCTCCAACAGTGTTGTTGCAACATTCCCTTGGAATACTTACACCTGACGAATAGTGGCAGTCTCCGTATTTGAGAAGCTTGTTTTTATCCATGGATTTCCCAGTAAATCAACAGATGACATCCTCTTTCCGAGAAATTTGTTCATCCTCAGCAAGGTTTATGTTCTATCAAATGGCTGTCTCTTCCATACAAGTCGAGAAGTTTGATATGAATCTCTTTTATTTATTCCAACAAATGGCTGTCTCTCCCATACAAGTTGAGAAGTTTGTTGTAAATTTTCCAATTTCCGTCAAATGGCTGTCTCTTCCATACAAGTCGAGAAGTTTGAGCGTGAAATTGTTCTTCGTCATATGGCTGTCTCTTTCAGAAGAAGGGAAGTATGATGAATGTTCTATCAAATGGCTGTCTCTTCCATACAAGTCGAGAAGTTTGATATGAATCTCTTTTATTTATTCCAACAAATGGCTGTCTCTCCCATACAAGTTGAGAAGTTTGTTGTGAATTTTCCAATTTCCGTCAAATGGCTGTCTCTTCCATACAAGTCGAGAAGTTTGAGCGTGAAATTGTTCTTCGTCATATGGCTGTCTCTTTCAGAAGAAGGGAAGTATGATGAATGTTCTATCAAATGGCTGTCTCTTCCATACAAGTCGAGAAGTTTGATATGAATCTCTTTTATTTATTCCAACAAATGGCTGTCTCTCCCATACAAGTTGAGAAGTTTGTTGTGAATTTTCCAATTTCCGTCAAATGGCTGTCTCTTCCATACAAGTCGAGAAGTTTGAGCGTGAAATTGTTCTTCGTCATATGGCTGTCTCTTTCAGAAGAAGGGAAGTATGATGAATGTTCTATCAAATGGCTGTCTCTTCCATACAAGTCGAGAAGTTTGATATGAATCTCTTTTATTTATTCCAACAAATGGTTGTCTCTCCCATACAAGTTGAGAAGTTTGTTGTGAATTTTCCAATTTCCGTCAAATGGCTGTCTCTTCCATACAAGTCGAGAAGTTTGAGCGTGAAATTGTTCTTCGTCATATGGCTGTCTCTTTCAGAAGAAGGGAAGTATGATGAATGTTCTATCAAATGGCTGTCTCTTCCATACAAGTCGAGAAGTTTGATATGAATCTCTTTTATTTATTCCAACAAATGGTTGTCTCTCCCATACAAGTTGAGAAGTTTGTTGTGAATTTTCCAATTTCCGTCAAATGGCTGTCTCTTCCATACAAGTCGAGAAGTTTGAGCGTGAAATTGTTCTTCGTCATATGGCTGTCTCTTTCAGAAGAAGGGAAGTATGATGAATGTTCTATCAAATGGCTGTCTCTTCCATACAAGTCGAGAAGTTTGATATGAATCTCTTTTATTTATTCCAACAAATGGCTGTCTCTCCCATACAAGTTGAGAAGTTTGTTGTGAATTTTCCAATTTCCGTCAAATGGTTGTCTCTTCCATACAAGTCGAGAAGTTTGAGCGTGAAATTGTTCTTCGTCATATGGCTGTCTCTTTCAGAAGAAGGGAAGTATAATGAATGTTCTATCAAATGGCTGTCTCTTCCATACAAGTCGGGAAGTTTGATATGAATCTCTTTTATTTATTCCAACAAATGGCTGTCTCTTCCATACAAGTTGAGAAGTTTGGGCGTGAAGTTTGTTTTCCGTCATATGGTTGTCTCTTTCAGGATAAGAGGAATATGATGAGAGTTTTGTCAAATGACATCTCCCCGATGCACGTTGTTATCTGTTGATCATCTATCGTCTAGTTGTATTTCAAAACTCCCTGGAGGGATTTATGTTATGATTATGTGAGCTTTATCCCCAGTAAAGCCGTCTATTCTCCCGTTGGAGTTTGGATCTATAGTTTATCCCTCCAGCCTTTTCACTGTTTATTTTCTTTTACTTCTCGGAGCGCCAATTTTCTGGTTCTTTTAGTATCCAAACTTCTTCTACCTTTCAGGTTTAAGCCGTTTGAATAGGGGCAGCTGTTGCACCCCAAAATTTGCCCTCCTTTATTTTGTTTCGATCTTTCGCATTCGTACTTTGCATCCACATTTATACTCAGCCATAGCCATATTTTCACTTTCTGTTTTCCTCAAAGCTCGGGATTTGGGATTTCTCTTGGTTAGTGTTACGGAATTTAGAGGGTCTGGTTCCATTCAGGGCTTGGAGCTAAACTTTAGTTTTTATCTGGGATGTTCTTATCTTGGGCGCTTGTATCATGTTTTATCAGATAATCGGTTAGGAGACACATTGTAATTGAGATTATTATTCTATGACTACTTAGCATGCAATCTTGTGTTCAAAATAGAGATGGTGAGGTTTACTCTAAAAAAGACATCTTCCTTTGAGGTCTTGAGAATAAAGTTCTTTGCTCACCCTCACTTAAGTCCTTCAAAGTCATGAATTTGTTGTTATTTGTTGTTATTGCCTTGATTGTTTTGAGAAGTTTTTTGAACGTTGGCAAGGTGATATGTGTGGTCTTCAAAATGCGTTCCCTTAGGGGTCTGTTTTAAGGTAAACAAGACTATTCAATGCTTGGCAAATAATTTGCAAGGATAAGGAATTATTTAATTTCAAGATGGCAATACAAAAGAGGAGGGGAGGATTTTCTTTTAAGCCCAAGAATCGCATCATCATTTTCAATCACAAAGAACAAGTCTAAATGTTACAAGAGCAATGAAAGTCATTTATTTCAAATTGGTTCAAACCTTGTTACAAGATAATTCTAAATCATGGATGGAAGAAATGCCTTGTGGCTCATTAAAGTGAGATGTTTCGAAATCAAAAATTATGCAACCCCGATCAAGCGATCATTACAACGATTATGTCTAGTCTTTGTGCTAAGTCTAAGTGAAACCATAAGTTGGTGTGAGTAGTTTGAAGAAGCATGGCATCATAAGAGTAGAATTAACTTGGAAAGGTTAAATGCACGAAGTTTAGTAATATGAATCGTATTCGAAGTTTAAAAGCATAAATTATTAAACCAATTTCACATGCTACTAACTTTAAGACCGAGATTTAATTCAATCAAATATCCGTTACAAGGTCATCACATTCAGTCACTAAAAAATTCAAAATACAAAGTTGATCTCTAATTCAGGATTTAATTAACCACTCCTATAGTCACTTCAAGGTGTTCAAGATATGATCTTTCTGTCCAGCAATTGATTTCCATCGCATGTACAACCAGCAGAATTGACGCTCCCTGTGGATACCATTATTAACATCATCCCATGCCAAACACAAACCTACAAATAGAAAAGAAAAGATGTCATCAACTTGGTTCTAACGTAGAGAACTAGTATCGCATTGAGATAGGCAGTGAGAATAGAGGCTTCATAACAATGTAGAAAACCAAAGATAAAACCATTTGAAAAGAACACTTTTCAGTCCAATCCGAACACAACTGGCACGGTTCATTTCAAACCAATTGGGATTGGGTTGTTACAACAGTAGGGATAAATCAACAGAAACAAGGGCAGGTTACAAGACATTCACAAAAAGAGACAAGAAGAAACTTTATGTTAGAAAAAGGACAAAGAAAAGGAACTTATCAAGGGGATGAGGGACAGATTCCACGGGTGCAAATTTGAACTAGCAAAAGAGAATAGCTATGAGACCCCTCACTTGTCCTGAGTCCATCACTCTTCCCAAAGATCAGCCACTGAACAAGTCTCCAGGCCTAGGCAGCAGCAATATCAGGGCCAATACCTTATTCCTGTCATGAAAAGAAGCCTACATCAGAAAAGGGCAAAAACTCATATCTCAAGAATTCAATACACAAAAAAATGCAATGCCTCGAGAACCTGAGAAGTATGAGAGGGACCACACAGCCAGCAGTACATCCAAGGATATGGCATGTTATACACCAAGACCCTGTTGAAATCACAGGATATACATCAAGGTGGATGAAAAGAGGCCTGCTGCGATCTAAAAGTTATACAGAACACGCCTTTGCCCAAAGTGCCAAGACCTGCGAATGTCCAAGGCAAAAGCAAGCCAAATTCAAAAATCACATAGATTTACCAGGCAAAGCAAAGAAATCGAACTAGTTTATAAGAAAAGCAACCACAGCAGACCTGCCATCCAGTCAACATCAACTCCTACCACCATACAACAAACAAATTGCGAAAACCGAAGACCTGCTATGACCTGCTGTGGCTTAGTTGTGCAGACTCTGCGGCACACAGACTTGCATCAGATTAGACACCAATTGGTGATTGAAACCTACAAGGGAAACGCATCGAGCAGAAAGTCAACAAAAAGCGTATTTTCAAAAGAGAAAATTTGAACAGAAAAGCAAAGGGTCGCGTGTCTCAAACAAAAAACAACAGAGAGATTTTCACATTTTTAGCAAAATTTACTTTTGGCATCAGAAAGCAGAAAATGACGATTTAGTGAGAAATTTCCCACGGGATTGTGAAGGAGCATGAACCCTAATTCATGATATAAAAGCTGAGTTTGTGTTCAATAAGGGGGACGGCAATCAAAAAACCCTAAGAAAAAACCTAAGTTCAAAAAACCCTAAAAAACGGCGGAGCAACAATCCTTAGAAAACCCTATACCTAAAGCTCATTTCCAAGAAGTTCATGGAGCCTCACATCGAGACCCAATCAAACTTGAGCTAAACCTACCATTCGTAGTTACAGAACATCAACAACAAATAACAACGAGAAAGCAGCGACGAGTTTATTAGGAGAAGAAAATACGCAAAAGGAAGTAGAAGGATTAAACTCACCGGAATTCCTTCAACTTCGTCGGAGCTCTATCATTATCATCCTCTAGACTTGCTGTCACCGTCGATTGGTAAAGCTCTAGACCCTTTCTCTTGTTATATTTCTTGTTAGGGTCTTAAATTGGCATGTGATTTCCTGAAACATATTGAAATCGGAGAAGTAGGGTTTTGAATTTGGGGAAGGAGATCTTTTATGTTTGATGTTTAATGCGTATTTTCATTGATGCTTTTTTTTTTTCCTTTTGTTTTGATTCGTGGTGTTTCACTTGAATCTGAGAGGAAAGGATGAGAGAGAATGAGGATGCTTTTTACCCTCACTGACCTTTAACGTTTCATGTTCATTAACTCTATTATTTGATTTGCGTTTATTTATTTATTGTTATATATTATTTTTCTTGGTTTCCCTATGATGGTTTCCCCGTGTCCACTTGTACTGCCCAATGTATTTGGTGTATCTTCTAGATGATTTTCAATAATGGATTTGGTCTTGTGATTAATGCCAGGCGTCTGTTACACGATTAGCGGCTAGATTTTCGTTGCTTGATCTACATGTGTGTTTTATTGTTTGTTTGACATGGGCCATTAGGGGTTAGTCGGATCCTCAATGGAGCCAGCCCAGTCTCATTGTATACTAATATATGTTTTATTTGGCCTTTTATTTTCTCATTTGATAAAAGAAACAAAATATAAAAAAAAAATATAAAAAAGGGTTATATTAGTTTAGTTTTCTTCTAAAAAAATTGTCTTAATAACTATTCTTTTATAAAACAAAATTAAAAAATAGGTTTAATCCTAATTTTTTGAGCTTATGTTTTAGTTTATCTAAGTTTCTGCTTGACTAAATAAATTTAAGTCTTGGTCCACACCGGATAATTTCATAAACTCATTTTGCACACACGTAAGTCGGTCATCTGTGATCGCCATCTGCACTACATTCATCTTAATTAATTTACGGAAAGAAGGAACTCCGGAGTCTAGCATTCCGCACATTCTGGATTGAATCGCAAATGGGCTAGCCCCACGCGTTGGTTCAATCACCGTTCGTATAAAAACATTCCAATTCATCTTAATTAATTTATGGAAAAAAGGAACTCCGGAGTCTAGCATTCCGCACGTTCTGGATTGGACCGCAATTGGGCTAGCCCCACGCGATGGTTCAATCACCATTCGTATAAAAATAATTCAATTCATCTTAATTAATTTATGGAAAAAAGGAACTCCGGAGTCTAGCATTCCGCACGTTCTGGATTGGACCGCAATTGGGCTAGCCCCACGCGATGGTTCAATCACCATTCGTATAAAAATAATTCAATTCATCTTAATTAATTTATGGAAAAAAGGAACTCCAGAGTCTAGCATTCCGCACGTTCTGGACCGCAATTGGGCTAGCCCCACGCGTTGGTTCAATCACCATTCGTATAAAAATAATCCAATTCATTTAAATTAATTTATGAAAAAAGGAACCCCGGAGTCTAGCATTCCGCACGTTCTGGATTGAACCGCAAATGGGCTAGCCCCACGCGATGGTTCAATCACCATTCGTATTCAAAACAATTCAATAATCTTAAAGGATCCGGCATGATTCATCTCCATAGGAAAGTTGTTCCTCCTATCCCCACAAACACAAACAAAAATCTTGCAAACGATTACTTTCAAAGGAAGAACGTGGCATTGCTTGTCGATCTTATATCCAAGTTTAAAGCTTCTTCCGATTCTATTTACTTTCAAAGGAAGAATGTGGCATTGCTTGTCGATCTTATATCCAAGTTTAAAGCTTTCTTTCGATTTCTCATTTCTCAAATGTTTGTGGTGGAATAGGAGAAATACTTATCTTAAAGATGACGACTTGTCTCTTTCTTTCAAATACAAATTAAAACTTACCAACCAATCCGAATCATTTTCATAATTAATTAACGAGTAACTGAACTCCGGAGTCTCGCACTCCGCACGTTCTTGAATGCAACCGCAACATGGGCTAGCCCCACGCGTGGTTCATTCGCCCTCTCGTTTTAAAACACCCTTAACAAAGATCAAGCATCTTTTCTCAAAATGAATGTTGTTTAAATCTTTCTATCTCGCAGATAAGCCAATGCTTAGCAGTAGAATGCATTTTCAAACAATCGTTCAATAAAAAACACAAATCGTAGTAGCACGAACTACGAAGCTCTGACTTTCCCATTGCACAGGAGAATACGTAGGCACGGGGATTTTTAATCCTTCGCGAGCATAATAATAAAAAACTCAATCTTTTCTCTCCTTCACAATAAATAAAAATTAACTATCTCTCTGTCACAATAATAAAAAACTTAACCTTTCCCTATAGCAAATAATAAATAGATATCGATAATTAATCATTAAAAGAAGACAATAATAACAAGTTAACATTTTAAGCGCAAACTAGACTAAGAGGTTCCCGTTGAATACAACGGACGTGAGGGGTGCCTAACACCTTCCCCTTGCGTAACTGACTCCCGAACTTAGATTAGTGGTTTCGTTGACCATTTCTTATCCTTTATTTATGTTGTGTCTATATCTTCCTTTTCTCTCGTAGAATAAATAGAATTAGGTGGCGACTCTGTTGTTTTGTTTTAGGATCGTATTTTTCGAGGTGCGACAGTTGTTTATCTTCCTGAAAGCATATTATTGCCTTGGGTCGTTGTTTATCTTCCCAAAGGTTATCTCACTACCTCAGAACGTTGTTTATCCTTCTGAAAGCATATTATCTCCTCGGGACGTTGTTTATCCTCCTGAAAGCATATTATTACCTTGGGCCGTTGTTTATCTTCCCAAAGGTTACACCACTACCTCAGGACGTTGTTTATCCTCCTGAAAGCATATCACTACCTCAGGACGTTGTTTATCTTCCTGAAAGCATATTATTACCTCAGTACGTTGTTTATCTTCCTGAAAGCTATCATTATACCTTCATATTTTGGACTGCTTTATCCTCCAAGAAATGTACCTGAAAAAACCTTTCTCCAAGTGGCATCTTTAAGCCCACTCAAGCATACTCAACTAGTCATCAGTATCACTCTACGCACCGGTGAGTGCAAATTTTTGGGCTTTTGTGTTCAATCCCCTTCAACCTTCCAAGTTACGACTGGCACATATACCAATCTAACCCCTCAGGTTTCAGAAAATTGAACAGGGGCAGTTGTTGCACCCCAAAATTTGCCCTCACAATACAAGACTTTGTGTGCTTATAAGGTTCACAAGGTTCACAAGACCTTTCATGAGGTTCATGAAGTTTACAAGACACTTTATGAGGTTCACAAGGTTCACAAGGTTCACAAAGTTCACAAATAGTCAGAAAGTTTGACAATTCCCTCAGACAATGCATCCTCCTAAGCAGTGTATCCAAAACTAGGGTTTTGACTTTAATCAGGCTAAATGGATTTCCAAGACTTCAAGTGAGCTTCATAACATCTTATATGTGTCTAAGAATCCCCATGACAAGTTTCAATACTTTTCTCAAAGGTTTGCTCAGTCAGATGATCAGATAAGTCAAAATCAGTTAAAGCAGTTAAAAAGTCAAACTGAGGTCAACTATGGTCAAACCAAAGTCAAACTTCATGATTTTTTGCCAACATCAAGTATATGAAGTAAAATTCATCATTTGATCAAGGGTTGATCATGATTCATCAAGGATATTTCAGATCATCAAGAATCAAAGGTTTCTAAATTAGGGTTTCCTCAGTAAAAGTCAACTGAACTTTGACCAGCCATAACTTTCACATGCTTCATCACCAATTTTCCATCCAAAACTCATTTTGAAGGAAATTGAATTCTCTACAACTTTGTGTCTCACAAGCCAAGCCCAAAAATGCTTCATTTGAAAGGTATGAGCTAAGACATTATAGGTCCTTTTGAAAGTCAACAAAAAGTCAACAACTTCAAAAGGGCATAACTTGAGAATGGTAAATGATATGGACATGAAACCAGTGGGGTTGGTTATAGGACTCTTCAAGCTTTCCAAAATGTCCAAGAACACACTCATAGCATTAAAATTGAAGGATTTGTGCCCTTGAAAAGTTGGGAAATTTTTTGTTGGTTTATGAAGAAAATGGAGGTTTAAAACCAATTTTTTCTAAATGGGCTTGCCATATGATGATCCAATCCATACCAATACTTCATGCACGACCCAAGTCTCTAAAATTCAGATTTTTCATCATTTTATTTTATTTATTTTGATTTTATTCATTTAAAATCATTTTAAATTAAAATAAAATAGAAAAATCAAATATTTAAAGAGATTGAGCTTCTAGAAAGTCATGAATGCAACTTGGATCAAATTGATACAAAAATAATGGTGATTGGCTTGAAATAGAAAGGGTTTTTGCAAGAATATTTGAATTTTAAAGCTTAATCTTTTTCAATCTTTTTTAATCAAATCTTTCACACAATGATCCACTTTTCTGACCTAAATCCATTCCACTATAAGTACACAACACAAACCTAATGCATTGACACGATTTTTCTGCCTCAAAGACAACTCTCAAATTTTCAAATTCATCAGTATTTTTCAAATTCGGATTTTGATATTTTGTGACTTTTCAGGTGAAATAAGTGCTTCAATCGTTTCCTTGATCATCACTGAATGCATCCCAATCATTATCACCATCAGAAACAGGCCCATATACATGAACCGAATCATGTTTGTTGTGTGTTTTTGATTTTTTCGAACTCATAGATTTCTGACCTTTCATTGGATTTTGTTGATTTTATGATGTTTGTTGTGTTCCATACATTGTTTCTGGGCAATTCAATTCGATTTTTGATGCAGGATCAAAGAATCACCATGGCTAGGGTTTCGGCCATGAACTTAGGGCTTTGCTTTAGACCTAATATAAACAAATTCCAAGAACATAGAATAATCAAGTGAACTCTGGGGATCCAGAAACATCAATTAATTTTAAGAAATTGTACAGTTTTGATGATGTTTCAAATTCGTAGGGTTTCTGTATTTGAAATTTCGCAGGAAAGTTTATGGATAATTTCGCAGGAAATTTTGTAGGAACCAAGGAAGAAGAAGAAGCCTGCGCGCGTATTTCAGAATTCAAAAATTATCCAACTTACTTGCCAACCAAAACCCTCCAAGTTTAAGATCTCAATGAGCGTAGTATCGAGTATCATCCAACTTCAGTCTTCACCAAAGCCGGTTATCTCACTACTTTCTAAAGGCCAAGATGGGATGACTAGGGTTCTAAAAGTCAGTTAGTGTATTGACAACATATGGCAGCCTCATATTATCCTCAACTTGACTTAAGGAACATAAGCACCAACCAAGAAGTCACACTAACTATGGCCACCAGATCAACCATATCGGTATACGTCGTACAGTTTCCTTGGTCTATTGCCATTTACCTAAGGTACACTAGATCCGGGTTAGGATCTTTCACACATAAGAGCACCCAACAAGTAAAGTAAAGCAAACAAAGCAAACAAGTTTAAAGTGATCTAATTCCTAAGGGTACTCCTCTTTTATTAAGTCCCCAGCAGAGTCGCCAGTTCTGTAACACGGTGGGAGAACTGACTTTAGTTAAATGTTGCGGATAGCAAGAGTTGCCACCGACTTTTATTTTATCCAAAAGGAAAGGACATAAAAGAACAGGAAAGACCTTAAAAAGATTTTGAGTTCGGGGGGTAGGTTATACAAAGGGAAGGTGTTAGCACCCTTTATATCCATGGTTATCCATGGGCTCTTAGTTACTTAGCTCACTTTAAATTGTTTTGAGAAATGTAGTGTGTGATTGAAAATTTTCTTAAGTACTTTATAATGATCCTTGTATGGATATATATAAAGACTTTGTTTTGAAAATTGTTTGAAAATGTGAAGTGTTATGAAATGTTTTTTAAAGGAGTGAGCAAGTACTTAAGAGGAACCTACCCTAATTTGAATCTTTTCTGTTCTTAAATGTCCTTTTAATGGTAAGACTATCCCTATCATCCAAGATCGACTTACGTGTGTGCGTGTACAAGTTCAAATATTTTTATCTTATAGTTAGTGATCTAAGTTAATTTTAAAGTACAAATATGTTTTCACTCCCTAATTTACTAACCATAGCAATTTATAAAATAAATAAATAAATAATAAAATACTACAACTATTACATGGCTTATACAGTTACATTAGAATAAAAGCAAATTAAATAATAATTATATAATAATCAATTAAAATAAAATGGTTAGTGATAAAACAATAATCATAAGAAGAAAAGTTTAGTACAAAGTATAAAATATATACATGATAATTAAAATTAAACAAACATTTTTTTATAATTTTTTTTTTGATATGAAAATAAAATAATAAAGATAAATTTATTTACAAAATATGATTAATGATTTAATTTAGAATTATTTATTAAGTATAATTAAACAAGAATAATTAAAATGAGAAATTAAAGTTTTAAAAGAAAATTAGGGTTTTGAGTAATTAGAAAATAAATTAGGGTTTAAAAAATAATTAGGGTTTTATATATAAAATATTATGGTTTTTAATTTAATATACAATATTAATTCAATTATTTACAAAATAAATATATAATAATAATATATACATATTAATAAATATTAAAACATATAAAGGAATAAATATATTGATTGAATTTGTTTGAGAAAATAATATAAATTTTAAAAGAAGATGAAATTTAATTAGAAAATAATTTAGATATTTTTTTATAGAAATTACTTTAATTGTTTTAAAGAATGAAATAAAGATTTAATAAAAAATAAATAAAACAAAAAAAACCAAAAAAACAGGTCCTGGGATTTGAACCCAGGTCCTTTACCTGGATAAACAAGGGCATGACCACTGGGCTAGCGCGCGCTGGCTGATAGTTCTTCACCTCCATTTGGTTTTGTTCTTCTCCTGGAAAATAAAACAAATTAAACAAAAAATGCATCTGGCTGGTTTCGAACCCAAGCCCTTCAGTCCATCCAACATACACCAAAACCAACTGAGCTACGCGCTCGCTTGTGACATATAACCAGAACAAAACAATAAAATATTATGCTTTAAATTTGAATTTTCTTTGCGCTCCAAGACTTCATCTTCAACTTCTGGCACTGCGCATTTTCCTACGAATTTATCCACGAACTTTCCTGCGAAATTTCAAATGGCAGCAAATCCTACGAAACTCAAACATCATCATTCAAGCAAAATTTTGTCAAATTAAATACACAAACACAATCCAGAGGTTATTTAAGATTGATCCATGGTCTTAGAATTTATTTATACTCATTTAATCATGAAACCCTAAATTGAAAGCCAAGAACCCTAAAATGGCATTATTTGATTCGGCCACGGTTTCTTCAATTGAACTGCCCAGAATTCATCACAAACCTTCATTGAATACAAATCACTAAACAAAATCCATTAATAACATGTAAATAATCATAAACGAAAAAATCAAAATATGATGAAAAGATGAATTTGGATTATGCGAATGGAGGTGTTTTAGATGTTGTTTATGATCCAAATATGTTCAATGAACATCATAGAACATATTGCAATGCTCAAAACTCATTGAAACCCTCTCTACCTTGGAATCCGAATGTGAGTTTTTGAAGATTTTTGTGAAGTTTGAAGGTGGTTTTGGAGGCTGCCAATTCGTGAATAGTACTTGTCCTTGTGTTGTATATATATGGTACAATGAATTAGGTCAAAAAAATTGCACAAAACTTTGGATATTTGGATAGTTTGAGATTGAAAAAGATTTGACTTTAAAACTTGAAATATCTTGATATAAGCTTGCTATTTTAGGATGATCTTCATAATTCTTGTATCAATCAAGTCTAAATATATTTTAAGACTTTCTAGAAACCAAATCAATTTAAATCTCCATTATTTTATATTTTATTTGAATTTAAAATGACTTTTAATATAAAAAATCATAATAAATAAAAATAAAATGAATAAAATTATGAAAATATTAATTTAATTTCGTGCATGATGTCATGGAACCAATTGGATCACAAAAAAGTCAGCCCATTTGGTGAATTATGGTTTTAAGACCCCATTTGCTTCATAAACCTCTCAAAAAATTTCCAACTTTGCAAGGGCACAAATCCTTCAATTTTAATGCTATGAAGGTGTTCTTGGACATTTTTTAATGCTTGAAGAGTCCTCTAACCAAAATCTTTGGTCTCATGTCCATATCTTTTACCATTCTCAAGTTATGCTCTTTGGAAGTTGTTGACTTTTTGTTGACTTTTAAAAGGACCTATAATGTCTTAGCTCATACCTTCCAAATGAAGCATTTTTGGGCTTGGCTTGTGAGATACAAAGTTTTAGAGAATTAAATTTCCTTCAAAATTAGATTTGGATGGAAAAATTTTGATGAAACATGTGAAAGTTATGGCTGGTCAAAGTTCAGTTGACTTTTCCTGTGAAAACCCTAATTTAGAAACTCCTGATTCTTGATGATCTGAAATCTCCTTGATGAATCATGATCAACCCTTGATCAAATGATGAATTTTACTTCATATACTTGATGTTGGCAAAAAATCATGAAGTTTGACTTTGGTTTGACCACAGTTGACCTCAGTTTGACTTTTTAACTGCTTAGACTGATTTTAACCCATCTGATCATCTGACTGAGCAAATCTTTTGGGAAAGTCTTGAAACTTGACATGGGGATTCTTGAACACATATAGGATTCTATGAAGCTCACTTGAAGTATTGGAAGTCCATTTAGTCTGATAAAAGTCAAAACCCTAGTTTAAGATGTATTGCTTAGGAGGATGCATTGTCTGAGGGAATTGTCAAATTTTCTGACTAATTGTGAATCTTGTGAACCTTATGAACCTCATGAGATGTCTTGTGAACCTTGTGAACCTTGTGAGCCTCTTAGTACACAATGTCTTGTCTTGTGGAGGGCAAATTTTGGGGTGCAACAGCTGCCCTTGTTCAATTTTCTGAAACCTGAGGGGTTAGATTGATATATGTGCCAGTCGTGACCTGGAAGGTTGAAGGGGATTGAACACAAAAGCCCAAAAATTTGCACTCGCCGGTGCGTAAGGTAATACTGATGATTAGTTGTATATGCTGGAGTGGGCTTGAATACGCCACTTGGAAGGATTGGAGATGGGCTTAGAGATGCCATCCATAATATCAGGATGTGATGATGTCTTTATGTTGATACTGGATATCAGTACTAGGTCTTCGTATAGGCCGTCTCTAAATCGTTTATGCAACATAGTTTGAATTGTTGAATGGCCCAGTAGAAATAAATCTTTATGATGATTATCTCTTCTGGAAGTATCTTGGATTAGGGAATGGATCTTTGTACAGACCGTTTGCCTACTCTCCAAGGTCAAAAGAACGTCAGGATTAGTTCTTCTAAAAAATATCTTGAACCAGGGAATGGATCTTTGTACAGACCGTTTGCCTGCTATTCAAGGGCCAAAAGAACGTCAGGATTAGTTCTTCTAAAAAATATCTTGAACCAGGGAATGGATCTTTGTACAGATCGTATGCCTGCTATTCAAGGGCCAAAAGTACGTCAGGATTAGTTCTTCTGAAAAATATCTTGAACCAGGGAATGGATCTTTGTACAGATCGTTTGCCTGCTATTCAAGGGCCAAAAGAACGTCAGGATTAGTTCTTCTGAAAAATATCTTGAACCAGGGAATGGATCTTTGTATAGACCGTTTGCCTGCTATTCAAAGGTCAAAAGAACGTCAGGATTAGTTCTTCTGAAAAATATCTTGAACCAGGGAATGGATCTTTGTATAGAACGTTTGCCTACTATTCAAGGGCCAAAAGAACGTCAGGATTAGTTCTTCTGAAAAATATCTTGAACCAGGGAATGGATCTTTGTACAGATCGTTTTCCTGCTATTCAAGGGCCAAAAGAACGTCAGGATTAGTTCTTCTGAAAAATATCTTGAACCAGGGAATGGATCTTTGTACAGATCATTTGCCTGCTATTCAAGGGCCAAAAGAATGTCAGGATTAGTTCTTCTGAAAAAAAGAACGTCAGGATTAGTTATTCTGAAAAATATCTTGAACCGGGGAATGGATCTTTGTATAGACCGTTTGCCTGCTATTCAAGGGCCAATAGATTAATTCTTCTGAAAATATCTTGAACCAGGGAATGGATCTTTGTACAGATCGTTTGCCTGCTATTCAACACCAGATAGATGAAATCTTTTGGAAATATCCTGGATTAGGGAATGGATCTTCTTGCAGACCGTTTGCGTACTCTCCGAGGACATCTTGAGTAATGTATGGATCATTTATGACCTGTTGTAAGTTGTTGATGCTGTTTTATCTGCATATAACTATCCTGCCAGGAGAATGTTAGTTTATGCAATATGTATGCATGCATGGCATGGTGCATCTAAGTAAATGTATCATGTATTTATGGATATGTTATGGTATGATGTAAATGATGTATGTATGAATTATGCAGCCTGAAGCGTCTGGATATCTTTGTATAACAACTGCTGGCTAGGGAAAATAAATCCCGGTTCGTTTTTGAAGAATATGAGGAACTCGTTCCCGTCTTGTTTGATAGTATAGTATTTATAACTTCCCGTCTTCGTTCGTCGTACTTCTATTGAAGGAATAAGTTCCTGAGTATCCCGACTGAGAATAAAAGAGATGGACATAAATTCAAGGGGAGATGTAACTCGGAGTATCTATCAAGATAGATTTGCCCTTGCTGGGGATTTGTAGTTGTCTTGTGGGGATGAACCGGCGAAGCTTCGTTGAATTCTTACCTTCGTTCGTCCTTAGTAAATACTATTACTGCATTTTATGCGTTTCTGGTAAACATCAATCATATTCAAAAGCATACATACATTCAAACACAACCAATGGACGTTTTTCGCTTTAGTAAAAGAGGAAAAGTAATCCTGAATAAAGAGGGAAAAGTAAAGTTGAACTCGAAAACATAATCGTTTCAACTTTGAGAGTGTATAACCAATTGGATTTAGAGCTCCTGACACCATCTGATAGTACTGGCGTAGACAATTAATTTCCACAATGGCTTCTGCTGAGAATCCAATATCAAGGTAATACAATGAGAGGAACGTGTCTTCAATTTGTGATGGACCATATACGCTCCGGGTATTAGATTTGAAAAGAAAGCATTGCCCCTTGGTTGAGGATGAATTATCCCATAATGGAAGTATCTGAATGTAGTTACCTCAAGAGAAATAAGCAGAATGCCCCACAATAATATGCCTCTGACATCATGAAATTCAAATATATGAGGAGAGTTGCCCCTGGCTATTAAGCATTGTTGAATCTGGACCTGATTGCCCCAAATGAATTGAACAGTAAGTTGGTATGCCCCTTGATTGGGAAACAGTGACTATGCCCCTGGCATTATGAACTCTGTAATGTTACCCTTGGTAATTTAGATAAATGAGGAGATATGCCCCTGGCTACTTAAACATAATTGAATCTTGTCCTGATTGCCCCAAATGAGTTAGGAAGTATCATGGCCTGCCCCCTTGATTGGGAGATAATGACCATGCCCCTTTGTATACATGGACTTTGATCCAGGAAGCAACTTTGTTTATCGGAAGGACTTTGGTTTATTGAACATTCATCCTGTAAGTTTCTCTGTTTATCAAACACTCAGGTATATGCAAACAAATATATTCAAAAATGCAATGCTTATGTCTGTCTTGAAGTTTTGAAAAAGAGTTATTTTAGAAAAACAGTTTTTGTGAAAATTATGATATTAACTCAAGTTTTATAATAAGCCCTAAAGGAGTCAGGATACCTTTTTGTAGCAGTACGCTTCCGAACTAACCATGCTTCAGTTAGGACTTTTAAAGGGTTGTAACGTGGCTTGGTTCACTGTTTAAGAAACAAAGGATAAAGGCTCAAATTTTATTTGTACCCAACCCAATCTCCATGATGTTCTTCAGTCCTATGCTCAGTTAACTTATGCATTGAGGCTCAAAGGAGTTTGGAATTGTAACACTGACATTTGTGATGGTTCAGAAACCAAAAATTTATTTGAACATTCAGTCATCTTTCTTTGTTGAGGATTCATAGTGACCTCTTTTTTCTTTTGACTTTGTTATATCTTCTTTTTGCCTGAACTGTTTGTTTCAAAATTACAGTCAGCGGAATTTCTCAATTTTTTTTACTAAGTCTCCTTCATAGGTTTTGACTTAGTGGGTTTTTCTTTTGCTGGATATTGACTGTCAGGTTTAATGATTACAGAAAACCATCATTAGTTGTGTACAACACAGATAATTGGCATATTTGAGTTAACCGAGTAACTACCCTGCCCCGGGTTATGAATAAGGGTTTTAATTTGCATGAGAATGAAAAATCCTACTTCGTAGGCTCAAAAGGGTTGACTAGGGATTAACTTCCTTATATCTCCACTGTTTAGGAATTGAAACAATGCATGTACATCGTCAGCATAGTCTGTTCAAAAGCATACTGCCTAATATTATGGTATTGTTTTCGTCATCCTCCCTCTATAGGCTTATAGCTTTATCAGGAGTTAAATATCACAAAATAGAAATATGAAGCATAGTTCAAAATATAGTGAAACGAATGGATTAATTCAAGACAAACATATGCAATGCATTAATGAAAACAAAATTTTAACATAATAGTAAGTTTTTAGGCAAACAAAAGAAATTACAAACGAAAATCCAAATGTTCTCAAAGCCTCTTCCTCTAAACCCGTCACTCCAGTTATCTGGAAACTTTGATGCTTGATAGACGATAGAAGAACTCAACCTGGCCTTCTGGAGTAACCTCGAGTATTCCTTCGTCAATTAGGTCTTGAATCTTATTCTTCAATGCCCAACAGTTATTTGTGTCATGTCCGGGACTATCGGAATGGTACTTACACCTTGCTTTGGGATTATAGCGAGGAGAAAAGGTGTTAGGATTTTTAGGAGAATTTTCCAAGGAAATCAACTTCATCTCCAACAGGCATTGCAAAACTTGTGACATTGGTGTGCTGAACCAGATGAACTGTCTTCTACATTCCTTGTATCGAAGTGGATTAACCTTACAAGGTCTTCTTTCTTCAATTGAAGGATGATCAGGAGTAGCCTGTCTCTTTCCTTCTTTTATTCTTACTTTCCATTCAGCCAAGTCGGCTTGTTTCAACGGAGGTTGACTGATGATTAGATTCCCAACCCCATTATGTCGAAGCTTATTGACAAAGCTTCTCATCTCTTCTTGCCCTTGGGCCAAACTCTAGATAAGAGCCATTTGGCCATTCATCTGGATCCTCATCTCTGCCATCTCAGCTTGTAGTTGTTTCAGCTAATCATCCTTGTTGTCCTCATGATTATTCTTCTTCATGTCCTTAGAGAGGAGTGTTTTCAACTCTTCTTGCCCATTGGACAAATTCAGAATCACTTCTTGAAACTGAGCATTCTGAGCTTGAAGATCTTTGACAGATTGTTCGAGAGCCATTTCTGCTGAAATAAACAGCGAGAAGATGAGAAACCTGTTGTGACAACCTGTCATGTAATGATATGGTATGTAGATGCCTATGCAATGTTTTCAAGGACCGCAGGATTTAAATTTGTTAAACAAACGGAAATAAAACTTTTATTAGTAAATGTTAAAATTATTTTGCCCCTTGGGCTTATAATGAAGGGAAATAAGTACAAAAATGGGGTTTTAAGTCTCCCATGGACGTTTCCTCTTTGTGTTGAGGTATGAGTTGAGATTCTGCTCCTCGTGAAGTTATTTTGTTAGCTCCAGGATTCTTTCTTGACTTGCTTTGTAATGAGTCTTAAAAGTATCTTTTTGCTCCTTCAACTGGATCCAGGACCTCTGTAACTCTTCCATGTCAGTGGACATGTTTGGATGAAGAATGATATAAGAAGTATCTCCTTCAGCAACAGGCTCCATGGTAACTGGCAGGATAGCAGGATATGGCATCATAAGAGTCTGAGCACAAGATCGCACCCATCTGAGATAAGGTTCCATAGGAATGGTGTACTTGGGTTATAGAGTCTTGCTGTCAACCTTGTTCACTTTACCCCATGCTCGTATAAACCTTTGACGATAACCTTGCAGATCGTTGTCGTGGTCGAACACAATACCCTGAATCAACATGTCATGAGGACCATCACTCCGAGCGTAACCAAATTGACGTAGAGCTAAAGAAGGGTTGTAAGTAATGCCCCCTCTTATGCCAAGGAGTGGCACATTAGGGAACTCCCCGCAACGGTCAATGATAGTAACATTCTCCATAGATCTAGAGCACCAATGAATATCTGAATGAGAAAGTGACATGATCCTTTTAGACAACCTTAACCCTTGTTCATTCTTCATCACTGATTGAGGAAGGTGAGAAATAAACCACCTAGACAATAGAGGTATACAACACATCAGAGTTCCTCGTGCCTTTGTAGTACGGGTATGAAGAGAGTGTAAGATGTCTCCAAGTAATGTAGGCACTGGATTATGAGTCAGAAATATGTTGATGGCGTGTACGTCTATGAACTAGTCTGGATTGGGGAACAATACTAAGCCATAAATCAATAGGGCTAAGATCTCCTCAAAAGCATCATAACATAGCCTTCAGGAACACTTGAGCTTTCTCTATCAACACCTTAGCAAGAATACCCTTACGATTGAATGTTATGACGGAATTCCATGCAAAAAAATCATCTTAAAATTAGATTCTATGAAACCTTTCGAAATGCAAGTTTCGATCAAAAATCATAGTATATTATACACTAGTTTCGGTCAAAAAAATCAAATTTAATTGGGGACTATTTGAAATGATACGAGACTTTTCAGATCATTTATATATGTTAAGAGGGAAGGTTATGAAGGAAGTCCATGCAAAAAAAATCATCTGAAAACTAGATTCTATGAAACTTTTCGAAATGAAAGTTTCGTTCAAAAGATCATAATATATTATACACTAGTTTATACTAGTTTCAGTTAAAAATATAACTAAATCGGGGACTGTTTATAATGATACGAAACTTCACATATCATTGATATATTTTACTAAATCGGGAACGAATGTCAATGTCGAGTCTTCTCTGCTTCTGGGGTTTCATGAACTGCTCCTTAACAGTGTCGGAATCAGAACCGGAATCCACAACTTGTTGCTTTCCTCTACTCTTTGAAGTTGCCATGAGAAAATGGTAAGGTTAGGGTTTAGGTGTGTATTTTCAGATTTTGGATGGTGAGAGATGAGGATGAGTTGATTTTGAGTGGCTAGGGTTATAAGGTGAAAGGTTATTGAGTAGGTTTTAATTGAAAGTGATTTTTGGTCAAGAGAGTTTATGAGAGGAAGGTGGGAGGTTGAAGGAATAAATGAAGATTAGGGTTCCAAGAAGTGAATGAAACTTTTAATGTATTCAACATATACTCTAAGACTCATAAACAAAAGAAATAAAGAAAACATGTAACATATAAACTATTATGCTATAAAAAAATTCAGAAAAAGGCAGTGGTAACCGATTACTACCCCATGGGTAATTGGTTACTTGCTTCAGATTTTCAAAAAAAATTAAAAATAAAACAACTTTGTACAGGTCAAAAGATAGTGATTTTTTGCAAAAAAAACGTTTCACAAAGTGTTAGCACATGATATTACGCAACTCATGATCAAAAAATATTTTGAAACCGATTATTTTTTAGTATGCAAAAGTTAGAAAAACGAAAAACGACGAAATATGAGTGCTAGCATTTTGTGATGTAAAAGTGAACAGAAACTTATATTATGCAACTAAAAGATATAACAAGCAATTTTTAGGTTAAGGTTAGATGTCACCTTCATTGAGAATACCAAGTTCTCATCGAATCTTGAAGAGTTGCTCCTTAGCCAATGGTTTAGTGAATATGTCGACGAGTTGATTGTGTGTATCTACGAAAGTAACATCTACATCTCCATTAAGTACATGATCTCGAAGGAAGTGATGTCGGATGTCTATGTGCTTCGTCCTTGAATGCATGACAGAGTTCTTTGTGATATTGATGGCACTTGTGTTGTCGCATCGAAGAGGAATGCAACCGAGATCTACACCATAATCGAGGAGTTGTTGCTTAAGCCACAAAATTTATGCACAACAACTTCCTGCTGCAATATATTCCACTTCGGTCGTGCTAAGTGCAACACATGCTTGCTTCTTACATGCCCAAGACACTAGTGCATTCCCGAGAATGTGACAAGTACCACTTGTGCTTTTTCTATCGATCTTACATCCTCGATAATTTGTGATATCAATTGAAGTGCCAGATTCATCTTGATCAATGTACGTTCCGGATCCCATCGGAGTGGACATCACCTTGCAACTATCTGCCCCTGTTCAATTTTCTGAAACCTGAGGGGTTAGATTGATATATGTGCCATTCGTAACCTGGAAGGTTGAAGGGGATTGAACACAAAAGCCCAAAAATTTACACTCACCGGTGCGTAGAGTGATACTGATGACTAGTTGAGTATGTTTGAGTGGGCTTAAAGATGCCACTTGGAGAAAATTCTTCAGGTACATTTCTTGGAGGATAAAGCAGTCCAAAATATGAAGATATAATGATAGCTTTCAGGAAGATAAACAACGTCCCGAGGAAATGATATGCTTTCAGGAGGATAAATAACGTCCTGAGGTATAAGTATAACTTTTGGGAGGATAAACAACGACCCAATAGTCATGATATGCGTTCAGGAGGATAAACAACGTCCCGAGGTAGTGGTGATAGCTTTCAGGAGGATAAACAACGTCCTGAGGAGATAATATGCTTTCAGGAGGATAAACAACGTCCTGCGAAAATAATATGCTTTCAGAAGGATAAACAACGTTCTGAGGTAATAATATGCTTTCAGGAGGATAAACAACGTCCTGAGGTAGTGGTGACCTTTGGGAAGATAAACAACGGCCCAAGGTAATAATATGCTTTCAGGAGGATAACAACGTCCTGAGGAAGTGATGATAGCTTTCAGGAAGATAAACAACGTCCCGAGGAGATAATATGCTTTCAGGAGGATAAACAACGTCCTGAGGAAACGATAACTTTTGGGAAGATAAACAACGGCCCAATAGTCACAAGTTGTTAATGAAGTCTGTCTGCTGGAGAATTAATCTGAAAAACAAGATTATAACATTCTGTATGATAATATTAGTTTATGCATTATGTATGCATGTATAATATGATGCACTTAAGTAATGTATTATGTATCTAGGTATATGTATGATATGATGTAAATGATGTATGTATGCATCATGCAACCCGAAGCGTCTGGATATCTTCGTATAACAACTGCTGGCCAGGGCAAATAAATATTGATTCGTTGCTGAAGAATATGAGGAACTCGTTCCCGTCTTGTCTTGATAATATAGTATATATAACCTCCAACCTTCGTTCGACAGTAAGGTATACATAACCTCCCGTCTTCGTTTGATAGTAGGGTATTCATAACCTCCCGTCTGCTGGGGATAGTAAGGTATACATAACCTCCCGTCTGCTGGGGATAGTAAGGTATACATAACCTCCCGTCTTCGTTCGTCGTACTCCTATTGGAAAGTAAATTCCCGAATATCCGTATGAGGATAAAAGATATGGATATAAATTCCAGGGGAGATGTGACTTTATGAAGATGGATTTGTCCTACTGAGGGTTTGTAACTGTCTTGTAAAGATGAACCGGCGAAGCTTCGTTGAAATCCTTCCCTCGTTCGTCCTTAGTAAATACTATTACTGCATTTTTATGCATTTCTGGTAAACATCAATCATATTCAAAAGCATACATACATTCAAACACAACCAATGGACGTTTCGCTTATGTAAATAGGGTAAAAGTAAATCTGGATTCAAAGATGAAATTTTATTCATATCAAAAGTGACCCATACATGGGTAAGTTTGTACAAGGAGACATAAACCCTAGTAAAAGGATTTTGTCATAAAGTTTTTTAAAAACAAAGAAAATCAGCTATGTGGGAAATAATCCTATTGAGTTTCATTTCTACTATTGCCATTATCTTCAAGTATCTCATCTTCTGCTGTTGAGACGGAAACAATTGGATTGAGCTTTATCTGTTCAAACTTGAGTAAGTAACACAACTGGTTGCAGTTTCATGGATGATCCAAACGAGACACAGTCATACGCTTTAATCCCTAACTTTTGCCTGGATTGCCCTTTCAGGTTTTCAATCCACAGGGATACCCTTTTTTGCCCAAGCCGCCTTTTCAGGTTTTCGACTTGCCGGGTGTACATCTTTTTATATATATCCCTAATTTTTGCCCAAACCCTTTTGGTTTGCCGGGATGCCCTTATTTTTGCCTAGGCCTGTCAACCTAGCGGGTCTCTTTTTATGCGTAGTATTTTTTAACTATGTCTGCGTTTACAGGTTGTGGAAAGTCTTCACCATCCATAGTAGTGAGTATCATGGCACCTCCTGAGAATACTGTTTTGACTACAAATGGTCCTTCATATGTAGGAGTCCATTTTCCCCTAGGATCACCCTATGGTAATATGATACGCTTGATTACCAAGTCACCAGCCTGATATACCTTTGGCTTAACCTTCTTGTTAAAAGCTTTGATCATCTGTTTCTGGTACATCTGGCCATGACAAACTGTTGCTAGCCTCTTCTCATCAATCAAATTTATCTGGTCAAGTCGAGTCTGAATCCACTCATCTTCATCCAAGCCCGCATCCTTCATAATTCTTAAGGAGGGAATATGAACTTCAATGGGCAGAACTGCTTCCATACCATAGATTAAGGAGAATGGGGTTGCCCCTGTTGAAGTACGTATTGTGGTATGATAACCATGAAGAGCAAATGGTAACATCTCATGCCAATCCTTGTAAGTAACAGTCATCTTTTGTATAATCTTCTTAATGTTCTTATTAGCAGCTTCAACTGCCCCATTCATCTTCGGGCGATACGGAGAAGAGTTGTGATGCTTAATCTTGAACTGCGTGCAGAGATCAGTAATCATAGTGTTGTTCAGATTAGAGCCATTGTCAGTAATAATCCTTTCAGGGACGCCATACCTACATATGAGATTATTCTTAATGAATCGAGCCACAACATTCTTAGTAACTGATGCGAATGAAGCTGCCTCTACCCACTTAGTAAAGTAATCAATAACAACCAGGATGAAATGATGTCCATTAGAGGAATAACATGATAGTGTCTTGGAATGTTAGAGGAATAAACAATGCAGGGAAAAGTAGAGAAGTCTTTCAAAGAATTAATAAGCTGAATCCTGTGTTAGCAATATTAGTGGAAACTAGAGTGAAACAACAAAAAGCTCAAAATATCAGAAATAAGATGGGATCCAAGTGGCAACATTTAGATAACTATGAGAAGCATAGTAATGGGAGAATCTGGATTATGTGGAATGAGAATAAAATCAGGGTGAAGATGCTAGAAAACTCTGATCAATTCATACATCTGGAAGTTGAAAACTTGAAAGATAAGACCATAAGCTGGTGCACTGCTGTTTATGCTCAGAATGCCATTCATCAAAGAAGAAAATTGTGGGAAGATCTTGAGAAACTCCAATACAATGAAGCTTGGTGTATTATAGGGGACTTTAACAATGTCTTGACATCCCTTGATAGAATTGGTGGCAAGGAAGTTCAAGAAAATGAGTATGCTGACCTCAACACAATGATGGAGAAATTAGACATGGTAGAAAAAGATACAATTGGAGACCATTTTACCTGGTTTAACAAACATACTCATGGTGCCATATACTCAAGAATTGACAGATGCATTGGAAACCTTGAGTGGATGGTGAAAAATGCCAACAGGATTCTGAGAATAATGGAAGCAGGTGTATCAGATCATGCTTTATTATGCTTGGAGGAGGAGGAGAGGCCTAGAGTTCAGAGATATGCTTTCAAATTCCAAAATGCTGCTGTCAACATAGAGGGGATAAAGGAGGTTATCAGTGCTCATTGGAATCAACATGTGAGTGGAACTGCTATGTTCAGATTATGGAGAAAGATGCTAATGCTTAGGAATCCTATAAGGAACATATGCAGGCAGTTTAAGGGGATTGGTGATCAACTGAACAGTACTAGAAACTAGTTGAATGAGGTTCAATCTAAATTGAAACAAGATAGGCTGAATTGTCATCTGATTGAGGAAACTAGAAAGCTTACTGAGGAGGTGATTAGACTGAATACCCTAGAGGAGCAATTGCTTTTTCAGAGAGCAAAAATTAACTGGATAAAAATGGGAGATGGAAACAATAAGTATTTCCATGCTGTTTTGAAAAGCAAATACCAGCATACAAGTATGAGAGGATTGCTGAATAATGCTGGGGAGTATCAAACTGATCAAGGGGAAATGGAAACTATTGTGGTGGATTTCTACAGGGACTTAGTGGGCAAGACAGCTCATCAATTGAAAGGTATTAACATAGTGGATATGAGAAAAGGTGCCCAGCTAACTGACATTCAGAAGCAGGAGTTAATTAGCCCTGTTACTGAGAAAGAAATCAAGGATGCCTTGTTCAGCATTGATGATAATACAGCACCAGGCATTGATGGCTATGGTTCCAAATTTTTCAAGACCTATTGGGAGATAGTGAAAAAAGATGTTTGTGAAGCTGTCTGGGAGTTTTACAATGCAGGGAAAATGTTGACTGCCATCAATTGTACTCTTGTGACATTAATTCCCAAGATCTCTACTGCTGCCAAAGTTTCAGAGTACAGACCCATCTCATGCTGTACCACTGTTTACAAGGTTATCTCCAAAGTCATGACAAAGAGATTGAGTAAAGTGATTGCCAGCATAATTGATATGAGCCAAGCTGCATTTATACCTGGAAAACACATCCAAGATCACATCCTGCTAGCTTATGATCTTCTCAAAGGCTACAACAACAAATATGGACCTCCCAAATGCATGATACAAATGGATCTTCAAAAGGCCTATGATTCAGTGGAGTGGATAGCCCTGGAAAATATCCTGAAAGAGATGAACTTCCCTAACAGGTTCATTCAATGGATAATGTTAACTGTGACAACTGTTTCCTATAGATACAAAGTGAATGGAGAGGTGACTAATATTCTCAAAGCAAAAAAAGGGCTAAGGCAAGGGGATCCATTATCTCCCTTGCTCTTTGTAATTGTTATGGAGTATCTACACAGAAAATTGCAAAGACTCAAGGAGATACCAGATTTCAACTTCCATGCGAAATGTGAGAAGATCAACTTGATAGAGGTCAGTTTTGCTGATGATTTATTGCTGTTTGTGAGAGGGGATAGAGGATCAGTGGATATTCTCATGAAGGCTTTCACAGAGTTCTCAGAGGCTACGGGGCTGACTGTGAATCCGAGCAAATGCAAAGTGTTTTTCAGCAATGTGGCAGGTGATGAGCAGGAACAGATTCTGCACACAACTGGTTTTGTGCAAGGTAAAATTCCTTTCAAATATCTTGGGATTCCTATGTCTAACAAGAAACTGTCAGCTGGCCAATGCTTAATGCTTGCAGAAAAATTGACGAACCGTATTAGGCATTGGAGCACTAAATGTCTGAGCTTTGCCGGGAGACTGCAATTAATAAATAGTATTCTATTTGCTACTACTAATTATTGGCTGCAAGTAATGCCGGTTCCAAAAACAGTTGTCAAGAAGATAGAAGCGATTTGCCGGTCGTACCTTTGGTCTAACAGTGAGAACATAACCAGGAAGTCCCCAATTGCTTGGAAAAAAATCTGTCAACCAAAGGAGAAAGGAGGGCTGAACGTTATTGACATTGAAACTTGGAATGTGGCGTGCTTAGCGAAACTGTTGTGGAATTTGAGCGGGAAGAAGGATAGCCTCTGGATAAAATGGGTGAATACTTACATTCTGACAAACCAGGATCTTATGCAGGTCCCCATTAGAAATTCCCAATCTTGGATTATGAAGGGGATACTGCATGTGAGGGGAAAAATTGAACATTTGGCGGAGTGGGAGAAATTAAAACACAAAGAGAGATATAATACAAGCAGCATGTATAAAGAGCTTCAAGGCGAGCAACCGAGAGTTGAGTGGCATCATGTGATGATAAAGAACCAAGCTAGACCAAGGGCGTTGTTTACATTGTGGATGACATGCCACAAAAAGCTTGCTACGAAAGACCGGCTATTGAGATTTCACATGATTCATGAGGATAATTGCTGTTTTTGTAATGAGAAGGAGTCAATTAATCATCTATTTTTTGATTGCCAGGAAACAATTCGGATATGGAGGGCGGTGCTGAATTGGATTCAAATCCCTCATGTGGCTAGTATTTGGAATGAGGAGTTAGAGTGGCTAAGCAAAAAATGTAAAGGGAAGGGGTGGAAAGCTATGGTGTTGAAATGCGCAATAGCTGAAACTGTCTATCATGTTTGGAATCATAGGAATACAATAGTTTTTAGGGGGGAGAGTAATACACAACATGTAATTGATAACATCATAAACTGTGTAAGCCAAAGGCTTTGGGGTAGCCCTAGAATGAGAAAGCACATTAGCTTGTTAATGTTGCCTTAGGGTTTGTTGTTTTGTTGGCTGGATCTTTGGATCGCCTTGCGTGTAATTGTTTTTGGTTGGTAATATATTTTACATTTTCCAAAAAAAAAATGATGTCCATTAGAAGCAGTAGGCTTGATCTCACCAATCATATCAATGCCCCACATGGCAAAAGGCCAAGGAGCAGTCAACACATTCAATGGTGATGGAGGTATGTGTACTTTATCAGCATAAATTTGACACTTGTGACATGTTTTGGAGTGTTGATAGCAATCAGCTTCCATGGTAGACCAATAGTAACCTGCTCTCAATATCTTCTTCGCCATGGTATGTCCACTAGAATGAGTGCCAAAGATCCCATCATGCATATCTTCCATAATCTCAGTTGCTTCCTTCTTGTCCACACAACGAAGCATAGTTGAATCATGATTGCGCTTGTACAAAATGCCATTACTCAAAAAGAACTTAGCAGAAAACCTTCTCAGAAACTTCCTATCTTTGACAGATGCCCCTTCAGGGAACTCCTGAGCTTCAAGATATCTTTTTACTTCATAGAACCAAGGCTTCTCCTCTGCCCCTTCAGTGTCAATCTCATTGCAGTATGCAGGCTTTTCAAATCTATAAATAGTAATTTTGGGAGCTTCATCATCCCAGCTGATCTCAAACATAGATGCCATGGTGGCCAAAGCATCTGCCAACGGATTCTCTCTTCGTGGAATATGTCCAAAAGTAATCTCTTTGAAATGTGGGATCAATGACAACACATACTCTCTGTAAGGAATGAGATTATCATGCTTAGTGTCCCAATCTCCTTTAATCTGACTTACTACCAGGGCTGAATCTCCATACACATCAAGGAACTGAATCTTCATATCAATAGCAGCTTTAATACCCAGGATACATGCCTCATACTCAGCCATGTTATTGGTACAATAGAAACACAATCTTGCAGTAATCGGGGTATGGCAACCTTCAGGGGAACTGATCACAACACCAACACCATTACCAAGTGCATTAGAGGCACCATCAAAAACCATAGTCCATCGGGATCCTTGTTCAGGTCCGTCATATTGTCCAGGTTCTTTGGTAATAATCATAATGTCTTCATCAGGGAACTCAAAACTCATTGATTGATAATCATCCACTGCTTGATGAGCCAAATGATCAGCCACAACACTTCCTTTAATGGCCTTCTGAGTAGTATACTGTATGTCATATTCTGTCAAGATCATTTGCCATCTTGTTATTCTTCCGGAGAGAGCAGGTTTCTCAAATATGTACTTGATTGGATCCATATTCGAAATCAATAAGGTAGTATGAGTCAACATATACTGTCTTAGTCGGCGAGCAGCCCATGCCAAAGCGCAGCAAGTTTTCTCGAGCAGTGAGTATCTTGTTTCACAGTCGGTAAACTTTTTGCTAAGGTAGTATATTGCTTGCTCTTTTCGACCAGACTCGTCATGTTGCCCCAACACACACCCCATTGAGTTGTCTAACACTGTTAAGTACATAATCAAGGGTCTTCCATCAACTGGTGGCATCAAAATTGGTGGTTCCAGCAGATATCTCTTGATTTCATCAAAGGCAGTCTGGCATTCATCATTCCATTCCATCACTTGGTCTTTCTTTAACAACTTGAAGATTGGCTCACAGATAGCAGTTAATTGGGAAATAAATCTTGCAATGTAATTCAATCGTCCCAAGAAACCTCTAACCTCCTTCTCAGTACGGGGAGCTGGCATCTCTCGTATAGCTTTCACTTTTGCAGGATCTACTTCAATACATTTTCCACTGACTATGAAACCCAAAAGTTTACCAGATCTAACTCCAAAAGTACACTTGTTTGGGTTCAATCTCAACTTGTATTTCTTCAACCTCTCAAACAACTTATGTAGATGATCAAGATGTTGCTCTTCATTCTGGGACCTGGCTATCATATCATCCACATATACCTCTATCTCATGATGAATCATATCATGAAACAAAGCCACCATAGCACGCTGATATGTTGCCCCTGCATTCTTCAAACCAAATGGCATCACTTTATAACAAAAAGTGCCCCACTGTGTAACAAATGTTGTCTTCTCCATATCTTCAGGTGCCATCTTGATCTGATTGTAACCAGAGAAACCATCCATAAAAGAGAATACCTTATGCTGAGCAGTGTTGTCTACCAGAACATCAATATGAGGAAATGGAAAGTCATCTTTGGGGCTGGCCTTGTTCAAATCCCTGTAGTCTACACACATACGTACCTTACCATCTTTCTTAGGCACTGGTACCACATTTGCAACCCACTGAGGATAAGAAGTCACAGCTAAGAACCCTGCATCAAACTGTTTCATTACCTCTGCCTTGATCTTCTCTGACATTTCAGGACGCATGCGACGAACCTTCTGTTTCTTTGGACGACAATCTTCTTTCACTGGTAAACGGTGAACCACAATGTCTGTATCTAACCCTGGCATATCTTCATAGGACCAAGCAAAGATCTCTACATAGTCACGTAGCATCTGAATCAATCTGCTTTTGACACTACTCTCTAATTCAACCCCTATCTTGACTTATTTCCTGTTTTCTTCAGTTCCCAGATTCACAACTTCGACTGGCTCTTCATGTGGCTGTATAGCTTTCTCTTCTTGTTGTAACAACCTAGCAAGCTCTACAGGTACTTCACAATCGTCCTCATTCCTGTCTTCAGCTTGATAGATTGGATTCTCGAAATTATAATTGGCAATAGTAGAACTGTTATCAACATGATCCAGAGTGGATGAGGATCTACATTTTAGTGATGTGGGTGTGTGTAAGAACACATAGCTGATAAAACAAAAATAAAAGAAAAGAAAGACAAGGAACACAATATTTACGAAAACGAAACATCCACTGATTTTTATTGAATGAAGTATGCAAATGAAATGACAGCCCGTAACAAGCACACCATTGTGCCCCGGGTAAGGCACAAGGCTTAAGAGTTCAATTTGTTCAAGAAATTACAAACTTAAAAAGCAACAACACAGTAATAGTATTTACTCCTGACTAAAGGAGATAGGAATAACATCTTCATCCTTCCAATTATTGAGTCCAGCACCCACAGTAGGAAAAATCCAATCATCCAAGTTGTAGTCTTCATCATAGTCACCCACAACATTGATCTGGTTCTTCATAATCCCCTGATTGGTGATACGAACAGCACGAGCACGACGAACAGCCTTCTGGGACTCTGCAGTGAAACTCAAACCAAATTTGTCAAACTTGTAAGGGATATCAGGAAGCTGACCCCAAATAGTACAACCACCTTCATCCACCACAGCTCTAGCATCTTTGAGGGAGGCCATTGTAGGAGGTACTCGGGTAACCACTGGAACTTTCTTGACAACAGGAGGAGCTTCATAATCATTAACAATCCAAGGAACCACTTCAAATGTCTGACACGGAGTTTCAACGTATTCACCTTCCACTTCCAGATACTTAAAAGTGTTTACATGGCTAACAAAATATTCTTCCTCTCCATAGACAGTAACAACCTTTCCTTCTACCGGATATCTCAGCTTCTGATGTAATGTAGAGGTTACAGCACCTGCCCCATGGATCCAGGGACGCCCAAGCAAACAAGAATACGACGGACGAATATCCATGACATAAAAAGTAGCATTGAAAACTTGAGAACCAACTTTGATTGGGAGATCAATTTCTCCATGCACCACTCTTCTCGACCCATCAAAAGCTTTCACCACTATATTACTGGGCTTCAGCACAGCATCTTCAAGACTCAGCTTATTCAGGACTTCTTTGGGCAACACATTCAGAGAGGAACCATTTTCTATCAATACATGTGACATGGTAGTGCCCCTGCATTCAATTGAGATATGCAGAGCCCTGTTATAATCTCTCTTGGCAGGAGTCAAATCAGTATCAGAGAAACCTAACCCATTATCATAGGTCAGGTGGGCAACACAATTCTCAAACTGGTCAACAGAAATTGCATTGGGTACATGAGCAGTCTTCAGAAACTTAATCAAAGCTTTGGCATGAGCTTCAGAACATAACAACAAAGACAGCATGGAAATCTTGGAGGGAGTATGCCCCAACTGATCAACAATGTCATAATCACTCTTGCGAATGATTTTCAATACTTCTTCCATCTGCTTAGAGAGATCATCAGCAGCTGGCACATCAGTAGGTATAGGTTCAATAACAGGACCTTTGCCCCGAGCATCAGTGGTGGAGGTAGCAGCTGGAGTAACTGCATTCTTGGAAGTAACTGGAAGAGAGAAGACTCTTCCGCTTCGTGTGATCTTACTAGATCCAGCAATATTATCAACATCAACAGGCATATCAGCTAAGGGTTCTTGCTTAACACCATGGATATAAACATCAGACCCATAATGCCAAGGCACAGCTTTGTCAGAAGTATACGAAATTGGACCAGGAGTTGTAATAACCATAGGAGCCACTCTAGCTTCAGCAACAATCTTCACAGGGCCTTCGGCAGTAATCCTAATTGGACCCTTGTGAGTGATTTTAACAAGTCCCTTTGAAGTAATTCTTACCGGTACTTTATCAACCATATCCACCTCTTCAATCTTTGCACGCTGGGTTATATGATGCCTCGGTTTTGGGATGTCGCCGATAAGCTGTAAAATGTCGGGAGAACGTCCTCCCCAGCTGCCTCCACGAGGTGATTGACTCGTAGGGAATGCTCTTGTATCGGGCCATGGCCCATTTCCTTAGATTCGTAGGGAAAATACGACACTTGATGGCTCCCCGAACTCCTCAATAATCCAACAAAGCGTCGATTCTTTCAATGTGTTCGTCCGGATTGGTCGTGCCATCGTAGGTCCCAAAAGGTGAGAGTTTTTCGAGTCTCTTTGGGAGTCTCGTAGACATGATTTCTTTGGAGAGGGGGCCTCGAGGCTCATCCTCGTCGCTAGAAAATAGGGTGATTGAATGATCATCGCGATGCCTGCGGGGATGGGATCTTGATCGATTCCTGTTATCCTCAGGGGATGGTCGTGCCCCAGGCTGGAGGTTCCTCCGTATCTTCTTCTTCTAAGGGGACTTTTTACGCCTGGGAGACGAACGGGTCCTCTTCTTGATAGAACTTGAAGCTTCTGCTTGTTGATCTTTCCTCTGTCTAGGCGATCTGTTGCGGGACCGACGGTGTTTCCTTGCCAGGGTAGGCGACTTAGGGCTTCTTGATTTCTCAAGGATGTCCAATCTTTCGCTCTGGCATAGGAGCAAAACGTTGATGGTGTTGGTCACTTCAACCAATGCTGCAAGCGTTTAGTTTGTCCCCCCCGGAATGGGGATCAAAGGGATATCATCGGGCGGGATGACAGGATGATGGGATGGTTCAGGGGATGGGGATGTTGTCCATCCATCCTGAGAGTGATTTGGCTCCCCGAGGGGAGGGTGTTCAAGTCACTGTCCCGTTTCTTAACGGGGACACTTGAATGGGCATGCGTTGAGGCGGAATCCTCTTGGTGAGCCATCAAGAATGAAATCGAGAGTGATGTTTTATCTTTACGAACGAAGGGTGGAAAGACGGGGAGACGACGTTCCCACATACGGCGCCACTGATCTTACCCAGTGATCAGAACTTCAATGGCTGCTGACGTGGATCTTCGAATCTACTCGTGCGATGAGGAGAACGAGAGGGGGTGTACCTGCAAGGTACTCCGATGTCAAAGTAAGAACGAGCACAAGAGCTAGCAAGTACAAGTAAAGTGTTTGAGGAGAGAATATTCAATATATGACCCTCTCAAATGAGAAAGTTTATATAGAGAGCCCCCAGCGCGTGGCCAACGATCCCTATTTTTGGGTCTGGATCACGGATCCCCCAAAAATAGGTAACTTCCACGAATAAAGCGAGGACGAGCATTGTACTCGGGAGACGTTTGTGTCGGGCACGAAGCCCCTGGACAAGGGTTGTCCTGGTCGATTTTGGACGGTCCCTGTCGTAGTCGAGCAGAGACCATGAACGAAGAGGAAGAGACGAGCACCATGACAAGGGGTCCCTTGGGCGATGAGTTATTGGACCGTTTATGGGTCGAAAAGAGTTGGGCCATACTTAGTCACTAGTCAAGTCCATAATAACTTCTAAGACTTTTCTCTATAAAATAGCAAGTCAAACCACTCATCTAAATATCTATATGCCTTAAAGGGAACATAACTTCTACATCCAATAACTTTTGCATAATTGGTCTTTGTTGCTAATCCAAATGTTTTTACAAATATTAATAATTTTTATTATGCTTTATGAAATTTATTATATTTTTATTTAAACATCATTCTCAATTTATAATCTAATTACATTCGTCTCTCTCACAAAATTATTAAGATTCTTTAATAAAATATTAAAACTAAATAGAATATATATATATATATTCTATTTAGTTTTAATATTTTATCAAAGAATTAAAATCGGATAAAACATTGAGCAATTCAACAGTTAAGTAAGAGTTGATGGCTTAAAGTTTTAACCAAAATTTAATCCATGGGCTCTTAGTTACTTAGCTCACTTTAAAATGTTTTTGAAATGTGAAGTGTGTGAATAAAAATTTTCTTAAGAGTTTGATAATGATCCATGTACGGATGCGTAAAAAACCTTTGTTTTGAAAATTTATTTGAAATGTGTGAAGTGTTTGAAATTGTTTTGAAGAGTGAGCAAGTATCTAAGAGGAACCTACCCTAAGTTTAAGTCTTTTCTGTTCTTGAATCCTTTGAATGGTAAGACTATCCCTATTATTAAGGAATAGGTAGTCATTACCTTGGATGTGAGGGATAAGTGAAGGGACATCTGTTTATTTAGGCAACTGTGGGGTGTATAAGCAATTCGAATGGACTATCATCTTTATTCGAAAGGGACAAGATCATTACGAAGGCAACATATGAAAGGGACTTGATCTTTTATCTGTTAAGGGACTAGATGATGTGAATTTGAGGGACTTTTGCTTTATACACCCTACTTGACCTTTTTGTAATAGGCAACATGAGAGGTATCCCTAAGGAAGTGAGATGGCGATCCAGGATCGACTTACGTGTGTGAGTGTACAATTTTAATATTTATCTTTAAATTTAATGATCTAAATTTATTTTACACATACAAACATGTTGCACTCCCTATTTACTAACCATAGCATAAAATATAAACAATAAACATTATTACTAAATATTACACCAAGGAACAATTACATAATAATAATAAAGCAAAATTAAATATAATAAATAAAAATAAATAATAATAATAATTGGGTTAGTAGAAAAAAATAATACCAAATTAAATGGGGTTAGTAATAAATAAATATCATAAGAATATAATTAATAATAATAATGAAATAAACAAGAATATTATAATAATTAAAAGTTCAATTTTATAAACAATTATTATTTAATATTAAAATATAAACAATTATACTAATTACTATAAAGTTTTAAGTTATGTGCAAATTATAAAAATTAAGTTAATTATGAAAATATTATGAAAATAAAATTATAATTACAAAAATTAAATTAGCAATTTTTAAACATATAATAAAAATTATTTACATACAAAATTAAATTATAAACAATTTATGTCATATTATCATATTAACAAAATTAAATTAAGAATTTTAATTTTAAACATATTTATATACAAAATTAAATTATAAACAAATATTAAAATATACATGATTAAATAAAATAGAATTAATTATAATCATACTATTATATTTACAAAATTAAGAATTATAATAAAATTATATTTTTAATAGAAGCAAATTAGAGCTTGATTTAAAAAATATTAAGATTTATTAAAATAAACAAATAAATAATATTTACAATTAGGTTTTTTAGAAAAATATTTTTAGGGTTAATATTGATTTATGAGAATATATTAGGATTAATTGAATTATGATTATAGTTTAATTAAATTAATAATAATAAACAAATAAATAAAGAAAACAAGCAAAATAAGGAAATAAAAGAAAAAGGGGAGGCCTGGTTTTGAACCCAGGACCTCCCAATACCTGGAAAAGCTTCCATCCACTGGGCTAGCCTGCACGCAGGTGACAAGGGAGAGGATCCAATTGCTTTTGTTGTTTGTTCCTGAAAAATCATGAAAAATAAACAAAACAAAAGGCCTGGGGGGATCGAACCCAGGACCTTCAAACATCACACAAACGCATTAACCATTCCAGCCGGGAGGGCGCATCTGTCCATATGGTGACTATAGTTCATAATATATTAAGACTAATCATTAAACAAGAAAATAAGAAAAAATTGGCTGAATCCAGGATTCGATCCCTGGACCTTAGCATCATACGCGCACCCATTCACCACCAGACCAACTGCACGTTGGTGATATAAAACTGAAACAAACACAAAAAATATAATATCCAAATTTTGAATTTTCAAACGCGCGCGCTGGACTTCGTCTTCTTCCTCTGATCCTTCGAATTTACCTGCGAAAATTGCTACCATATTTCCTGCGAATTTCAAATGGCAGCAAATCCTATGAAATTCAAACATCATTATTCAAGCAAAATTTTATCAAATTAAGTTCATAAACACAATCCAGAGGTCAATTAGAGTTGATCCATGGTCTTAGAATCTATTTATATCCATTAAATCATGAAACCCTAAATTGGCCGAAAAACCCTAGTAATGGTGAAATCCATATTAGGTGATGGTTCTTCATGAAACCTGTCCAGAATCAATCAATAACTCCATACAAACACAAAACAATGATCAAAAGTTATTAAAATCCAGCCAATATGCAAAATCGAAAATCAAAATATGATGAACATTATGAATTCGGGTTGTGCAATATAAGGTGTTTCAGATACAAATGATCATTGGGAATGATTCAGTGATGTCTCAGAAACATGTCTCAACCTTCAAATTGGTTCAAAAAGGCTTGAATTGAGAAATCCGATTTTGAGTTTTGTGATGAATTTTGAAAACTTGAACTTACTCTTGGAGGCTGAATTTCGTGTCCTTGTGTATTAGGTTATGATGTATACTTATAATGGAATGGATTTAGGTCAGAAAAGTGGATCATTGTGTGAAAGATTTGATTTAAAAAGATTGAAAAAGATCAAGCTTTAAAATTCAAATATCCTTGCATAAACCCTTTCTATTTCAAGCCAATCACCATTATTTTTGTATCAATTTGATCCAAGTTGCATTCATGATTTTCTAGAAGCTCAATCTCTTTTAAATATTTGACTTTTCTATTTTATTTTAATTTAAAATGATTTTAAATGAATTAAATCAAAATAAATAAAATAAAATGATAAAAAATCTGATTTTTAGAGACTTGGGTCGCGCATGAAGTATTGGTATGGATTGGGTCATCATATGGCAAGCCCATTTAGAAAAAATTGGTTTTAAACCTCCATTTTCTTCATAAACCAACCAAAAATTTCCCAACTTTGCAAGGGCATACAACCTTCAATTTTAATGCTATGAGGGTGTTCTTGGACATTTTGGAAAGCTTGAAGAGTCCTCTAACCAACCCCACTGGTTTCATGTCCATATCATTTACCATTCTCAAGTTATGCCCTTTTGAAGTTGTTGACTTTTTGTTGACTTTCAAAAGGACCTATAATGTCTTAGCTCATACCTTCCAAATGAAGCATTTTTGGGCTTGGCTTGTGAGACACAAAGTTGTAGAGAATTCAATTTCCTTCAAAATGAGCTTTGGATGGAAAATTGGTGATGAAGCATGTGAAAGTTATGGCTGGTCAAAGTTCAGTTGACTTTTCCTGAGGAAACCCTAATTTAGAAACCTCTGATTCTTGATGATCTGAGATATCCTTGATGAATCATGATCAACCCTTGATCAAATGATGAATTTTACTTCATATAATTGATGTTGGCAAAAAATCATGAAGTTTGACTTTGGTTTGACCACAGTTGCCCTCAGTTTGACTTTTTAACTGCTTTGACTAGTTTTGACTTATCTGATCATTTGACTGAGCAAACCTTTGAGAAAAGTCTTGAAACTTGTCATGGGGATTCTTAAACACATATGAGATGTTATGAATCTCACTTGAAGTCTTGGAAGTTCATTTAGCCTGATTAAAGTCAAAACCCTAGTTTTGAATGCATTGCTTAGGAGGATGCATTGTCTGAGGGAACTGTCAAATCTTCTGACCAATTGTGAACTTTGTGAACCTTGTGAATCTCATAAGATGTCTTGTGAACCTCATGGGAGGTCTTGTGAGCCTTGTGAACTTTGTGAACCTTATAAAGTGTCTTGTAAACTTCATGAACCTCATGAAAGGTCTTGTAAGTATTGTGAATCTTTGTGAACCTCATAAAGTGTCTTGTAAACTTCATGAACCTCATGAAAGGTCTTGTAAGTATTGTGAACCTTGTGAACCTTGTGAACCTTCTTAGCACACAAAGTCTTGTATTGTGAGGGCAAATTTTGGGGTGCAACACTATCCATATCGAATCTTTTCAATAATTCCTTGCAATACTTGGATTGGTTGATGGAGATGCCATCCTTTGTTTGCTTGATTTGAAGTCCAAGGAAATAGTTCATGTTTCCCATCATGGACATTTCGAATTCTCCTTGCATCATAAGTGAAAATTCTTCGCAAATATCTTTGTTTGTTGAACCGAAAATAATGTCGTCGACATAGACTTCAACCAATAAGGTGTTACCCTTGAAATTCTTTATGAACAACATTTTATCAACCTTTCCTTTTGAAAAACCCTAGGGACTTCCAGAGCGGAGAAAAGATCCAGACCTCACAACGTTATCAACTTGGATGACGCTTCTCCAAAACATTCCTTCGAGCTCCCTCCATGCTTCCTAAAGCCTAACTTCTTCAAAGAGCACTCCCTCCAGGTCCAGTGAGCAGATACCCTTCACCTAGAACAGACTAGCCGACCGGACAGGCGTGACTGGTTAGTGCGAGACGCCAGTTCGGTCGTACGGGTCTTAGATATGGCTTTGATGTTTGTCGAAGGGACCGCCACCCAGGAGAAGGAGATCAACATGCTAAAGGATCAGCTAGCTGCTTCTGAGGAGCTATCCAGGGAGTGGGAGAAATCTCTGAAAAGGGCCTCCAAACGGGGTAAGGAACTGGAGGAGTCAGTGGCCTCTGCTAAAAAGGATAATGCGAAGGAGGTTGCTCGTTTGAAAGATGACCTGGCCCCGAATGAGGATGAATCTGAAGAGATAAGGTCCCTGAAGACCCGTGCGAAGTTGTTGGCCAAGATCGAGGAGGGATACGTCGACCTTGAAGAAATGGATGATGTCGCTTTCAAGAACGTGGTTGAACAATTGAAAATAGTTAACCTTGGTTTGACATTCAACGAGGAAGGCACCAGTTTCGTGTACAAAGTTGAAGACAACGTTATCAACATCCCCGAGTTTCTCAAAGAACCCGAGTAGGCCAACCCTATGGACGAAGACCTTGGGAATGCTGTTGAGGGCCATCCAGGAGTCGATGACGAAGTTTGAGTCTTGTAGTTTTTTGTATGTCTTTGTTGGCTGGCCTGCGCGCCACAACCTTTTCTCTATTGATGAGGGAGTATGTTCCCCCTTTTATGTAATCTAAGAACTAGTCGGTCCTCATGGCCGCATTTTAATGTTTCATGTTTACGACCTTGGTGGTCGGATCATATCTATTTTGTTGTGTGTTAGGGTGTGTCCGTCGGAGGGCACACTTTGTTTTTTATTTTATTTTCACTAAGTATTTATGACATCGGGAAGGTAGGGCTCGGTTTAAATATCCGTTTGTTTTTGGTACTGGGCAGAATTCCATCCATAGGGTTGGCTGGGGAACGATGCTCGGAAAATGTTAATGATCCGTGCTTCATGGCGTGAACGTCCCACCGTGAGCTGAGTGTTCTTCCTGGTCGTGGTACTTAGACGACAATGGACTCGTTTGAGGATCTAATCATGTGATGATGACCATCCTCGTTCTTGAAGAGGGTCTCACCGGATTAAATGTATGGTACACAATACTTGTACCTAGGTATGCATTTTAGGTTGGTGGTGGTGTCGGATGACGCCTTAACTATAGTATTATTTGAGTTTCTCGGCGATCCAAGGACGAGCAAGTTCTTCCCCTTGTAAATTTTCTAAGTAATACGCTACGTTGTCCATCTTTTTCTGGACTCGGTAGGGTCCTTCCCAGTTAGTGGCCAATTTTCCCTCTTTGGAATCTTTGTGATTTCTTCTGAGGATGAGGCTGCCAGCTGGGAAAATTCGTTTGATAACCTTAGCATCGTGCCTTAAAGCAATCTTTTGTTTGAGGGATGCCTCGCGTAGGGATTCCCTCGACCTGACTTCATCGACTAAATCGAGCTCCTCGCGTAACATATCTACGTTGGTGTCCTCGTCCATAAGAGCTTGTGTCCGTCTGGACTGGATGTGGATTTCTACGGGAATAACGACTTCCGTTCCATATGCAAGTCGAAAGGGGGTTTCCCCGTGGTCGAGTGAGGATTGGTCCGATAAGCCCATTGGACGTTGTGCAATTCTTCAACCCAACGCCTCTTGATCTCATCCAACCTTCGCTTGAGGCCTCGAAGGATGACTCTGTTCGCTGCTTCAGCTTTCCCGTTGGTTTGCGGGAGTTCCACAGATGCGAAATGTTGTTTTGTTCCGACGCTGGCGACAAACTCTTGGAAATTCTTGTCCGCGAATTGAGTGTCGTTGTCAGTAAAGATCGCTTGAGGTATCCCGAAACGGACGAGGATGTTACATTTGAAGAAACATAGTATGTTAAGGCCCTTGATTTTGGCCAGGGGTTTAGCTTCGATCCACTTCGTGAAGTAGTCGATGTCGATGATCAGGTATTTGTTTTGGCTTGAACCGACGATGAAAGGGCCAAGGATGTCCAGGCCCCACCAGGCAAATGGCCATGGGGAGGACATTGTTTTTAGCTCGTTTAGTGGGGAGATGTGCATGTCCCCATGCCGTTGGCATTTGTCACATTTCTTCACATGCTCTTTTGCGTCATTTTGCATTGTAGGCCAATAGTATCCTGTCCGGAGGGCTTTCCTTGCGTGGGATCGTCTGCCCAAATATTGGGCGTTGATTCCTTCGTGGATCTCACGCAAAACGTGCGAGACTAATTCCTCCTCGACGCACCTGAGGATAGGTATGGAGAACCATCGTCGTTAAAGTTTCCCTTCGACCAGGACGTATGAGCATGATTGTTATTTGACAATGCTAGCCTCCTTCGGGTCTTAGGGCAACTCGTCGCTGGTTAGAAGTTTGTACACAAGGGTCATCCAGCAGTTGGCGTCACTGACGACATTGATGTCTAACGTCACCTTTGATCCTTCGATGCTAGGTCGTGGAAGTATTTCCTGAATAATCGATTTATTTCCTCCTTTCCTCTCTGTGTTGGCGAGTTTTGAGAGAATGTCTGCTCGGGTATTGTTTTCGCGGGGTACATGCCTTACTTCTACGGACGTGAATTTCGCGATTTCTCCTTGACGAAGGTTAGGTATTCTGATAAGCTGTCACTTTTGACCTAATATTCTCCTTTGACTTGCATGGTCACTAGTTGAGAATCCATGTAGATGGTGATCTCCTCTGATCCTAGGTCGTTAGCCAACCTTACCCCTGCGAGGAATGATTCATACTCCGCTTGGTTGTTGGACGTTGGGAATGATAGTATGAGGGACACTTCAATCAGAATACCCTCTTTGTACTCCAAGATGATCCTCGCACCGCTCTCCGTCGAACTCGACACACCATCTACGAAAATGGTCCACTTCCTGGATGGACAGGTCGGGCTTTCTGGGTTGGCCATCTCGACCATGAAATCGGCGAGGGCTTGCGCCTTAATGGCGGTTCTTCCCTTGTATCGAATGTCGAATTCTGACAGTTCGAACGACCACTTCAACATTCTCCCAGCCATATTTGGTCGTTCAAGGAGTTGTTTAATGGGTTAATCTGTGCGTGCAACGATCGTATGCGCAAGGAAATAGTGTCTAAGTCTTTTGGCCGCGTGGAGTAGTGCTAGTGCCACTTTTTCAATTTGCTGATATTTGAGCTTAGGCCCATGCAGGGCTTTACTCGTAAAGTAAATTGGTTTTTGGCCTTTGGGCATTTCTCTTATGAGTGCAGCGCTTATGGCTTCATTTGCGACCGTGAAGCATAGGAATAGAGTTTCCCCTGCCTCAGGTTGGGACAAAATTGAGGGTTTTGATAGGGTCTTCGATCACACTAAAATTCACCGTATTTCTGACTCCGATTTCGCATGCATTCTTAGCTTTTATTGTTGTTTTGCTTTGTTATTGCTTTGTTTTCTTATGTTTTCAGGTTTTTATAATAATCGGAGCTTGAATCGGGAAAAGGAGCGAAAAAGGAGTGAAAACGGACGAAAACCTAGAAATTCAGCGTTTTGCACTTACGGCACCCACCGTGGCGGGCGCCATGGGGTTAGCCATGACGTGGCCACGTCTCAAGACCACTCCTCAACCTCCAAGACCCACGATCCCCACTCCATCATCCCCTGTAGGGACCATGGCGGGCGCCATAGGCCTGTGGCGGGCGCCACAAGGCCAAAATCAGTAACCTCCACTTTTTAGTGGAGGGGCATCCCTGTCATTTCATGCTTTCAGTTTCCCTATAAATAGGACCTTAGATTTTCGTTTTTCTTCATCCAGAATTAGAATTCTCTAGGCATATATCAGTTATAAAGCAGTTGCCATTCCACATCGGGGTGCCTCTGCAATCGAGTGACCGAGTCTGTAATCTGTCTGTGGTTCGAGTTTTGGAGCACTCTGGAGGAAGTTAATCCTGCCGCCATTTTAATTCAAGTTCGTACTTTACTTTTATTTATTTCTGCCTCGCTTTTATTTTGTTTATTTCCTGCACTCGCACATTTACGTTGTTTATTTCCCGCACTCGCACATTTACTTTGTTTATTTCCTGCACTCGCACATTTACGTTGTTTATTTCCCGCACTCGCACATTTACGTTGTTTATTTCCTGCACTCGCACATTTACGTTGTTTATTTCCCGCACTCTCTTTAAATTACTTTTATGAAAAACTATAAAAAGAATATTTACTTTATCATGTCTAACTAATTCCATAAAGGTTAGAATGTAAGGATCGTAATTAAACCAGTAATCAGTATAATTGTTCGTGGAAACACCTAAGGGCTATTTTATCTTTCAATTCAAATAATTGTTTTTAACTATTTCAAAAATAGCCAAAAGCGCTCTGTATAGTTCATTAGGAGATTTTAGATTAAAAAGAAAAGAGATTTTAAAACGATTTTCGGACGCGTTAGGAAGTTTAAACTCTGGTTCGCAAGAACCTCTTTTTGCTAAGAAGTCCAGGTTAAAATACTTTTCAACTTAGTTAAGATACTATATTTCTTAAAAATAGGTTTACTACTCTAACGCAGTACGCACCTTTTTATCCGTGACAATAGGAGGGGTTGATTAGAGAGTACAACTCGGTTCTGAATACGCGAAAGCGACAGTTCCTGTTAAATTAGTTCTTTTCAAAGAAGAAAACACTGCCCATAAGTAGTTCCACTAACAAGTACTGGATTATCATTGATTACGTGAATTACATTCGAGCCTGTCTTTATTTATTATTTAAAATTATAATTTTATTTACCATTGCACCCTTATTAAAACCCTTAAAAATAGTTGCCTTAGATACGCACCATAACAACAGGTTTGATAGATTGACACTTGGTCTCTGTGGATTCGATAATCTTTTATATTACTTTGACGTGATTCGTACACTTGCGAAAAACACGCATCAAGTTTTTGGCGCCGTTGCCGGGGACCAATATCGTCAAATTTCATTACCCTGTAGTTATACCGTTTAGACTAAGGTTGTTACCCACCGGTCAATGCGAAAGACTCGCAGTGCCGGAAGTTTAGTAGACCCTCTAGCTGAACCTGAACGTTACGCTCGCGCACGTTTATTTTTCCATAGGAATAGGATAGCTATGGCCGAAGAACAAAACCGAAGACCTCTTAAGGACTTCGCCCAACCATCAAACGAGGAACCTAGTTCCAGTATAGTAAACCCCGCTATCCCAGCCAATAATTTTGAACTTAAACCATCCCTGCTGCAATTAGTGCAACAGAGACAATTCGCAGGTCTCGCTACTGATAACCCAAACCAACATTTAAAAAACTTTCTTCAGTTAGCAGACACCTTTAAAACCAATGGAGCTTCTCCTGAGGCAATACGCTTAAGATTATTTCCCTTTTCCCTCAGAGATAAAGCTCTATCATGGTTAGATTCCCTTCCACCCAATTCAATAACCACTTGGGATGACCTTAGGAAAGTTTTCCTTGCTAGATATTTTCCCCCGAGTAAGACCGCTCTTCTTCGAAACCTAATAACTAGATTTACCCAACACCAAGGAGAGTCGTTGTTCGAAGCCTGGGAGAGATATAAAGAACTATTAAGAGCATGCCCACATCATGGCTTAGAAAATTGGCTAATCATCCAAACCTTCTATAATGGACTTCATTATAACACTAAAATGACCATCGACGCTGCCGCTGGTGGCGCACTGATGAATAAACCTTACCCTGAAGCTAGTGCCCTTATCGAGGATATGGCCCAAAACCATCAATCATGGGGAGTAGAACGAGCGACAGTGGAAAAGAAGGAAGCCCAAGGAGGAATACATGAGCTAAGCTCTATAGACATGATGCAAGCTAAAATGGACGCGTTGGCCCTAAGAGTCGAACATATGTGTACAACTCCGAATACTGTAGCCGCAGTTTCGCCGAATTGTGAGATATGTGGAACGCAAGGACACCAATCCGCCGAATGCAATCTGTTGAATGAAACCAACACCGAGCAAGTGAACTATACCCAAGGGAACCCATTTTCAAACACATATAACCCTGGATGGAGGAATCACCCAAACTTCTCCTACAAAAATAATAACCCTATCCAAAATACCGCACCTCCGAGACAACAAGGTTACCAAGCCCCTAGAACAAATCAACCTATGCAACCTGTGCCACCAAACCCGAGCTTTGAGGAAATTGTAAAAGATTTCATCGTTGCTCAAAAACAGAAGAACAAAGAGTTCATGAACCAAAACGTCCATGTTAACGAACTAATTACCAAGTTAGGAACCAAGGTTGATCAAATCATTACTCATAATAAGATGCTTGAAACCCAGATCTCTCAGGTAGCGTTAAACCAAGCCCCACAGACTACACCTGGAGGACAGTTCCCTGGACAACCTCAACAAAACCCGAAAGGGCAAGCTAATGCCATTACTCTACGAAGTGGAACCGCTTATAAGGAACCTTTGAACCCTAGATTAAGTGAGCCCGAAACTTCTGAGAGGAGTGAGGAGAAGGAACCAGAGAAGCCTGAAACCCCGGAAAGTCAAGAAAAAGGAGAAGAACCTAAAAATAAAACCTATGTACCACCACCGCCATACAAACCACCAATACCTTACCCTCAAAGATTAAAGAAAACCCAAATCGATAATCAATATCAAAAATTCATTAAGGTTATAGAAAAACTTCACGTAGAAATCCCCTTTACAGAAGCCATCACCCAAATACCTTCTTATGCTAAGTTTCTCAAAGACATACTTACAAATAAACGTAGACTTGAAGATCCGAAACCCGTGGAATGTAATTCTATTTCCGAAGATAGGTTAGCAAAGAAAGATAAAGATCCCGGAAATTTTTCCATTCCTTGTATTTTGGGGAATCATGTCATCGAAAAAGCTTTTCTAGACCTAGGAGCTAGTGTAAGCTTAATGCCTTTAGCAGTTTGTGAGAGATTAAACTTAGGAGAATTACAACCTACTAAGATGTCACTTCAATTAGCCGATAGATCCGTTAAATACCCTATAGGCATACTTGAAGACGTCCCTGTTAGGGTAGGTCAGTTGTTTATACCTACTGATTTTGTTGTCATGGACATTAAAGAAGATGACGACATACCGATACTCCTAGGTAGACCGTTCTTATCGACTGTTGGAGCCGTAATAGATGTTAAAAAAGGAAAACTAACTTTTGAGGTAGGTGAAGAGAAGATAGAATTTATATTGTCAAAATTTCTTATGGCACCTGTGATAGGAGATTCCTGTTATGCCTTAGATATCATCGAAGAATGCATTAGGGAATTAGAACAAGAAGAAGAAACTGAATCTATAAAATTGCCATCAACCCTTATTTTGGAAGATGACAATTATAAAACACCCTACATTGATGATAACCTTCACGAATGTTTATCTCTTACCCCAGATCCTATGCCTTGCCCTATGAAACCGACCGTAAAACTTAAGGAACTGCCTAAAAACCTGAGATATGAATTTCTCGATGAAGATATGAATCGTCCAGTTATAGTCAGTGCTACCTTAAACCAAAATGAAACCGATCAATTATTAGAAGTTTTACGTAGGTACCCCTCAGCCTTAGGATATAAGATCTCTGATCTAAAAGGGATAAGCCCATCCGTATGCATGCATCGGATTTTGCTTGAAGAAGATTCAAAACCTTCCAGAGAACACCAACGAAGAATAAATCCTATAATGAGTACTGTAGTTAAGACTGAAGTTCTTAAGTTACTAGAGGCAGGTATAATATATCAGATCTCGGACAGTAAATGGGTGAGTCCTGTGCATGTAGTACCTAAAAAGGGAGGCATCACAGTCGTGCAAAACGAGAAGGGCGAACCTGTAGCAAAAAGAACCGATGGAGGTTGGCGTATGTGCATAGATTATAGAAAATTAAATAAAGCAACTAGGAAGGACCATTTCCCATTACCATTCATAGACCAAATGTTGGAGCGCCTAGCCAGACACTCTTACTTTTGTTACTTAGATGGATATTCCGGATTCTTCCAAATACCTATTCACCCCGAAGATCAAGAAAAAACTACCTTTACATGCCCAGTTGGAACTTTTGCCTATAGAAGAATGCCTTTTGGACTTTGTAATGCTCCTGCAACTTTCCAACGCTGCATGATGTCTATCTTTGCTGATTATTTAGATGGAATTATGGAAGTATTTATGGACGATTTCTCAGTTTGTGGATCAGATTTCAAAAATTGTCTTGTCAACCTTGAGAAAATCCTGGAGAGATGTGTGGAGGTAAACCTTGTGCTAAATTGGGAGAAATGTCATTTCATGGTCACCGAAGGGATTGTTTTAGGACATATAGTTTCCGAAAAAGGTATAGAGGTAGATAAAGCAAAAATAGAAGTCATAGAGAATCTAAAACCGCCGAAGACTATCAGGGAGATAAGAAGTTTTCTTGGACATGCCGGATTTTACCGACGTTTTATCAAGGATTTCTCCAAAATAACAAAACCCTTAACTGGTCTTTTGATGAAAGATGCTGAATTTATCTTCGATGAAAAATGTACTGAAGCATTTAATCTCCTGAAGCAAGCTCTGATTTCAGCACCTATAATGAAACCCCCTGATTGGTCAGAACCGTTTGAGATAATGTGTGACGCCAGTGATTACGCTGTTGGAGCCGTTCTAGGTCAAAGAAAAGATAAGAAGTTACATGTGATTTATTATGCCAGTAGAACCCTAGACGCTGCACAGCTCAACTACGCAACAACCGAAAAGGAGCTCCTAGCTGTAGTTTTTGCAATAGACAAATTTAGATCTTATCTAGTAGGAGCCAAGATTATAGTTTACACCGACCATGCTGCCATTCGTTACTTACTAAGCAAAAAGGATGCCAAGCCTAGGTTACTTCGATGGATTCTATTACTGCAAGAGTTTGATTTGGATATCCGTGATAAGAAAGGCACTGATAATGTGGTAGCTGATCACCTATCTAGGCTAGAATACCTGAAACCTGATCCAGTTCCCATAAATGACGATTTTGCCTATGATAGACTGATAGCCCAACTAGAAACCATTGAAGATGATAACCCAGACCCTCATGAGTATTTTCAAAAATCCTTAGCCATAAGTGATGTACCTTGGTATGCAGACTTTGTTAATTACCTAGCCGCTGACATCATACCCCCTGATCTAAACTACCACCGGAAGAAGAAGTTCTATAGTGATGTGAGAAACTTCTATTGGGACGAACCGTTTCTTTTCAAGAGAGGTAAAGATGGCATTTTCCGCCGTTGTGTTCCAGAAGAAGAGGTAAATAATATAATTGAGCATTGTCACTCTGCACCCTATGGTGGACATGCAAGCACATCTAAGACCTACGCCAAGATTCTTCAAGCTGGCCTATTCTGGCCTACTATGTGGCGTGATGTCCATGCTTTCATTGTCAAGTGTGATAGATGCCAACGCACAGGAAATATTTCAAGACGTAATGAAATGCCGTTAAGAAATATCCAAGAAGTAGAACTCTTCGACGTATGGGGTATAGACTTTATGGGACCGTTCCCACCATCTTTTGGAAATCAGTACATCTTAGTAGCAGTTGACTACGTGTCTAAATGGATTGAAGCTATCGCCGCACCCACAAATGACACCAGAGTAGTCATCAAATTATTCAAGAATTATATATTTCCCAGGTTTGGAACCCCCCGTTTAGTCATAAGTGATGGAGGATCACACTTCATATCGAGAATATTTGATAAACTTTTAAGCAAGTATGGAGTTAAGCATAGAGTAGCAACACCATACCACCCACAGACCAATGGACAAGTGGAAGTATCTAATAGGGAGATAAAACAAATCCTCGAGAAGACTGTCTCTATATCTAGAAAGGATTGGTCACAAAAACTTCAAGAAGCATTATGGGCCTATAGAACCGCTTTCAAAACTCCTATAGGAACAACCCCTTATCAACTGGTCTATGGAAAATCATGTCACTTACCTTTTGAATTGGAGCATAAGGCCTATTGGGCCATCAAAACTTTGAATTTGGATTACTTGACTGCTGGTGAGAAACGTATCCTTGACATCCACAAATTAGAAGAGCTCAGACAATCTGCCTACAAAAATGCCATCATATACAAAGAAAGAACAAAAGCTTGGCATGACAAAAGAATCATAAGAAGAGACTTCAAAATAGGCGATCCTGTTCTCCTGTTCGATTCTAGGTTACGACTATTTCCAGGTAAACTCCGTTCGAGATGGACTGGCCCTTTCGAAGTATCTAAGATCCTAAGATCCGGTGCTATTGAAATCAAGAACCAGACATGTAAACCATTCATCGTCAATGGACAGAGGTTGAAGCCCTACGAAGGAGGTGACATTCCAACAACATACACCTGCCATACTCTGAGTGATCCACCATATCCTTCCAATGATGTTTAAATATCGGTCGTCGAGCTAATGACGTTAAACAAGCGCTGCATGGGAGGCAACCCATGGTTTTTCTTATTTTTGTACTTTTTATTTTTTACTTTTACTTTATTTTGTTTATATTATTATTATTATGTCAGGACTAACGATTGAATGTTTTATGTGCTTTCAGGACTTGTTTGCTAACCTTGTACAGAATGCAGAACCCTGATGACATGCACGTGGCCTTTAGAGATGATGCACAGAGAGAGCGTTACTATGTCCACATGAGACGCCCTATGGCTCCTACCAGGTACCCTGACCATGACTGCATGGATGCCTTGGGGATAGAGCCAAGCGTCAGATTTTTATGCCATCAACTCCAGTGGGAACAGTTTGACTACAGGAACAACACTTATAGGAACTTGACTCTTGAGTTCCTCAGCTCGTTTCATTATGACCCTTGGGCTGGACCCGATGGACTCGCTGTTTTCAGGTTGTTCGGGATTGACTACTCATTCTCTCACAAAGAGTTTGGTGATTTACTAGGTTTCCAGACTACTCCTGATGCTATTCCAGATACACCGATGGGGTATTTTATGAGCAAAGAAGTGGAAAAGTTTTGGACTAAAATATCCGGCGGAGGGAGCCAAGATCCTTCTACCCAGTTTTCTCAGGTAATCCACAACCCTGCATTGAGGTACTTCCAGATGATTCTAGCACATTCTTTCCTAGGTTTTCCAGATACAGAGACACTGCTAAGTGAAGAGGAGATTTTCCTACTGTTTTGTGCGACTCAGTCTCGCCCTGTTGCTTGTGGCAACTTTCTGTTAAAGGGCTTGGCTAGTGTTGCCAGATCATCCGTAGGCATCATCCATGTCGGTGGGATTGTTACACAGATAGCTACTGCATTGGGTTTGTCTCGCAAGTTATTGCACCTCAGGACCTTCTGCTGCTACACCACCCTGGATATTGATTTTTGTCTTGATAGAGGACTGATGAGGAGGGCTTCTTTTGAGCCCAACATGTTTAGATTGCTGATCGACGGCGAAGCGATACACTACTTTACATTACCAGATCAGCTGATGACCAGTGTCCATGATCCTGAAAATTGGAGTTATGCTCTAGAGGGTTATGGAGAGACTGTCGAAGAGCCGAAATCGCCTCCCGCCGCTGAGTACACTCCTACACCTCTTACTCCCCGAATCACTGTTATGTCTAACAATATGTCTCTGCAGCCACCTGACCTACAAACACAGATTTATGAGCTCCGTAAGGAGACTGCCCTGCTCAAGCAGGAAGTGGCAGACTTGGAGTTACAGATGCAGGTTTCTGATCTCACTCATGCCTCAGAGGCCGATGCTCTACATCAGGCGATTGAAGAGCTTCGGAGGGAGATAGCTGAGATTCGTGGATCAAGCCAGGAAAAGACGCCTACCACATGACTCATTCTACCCTGACAGCATTACCCTAGTATTTTATTTATCGCATTTCCAGACATATTTTACTTTACTGCAGCTTTTATATTTTCATGCACTTTGAATTCCTTATATATATACATATTATGCACTAATGTTAACTTTTTTTCTTTTTCTTTTGTTTCTTTAATTATTTTATTTTTGTCGTGCAAAGAAAAAAAAATATAAGACAAAAATATTTTCATTTTTGTCTTTACAAAAAAAAATGCAAGCCTCAAGCCTTGAAAAGAAGAAGAAAACGCTATCCAGACCCCCCGGAAGACAAAGGTGCAAGGAAGGCCCAAAGGAGGATCCAAAAACCACAAGGCCCAGGAATTGGCCTTGTGGCGGGCGCCACGCCGTATCAACAACATATACGGGGCTGAATCCCCATTTCCACCATTTTCATCCCTTTCTTCACCAAAAACCCATTTTTCCAACCTTCCAAATCCTCCTTGAACCCCATTAAAGCTCACCCATTTCCAAAATACCCTCCATCCATAAAACATATCCAACATCCATTTCCATTTTCATCCATCAAAAACCAAAAAAATCAAAACTTTATCATTCACCTCATAAACCACTTTTCTACCATTTTCACTACCTAAGGAGCTTTTCAACAATGGAGTTCGAAGGATTTCTTCTTCGTGATGGAAGACCGGGCGAGAGGCAACGGAAAATTATTCAGAGGCTTCAAAGTCGAGAAATTCTCTCGACTAGGTACGTCGACGATAACTGTCTATATGCTTTGGGTATTTATCATAGTGTTTTTAATTTATTAGAATTTCTAGGCTTGCATAATATTTTCATTAATCAGGAACCCACCTATGAGAGGCTGACAACTGAGTTTTTGAGTTCTTTGATATACACTGTCAGTCCTAACATTGCTAGCACCGTCGGTACTGTTATTTTTAGACTGTTTGGAATTGAATATGAATTCAGTACCAATGAGCTAGCAGATTTGTTAGGAATCCCTCATAGGGAAGGTTCGATTTGTGAGGCACCTTTGGATGCTGAATGGTCGGCCGAGGTATTTACCTTCTGGCAAAGGCTTTCAAGTTCTTCAATTAATTCTTTTGAAGGGATACTTGCGTCGACCATTCACAACCCGGCCATAAGAGTTTTTAGACTTCTTTTGGCATGTACTATTTTTGGCCGGGAAAGTCCAAACAAGGTAAATGCTCGTGAACTCCTATTTTTGCAAGGATGCCTCACTAGAACCCACATCAATCCGGTCCCGTTTATGCTTGCCCATATGACTTTATTTACTAATAAAACAGGACCGATTGTATTTGGAGGGCTTGTCACGTCTATTGCTCGGGCCCTTGGCCTGAATGATGAGATAGCTACACTTGAACCACTACCTCCTCGCACAATTAATTTAAAATTTCTGAAAGACATGAAATTGTGCCGAACGAGGAGAAAAGGTGGTTATGAGTTGATGGTTCATGGGGTAGCTATCCCATCTGTTACTTTACCATGCAGTAGACGTACTGATATACGTGATGAAAGGAACTGGACCTATGATCTTAATGCTCCACGTGTTTTGGGTCCACTTCCTCCTAATATTCCCGATGGGGAGGCACATGACACTGATGATGAGTATGATCGGAGAGAGCAGTCTCCCATCCCTCACATGTCCCCCCATCGTCCTTCACAGTCACACACCGCACCATCTTCCTCTAACCCTGTTGCAGGTACTGCTCCTGGATTCTTTGTCACCGAGGAGATGTGGCGTGATATGACAGCTAGAGAAGAAAGGCGTGATGGCCTTCTCTCTACTATTTCACAGCAGCTGACGGACAATATGAGCTTCATGCAACAATCGCGATTGGTTTCGGATCGTGCTTATAGCAACGTTTGCCGTACCTTGAACGATATCTCATTAGAGCAGAACCGTCAGAGAGAGTTCAACAGCCGACACTACCAGCTTGTAGAGGCTACTCAGGGTTCCATCTTGGGTAACCTTCGAGAGGTCCGGAGTGCTCAGGCTGCTTTATCAGCACGACTCGACCGGAGGGACCAGCATCGTAGTAGATCCCGTCGTTCCAGACCATCACATCAGGACGGCGAAGGCACCAGTGCCCCTCCTCAGTAGTCTTTTTCCAGGTTACCCCCCTTATCTTATTTCGAAACATTGGGGACAATGTTCGATTTAAGTGTGGGAGGGGATTTTATTGCTTTCTGTCATTTCCCTTTTTAGTTAATTTCCTTTCAGTTATTTCCCTTTCAGTAATTTATTTTTCTTAGATAATGCATGAGTCTGACGAGTCACCAGTATAGTGTCTTTTTAGTTCATCTTCATTTTTTTCCCATTTCCTTAGCCTTACCAGAAAAATTTTAAAAAGAAATTGATGTTGTTTCACATGTTTTTTGGGCTTTGAGACAGGTTTAGATTAGGATGTGGTGACTTAGGTCAACTTTTTGAAACATCAGAACCATTTTAGCACCATAGACCTCTTGAATATAGGAATCACTCCTAAACCCCACCACCATGGCCTTTATTATCATTTAAAAAATTGTCCTAAGTAGTTTATTTTAGCAGTCAGCTCCGGCCTAAGCATGCTCTACGTAGGGGGTCGATGAATATAAGTGAATGATCCAGTGCTAATAAAAAAAGAAAAAAAGAAAAAAAGGCAAACTCTAGTATAGGTGACCTTCACAAAGTCATTTAAACCGAAAAAAGAGAAGAAAAAAATTTTGCCACAAAAGAAAAAAAAATTGCAAGTCACCTATTGTTAGTTGGTTCAGAGGTATCTGGCACTGAACTTGGTAGGGCGGATTACGATCCGATCCCCCACAGCTACAATTAGGTCAAATAAAACAGGTTTACACATGCTTATGTGCCAGAAACCTTATGTTATGGATCAGAATCACTAACCGGTCACTCTACTATGAAGCATGTACGGATAACGGGCTTAATGTGATTGCGCCTGAATGAAAAGGACACAAAAAGATGAGAAGATAGGCCTAGGTATCGTGGGATGATATGGAGTGGTTAATATAGGATTGAAGTTTGTGTTTGTGTTACTATGGTACCCTTGGTTCACTTAGTTAGTATCTGTCACTGCATCCTGACTTGAACTTAGAATCCCTTTAGCCCAAAGACAAGTGTTGACACCATATTTTTCTTAAGCTTTAATGTTTGCTTGAGGACAAGCAAAGGTTTAAGTGTGGGAGAATTTGATCACACTAAAATTCACCGTATTTCTGACTCCGATTTCGCATGCATTCTTAGCTTTTATTGTTGTTTTGCTTTGTTATTGCTTTGTTTTCTTATGTTTTCAGGTTTTTATAATAATCGGAGCTTGAATCGGGAAAAGGAGCGAAAAAGGAGTGAAAACGGACGAAAACCTAGAAATTCAGCGTTTTGCACTTACGGCACCCACCGTGGCGGGCGCCATGGGGTTAGCCATGACGTGGCCACGTCTCAAGACCACTCCTCAACCTCCAAGACCCACGATCCCCACTCCATCATCCCCTGTAGGGACCATGGCGGGCGCCATAGGCCTGTGGCGGGCGCCACAAGGCCAAAATCAGTAACCTCCACTTTTTAGTGGAGGGGCATCCCTGTCATTTCATGCTTTCAGTTTCCCTATAAATAGGACCTTAGATTTTCGTTTTTCTTCATCCAGAATTAGAATTCTCTAGGCATATATCAGTTATAAAGCAGTTGCCATTCCACATCGGGGTGCCTCTGCAATCGAGTGATCGAGTCTGTAATCTGTCTGTGGTTCGAGTTTTGGAGCACTCTGGAGGAAGTTAATCCTGCCGCCATTTTAATTCAAGTTCGTACTTTACTTTTATTTATTTCTGCCTCGCTTTTATTTTGTTTATTTCCTGCACTCGCACATTTACGTTGTTTATTTCCCGCACTCGCACATTTACTTTGTTTATTTCCTGCACTCGCACATTTACGTTGTTTATTTCCCGCACTCGCACATTTACGTTGTTTATTTCCTGCACTCGCACATTTACGTTGTTTATTTCCCGCACTCGCTTTAAATTACTTTTATGAAAAACTATAAAAAGAATATTTACTTTATCATGTCTAACTAATTCCATAAAGGTTAGAATGTAAGGATCGTAATTAAACCAGTAATCAGTATAATTGTTCGTGGAAACACCTAAGGGCTATTTTATCTTTCAATTCAAATAATTGTTTTTAACTATTTCAAAAACAGCCAAAAGCGCTTTGTATAGTTCATTAGGAGATTTTAGATTAAAAAGAAAAGAGATTTTAAAACGATTTTCGGACGCGTTAGGAAGTTTAAACTCTGGTTCGCAAGAAACTCTTTTTGCTAAGAAGTCCAGGTTAAAATACTTTTCAACTTAGTTAAGATACTATATTTCTTAAAAATAGGTTTACTACTCTAACGCAGTACGCACCTTTTTATCCGTGACAATAGGAGGGGTTGATTAGAGAGTACAACTCGGTTCTGAATACGCGAAAGCGACAGTTCCTGTTAAATTAGTTCTTTTCAAAGAAGAAAACACTGCCCATAAGTAGTTCCACTAACAAGTACTGGATTATCATTGATTACGTGAATTACATTCGAGCCTGTCTTTATTTATTATTTAAAATTATAATTTTATTTACCATTGCACCCTTATTAAAACCCTTAAAAATAGTTGCCTTAGATACACACCATAACAACAGGTTTGATAGATTGACACTTGGTCTCTGTGGATTCGATAATCTTTTATATTACTTTGACGTGATTCGTACACTTGCGAAAAACACGCATCAGTCTTTTTGAGGTGTCTTAGGGCCTGCTCGTAGTCCTTAGTCCATTCAAAAGCTGCCTCCTTGCGGAGGAGCTTGTAAAAGGGGATTGCGTGTTGGGCTGACTTCGCCACGAAGCGTGATAGCTTTGCGAGCACCTCGTTCAAAGACTGGATGGATTTTTTAGACGTCGGGGGGGGGGGGGGGGGAGGGGTTTTTTTCGGAAAATGTATGACATTTGTCGGGATTAGCCTATATTCCTTGCTCGGTTAGATAAAACCTGAGGAATTTGCCCGCGCGGACTCCAAACATACATTTATCCGGGTTGAATCGCATCTTGTATTTGTGTGCTTGGTCAAAGATTCTTTTTAGGTGACATGCATGGTCGGTTTCTTCATGGGATTTCACGATCATGTCATCCATGTATTCCTCAAGCATGTCTGCGATTTGTGCTCGGAAGACCTTGTTCATCATGCGTTGATAAGTAGCGTCCGCGTTTTTTAAGCCGAAAGGCATTATGTTGTAGAAATAGTTGCCCGATTCAGTCATGAATGCGATGTACTTTTTGTCGGTCATGACCATAGGTATTTGATTATACCCGAAATAGGCATCGAGGAAAGACAAAAGTTTAAAACCTACAGAGTTATCAACCAACTTATCAATGTTAGGCAGCGAATATGCGTCTTTCGGGCATGCCCGATTAAGATCGGTGTAATCAACACACATTCTCCCTTTTCCATTAATTTTCTTGACAAGTACAACATTTGAGAGCCAGGTGGTGTACCTGGTCTCGGTTAAAAAATGAGCCTCTAGGAGGTCTTTTACAGCTTGTTCGGCTGCTTCTACCTTCTTATGGGACTGCTTCCTTCTTCATTGTGCGACTGCTCGGACGACAGGGTCGATGGCCAGATGGTGGCATGCTATTTCCGGATCGAAACCAGGCATCTCGGCGGCGCTCCACGCGAACAGGTCAGCGTTCTCCCTTAGGCAGGCTTTGAGTTGCTTTCTGGCTAGATCTGGGAGTTCAGTTCCGATCTTGACGCCCTTGGAAGGATCCGCTCCTAGCACTACTAGCTCAAAATCATCGTCGGGGATGGGTCGAGCGACCGAGGAGGGTTTTGCAACCATCTGTGACTGTTCGTCTTTTTCGGGGAATCTGTTGTCGAGCTCTACTAAATCTACGCGAGGTAATGCCTTTTGTTCCTCAGAAGTACTGGGGAGCGTAGCTTTGACCGAATTGATTTTTGCGGTTATGATACTGAGACCCTTTGAAGCGGCCTCGTAGCACCTATGAGCAACTTCAATGTCTCCGTGAAGGGTAGCTACTTGTCCCGACGAAATGTAATATTTCATCTTCAAATGTACTGTGGAGGGCACTGCTATAAGTTCAGCCAGGGTTGGTCGTCCCAAAATACATTGGTACAACGACGGGCAATCTATCACGAGGAATTGTATTTTGACTGAACGTGTTGTCTCCCCTGCTCCAAAGGTGACGATCAGGTCTACATAGCCCCACGGTCGAGATACTGTCCCATTGAAGCCTTGGAGGTCATAGTTAACATAAGGTGTCAGGTGTGTCTCATTCAGCTGCAGTAGCAAACAACTGGGAATACATGATGTCGACTGAACTTCCTTGGTCGACAAGGATTCTGCGAACGTCGAAGTTCGCAATCTGAGTGCGGACCAGAAGAGGAATGCTGGAGTTGGGTGCTCCTCGGAGGATATCCTACTTATAAAAGGAGATGGGAATGGAACCTCCTCGGGGAGGGTCGAGTGTTGAAATCTGATTTGAGCTGATGCTGATCAGCTGATCGAAGCGTCGTTTAACTGATCTTATTGTGACTTTGTTGGAACCTGCTTCAAATATTACCATGGCGGACAGAAAAGACTCCCACGGGCTGTATGCGGAGAAGTACGTTGGACCCGTATATGATTCGGGGATGTAAAAATCTTCTGGTCGCGTAATGCTTTGCGCGACTTAAAGATTAGTTTTCTCGATCGGTGGGACGGTGTTTTCAGTTTTTCGGGCTTCTTGGACCTCTTGTCTAGGGGCCTCCTTATTCTTGGTGAATTGCTTGAGGTGGCTATCCCGGATGAGTATCTAAATAACATCCTTCAGGTGTATGCAGTCGTTAGTATTATGCCTGTGTGACTCATGGAAGCGACAATACCTAGTCTTGTCCGTATTCGGCTTGTTCGACAGCTGTTTCGAGAATCTGACCCCGACTTAGCGGAACTCGGAGTTCGTGCACTCTGATAGGATATTTTCCCACGTCACCATGAGAGGATTGTAGTCGTGGAATCTTCCCACGGGTCCTTTGTGCTCCTGCGGTTCACGAGAGCGATCATCCTTTCTTTTGTCACCTCCTCATCGTGACGTCGAGGGGTTATCGTGTTTAAAAGATTTCGTATCCTTGTTATGCCGAGTATCCCGGGAAATACTTGCTGCTTCTTTCTCCTCATACTGTATGTAGACTTGCGCCTCGAGGAGAAAGGAGTCGAGTGTTGCCGGTGTCTCGATCCCCACAGCCTTCCTAAAATCACTCTGAGGTCGGAGTCCTCACTCCAAGAGATATTTCTTCATATCGTCCGTGGTCGAAACCTGGATAGCTTCTTTATTAAACCTTTCAATGTAAGCTCGGAGGGGCTCTTCTTTTCCTTGAACAATCACCTCCAATGATGCCTCGGTTTTGGGATGTCGCCGATAAGCTGTAAAATGTCGGGAGAACGTCCTCCCCAGCTGCCTCCATGAGGTGATTGACTCGTAGGGAATGCTCTTGTATCAGGCCATGGCCCATTTCCTTAGATTCGTAGGGAAAATACGACACTTGATGGCTCCCCGAACTCCTCAATAATCCAACAAAACGTCGATTCTTTCAATGTGTTCGTCCGGATTGGTCGTGCCATCGTAGGTCCCAAAAGGTGAGAGTTTTTCGAGTCTCTTTGGGAGTCTCGTAGACATGATTTCTTCGGAGAGGGGGCCTCGAGGCTCATCCTCGTCGCTAGAAAATAGGGTGATTGAATGATCATCGCGATGCCTGCGGGGATGGGATCTTGATCGATTCCTGTTATCCTCAGGGGATGGTCGTGCCCCAGGCTGGAGGTTCCTCCGTATCTTCTTCTTCTGAGGGGACTTTTTACGCCTGGGAGACGAACGGGTCCTCTTCTTGATAGAACTTGAAGCTTCTGCTTGTTGATCTTTCCTCTGTCTAGGCGATCTGTTGCGGGACCGACGGTGTTTCCTTGCCAGGGTAGGCGACTTAGGGCTTCTTGATTTCTCAAGGATGTCCAATCTTTCGCTCTGGCATAGGAGCAAAACGTTGATGGTGTTGGTCACTTCAACCAATGCTGCAAGCGTTTAGTTTGTCCCCCCCGGAATGGGGATCAAAGGGATATCATCGGGCGGGATGACAGGATGATGGGATGGTTCAGGGGATGGGGATGTTGTCCATCCATCCTGAGAGTGATTTGGCTCCCCGAGGGGAGGGTGTTCAAGTCACTGTCCCGTTTCTTAACGGGGACACTTGAATGGGCATGCGTTGAGGCGGAATCCTCTTGGTGAGCCATCAAGAATGAAATCGAGAGTGATGTTTTATCTTTACGAACGAAGGGTGGAAAGACGGGGAGACGACGTTCCCACATACGGCGCCACTGATCTTACCCAGTGATCAGAACTTCAATGGCTGCTGACGTGGATCTTCGAATCTACTCGTGCGATGAGGAGAACGAGAGGGGGGTGTACCTGCAAGGTACTCTGATGTCAAAGTAAGAACGAGCACAAGAGCTAGCAAGTACAAGTAAAGTGTTTGAGGAGAGAATATTCAATATATGACCCTCTCAAATGAGAAAGTTTATATAGAGAGCCCCCAGCGCGTGGCCAACGGTCCCTATTTTTGGGTCTGGATCACGGATCCCCCAAAAATAGGTAACTTCCACGAATAAAGCGAGGACGAGCATTGTACTCGGGAGACGTTTGTGTCGGGCACGAAGCCCCTGGACAAGGGTTGTCCTGGTCGATTCTGGACGGTCCCTGTCGTAGTCGAGCAGAGACCATGAACGAAGAGGAAGAGACGAGCACCATGACAAGGGGTCCCTTGGGCGATGAGTTATTGGACCGTTTATGGGTCGAAAAGAGTTGGGCCATACTTAGTCACTAGTCAAGTCCATAATAACTTCTAAGACTTTTCTCTATAAAATAGCAAGTCAAACCACTCATCTAAATATCTATATGCCTTAAAGGGAACATAACTTCTACATCCAATAACTTTTGCATAATTGGTCTTTGTTGCTAATCCAAATGTTTTTACAAATATTAATAATTTTTATTATGCTTTATGAAATTTATTATATTTTTATTTAAACATCATTCTCAATTTATAATCTAATTACATTCGTCTCTCTCACAAAATTATTAAGATTCTTTAATAAAATATTAAAACTAAATAGAATATATATATATATATATATATATATATATATATATATATATATATATATATATATTCTATTTAGTTTTAATATTTTATCAAAGAATTAAAATCGGATAAAACATTGAGCAATTCAACAGTTAAGTAAGAGTTGATGGCTTAAAGTTTTAACCAAAATTTAATCCATGGGCTCTTAGTTACTTAGCTCACTTTAAAATGTTTTTGAAATGTGAAGTGTGTGAATAAAAATTTTCTTAAGAGTTTGATAATGATCCATGTACGGATGCGTAAAAAACCTTTGTTTTGAAAATTTATTTGAAATGTGTGAAGTGTTTGAAATTGTTTTGAAGAGTGAGCAAGTATCTAAGAGGAACCTACCTTAAGTTTAAGTCTTTTCTGTTCTTGAATCCTTTGAATGGTAAGACTATCCCTATTATTAAGGAATAGGTAGTCATTACCTTGGATGTGAGGGATAAGTGAAGGGACATCTGTTTATTTAGGCAACTGTGGGGTGTATAAGCAATTCGAATGGACTATCATCTTTATTCGAAAGGGACAAGATCATTACGAAGGCAACATATGAAAGGGACTTGATCTTTTATCTGTTAAGGGACTAGATGATGTGAATTTGAGGGACTTTTGCTTTATACACCCTACTTGACCTTTTTGTAATAGGCAACATGAGAGGTATCCCTAAGGAAGTGAGATGGCGATCCATGATCGACTTACGTGTGTGAGTGTATAATTTTAATATTTATCTTTAAATTTAATGATCTAAATTTATTTTACACATACAAACATGTTGCACTCCCTATTTACTAACCATAGCATAAAATATAAACAATAAACATTATTACTAAATATTACACCAAGGAACAATTACATAATAATAATAAAGCAAAATTAAATATAATAAACAAAAATAAATAATAATAATAATTGGGTTAGTAGAAAAAAATAATACCAAATTAAATGGGGTTAGTAATAAATAAATATCATAAGAATATAATTAATAATAATAATGAAATAAACAAGAATATTATAATAATTAAAAGTTCAATTTTATAAACAATTATTATTTAATATTAAAATATAAACAATTATACTAATTACTAAAAAGTTTTAAGTTATGTGCAAATTATAAAAATTAAGTTAATTATGAAAATATTATGAAAATAAAATTATAATTACAAAAATTAAATTAGCAATTTTTAAACATATAATAAAAATTATTTACATACAAAATTAAATTATAAACAATTTATGTCATATTATCATATTAACAAAATTAAATTAAGAATTTTAATTTTAAACATATTTATATACAAAATTAAATTATAAACAAATATTAAAATATACATGATTAAATAAAATAGAATTAATTATAATCATACTATTATATTTACAAAATTAAGAATTATAATAAAATTATATTTTTAATAGAAGCAAATTAGAGCTTGATTTAAAAAATATTAAGATTTATTAAAATAAACAAATAAATAATATTTACAATTAGGTTTTTTAGAAAAATATTTTTAGGGTTAATATTGATTTATGAGAATATATTAGGATTAATTGAATTATGATTATAGTTTAATTAAATTAATAATAATAAACAAATAAATAAAGAAAACAAGCAAAATAAGGAAATAAAAGAAAAAGGGGAGGCCTGGTTTTGAACCCAGGACCTCCCAATACCTGGAAAAGCTTCCATCCACTGGGCTAGCCTGCGCGCAGGTGACAAGGGAGAGGATCCAATTGCTTTTGTTGTTTGTTCCTGAAAAATCATGAAAAATAAACAAAACAAAAGGCCTGGGGGGATCGAACCCAGGACCTTCAAACATCACACAAACGCATTAACCATTCCAGCCGGGAGGGCGCATCTGTCCATATGGTGACTATAGTTCATAATATATTAAGACTAATCATTAAACAAGAAAATAAGAAAAAATTGGCTGAATCCAGGATTCGATCCCTGGACCTTAGCATCATACGCGCACCCATTCACCACCAGACCAACTGCACGTTGGTGATATAAAACTGAAACAAACACAAAAAATATAATATCCAAATTTTGAATTTTCAAACGCGCGCGCTGGACTTCGTCTTCTTCCTCTGATCCTTCGAATTTACCTGCGAAAATTGCTACCATATTTCCTGCGAATTTCAAATGGCAGCAAATCCTATGAAATTCAAACATCATTATTCAAGCAAAATTTTATCAAATTAAGTTCATAAACACAATCCAGAGGTCAATTAGAGTTGATCCATGGTCTTAGAATCTATTTATATCCATTAAATCATGAAACCCTAAATTGGCCGAAAAACCCTAGTAATGGTGAAATCCATATTAGGTGATGGTTCCTCATGAAACCTGTCCAGAATCAATCAATAACTCCATACAAACACAAAACAATGATCAAAAGTTATTAAAATCCAGCCAATATGCAAAATCGAAAATCAAAATATGATGAACATTATGAATTCGGGTTGTGCAATATAAGGTGTTTCAGATACAAATGATCATTGGGAATGATTCAGTGATGTCTCAGAAACATGTCTCAACCTTCAAATTGGTTCAAAAAGGCTTGAATTGAGAAATCCGATTTTGAGTTTTGTGATGAATTTTGAAAACTTGAACTTACTCTTGGAGGCTGAATTTCGTGTCCTTGTGTATTAGGTTATGATGTATACTTATAATGGAATGGATTTAGGTCAGAAAAGTGGATCATTGTGTGAAAGATTTGATTTAAAAAGATTGAAAAAGATCAAGCTTTAAAATTCAAATATCCTTGCATAAACCCTTTCTATTTCAAGCCAATCACCATTATTTTTGTATCAATTTGATCCAAGTTGCATTCATGATTTTCTAGAAGCTCAATCTCTTTTAAATATTTGACTTTTCTATTTTATTTTAATTTAAAATGATTTTAAATGAATTAAATCAAAATAAATAAAATAAAATGATAAAAAATCTGATTTTTAGAGACTTGGGTCGCGCATGAAGTATTGGTATGGATTGGGTCATCATATGGCAAGCCCATTTAGAAAAAATTGGTTTTAAACCTCCATTTTCTTCATAAACCAACCAAAAATTTCCCAACTTTGCAAGGGCATACAACCTTCAATTTTAATGCTATGAGGGTGTTCTTGGACATTTTGGAAAGCTTGAAGAGTCCTCTAACCAACCCCACTGGTTTCATGTCCATATCATTTACCATTCTCAAGTTATGCCCTTTTGAAGTTGTTGACTTTTTGTTGACTTTCAAAAGGACCTATAATGTCTTAGCTCATACCTTCCAAATGAAGCATTTTTGGGCTTGGCTTGTGAGACACAAAGTTGTAGAGAATTCAATTTCATTCAAAATGAGCTTTGGATGGAAAATTGGTGATGAAGCATGTGAAAGTTATGGCTGGTCAAAGTTCAGTTGACTTTTCCTGAGGAAACCCTAATTTAGAAACCTCTGATTCTTGATGATCTGAGATATCCTTGATGAATCATGATCAACCCTTGATCAAATGATGAATTTTACTTCATATAATTGATGTTGGCAAAAAATCATGAAGTTTGACTTTGGTTTGACCACAGTTGCCCTCAGTTTGACTTTTTAACTGCTTTGACTAGTTTTGACTTATCTGATCATTTGACTGAGCAAACCTTTGAGAAAAGTCTTGAAACTTGTCATGGGGATTCTTAAACACATATAAGATGTTATGAATCTCACTTGAAGTCTTGGAAGTTCATTTAGCCTGATTAAAGTCAAAACCCTAGTTTTGAATGCATTGCTTAGGAGGATGCATTGTCTGAGGGAACTGTCAAATCTTCTGACCAATTGTGAACTTTGTGAACCTTGTGAATCTCATAAGATGTCTTGTGAACCTCATGGGAGGTCTTGTGAGCCTTGTGAACTTTGTGAACCTCATAAAGTGTCTTGTAAACTTCATGAACCTCATGAAAGGTCTTGTAAGTATTGTGAATCTTGTGAACCTTGTGAACCTCATAAAGTGTCTTGTAAACTTCATGAACCTCATGAAAGGTCTTGTAAGTATTGTGAACCTTGTGAACCTTGTGAACCTTCTTAGCACACAAAGTCTTGTATTGTGAGGGCAAATTTTGGGGTGCAACACTATCCATATCGAATCTTTTCAATAATTCCTTGCAATACTTGGATTGGTTGATGGAGATGCCATCCTTTGTTTGCTTGATTTGAAGTCCAAGGAAATAGTTCATGTTTCCCATCATGGACATTTCGAATTCTCCTTGCATCATAAGTGAAAATTCTTCGCAAATATCTTTGTTTGTTGAACCGAAAATAATGTCGTCGACATAGACTTCAACCAATAAGGTGTTACCCTTGAAATTCTTTATGAACAACATTTTATCAACCTTTCCTTTTGAAAAACCCTAGGGACTTCCAGAGCGGAGAAAAGATCCAGACCTCACAACGTTATCAACTTGGATGACGCTTCTCCAAAACATTCCTTCGAGCTCCCTCCATGCTTCCTAAAGCCGAACTTCTTCAAAGAGCACTCCCTCCAGGTCCAGTGAGCAGATACCCTTCACCTAGAACAGACTAGCCGACCGGACAGGCGTGACTGGTTAGTGCGAGACGCCAGTTCGGTCGTACGGGTCTTAGATATGGCTTTGATGTTTGTCGAAGGGACCGCCACCCAGGAGAAGGAGATCAACATGCTAAAGGATCAGCTAGCTGCTTCTGAGGAGCTATCCAGGGAGTGGGAGAAATCTCTGAAAAGGGCCTCCAAACGGGGTAAGGAACTGGAGGAGTCAGTGGCCTCTGCTAAAAAGGATAATGCGAAGGAGGTTGCTCGTTTGAAAGATGACCTGGCCCCGAATGAGGATGAATCTGAAGAGATAAGGTCCCTGAAGACCCGTGCGAAGTTGTTGGCCAAGATCGAGGAGGGATACGTCGACCTTGAAGAAATGGATGATGTCGCTTTCAAGAACGTGGTTGAACAATTGAAAATAGTTAACCTTGGTTTGACATTCAACGAGGAAGGCACCAGTTTCGTGTACAAAGTTGAAGACAACGTTATCAACATCCCCGAGTTTCTCAAAGAACCCGAGTAGGCCAACCCTATGGACGAAGACCTTGGGAATGCTGTTGAGGGCCATCCAGGAGTCGATGACGAAGTTTGAGTCTTGTAGTTTTTTGTATGTCTTTGTTGGCTGGCCTGCGCGCCACAACCTTTTCTCTATTGATGAGGGAGTATGTTCCCCCTTTTATGTAATCTAAGAACTAGTCGGTCCTCATGGCCGCATTTTAATGTTTCATGTTTACGACCTTGGTGGTCGGATCATATCTATTTTGTTGTGTGTTAGGGTGTGTCCGTCGGAGGGCACACTTTGTTTTTTATTTTATTTTCACTAAGTATTTATGACATCGGGAAGGTAGGGCTCGGTTTAAATATCCGTTTGTTTTTGGTACTGGGCAGAATTCCATCCATAGGGTTGGCTGGGGAACGATGCTCGGAAAATGTTAATGATCCGTGCTTCATGGCGTGAACGTCCCACCGTGAGCTGAGTGTTCTTCCTGGTCGTGGTACTTAGACGACAATGGACTCGTTTGAGGATCTAATCATGTGATGATGACCATCCTCGTTCTTGAAGAGGGTCTCACCGGATTAAATGTATGGTACACAATACTTGTACCTAGGTATGCATTTTAGGTTGGTGGTGGTGTCGGATGACGCCTTAACTATAGTATTATTTGAGTTTCTCGGCGATCCAAGGACGAGCAAGTTCTTCCCCTTGTAAATTTTCTAAGTAATACGCTACGTTGTCCATCTTTTTCTGGACTCGGTAGGGTCCTTCCCAGTTAGTGGCCAATTTTCCCTCTTTGGAATCTTTGTGATTTCTTCTGAGGATGAGGCTGCCAGCTGGGAAAATTCGTTTGATGACCTTAGCATCGTGCCTTAAAGCAATCTTTTGTTTGAGGGATGCCTCGCGTAGGGATTCCCTCGACCTGACTTCATCGACTAAATCGAGCTCCTCGCGTAACATATCTACGTTGGTGTCCTCGTCCATAAGAGCTTGTGTCCGTCTGGACTGGATGTGGATTTCTACGGGAATAACGACTTCCGTTCCATATGCAAGTCGAAAGGGGGTTTCCCCGTGGTCGAGTGAGGATTGGTCCGATAAGCCCATTGGACGTTGTGCAATTCTTCAACCCAACGCCTCTTGATCTCATCCAACCTTCGCTTGAGGCCTCGAAGGATGACTCTGTTCGCTGCTTCAGCTTGCCCGTTGGTTTGCGGGAGTTCCACAGATGCGAAATGTTGTTTTGTTCCGACGCTGGCGACAAACTCTTGGAAATTCTTGTCCGCGAATTGAGTGTCGTTGTCAGTAAAGATCGCTTGAGGTATCCCTAAACGGACGAGGATGTTACATTTGAAGAAACATAGTATGTTAAGGCCCTTGATTTTGGCCAGGGGTTTAGCTTCGATCCACTTCGTAAAGTAGTCGATGTCGATGATCAGGTATTTGTTTTGGCTTGAACCGACGATGAAAGGGCCAAGGATGTCCAGGCCCCACCAGGCAAATGGCCATGGGGAGGACATTGTTTTTAGCTCGTTTGGTGGGGAGATGTGCATGTCCCCATGCCGTTGGCATTTGTCACATTTCTTCACATGCTCTTTTGCGTCATTTTGCATTGTAGGCCAATAGTATCCTGTCCGGAGGGCTTTCCTTGCGTGGGATCGTCTGCCCAAATATTGAGCGTTGATTCCTTCGTGGATCTCACGCAAAACGTGCGAGACTAATTCCTCCTCGACGCACCTGAGGATAGGTATGGAGAACCATCGTCGTTAAAGTTTCCCTTCGACCAGGACGTATGAGCATGATTGTTATTTGACAATGCTAGCCTCCTTCGGGTCTTAGGGCAACTCGTCGCTGGTTAGAAGTTTGTACACAAGGGTCATCCAGCAGTTGGCGTCACTGACGACATTGATGTCTAACGTCGCCTTTGATCCCTCGATGCTAGGTCGTGGAAGTATTTCCTGAATAATCGATTTATTTCCTCCTTTCCTCTCTGTGTTGGCGAGTTTTGAGAGAATGTCTGCTCGGGTATTGTTTTCGCGGGGTACATGCCTTACTTCTACGGACGTGAATTTCGCGATTTCTCCTTGACGAAGGTTAGGTATTCTGATAAGCTGTCACTTTTGACCTAATATTCTCCTTTGACTTGCATGGTCACTAGTTGAGAATCCATGTAGATGGTGATCTCCTCTGATCCTAGGTCGTTAGCCAACCTTACCCCTGCGAGGAATGATTCATACTCCGCTTGGTTGTTGGACGTTGGGAATGATAGTATGAGGGACACTTCAATCAGAATACCCTCTTTGTACTCCAAGATGATCCTCGCACCGCTCTCCGTCGAACTCGACACACCATCTACGAAAATGGTCCACTTCCTGGATGGACAGGTCGGGCTTTCTGGGTTGGCCATCTCGACCATGAAATCGGCGAGGGCTTGCGCCTTAATGGCGGTTCTTCCCTTGTATCGAATGTCGAATTCTGACAGTTCGAACGACCACTTCAACATTCTCCCAGCCATATTTGGTCGTTCAAGGAGTTGTTTAATGGGTTAATCTGTGCGTGCAACGATCGTATGCGCAAGGAAATAGTGTCTAAGTCTTTTGGCCGCGTGGAGTAGTGCTAGTGCCACTTTTTCAATTTGCTGATATTTGAGCTTAGGCCCATGCAGGGCTTTACTCGTAAAGTAAATTGGTTTTTGGCCTTTGGGCATTTCTCTTATGAGTGCAGCGCTTATGGCTTCATTTGCGACCGTGAAGCAGAGGAATAGAGTTTCCCCTGCCTCAGGTTGGGACAAAATTGAGGGTTTTGATAGGGTCTTTTTGAGGTGTCTTAGGGCCTGCTCGTAGTCCTTAGTCCATTCAAAAGCTGCCTCCTTGCGGAGGAGCTTGTAAAAGGGGATTGCGTGTTGGGCTGACTTCGCCACGAAGCGTGATAGCTTTGCGAGCACCTCGTTCAAAGACTGGATGGATTTTTTAGACGTCGGGGGGGGGGGGGGGAGGGGGGTTTTTCGGAAAATGTATGACATTTGTCGGGATTAGCCTATATTCCTTGCTCGGTTAGATAAAACCTGAGGAATTTGCCCGCGCGGACTCCAAACATACATTTATCCGGGTTGAATCGCATCTTGTATTTGTGTGCTTGGTCAAAGATTCTTTTTAGGTGACATGCATGGTCGGTTTCTTCATGGGATTTCACGATCATGTCATCCATGTATTCCTCAAGCATGTCTGCGATTTGTGCTCGGAAGACCTTGTTCATCATGCGTTGATAAGTAGCGTCCGCGTTTTTTAAGCCGAAAGGCATTATGTTGTAGAAATAGTTGCCCGATTCAGTCATGAATGCGATGTACTTTTTGTCGGTCATGACCATAGGTATTTGATTATACCCGAAATAGGCATCGAGGAAAGACAAAAGTTTAAAACCTACAGAGTTATCAACCAACTTATCAATGTTAGGCAGCGAATATGCGTCTTTCGGGCATGCCCGATTAAGATCGGTGTAATCAACACACATTCTCCCTTTTCCATTAATTTTCTTGACAAGTACAACATTTGAGAGCCAGGTGGTGTACCTGGTATCGGTTAAAAAATGAGCCTCTAGGAGGTCTTTTACAGCTTGTTCGGCTGCTTCTACCTTCTTATGGGACTGCTTCCTTCTTCATTGTGCGACTGCTCGGATGACAGGGTCGATGGCCAGATGGTGGCATGCTATTTCCGGATCGAAACCGGGCATCTCGGCGGCGCTCCACGCGAACAGGTCAGCGTTCTCCCTTAGGCAGGCTTTGAGTTGCTTTCTGGCTAGATCTGGGAGTTCAGCTCCGATCTTGACGCCCTTGGAAGGATCCGCTCCTAGCACTACTAGCTCAAAATCATCGTCGGGGATGGGTCGAGCGACCGAGGAGGGTTTTGCAACCATCTGTGACTGTTCGTCTTTTTCGGGGAATCTGTTGTCGAGCTCTACGAAATCTACGCGAGGTAATGCCTTTTGTTCCTCAGAAGTACTGGGGAGCGTAGCTTTGACCGAATTGATTTTTGCAGTTATGATACTGAGACCCTTTGAAGCGGCCTCGTAGCACCTATGAGCAACTTCAATGTCTCCGTGAAGGGTAGCTACTTGTCCCGACGAAATGTAATATTTCATATTCAAATGTACTGTGGAGGGCACTGCTATAAGTTCAGCCAGGGTTGGTCGTCCCAAAATACATTGGTACAACGACGGGCAATCTATCACGAGGAATTGTATTTTGACTGAACGTGTTGTCTCCCTTGCTCCAAAGGTGACGATCAGGTCTACATAGCCCCACGGTCGAGATACTGTCCCATTGAAGCCTTGGAGGTCATAGTTAACATAAGGTGTCAGGTGTGTCTCATTCAGCTGCAGTAGCAAACAACTGGGAATACATGATGTCGACTGAACTTCCTTGGTCGACAAGGATTCTGCGAACGTCGAAGTTCGCAATCTGAGTGCGGACCAGAAGAGGAATGCTGAAGTTGGGTGCTCCTCCGAGGATATCCTACTTATAAAAGGAGATGGGAATGGAACCTCCTCGGGGAGGGTCGAGTGTTGAAATCTGATTTGAGCTGATGCTGATCAGCTGATCGAAGCGTCGTTTAACTGATCTTACTGTGACTTTGTTGGGACCTGCTTCAAATATTACCATGGTGGACAGAAAAGACTCCCACGGGCTGTATGCGGAGAAGTACGTTGGACCCGTATATGATTCGGGGATGTAAAAATCTTCTGGTCGCGTAATGCTTTGCGCGACTTAAAGATTGGTTTTCTCGATCGGTGGGACGGTGTTTTCAGTTTTTCGGGCTTCTTGGACCTCTTGTCTAGGGGCCTCCTTATTCTTGGTGAATTGCTTGAGGTGGCTATCCCGGATGAGTATCTAAATAACATCCTTCAGGTGTATGCAGTCGTTAGTATTATGCCTGTGTGACTCATGGAAGCGACAATACCTAGTCTTGTCCGTATTCGGCTTGTTCGACAGCTGTTTCGAGAATCTGACCCCGACTTAGCGGAACTCGGAGTTCGTGCACTCTGATAGGATATTTTCCCACGTCACCATGAGAGGATTGTAGTCGTGGAATCTTCCCACGGGTCCTTTGTGCTCCTGCGGTTCACGAGAGCGATCATCCTTTCTTTTGTCACCTCCTCATCGTGACGTCGAGGGGTTATCGTGTTTAAAAGATTTCGTATCCTTGTTATGCCGAGTATCCCGGGAAATACTTGCTGCTTCTTTCTCCTCATACTGTATGTAGACTTGCGCCTCGAGGATAAAGGAGTCGAGTGTTGCCGGTGTCTCGATCCCCACAGCCTTCCTAAAATCACTCTGAGGTCGGAGTCCTCACTCCAAGAGATATTTCTTCATATCGTCCGTGGTCGAAACCTGGATAGCTTCTTTATTAAACCTTTCAATGTAAGCTCGGAGGGGCTCTTCTTTTCCTTGAACAATCACCTCCAATGATGCCTCGGTTTTGGGATGTCGCCGATAAGCTGTAAAATGTCGGGAGAACGTCCTCCCCAGCTGCCTCCACGAGGTGATTGACTCGTAGGGAATGCTCTTGTATCAGGCCATGGCCCATTTCCTTAGATTCGTAGGGAAAATACGACACTTGATGGCTCCCCGAACTCCTCAATAATCCAACAAAGCGTCGATTCTTTCAATGTGTTCGTCCGGATTGGTCGTGCCATCGTAGGTCCCAAAAGGTGAGAGTTTTTCGAGTCTCTTTGGGAGTCTCGTAGACATGATTTCTTCGGAGAGGGGGCCTCGAGGCTCATCCTCGTCGCTAGAAAATAGGGTGATTGAATGATCATCGCGATGCCTGCGGGGATGGGATCTTGATCGATTCCTGTTATCCTCAGGGGATGGTCGTGCCCCAGGCTGGAGGTTCCTCCGTATCTTCTTCTTCTGAGGGGACTTTTTACGCCTGGGAGACGAACGGGTCCTCTTCTTGATAGAACTTGAAGCTTCTGCTTGTTGATCTTTCCTCTGTCTAGGCGATCTGTTGCGGGACCGACGGTGTTTCCTTGCCAGGGTAGGCGACTTAGGGCTTCTTGATTTCTCAAGGATGTCCAATCTTTCGCTCTGGCATAGGAGCAAAACGTTGATGGTGTTGGTCACTTCAACCAATGCTGCAAGCGTTTAGTTTGTCCCCCCCGGAATGGGGATCAAAGGGATATCATCGGGCGGGATGACAGGATGATGGGATGGTTCAGGGGATGGGGATGTTGTCCATCCATCCTGAGAGTGATTTGGCTCCCCGAGGGGAGGGTGTTCAAGTCACTGTCCCGTTTCTTAACGGGGACACTTGAATGGGCATGCGTTGAGGCGGAATCCTCTTGGTGAGCCATCAAGAATGAAATCGAGAGTGATGTTTTATCTTTACGAACGAAGGGTGGAAAGACGGGGAGACGACGTTCCCACATACGGCGCCACTGATCTTACCCAGTGATCAGAACTTCAATGGCTGCTGACGTGGATCTTCGAATCTACTCGTGCGATGAGGAGAACGAGAGGGGGGTGTACCTGCAAGGTACTCCGATGTCAAAGTAAGAACGAGCACAAGAGCTAGCAAGTACAAGTAAAGTGTTTGAGGAGAGAATATTCAATATATGACCCTCTCAAATGAGAAAGTTTATATAGAGAGCCCCCAGCGCGTGGCCAACGGTCCCTATTTTTGGGTCTGGATCACGGATCCCCCAAAAATAGGTAACTTCCACGAATAAAGCGAGGACGAGCATTGTACTCGGGAGACGTTTGTGTCGGGCACGAAGCCCCTGGACAAGGGTTGTCCTGGTCGATTCTGGACGGTCCCTGTCGTAGTCGAGCAGAGACCATGAACGAAGAGGAAGAGACGAGCACCATGACAAGGGGTCCCTTGGGCGATGAGTTATTGGACCGTTTATGGGTCGAAAAGAGTTGGGTCATACTTAGTCACTAGTCAAGTCCATAATAACTTCTAAGACTTTTCTCTATAAAATAGCAAGTCAAACCACTCATCTAAATATCTATATGCCTTAAAGGGAACATAACTTCTACATCCAATAACTTTTGCATAATTGGTCTTTGTTGCTAATCCAAATGTTTTTACAAATATTAATAATTTTTATTATGCTTTATGAAATTTATTATATTTTTATTTAAACATCATTCTCAATTTATAATCTAATTACATTCGTCTCTCTCACAAAATTATTAAGATTCTTTAATAAAATATTAAAACTAAATAGAATATATATATATATATATATATATATATATATATATATATATATTCTATTTAGTTTTAATATTTTATCAAAGAATTAAAATCGGATAAAACATTGAGCAATTCAACAGTTAAGTAAGAGTTGATGGCTTAAAGTTTTAACCAAAATTTAATTCATACTTTAATTAAAATATACTTATAATTTTTTTTATTGATTTTTACTATATTACTATAAATCTTAATCAAAATTAATTATTAATCATAATTAATTATTAATCAAAATTATTGATTTTAAGAGAAACACCTACAAGTGTCCAAGAGTACTATTTAAGAGTTAAAAAAGATTTTTTTTTTTAAATTCTTGTATTCAATGCATTAAATATCAAAATAATTGACTCCTTTAAATAATAAAAATGTATATTCTTTTGAAAAAGATCTTGCTAAGTTATTCCTTGGGGAACAAGTTAAAGAAATAATTTTGTCTTGAATAAAATGATATTTTAAGTTTTAAAGAAATTAAAATAATTAATTTACTTAATTTACTTAAAGAATGTTTTATTTATTTAAAATCGTTAAAAGAATGCTTCTGACCCCTTCATTAGCATGAATTAATTTTTAATTAAAATAAATGATTTAATAAGAATATTAAATAATTTATTAATCATTATTATAAGAATGTGAAGCCCACTAATCTAAAGAATCCCAAACCCATTAAGTTATCAAGAATGGCGGTGACAATGGCGGTGGCGCGATTCAACGGCTCTTTTCTTCTTTTATCACAACAGACCCTAAATTTCAAATGTATTCAACATTTTCATCAACTGAATTGCTATCACATTATTTTACAACAACAACAAAGCTGATTCGTTTCAACGGCTCTTTTCTTCACCGTGCTGTGACAATGGCGGTGGCGCACCGACCAACATTCAACGGCTGTTTTCTTCTTTTATCACAACGGACTCTAAATTTCAAATGTATCCAACTCTTCTTCTTCTTTATGGTTTTCTTTTCTATATTCATCACATTCACACATTAAATATGTTTCTTGTTTTGTTTTGAAGGTTCCTGTGAAACCTATCCATAAAAAAAAGCTCAAGAGTCAAGACGGACTGTGAAAAGAAGGATCGGTCTGATTTCTGGTATGATAGCACTCATGGTACGTCAATTTATAGAAACTTTTGTAGGAAATTTCAGCCAATTTTCTTTACAAAAAATTATAGGAAGCTGTGGCTATTGGAAAAACATTTGCAACTATGAAAGACTATTCATTGGATGGTAATAGAGAAATGGTGGCACTAGGAACAATGAATGTTATTCGTTCATTTACATTTTTTTATGTAGCCACAAATATATAAGGAGGACTAATTCAATGAATCATGTTTTAGTTTCTATTGAGAATCTTCTAAATCATCATATATGAGTGTTTGTTTCTGATATTTTGCAGGATCGTTTTCGCGGTCGGCTGTGAATTATGTCTGGTAGTAGAACTGATGTATCGAACATAGTTATGTCCATATTTTTGTTGTTAACTTTGTTGGCGATTACACTGCTATTCAAGTACACTCCGAATGCAGTGTTGGCCGCAATTATCATAGCATTGAGATTGGTCTTCTTATCGCGGTAAACAAAATATCAAATACTTTTAGATGTATTTGACCATAGTTTCTTTTTTACAATATTGAGTTACGCGATGTAATTGCAACTGCGATTTAAAACCGTTTTTCTATATGCAGGTGGCAATATATTTTGCCAAAATTCTCATTCAAGTGACGAGGCCAAGGACCCTAGTGCTCAGGAAGCTTCCTAGAACAACTGTTTATAGGTAACAAAACATGAATGCATAAAAAGAAAGAAAAGTATATATTATATAACTCACATGCATTTTATTTTTCACAATGTTAATTCATAAGTAAGGTAGGCAAAACCACAACTTAAAAGTAGATGAAGAGTTTCTGAATTTGGGGTTAAAGAGTGATACAATCCAAATTCCTAAAAGTTCATAGACTCAAATGGGAAAATCTTATGATATTTTTTTTGGTGACACCACAGACCAAATTAGTATTTTATGACTATAGTCAATATCATCATTTATTATTTGATCACCTTTTGCTCCAAATAAACTGGAAAATCCTTGTAATATTTTAGTAAATATGATAAAATGTTGCTATGGTGAATTTTTCATTTAGTAATTTTTTTTTTTTTTTCATATATTGTTATCTGTTTTTTTTGTGTGCAATATTAGAGAGGGTTGGAGTAGTAACTATGCAGATCAATTTGAGTACTTATTATACCGAGACCTTAAGTTTGAGTTTTAAAGTAGCCCCCGAGTAGTTTAAATTAGCAATCAGCACCATCTTAAGCACAAACTACGTAGGGAGTCGATGAATATAAGTGAATGATCCAAAAGGTTGTGGAACCGAAAAAATAAAATAAAACAACCCATTGTCAGTTGGTTCAGAGGTGTCTGGTGCTGAACTTGGTAGGGCGGACTACGGTCCGATCCCCCACAACTGCGATTGGGTAAACAAAAGGGGTTACCAAACTTATGCACCAGAACCCCGTAACAAAGGTCCACAACCTACAAAAAAACCCGTTGTCAGTTGGTTCAGAGGTGTCTGGTGCTGAACTTGGTAGGGCGGACTACGTTCCGATCCCCCGCAACTGCGATTGGGTAAACAAAAAGGATTACCAAATTTATGCACCAGAATCCCGTGATAAAGGATCATAATCACTAACCGATTCCCCTACTATGTATGTGTAAAGATAAAGGGCTTAATGTGATTGTGCTGGGTGAAACGAAACAAAAGAAATAGATCGAGTTATAATAGAATGATTCAAATTGGTTTGCATAGGGTGAGAATTTTTTACTTTAAGAGAAATACTAACAAGTGTCCCAAGGGTACTATTTAAGAGTTTTAAAAAATGTTTTTTTTTAAATTCCTGTATTCAATGCATTAGATATCAAAATAATTGACTCTTTTAAATAATAAAAATGTATGTTCTTTTTGGAAAAGATCTTGCTAAGTTGTTTCCTTAGGGCACAAGTTAAAGAAATAATTTTGTGTGGAATAAAATGATATTTTAAGTTTTAAGAAATTAAAATAATTAATTTATTTAAAGAATGTTTTATTTATTTAAAATCGTTAAAAAATGCTTCTGATAGCATGAATTAATTTTTAAATAAAATTAATGATTTAATAAGAATATTAAATAATTTATTAATCATAATTATAAGAATGTGAAGCCCACTAATCCAAAGAATCCCAAATCCATTGAGTTCAAAATTGACCGAATCAAGAATGGCGGTGGCGCCATTCAACGGCTCTTTTCTTCTTTTATCACAACAGACCCTAAATTTCAAATGTATTCAACATTTTCATCACACTTATTTTACAACAACAAAGTTGGTTCGTTTCATCAAGGTTCTTTCCTATCCAACTCTTCTTTTTCTTTATGCTTTTCTTTTCTTTCCTATCATCACTTTAACTAACAACCCATTTCTATATTAATCACATTCACACATTAAATATCTCTGTTTGTTTGTTTTGTTTTGAAGGTTCCTGTGAAACCTATCCATAAAAAAAGCTCAAGAGTCAAGACGGATTGTGAAAACTTTGGTTGATTTGGATAAGAGGAGAAGGAATCAGAAATTTAAGAAACTGATAATTCAGAGTGTGCACTTATTGGTATACTCGTGGCACAACACCTTGATAATCCAGGAAATAATGTTTAAGTGATTAGAAAAAAAGCATTATGGTGAATGTTTAAGACAAACACCTTGCAGATGTAATCTAATTTATGTTCTTGAGAAAAGTATACTCGTGGCACAACACCACCCAGATATAATCAACAGTTAACCCTTTTGAAAATTATATTGCTAGTGTGCCAAAATGCTTTCATTTCTTGAAGAAAAAGAATCTCTTTTGGGTTGCTGCAATTTCTCCTATGATATGTGTTATTGTCTAACTTTTTCGGTTTACATTACAAGGGCAGACAAGAAAGGAGTAGCAATTGTAAGTAACAAAAATGAATTCATTTCTTGAATAGTTTCAAACAAAATGAAGCACTTTTTAAGACTCAAAAAACATTATTGTGTTTCAGGTGAAACATACTGAAGATTGTGTGAATCCAATATCAGCCGGTGAAATATTTTTCAGCGGAAAATATCTTCTTTGCTGGTATTATGATCGGTCTGATTTCTGGTATGGTAGCACTCACGGTACGTGAATTTATAGAAACTTTTCTTATCTCTTTTTGTTTTATAAATCATAAGCATTTATAGGAAATTTCAGCCAATTTTCTTTAAAAAAAATTATAGGAAGCTGTGGCTATTGGAAAAACATTTGCAGCTATGAAAGACTATTCATGGGATGGTAATAGAGAAATGGTGGCACTACGAACAATGAATGTTATTGGTTCATTAACATCTTGTTATGTAGCCACAGGTATAAAAGCAGGACTTATTCAATGAATCATGTTTTAGTTTCTATTGAGAATCTTGTAAATCATAATATCAAAATGAGTATTTGTTTCTGATATTTTGCAGGATCCTTTTCGTGGTCGGCTGTGAACTATATGTCTGGTAGTAGAACTGCTGTATCGAACATAGTTATGTCCATAGTTTTGTTGTTAACTCTGTTGGTGATTACACTGCTATTCAAGTACAATCTGAATGCAGTGCTGGCTGCAATTATCATAGCGGCTGTGATGAGCCTTATCGACATTAAAGTGGCTATTCTTCTTTGAAAGGTTGACAAATTCGACTTTTTAACTTGCATATGAGTCTTCTTTGGTGTCATCTTCAAAAGTGTTGAGATTGGTCTTCTTATCGCGGTAAAACAAAATATCAAATACTTTTAGATGTATTTGACCATAGTTTCTTCATCTCCCTCGCTTCACACATTTATCTCTCTCACGTTTTCTCTGCAAACCCTAAACCCTGCAACCGTCCCCTTTCTCCCTCTTATCTATCTAAGTCCCACAAACCCTAACACCTCTGCCACCGCTCTTTCTACGTCAACCACCACCTCCTTTCCCTTCGTGATGTTGTTGCTATTTTGTTTCTTATTCTGATTTTAGGATTTATGTTTGGAAGCAAGATGCAAAAAGAACTGTCCTCCCCATATGAAGATCAGGTTTTTGATTTTGTATTCAACCGTTTTTCTTGATTTCATATTTTCATCGATGATTATTCTCTAATCTGGTTTTTGTATTTAATGGCTTTTCATGATTTCGTTTTTTCATCAATGATTATTGATCTTGCATTTTTTCTGATGCAGAAACAATTAAAGACTGACAATGATGTCGAGCTTTATGCACTTGGCACGAGTATTACAGGTGTTGGTGTCAATTTTTGTAGGATAGAATTGGGCGAAGTTGATAAAGAGTTCCATATGATTTAGTACAAATTATTAAGCAGGTTAGATGTTCTGAACCACCTCTGTCATACAATATTATAGTGTGTTCATGACTATCAAATAAAAACAAAATTCCAGAAAACGGAATTCTTTCTTAATGCATCTAGGGACTGTATTCATAACATTTGGATTATCTTCATCACTGATTGGATGCTATATATATAAAATTTCTCTCATATAACTTTTGATTTAGTCAAGCTTATTCCATGTGCCTATATTTGCATTTCAGGCTCCTTTATATACTGTTGCATCCCATATTTGATGTATAATAGTTTTGTTTGGTAAAAATTTTAGTAACTTGATTATTCTGTATATTATTATGTCACTCAAATTTTTGTGAGAGGAATTTGTTGCCCCCGAGAAACTTGGATTTGGTTTTTGAATTATTATTATGTCATTGTCGATGAAGATCACTTGATGGATGAAGGATGCCTCCGAGAAACATGAACTTGAAGTTGATCTCTTGATGGATGATGTTGAACTAGATTATGAAATGTTTTTTCTTCTTAGCACAAAGAGTAGGAGCAAAACTGGTAGAAGCAATACCGGGATGGTGACTATCTCTCCTACCACCTAATTCCTACACTTTAAAAGCTAAAACCATGATCTTTTATGAGCTGTTTTTTTGAATCGGTGAAATAATATATCATGCTTAATGATGCATATTTAATTGTCTCATTAGGGTGTTCAACAAAATACTCTGAAATGTCATCGGTGCCGAAAAAAGGAAAGAATGTCTTTTATGCCATGTATTAAATGCAACACAATGTATTGTATGCGATGCAAAAACTAATGGTATGACAATTTTCATCTCATTTATGAATTCTTCCAAAGACTTATGAGTATATATTTAATTAGTCAATTCTACAAAGAGTGTATATGTCTATTTTTTGGATTATAATATGCTATTATAAAATAGATCTATTACTAATTTTTTGTAATACAGGTACCCAGATATGTCTATAGAAGAAGTTGTTGAAAGTTGCACATTGTGTTGTAAAAATTACAATTGCAAATGTTTGCTTTCTTTCTAAAGGCACAATTAAGATTTACTTTACTTTGATGTCTATTTCTAAATTAATTTATGTGGTAAAACGAAAATGACACAAATTAGAATTATATTCATATTGCACAATAGATCTTTGACTAAGAAAACTATCAACTTAGAACTCCTATAGCATCTGCATGTGCATCGTGGCTCTTTTCAGCCATCGTAACTAAACAAAGTAACGCCTACTCTACTTCATTAGCAGAACAATACCTTTGGATCAAGATGGACCAAGTTTTGTTATCAGGGATGCAGTCACTAGATTCCATCTCCTCCAACACCTTAGATGCTTCTTCAACACCCTGTTCATCTTACAAAGTAAAAAAAACCACTTAACTGTAGGTGGTGTTATTCGGTTCATAGTCAGTATTTCTCATAGTCTTAACAATATTTTTTGCTTCGTCAAATTTCCCAGCACTTGTCAAACACCAGTGGATTCCATTGTAGATTTCCTTTGTGAGAATATCTCCTGCGGATTCATATTTCTCAGTGCTTATAATGTATCATTTAGCAAATTCTTGTATAATCTCTTTTAATCTACTAAAAATGTTTTCTGTATTTCCTGAAAATACTTTTAACCATATAATTCTCTTATGACCACTCTCATTTTTGCAGTTGCAGAAAATGATCAAAGGATTTTGGTTTATGAGCATATAGCTAATGGAAGCTTGGAAAATCACCTTCTAGGTAAGCATTAGTATTCAAAAACATCATGTTACAATTTCAACGACATAATTGCAGAAACTAAGATTGGAAGCTTGGAATACAATTGTCTGTGGAGTGTGGACATTTTTTTATCTCAGATATAGGTCTCAGGAGATGGTTAATTTGAAAGTGTTGAGATTTTCCAAACTTTAATCTTTTCTTGATGTTTTAATGGTGTTTATTAGATGGTACTGACGATTCATTATCAGTCATTTGAAAATGTTTGTGTTGTTTTATTCAGTATTTCCACTCCATACATAGGAAAGCTTATCTCTTTCGTAAGGTGTAAGTTAGGCTTGATATTTGTTCTTTATCACAGTGTCGTTTCTTTAATAACCGAAACTGACAATCTGTTAGTTATGATCTTTTATTCATTGGCTTCTTGCTTCCGAACCTCTATAGTTCTGGTTGTATTATATTTTGGAGTTGGTCTTGTTCGTCAATATAGTTAAAAAATGTTGTTTGCTTTTATAGTGTTAATGTATTGGTGACAAATCTATGACCACTGGGATGCATACTGTGGCTGACATTTTCTGTGTTGGTTGTGGATCAGTTATCGGTTGGATATATGTAAGATTTATATTGGCGCGTTTGAGAAATTTGGACTTATATGTGAGTTGTATTTCAAGATAGAGTTTATTCCTGATCCCGAGAGAAACCAGAGGGATACGGTGACATCCCTAAAGAGATTGTAGACCCTGATGCCAAAAGGTTTGTTGTTTCTTATTGATGTGTTTATTTGTCTTTCATTATGTCTTGGTTACTGATTAGACTAATTTTTATTGTAGCCTGAAGACTGGGATGATAAGGAAGATGTGAGTGGACTACACCTAGCATTGCCAACCTAGAGTACAAGGGACCATGGAGGCCAAGCGTTTGTGTGGACCGGTTGATTGACACTATATTCCAATATGTTTAGAGATGAATTTGCTTACTAACCCTTGTGTTCTAAATTTCTGCAGCAAATTAAGAACCCTAACTACAGTGGACACTGGAAGGCACCATTGATTGACAACCCAGGTTTAGTTTCATCCTTGTATTAAAAATATTCTTAACATGTGAAATATATTTATTTTACTAGACTTTAAGGATGGCCCAAGACTATATGTTTTCAAGTTGAAATATGTTGTCATAGAATTGTGGTAGGTAAAATGTTCAAACCGAAGGATGTAAGTTGTTTCTATACATATGACCTATTGACCTTACTGTATAAGGCTTAATGAATGTTAATCTCTTTGGTGAAAACATGTTCTTGCAAGACTGATAATTTTATACTTTTGAGCCATTATATTCTTACTCAACTTGTTTTTTTGTTACTATGAAGCAATGCCTTTCATTACGGCCCAACCATCCACAAGCGTTGACCAATCATGGAAATATACATGGAATGCTATGTGATCCTTCTATCTTCATACTAATGGTAGTAGTTTGTGGGTAATGTGAGAGAAATTGAACTTTCTTGGTTGAAATTGGTGATGCAGGAACATGGTGACTGCTGCTGTTTCATATTATAAAGCTACACTAAACGTAACCACTGTATTATCTGTACCTTATAACAACCTTGCTATAATCTATAAGTAGTAGGTATTAAAACCTAGTACTTTTTTGGTGTATATATCCCTGATAAAACATAAGATAATTGAAGGGTTGGAAGCTTAGAGATAAAATTGATAAAAATATATTGCTGCTTATCTTGTTTATTTCTTAGGCAATATCATTGGAGAATTGTGCAGATTCCATATCTTGCTACAATGAGACTGACCAACTTACATATATTTACACCTTCATCATGCATCCAAATGCAACCTATATACTTGTACCCAAAAGATTGAGATGGTAAAGAGTTTATTCATGATCCTGAGAGAAATAAGAGGGATATGGTGACATATCTAAAGAGATTGCAGACCCTGATGCCAAAAAGGTTTGTTGTTTCCTATTGTTATGTTTATTTGTCTCTCATTATGTCTAAGTTACTAATTCGAATATTTTTTATTTTAGCTTGAAGACTGGTATGATGAGGAAGATGGTGAGTGAGCTGCACCTACCATTGCCAACCCAGAGTACGAGCGACCACGGAAGCCAAGTTTTGTGCGGACCCTTTGAATGACGCTATATTCAGTATGTTTAGAGATTGATTTGCTTACTATATGTTCAACCTTTTTGTAGGAAAATTAAGAACTATAACTACAGTGGAAAATGGAGGGTACCATTGATTGACGACCAGGTTTAGTTTCATCCTTTTATTAACAGTTTTCTTAACATTTGAAATATATTAATTTATCAGACTTCAAGGATGATCCAGACCTATATGTTTTCAAATTGAAGTATGTTGATATTGAATTGTGGTAAGTAAAGTGTTCATTATGTTTTTGCTTTACTTACTTTCATATGTGTCATTTTTATCTAATCTCTGACGAGCAGCCTTCTTAACATGGCATGTGAAATCTGGTAACTTGTTCGACGATGTTGTTATTACTGATGATCTCGAGTATGCCAAACAACTAGCTGACGAAACATGGAGCAAACCGAAGGATGTAAGTTGTTTCTATAAATCGGAGCTATTGATCGTACTATATAATGTTGAATGGGTGTTAATCTCATTGGTGAAAACATATTCTTGCAGGCTGATCATTTTATGCTTTTGAGCCATTATATTCTTAATCAACTTTTTTTTGTTACTATGAAGTAATGTCTTTCATTACGGCCCAACCATCCACAAGCGTTGACCAATCTCGGAAATATATACATGGAATGGTATGTGATCCTTCTATCTTCATGCTAATTGTAGTATTTTGTGGGTTATGCGAGAGGAACTGAATTTTCTTGGTTTAAATCAGTGATATATACATGGAATGGTATGTGATCCTTCTATCTCCATGCTAATTGTAGTATTTTGTGGGTTATGCGAGAGGAACTGAATTTTCTTGGTTTAAATCGGTGATGCAGCAAAATGGTGACTGCTGCGGCTTCATATTATAGAGTTACACTAAGCGTAACCACATGATGAAAACCTATTACTTTTTTGGTGTAAATATTCATGATAAAACATATGATAATTGCAAGAGTTAGAAACGTAGAGAAAAAGTCGATAAAATTATTTTGATGTGAACAGAAAAAGGTAATGTTCAAAGAAGGAGAAGAAGCAGATGGATGAGAAAGATGTGCGCACAAAAAGAAAGGATCCTTCTGAGTTCATCACTTAAAGAGCCAAAGATTTTCTCTCCAGCATAAAGGATATAGGTTAATTGCTTGTATTATTTTTATTATTGTCTATGAATGAAGTACCTTATGAGAAAGTAGAAAGTAGACACTTGTCGGACACCGCGACACACCTACTCATTGAGGTTTCTGTGCTTCATAGGTTGTTTTTCTTTTAATTGATGAATTCCATTTTTTTAAGTCTGAAATATGTGCATAAATTTATTTATCGTTTGTCTTAAAGGACGAGACAGGGAGAGAAGCTGGGACAGGGATAGGGAGAGAAGTCGGGACAGAGTCAGAGATATGGAGAGAAGCTGGGAAAGGGGGCATAAATAGGGAGATAAACAAAGACATGGAACTTGATCGAGACACAAAGAAGGATAGGGTAAAGGACCGTGATCACCATCATAGAGACCGACACAAGGTTCATAGTGATAAAAGGGTGAGGGATAGAGATGACTATGATTAATACAAAACCAGTTTTTCATGTGATTTATTGGTCTAATATGAAAATTCACAATTTTATAACTAAAACATTGAAAATGTTTTATTTTCAGCCAATTGATCTTTGTCTATTCATATAATTTTTCCAATATTTATGACTAACTATTTTGTTGTACAACATATAGGTTACACGACATGCTAAACGGGTGTATGTTGGGGCCCTCTCTCCTACAGCTAATCAACGGGTAATGTACAACAACTCATTATGATCTTTCCCATTGGTTTCCCGTTGGGGGCCAAGCTAGTTTCTTATTTGATAAATTCCCTATTTGCCATTTAAATTCCAATTTCCATGTTTCATAAAATTTTGAAGCTTTTTAGAGTATGTTAATGGCTTATTACACATTCTCTATTACTGATTATTGAGATTTGAGTAAAAGCCTGGTTAAGTAGAGATCACGTAGGGGGATTTTTTATCTAGTTTTATTTGTACAACTTTTGAATTTTAATCCTTCTCTAGCTGCTGCCCTAGGCCCAACCAACCTAACCCAAACCTTAATCTGGGCGCAGTCGGCCTATCACCTGGGTCTGCTAGGGGACTTGATGGTCCTAATCGGATTTTCTTGGTGGAACTTCTTATTACTTTACTGAAACACAGATCAGGGTGCTTTTAGAGATTTTTGGTCCTCTTCGGGGTTTTGATCTAGTGAAAGATAGAGAAACAGGGAATTCAAAGGGTTATGCATTTTGTGTTTATCAAGATCTTGGCGTTACAGATATTGCTTGTGCAGCTCTCAATGAAATAAAAATGGGCGATTAGACCCTTACTATTTGACGAGCTAATCGAAACACAAACCCAATGAAGCCTAAGCCTGAGGAAGAGAGCATTTTAATGCATGCACAACAGCAGATTGCTCTCCAGGTATGATGGAATTGTCATTTTGGATTGTATTTCTTTCATAGATCTTTTGTCGCATATGTTTGAAATTCATCTTGTTGGTACTTCTCATTTTTAATATTAAAGTGGTTGTTGCTTCTATTCGTTTCTAATATTGAAGTGGTTGTTGTATTGGTAGGTTGTGTGCTTGGAACGAATAAGTATAACTTGCTGTTTGTTCGACTTGATTGGACTATATGATATTCTCTTGTCATCTTGATTTTGGATATACTATTCAGCACAGTGATTGAAATCATTATTTCATATGTTTAATGTTATGATACGTGCATGTGGCTTGGGTGTTTCCTTTGTTATCACCCCATTATGCATACATACCTTTGTGGTTTCTTTCCCTTTCTTCTTCTCCATTGATTTCAGTTTTCTATGTCTAATTTGCTAATTTTAAATCGGATTTCTAGATGGCTCAAGTAAAGCTGAAAATCAAGTTCGTGATTATCAATCTCAATTGAAGTCACTCAATGATAATTTTCAAAAAGTTTGTAAGTATATGATTCTTTCTCCAATTACTTTTCATTTCACCACTTACCATTTTCTCATGTACCTTTATTTTGACTGTCAAATTTCACAAACACTGAGAGGGAGAAATTTGTGGACCAATTTATATACACTGAACAAGAACTCGTTGCCGCAAAAGGGCGTGAAAAGGCACTACATGATCAACATTTGAAAGAGGTTACTGATTCTTAAGAACAATTGAGAAAACATATACAGTTAAACAGTGAACTCCAGGTCTCTTTTATTTACTCAACTATTGCTGCTAATTTTAAAATTCTTGATCTCAATGCATGTGTTATTGCTAGTAACTTATTGTTGAAGCTTGTTTTATTCTTGCATTTGAAATTTAGGTTAAAGAGGTTACTGATTCTCAAGAACAATTGAGACAACATATACAGTTAAACAGTGAACTCCAGGTCTCTTTTATTTACTCAACTATTGCTGCTAATTTTAAAATTCTTGATCTCAATGCATGTGTTATGCTAATAACTTATTGTTGAAGCTTGTTTTATTCTTGCATTTGAAATTTAGGTTAAGCTCCAAAATGAGACAAACTTTTGCAGGAAAGTCGAGTCTCATACTGCTTCAGCTGAAGAGAAAACAACATCTTTAGAAGGGAGGTTGAGTCGTCTTTCTGAGAGTATAGAGAGAGATAAAATAAGAGTTCAGGATGATCATTCACAACTGGAAAGTGACTTTATTTTTTATTTCTAGAATAACTGCAAATGTAAGTTGCCTTAAACGTAATTGCAAATGTAAGTTGCCTTATGATTTTGGAGTAAAAGGTTAGTTAGTTTGGATTTAATTTACTAAATGAAGGTTAAATTTTTGTGTTTGAGAAAACAGGTTGGGAAATTTCTGCAGCTGATAGCAATATTCATTGGTGGTTTTGTAATAGCATTTACCAAAGGGTGGCTTCTTATTCTTATTATGATGTCGACTCTTCCGCTTCTCGCTGTGTCAGGTGTTACCATGATTGTTATCATAGGCAAAATGGCTTCTAAAGATCAAACTGCTTATGCGAAAGCTGCACATGTTGTTGAACAAATAATTGGCTCATTAAGAAACATATGTTGTTAGATGTTTGATAAGCTCTCTAACTTAGGAGTTGTATCCAATTCGGCCGTCAAGGTTGTATATTTATTCTTCTTTTACTGCATTTGATAAACATGTATTCTAACTACTTGTCTTATGTATTTGTTCAGGTTGCATCCCTTACGGGCGAAAAGCAAGCAGTATCTAGTTATAAAGTATTTCTTGTAGATGCTTACAAATCAGGAGTTTTTGAAACCACCTACTGCTTTAATGTCATTCTCTTTTATAGGATAGAGTCAAGAAAACTCTATGGCAATGCATTGAAAGATGTTGTAGATGCTTACAAATCAGACATTTTTTTATTTCATTTTTTTTGTTATTTAGGGTTTTCAGTGGCTGATTTGAGATTTTGTTTTCTTAGGGTAATGCTTTGAAAGATGTTGGCAGAGTGGAGGAAGCAATCCAGTGCTACAATGTATGTCTTTTTTCTGCTTTATATGTGTTTAGTCATTAATTCGTTATGCTTTCAAGCTATTATATTCTTACTCAACTTGTTTTTTTATTACTATGAAGCAATGACTTTCATTATAGCCCAACCATCCACAAGCGTTGATCAATCTTGGAAATATATACATGGAATGGTATGTGATCCTTCCATCTTCATGCTAATGGTAGTAGTTTGTAGGTTATGCGAGAGAATTTGAATTTTCTTTCTTGAAATTGGTGATGTAAGAACATGATGACTGCTGCTGCTTCATATTATAAAGCTACACCAAGCGTAACCACTGAATTATCTACACCTTATAACAACCTTACTATAATCTATAAACAGTGGGTATGAAAACCTAATACTTTTTTGGTGTATATATCTATGATAAAACATAAGATAATTGCCAGGGTTGGAAGCTTAAAGAAAAAGTTGATAAAATTATATTGTTGCTTATCCTGTTTATTTCTTGGGCAATATCGTAGTAGAATTATGCAGATGCCATATCTTGCTACAATGAGGTCTTTCGCATTGATCCTTTGGCAGCTGATGGTCTTGTAAACAAATACAATACTTATAAGAATATTGGAAGAGTTAATGATGCTGTCCAGGATTATATACGTGCAATTTATGTCAGGTCTACTATGGTTGAAGCTCATGCTAATTTGGCTTCTGCCTATAAAGATAGGTTTGTAACTTTGGAACTAACGCAAACTATTAAATAACTAGCAGTGTGAGCTTCAATTCAAATAATATGTATTTAAGCTTAATATTGAAATTGAACCTGGACCTTCTGACATCTTTTGGAAATTATTTTTTTGTGGCTGCATCAGAACTTGTAGGTTTCTTCTTTTGCTGTAAATGTAGAGGCAGTTGTTTAGGTTACTCAAAACTGTATGCTCAATGTAATTTTACTCTTTATTTCAGTGGACATGTAGAGGCAGCAATTGTAAAGAGCTATAGAAAGGTATTGGTCCTCCGTAAAGACTTTCCTAAAGAAACTTGCAATCTTCTACTCACTTCAAGTTTTTCTCCATTTGTTATGTTTAGTATTAAGTTAGTAGTTAGTTTAAAAATTCGTTTCTTAAGCTGGTTAATTTTTCAAAAATTTATTGAATTTTTATGATATGTTCCAAAGCAAAGTGTTTTTCATTGGTGTGTTGCTTGTATTATTTTTATTATTGTCTGTGATTGAAGTACCTTATTAGAAAGTTAAAATCTTTATTTTTGCCTTACTCTCTAGTTCATCTTGTTGGTTCTACTCGTTTCTAATATTGAAGTGGTTGTTGTATTGGTAGGTTGTGTGCTTGGAACGAATAAGTATAGCTTGCAGTCTATTCGACTTGATTGGACTATATGATATTTTCTTGTCATCTTAATTTTGGATATATTATTCAGCACAGTAATTAAAATCATTATTTCATATGTTTAATGTTATGATGCGTGTCTGTGTGTTTCTCTTTGGTATTTGGTTATATTTTAGTTTTGCGTGTTTCCTTTGTTATCACCCCATTATGCATACCTTTGTTGCATCTAATGTAAGTATACAGTTTCTTTTGCAATATTGCAGTGTATCTGCTGTTGGGAGGATCGCGATCAAATGTTCAAGGAAGTAGAAGGGATTATCAGAAGGAAAATTAATGTGAGGAGTAATTTGTATACAATTTTGTTTTTTCAGCAACTCAACCTATGATATACACATGCACGTCTGTTTGGATATTCTTATGTTATTTTGTTTTTCTAGTTTTCAGATTTCAGTTCTTCCTAGTGTCCAGCCATTCCATACAATAGCATATCCACTTGACCCAATGCTTGCTCTGAAAATTAGGTACAATTAATGTGTGTCGTACCCCGAAAAATACGACCTTACGCGATCCGAATGGACGGAGCCGCGCGCCGGACAGACTGAAGAGTCGCCACCTAATTCTATTTATTCCCGAAATGGGAAAGGGGAGATATAGATACAACCCGGGAGGAAAAGGATGAGGACAAAGGTCAACGTAACCATTGCCTAGGTTCGGGAGTCGGTTATGCAGGGGGAAGGTATTAGCACCCCCTACATCCATCGTACTCGATGGGAACCATCTAAGTTATCACGCGTGAAAGGATGTCTATGCTTAAACGAATTGCTTGCTAGAGGGAAATGAGTTGAATTATAAGTTAGATTGGACCTAGGTGCTCGGCAAGGATTGAGATCCTCGTGCCTACGTACTCCCGTGTGCAATGGGAAAGTCAGAGCCTCGTAGTTCGGCCTACTAAGGGTAATGGATGTTGATTTTATTACCTTTCTTCGATGAAAGGGTTTAGGAGTTGAAATGTACTAAAGACTATGGATAGTTTATCTCGCCCAACAAGACGAGCGTCTTGCGTCGAAATAATCGGAGCGAGTAACGAAAGCTCGTTATCCCCCTTTCTACCGCTTAAGGCTCGTGGCGTACAAATCTTCTCGTATTATTAAAGTGTTTTATTTCCTAAAGCCGCTTGACGTTGGATCAAGGGTTTGGATCTAATCGGAATATTTTGGTTTTTTGAGGTTTAGAGGATAAATGCAAGTTGGAGGTTATTTTTGTGGTTTTTTAGCGAAGCACGAAGCGCTCGGCTCGCAAGGTAAGGTGGATCCTAAACGAAATAATAACTGGAAAATAAAGTGCAAGTGTGCAAGTGAGATCGCTTGGCGTTGGACCAAGGATTCAGAATTAAATAAAATACGAGAAATAAAATGCGTACAAAATAAAGGGAGAGAGGTACAAAATAAATACAGGGGATTGCGAGAAATAAAGAGGTCTCGTTGTAATTAGCCCAAGAGAAAGCGTGTGTGCAGTGTGTTTGAACTATTCGAAGGCGTTCAGCCTGTTTAAATCGGGACACAACTATTTGAAGGCGTTGGACCTTTTTCGAGCGCAACTATTCGAAGGCGTTGGACCTTTTGGGACGCGACGAAATTTTGTTCGTGAACTGCCTTAGAATCGGTTCAAAATGGGAACCATTCTATAAGGAGTCGAATCGTAATTTTTTATGCGAAAATAAATGAATAAATATTGAATTTGCTTGAATTAAAATAAAATAATGAATAGTCAAATAAATGAAATAAACAATTTAAGAGTATGAAATAAATTACATTGATATTTATTTATCGAAATAATGAAATAATGAAAAATTAATTACAAGGAGGGCCTCATATTGACCGCTCATCACCGATTAAATGTAATCGGGCGAAAAACGGCCTTTTGCTATATCATTGGCCCGAAAATTAAATCAAAAGAGAAAAAGGAAAATAAAATGAGTTACTAAATATTAGGAGCTAAAAGACTTACAAACAATAGAATGAGACAAAATCATATCAAAATAATAATAAGTAAAATAAGTGAATAAAATGCAAGAAATTTTTAAAAGAAAACAGGGATGTATAGTTGGTTCTGTAACACCCCGATAATAATATAATAATTATTTAAATTAAGTTAATAATATATTTATTGATTTAATTAAATAATTGAATTATTATTATTATTATTATTATTTTGGAATAATAATTATTGGGATAATTATTTATTGGAATAATATATAAGTTGGAAATGAGAAGAATCCTATTCTTTTTGGTGAAAAAGGTTATTTCACGTGAAAAAGGGAAAAGAGGCAGAAAGGGCAAAAAGCCAGAGGACGAAGGTTGAAGGAAGGAAAAGCTTAGAGCTCGGAGGCTACCGGATTAACTCAGGTAAGGGGGGTTTATCATCGGTTAAAGGGTATTATGTGATAATATGTACTGGGTAGTGATAACCATTGGTTGTATCTCTAATTTGATTGATGCATGATGAGTTTGTGAAATATTGGATGAATGAAATTGAATGATAATTGAAAAGAATTCGTAGGAATTAGAAGAGGTAATGTTAGGATTGGTGAAGATGAATAGGATATGATTCGTGTAGATGATGTGGGCGATTATTTTGTGTAATTTGGACTGTGGAAGGTTGGATTGGATAGGTTTCGTATCAGAGAAAACCACAGCAGATCTGAGAGTCCTGGGTTCTGGTCATACGCGTATGGCACTAGGCAATACGCGTATGAGCTGGCTGGTACGCGTATGGAGGAGGCCTTACGCGTATGGGTGAAAAAGATGATATTTTGAACGTAAAATGGTCTCTGTTGGTACGCGTAATGGGAGATTGTTACGCGTAGCATACGCGTATGGAATAGGTAATACGCGTATGAGTTGAGTAAGGCAATACGCAATACGCGTATGAGAATGGGCATTACGCGTATGGACTTGGTCAGGTTTGGGCAATACGCGTATGGACATGGGCAATACGCGTATGGGCAGAATTGTGATTTTTCTGTGCTACTGTTGTGCAGTTTCGGTTGTTTAGGCTGAGTGATGCGACTTAGCTGAAATATGATGTGATAGGGATCATTTCCCGTTGTTTTGAGTGGTAAAGGTATTAGTAGAGTGTGCTAATACTATGTTTGATTATGTGGCATGATAGGAGATGCTTTTGTGATTAATTATGTTGATAATGTGTGATGGTATACATGATGATGTGAATGTATATATTTGTGAATAGACTGTATTATGGCTTAGAGTGTGAGCATGTGTCTATTCTTGATTTTGTTGATGTTGCATTGCTAGGTGATTAGCATGCTTATTGTGGCCTTCGGGTGGTAGCTAATTCCCATGGTGAGGAATTAGTGAGTAAATCATTTTGATTGTTGTTGATTGTTGCTTGCTAGGTGAGTAGCTTGCATAGCATGGCCCATTTGGGGTGGTAGCTAATTCCCATGGTGAGGAATTAGTGAGTGAGTCACTATGTCTCAAATGAGTGGGACTAGTGAGCTTGGTAGCCGTGCCTGGATTTGGGCGGTGAGGTTGAACTATATGTTCACAACATAGTCGGTACCGCATGCATAGAGTCTCATTGCATAATGAATGTATGGCATATAATATGAACGGATGTATTCCAGTATTATATGTGTGTTGTGTGTTGCGTTGTTAATGTTGAATATGGTTGAGAATCTACTGTTGAGTATGATGTTTTGAACGTATATTGATGTTGCTGAAGGCATAGCCTAAATTGGGTGAATTAATGTGTTAATTACTTGGCATTACATGTTGTTTTATAATGCTTATTATATTGATTGAGGAACTCACCCTTACATCTATTTTTTTCAGGTAACGAGAAATGAGTTGAGTAGAAGTTAATGCTTGGAGTCTAGAGTAGTTTCTTATGGGTCATGCTCTGATAGATGTAACATCGGGAGGGGATGTTTTAATTAATTTGAGATTGGTTGTTGAATGATTTACGTGTAGTGTGTTACATGTTTTACATTGATGTTGAATTTTATTCCGTTGCGAATTATGCAAAAGAACCTTATTTGACTAAATAAATGAGCATGACAGGATGTTTTGATAATTGTTGTGAAATGATTGTGTGACACCCTTCGGGGCATAATTACTCTGATGAATATATTGTTATTTTAATTATAATAATTTGGGGTATTTAGAAGGGTGTTACAGGTTCTGTAGGTGTGAGTAGAAACTAACATGGGCTTTGAAATCCAAACCCAATATCAACCATAATCAGTATATAAAACAAAATAAGAATAAAAAAAGAAAGAGTAAATAGGAGGGGTGCCTAATGAAACAAAGAGCTGAATAGAGACACAAAATTGGCCCAAAAGCCCAATAAACTTAAAACTCTAATTAAAACAAAATATGTAATTAAAAGTAAAATGAGACAAAAAAATTATATATAAAAAGAAAATCAAGAGAAAATGAGAAAAGGGGGGACACGGTCCATATTAGTAATTGAAGAGATCATATAATTAAAACAAATTAAAAAGGTTGACCAATTCAAATTTCAAATCCTAAATTTAAATAATAAATATCAATTAGAAAGGAAATACTTCAGGGCTTTTAAATCTCAACAATCAATTTTGACCAATTTCATTTTTGAAAAGTAAATAACTAGCATTTATTTATTTATTTATTTTTAATATCTAAATAATAAACTAGCTAAAAATACCTAATAAACTAAATGAAGAAAAATAAATTAAATTTTTTTTTTTTGCGATTTTTTTTTTAAAAATGAAAATAAATACTAAGTTGTTAATAAAACTACAAATTTTTTAAAGCAAAACTAATATTTTCTATTTAAATTTGGAGAAAAACTAGGTTTAACCTAAAACCTATATAAAAAAATCTTTAATCTAAAAAAAAAATTAATTAAACTAATATAAACAAAAACAATTTAAACGGAACCGAAAATATTTTTAAAATTTTTAATATTATGGAAATAAGATAAAATAGGAAACAAATCAAAAGAGAAAATAACATTAAACTCTCTTATTATTTACCTTGGAATTTCTAATAAACTAATACATTTTTTTAAAGATTTTTTTATATATTAAAACTAAAATTATCAAGTACTAAATCTTAATAATCTTAAACAAGAATTAATTTACGTAAATTAATATTACTAATTAAGTTATTTCCTAATAAACTAATACATTTTTACTAACTATACTAAAAGATTCTAATAATAACTAATAAAATGGAAAGTCTAAACATTCTAAAATTAAAAACCTAAGCAAATGCTAAACATAAATAAAATTAAAGGAATTAAATAAGAAAATATTTTTTGATTTTTTTATAATGTTAGAAATAAAACCTCAAATAAATAATCTCAATAACATGTTTTTGACCATTTTTTAATATAGAGAAATAACGAATTAAATTAGAAATTTAAAATAGAATAAAATAAAGTGAAAGTAGTTTGTTATAAAAAAAATGAACAAAGGTCAACAGATCTAAAATTTAACATTTAAAATTAAATAAATTATTAACAATTAAATTAAGTTAACTAAATTAATAAATTTAAATTACTAAAATTAAAGAAAACACGGTGTATTCTTAAATCAAGGTGGTCAAAGGAAATATAGATGGACTTAATCTTAATCCAAAACAAAACAGCAAATTAATAGTAATAAAAAGAAAACCTTAAAAGGGAAACAAAAATAAAAATCATAAAAAAAAGGTAGCCCAAATTGTATTACCAGAAGAAGAAAAGGGCATTCTCCTCATTCTCTCAATCGCTCTTCTTCTCCTGCTTCGATTGCTCTCTCTCCCTTCTCAAACGCGAGAAACAAAACTGCCTCAGCGTGTTTCAGTTCTTTTCGGTCTCTCTCGCACGCGAACGGTTCGTGCTTGCTCCGTCTCAGATCTCCCTTTCACTCTCGCTTGGTGGTGGACAGATTTGGCGGCGATAACTGTGTTTCGGCCGGCGGCTTCGGATTTGAGTGGTGGTTTTGAATCTGTTTCTGTTTAGAAGTCTTGGCGGTGAGTGTTTAAGGGTGTTGGTTTGAAGGGATTGGTTTTGTGGCCGGCGGTTTGCGGTTTGTTTTGTCGGTGACGGTTAGTGTTGATGAATGAGGGTTTAACGGCTGATGGTGGTTTATGCGTTCATGGCTTGTGCGTTCCAAAATCTCTCTTACTCTTCTGATTTCAAACTCACATACGTTCGGGTTTGTTTAGGATTTCCGGTGAATTTCAGTTCAGTTTTGGTCGTCGTTTTCTCGCGGTTTAGTTTCCGATATGGTGGCTCTCTGTGTTTTGTTTTCTGGATTTTTTTAGGTGTTTACTTCTGGTTGTGCTTTGTGCTGTGAGAGGTTCAGTTTATGAAAGGTGAGAGGTGTTTTTGAGAAGAGTTCTATGAGTCTTATTTCGGTGGATTTTTTTGAAAGTTCTGTGGGTTTTGAAGAGGGATTATGGTAGGTGATGGTTAAAGACTATTTTGCTGAGTTTTTCTTTTGTATTGAAGCTTGATTCATCTTTTTTTTTTTTGCAGAGTTATCTTTGGTTGTTCAAGCCTGATTATTGAAGGAGCATGAGAGTTTATTTATAGAGAGAGATTGATGGGGGTAAAAGAGAGATTAGTATAAATGGAGAGGATAAGAGTGAATCTTTTTGCTAGCTGGAAAAATTGATTTTGTTATTGTGTAGTGAAAACAGTTGAGAGTGGAAATGGTAGTGGAATGATGCTGTGATGCGGAAGATTTGCTCAAGGGCTTGCTGCACATGTAGTGTCTTAATTTGTTTGTTGTGATAAAAAAAATGACCTGTACTTTACTGAAATTGAATATGGGTTAATTGAAAGAAAAGAAAAGTGGTTAACATCATTAATGAATACTAATAATAACAACAACATAATAATAATAATAAATTATGATTAATAAGAACTGGAAAAAATAATAATAATAATAATAATAATATTGCTAAATAATAATAATAATAATAAATGAAAATGAAATAGTAAGAATAGTAAAAAAAAATAATAATAATAATGAAAATGGTTTTATATAGGAATAATAGTAATAAAGATAATTATCTAAAAAATGAGAAAATGATGATAGAAGTTGAATTCATAGAAAAAGGGTAAAAAAAAACAATATGAATTAATAAATAAAAATATGATTTTTTGGTATATTTTTGTGAATGGGCTTAGAAGAAGAAAAATGATAATGGGTTTTGAAATAAAAAATGAAAATGATTTTGAATAAAATAATGAATATAAAAAGGATTAAAAGTGGAAAATAGAAAATGAAGGTGATAATCAGACAAATGTCCCCACACAACAACGCACACACAACCCTGACAAACTCAAATTGACTCGATTTTTCGTACAAAAGGAAATGACTTATTTTTTGATTTTTCGAATGTTGGTTAGACAGAAATAAAATGGTATACGGGTAGGACAAATTTGGGGTACAACAATGTGTTTGCAAAAAAATTATTCAATAATAAGTGGAATGCTCTATGATTTTTTAACTATGCATATTTGTCTCTTCACAACCGCAAATATGCTGCACACTATATAGTTGCAAATAATAGCTATAATTTAGCAAAAGTAGCTAGAGCGGATAATGAAGATTCAGTAGTTCCAACTTCAAAGGAATGTTTGATGATAAAAAGGGTCATTATAATCCTCTTCTACTAATTCCATCTGCGTATTATCTTCCTCAAAAAGTAGCTAGAGCGGAGAATGAAGATTTAGAAGTTCCAGCTCAAAATAAGTTCTGATTGTATTAGGTAAGTTTATTATAAGTGTACATTTTTTATTTGCTACATAATTACGTTAATATGTTAATGTTATTAACCATGATAACATGGGAGGGGAATGGTGGAAAGCAGACACAGAAGTTGTTATTCCTATCAATTAGAAGGGAGGCTATGAAAGATTAAGGATTAGAAGAGAGGCTATGAAAGACTAAGAATTGGGTATGTGATTATTAATTTATAAAAACTCTAAATAATTTTCTCCTCTTTCCATGTGTTCTAAAAATATGTAGTAAAATTTTAGTTGCATGTGCAATTTTTGGATTGCAGGTACAACGACTTTGGTAATCACCTCTATCACATCTAAAGGAATCTGTTTTCGGTATGCACAACATTATTGAATTTGGTTTTATTCAACCTTTTTGTCTTCCAAATATTCTTCTTAGGGGAATTATGCAGATGCCATATCTTGTTATAACGAGACTGACCAACTTACACATGTTTACACCTTCCTGAATGGTAATGTGGAAAAGCAAACTAGTAGTCTCCACAGATTGGAATCTTCTTCCTGCAAAGAAAATTAAGGATCCTGAGGCCACGAAGGTACCTTTTCCACCTAATCTAATAGCTTAATTGTGCCATATTCATAAACTCTAATTGTATTCTATATACTTGTCTCTAGAAGATTGAGATGATAAAGAGTTTATTCCTGATCCTGAGAGAAACCAGAGGGATACGGTGACATCCCTAAAGAGATTGTAGACCCTGATGCCAAAAGGTTTGTTGTTTCCTATTGATGTGTTTATTTGTCTTTCATTATGTCTTGGTTACTGATTAGACTAATTTTTATTGTAGCCTGAAGACTGGGATGATAAGGAAGATGTGAGTGGACTACACCTAGCATTGCCAACCTAGAGTACAAGGGACCATGGAGGCCAAGCGTTTGTGTGGACCGGTTGATTGACACTATATTCCAATATGTTTAAGATGGATTTGCTTACTAACCCGTGTGTTCTAAATTTCTGCAGCAAATTAAGAACCCTGACTACAGTGGACACTCGAAGGCACCATTGATTGACAACCCAGGTTTAGTTTCATCCTTGCATTAAAAATATTCTTAACATGTGAAATATATTTATTTTACTAGACTTTAAGGATGACCCAAGACTATATGTTTTCAAGTTGAAATGTGTTATAGAATTGTGGTAGGTAAAATGTTCATTATTTTTTTTGCTTTACTTACTTTTATTTGAGCCTTTTTTTATCTAATCTTTGACGCGCAACCTTCTTAACATGGCAGGTGAAATCTGATAGCTTATTCAACAATATTGTTATTGCTGATGATCTCGAGTATGCCAAATAACTAGCTGAAGAAACATGGGGCAAACCAAAGGATGTAAGTTGTTTCTATACATATGACCTATTGACCTTACTGTATAAGGCTTAATGAATGTTAATCTCTTTGGTGAAAACATGTTCTTGCAAGACTGATAATTTTATACTTTTGAGCCATTATATTCTTACTCAACTTGTTTTTTTGTTACTATGAAGCAATGCCTTTCATTACGGCCCAACCATCCACAAGCGTTGACCAATCATGGAAATATACATGGAATGCTATGTGATCCTTCTATCTTCATACTAATGGTAGTAGTTTGTGGGTAATGTGAGAGAAATTGAACTTTCTTGGTTGAAATTGGTGATGCAGGAACATGGTGATTGCTGCTGCTTCATATTATAAAGCTACACTAAACGTAACCACTGTATTATCTGTACCTTATAACAATCTTGCTATAATCTATAAGTAGCAGGTATTAAAACCTAGTACTTTTTTGGTATATATCCCTGATAAAACATAAGATAATTGAAGGGTTGGAAGCTTAGAAAAAATTGATAAAAATATATTTCTGCTTATCTTGTTTATTTCTTAGGCAATATCATTGGAGAATTGTGCAGATCCCATATCTTGCTACAATGAGACTGACCAACTTATATATATTTACACCATCATGCATCCAAATGCAACCTATAAACTTGCACCCAAAAGATTGAGATGGTAAAAGAGTTTATTCATGATCCTGAGAGAAATAAGAGGGATATGGTGACATATCTAAAGAGATTGCAGACCCTGATGCCAAAAAGGTTTGTTGTTTCCTATTGTTATGTTTATTTGTCTCTCATTAAGTCTAAGTTACTAATTCGAATATTTTTTATTTTAGCCTGAAGACTGGTATGATGAGGAAGATGGTGAGTGAGCTGCACCTACCATTGCCAACCCAGAGTACAAGCGACCACGAAAGCCAAGGTTTGTGCGGACCCGTTGAATGACGCTATATTCAGTATGTTTAGATATGGATTTGCTTACTAACCATATGTTCAACCTTTTTGCAGGAAAATTAAGAATTATAACTACAGTGGAAAATGGAGGGTACCATTAATTGACGACCAGGTTTAGTTTCATCCTTTTATTAACAGTTTTCTTAACATTAGAAATATATTAATTTATCAGACTTCAAGGATGACCCAGACCTATATGTTTTCAAATTGAAGTATGTTGATATTAAATTGTGGTAAGTAAAGTGTTCATTATGTTTTTGCTTTACTTACTTTCATATGTGTCATTTTTATCTAATCTCTAACGAGCAACCTTCTTAACATGGCAGGTGAAATCTGGTAACTTGTTCGACGATGTTGTTATTACTGTTGATCTCGAGCATGCCAAACAACTAGCTGACGAAACATGGAGAAAACCGAAGGATGTAAGTTGTTTCTATAAATCAGAGCTATTGATCTTACTATATAATGTTGAATGGGTGTTAATCTCATTGGTGAAAACATATTCTTGCAGGCTGATCATTTTATACTTTTGAGCCATTATATTCTTAATCAACTTTTTTTTGTTACTATGAAGTAATGTCTTTCATTACGGCCCAACCATCCACAAGCGTTGACCAATCTCGAAAATATATACATGGAATGGTATGTGATCCTTCTATCTTCATGCTAATTGTAGTATTTTGTGGGTTATGCGAGAGGAACTGAATTTTCTTGGTTTAAATCGGTGATGCAGGAAAATGGTGATTGCTGCGGCTTCATATTATAGAGTTACACTAAGCGTAACCACATGATGAAAACCTATTACTTTTTTGGTGTAAATATTCATAATAAAACATATGATAATTGTAAGAGTTAGAAACTTAAAAAAAAGTCGATAAAATTATTGATGCTTATCTTGTATATTTCTTGGGCATCATCTGTCCAGATGCAACCTACAATATCCTGATCGATAATGTGGAAAAGGAAACTGGTAGTCTCCACTGATTGAAATCTTCCTGTAAAGAAAATTAAGGATCCTAAGGCCAAAAAGGAACCTTTTCCACCTACTCTAATAGCTTAATTGTGTCGTGTATTCATAACTTCTAATTGTATTCTTTATACTTGCATCCAGAAGATTGAGATGATAAAGAGTTTATTCTTGATCCCGAGAGTAACCAGAGGGATACAGTGACATGTCTAAAGAGATTGCAGACCCTGATGTCAAAAAGGTTTGTTGTTTCCTATTGTTGTATTTATTTGTCTCTCATTATGTTTTGGTTACTGATTAGATTAATTTTTACTATAGCATGAAGACTGGTATGATGAGGAAGATGGTGAGTGGAATGCACCTACCATTGTCAACCCAGAAGACAAGGGACCATGAAAGCCAAAGGTTTGTGTGGACCCGTTGATTGACGCTATATTCCATATATTTGGAGATGGATTTGCTTACTAACCCATATGTTTTATCTTTCTGCAGAAAATTAAGAACTCTAACTACATTGGAACATGGGGGGCACCATTGACTGATAACCTAGGTTTAGTTTCATCCTTGCATTAACATTTTTCTTAACATTTGAAATATATTTATTTACTAGACTTCAAGGATGACCACGACCTATATGTTTTCAAGTTGAAGTATGTTGATATTAAATTTTGGTAGGTAAAGTTTTTATTAAGTTTATGCTTTACTTACTTTTATTTGTGTCATTTTTATCCAATCTCTGACGACCAACCTTCTTAACATGACATGTGAAATCTAGTACCTTGTTTGACAATGTTATTACTGATGATCCCGAGTATGCCAAACAATTAGCTGAAGAAACATGGGGCAAATCGAAGGATGTAAGTTGTTTCTATACACCAGACCTATTGATCTTACTGTTTAATGTTGAATGAATGTTAATCTCATTGGTGAAAACATATTCTTGTAGGCTGATCATTTTATACTTTTGAGCTATTATATTCTTAATCAACTTTTTTTTGTTACTATGAAGTAATGCCTTTCATTACGGCTCAATCATCCACAAGCGTTGACCAATCTCGGAAATATATACATGGAATGGTATGTGATCCTTCTATCTTCATGCTAATTGTAGTATTTTTTTGGGTTATGCGAGAGGAACTAAATTTTCTTGGTTTAAATCGGTGATGCGGGAACATGGTGACTGTTGTTGCTTCATATTATAAAGTTACACTAAGTTTAACACTCGATGAAAACCTATTACTTTTTTGGTGTATATATCCATGATAAAACATATGATAATTGCAAGGGTTAGAAACTTAGAGAAAAAGTGGATAAAATTATATTGCTGCTTATCTTGTTTATTTCTTGGGCAATATCGTAGGGGTATTATACAGATGCAATATCTTGATACAATGAGACCGACCGACTTAGGCATGTTTACACCTTCATTATCCGTCTAAATGCAACCTACAATATCCTGATCGATAATATGGAAAAGGAAACTGGTAGTCTCCATTGATTGGAATCTTCTTCCTGCAAAGAATATTAAGGATCCTGAGGCCAAAAATGAACCTTTTCCACCTACTCTAATAGCTTAATCATGTCGTGTATTCATAACTTTTAATTGTATTCTTTATACTTGCATCCAGAAGATTGAGATGATAAAGAGTTTATTCTAGATCCCGAGAGAAACCAGAGAGATACGGTGACATCCCTAAAGAGAATGCAGACCCAGATGCCAAAAGGGATTGTTGTTTCCTATAGCTGTGTTTATTTGTCTCTCATTATGTCTTAGTTATTGATTAGACTCATTTTTATTGTAGCCTAAAGATTGGGATGATGATGAAGATAGTGAGTGGACTACACCTACCATTGCCAACCCAGAGTAAAAGGGACCATGGAACCAAAAGGTTTATGTGGAACTGTTGATTAACGCTATATTCCAATATGTTTAGAGATGAATTTGCTTACTAACCCATGTGTTCTACATTTCTGCAATAAATTAGGAACCCTAAATACCGTGGAAAGTGGAAGGCACCATTGATTGATAACTTATGTTTGGTTTCATCTTTGCATTCACAGTATTCTAAACATTTGAAATATATTTATTTACCAGACTTCAAGGATGACCCAGGACTACATGTTTTCAATTTGAAGTATGTTGGTATTGAAGTGTGGCAGGTAAAATGTTGATTTTTTGTTCTACTTACTTTCATTTGAGCATTTTTTATCCAATCTTTGACGGGCAACCTTCATAACATGATAGGTGAAATTTGGTACCTTGTTCGACAATGTTGTTATTATTGATGATCCAGAGTATTCCAAACAACTAGGTGAAGAAACATAGGGCAAACAAAAGGATGTAAGTTGTTTCTATACACCAGACCTATTGACCTTACTGTATAATGCTGAATGAATGTTAATCTCTGCTGAAAATATATTCTTGCAGGCTGATCATTTTATTCTTTCGAGCCATTATATTCTTACTCAATTGTTTTTTTTGTTACTGTGAAATCATGACTTTCATTAAGGCCTAACCATCCCCAAGCATTGACCAATCTTTGAAATATATACATGGAATGGTATGTGATCCTTCTATCTTCAAGCTTAATGTAGTAGTTTGTGGGTTATGCGAGAGAAATTGAATTTTCTTGGTTGAAATCGGTAAAGCAGGAACATGGTGACTACTGCTGCATCATATTATAAAGCTACACTAAGCGTAACCACTGGATAATCTGCCCCTTATAACAACTTTACTATAATCTATAAGTAGCAGGTATGAAAACCTAGTACTTTTTAGTGTATATATCCATGATAAAACATAAGATAATTGCAAGGGTTGGAAGCTTAGAGAAAAAGTTGATAAATTATATTGTTGCTTATTTTGTTTATTTCTTGGGCAATATTGTAGGGGAATTATGCAGATGCCATATCTTGCTACCATGAGACTGACCAACTTAAACATGTTTACAACTTCATCACCCGTCCAGATGCAACCTACAATATCCTGATTGATAATGTGGAGAAGCAAACTGGTAGTCTCCACTAATTGGAATTTTCTTCCTGCAAAGAAAATAATGGATCCGGAGGCCAAAAAGGTACCTTTTCCACCTACTCTAATAGCTTAATTGTGTCGTGTATTTATAAGTCCTAATTGTATTCTATATGCTTGCACCTAAAAGATTTAGATGATAAAGTGTTTATTCATGATCCTGAGAGAAACAAGAGGGATACGATGATATATCTAAAGAGGTTGCAGATTCTGATGCCAAAAATGTTTGTTGTTTCCTATTGGTTTGTTTATTTGTCTCTCATTATGTCTAAGTTACTAATTATAATTGTTCTGGACCGGCCCAATCCCTCCAATTGGGCCAAGAAGACCAATCCAATAAGCCTGCTCGACGTCGAGCACAATCACGAAAAGTGGTCTTCAGTCGACCACAAACAGTCCGATCACGATGAAGCTCCCTAACGGCTAGTATTGACCGTTGCCTATTTTCACGGATCCCTCGATCCGCGCCTCACAGAATGAACCAATAATCTTCCAGTTAGTCCCTTATATAAGCCCTCTCATTTGAGAGGGTCAGGTATTCAATTTCTCTGACCTATATACTTGTACTTGCCCACTCTTTGCTCGGTTACTTACTTTGGCATCGGAGTGCCTTGCAGGTACAACCCCTTTATCTCCTCAACGACCATCTCCATCCGCTCTCGAGGCCAGCCGCATCGGATCCCGATCTCCAGGTACGATCAGGTGGCGCCGTCTGTGGGAAACTGATTTCCCCGTTCTTCTTTCAAAATCCTCAAAGAACCAAAGTTTTAACAAGATCCATGGCTGCTCGGGACAACCAGGAAAATCGATCGAACGATGGTATGATTCTCACACAATGTGAGAGCAACATCCATCCTCCTCTACATGACGAAACAGTGCAAGACCATCCGGACGGGAAGGCGGCATCACCTTCGCTCGATCGCGACCAACCTTTGGAAAGTCGCCCGGAAACTCTTTTTCCTTCAACTCCTTCAGGGTCAGATTTCGCCGCATTGGCCGAGATCCTGAATCAAACAAACTTGCTGCTCCTCACCCATGGCGAGAAAATCGCCCGTCTTGAAGATAATTCTCGTCGACCACAATCTCCCACGAGACCCCAAAGGGAGCATGCTCCGTCTCCTGCTAGGAAGAAGAGGAAAGGACACACCGACGAATCAACAGGCGACAAACATTTTCGTCAGTCTTCCCCACGACCCTCTCCTAGAAGAAAATCAAGAAGGAGCAAATCAAGATCTGCCTCTCCCCGACGAACAAAGAAACACGCTCACAGGTCTTCATCGCTCAATTCCAGCGACGACGAGGACGCTCGGGGTCCCCTCTCGTCTGAAATCATGGCGGCTAAGCTTCCAAGAGGCTTAGAGAAACCCCCTCCGTTAGGCTCGTACGATGGGACCACCGACCCAGACGAGCACATCGAGAATATCGATGCACTGCTCGACTATCGGGGTGTACGAGGGGCAATCAAATGTCGACTCTTTCCTACAACGTTGAGGAAAGGAGCAATGACATGGTACAAAAGCCTTGAGGCTGAATCCATCACATCATGGAAACAACTTGGACGCACATTTTCCAGGCACTTTACCGCATCAAGACGACACCCAAAGACAGAGGCTTCGCTCGAAGCAATAATCCAGGGGAGGGACGAGCCTTTACGAACTTACATCGAAAGGTTCAATAAAGAAGCGGTCCAAGTATCCACGACCGACGACATGAAAAAGTACTTGCTGGAACGAGGGCTACGCCCCTCAACTGATTTTCATCGGGCGGTCGGCATTGAAACCCCGGCCACCCTCGATGCGTTCCTACTGAAAGTCCAAGCTTACATCCAATATGAAGAAAAGCAAGCGGCCAGTTCAGTAAGAGACACTCGACGCCGTGAAGACGCCAAACCACACCGGGTCGATGAACCTTCGACATCTCGTCGAGGAGGAGACAAAAGAAAGGATGATCGCTCCCGTGAACAGCGGGAGCACCGGGGACCTATCGGTCGGTTCCACGAATACACACCTCTCCTGGCCTCCAGGGAGAAAATTTTGTCTGAGTGCGCCAATTCGGAATTCAAACATGCAGGGGTACGTTTTCCAAGGCAACAACCTAGCAAGCCCGGCACGGATAAAACGAAATACTGCAGATTCCACAAGAGTCACGGCCACAACACAGAGGATTGTATTCATCTCAAGGACGCGATCGAAATCCTCATCAAAGACGGGCACCTGAAGCAGTTCACCAAGTCCAGAGACACTCCTCGACAGGAAACACAGGAGACCCAGAAAGTCGAGGAACCCGTACCCTTCCTTGCGGATGCTAACATGCAGGTCGCTCTAAGCATTTATCACCCGGAAGACTTCTTCCTACCGGATCACGCCGAGAGTTCGGGGTACCTCTCCTCCCACAGCCCATGGGAAGCTTTTTCTTCGGCAATGGTCATATCGGGAGGAGGATTCAACAAAATCACGGTCGGGTCCGTGAAACGAAAATTCGACCAGCTAATTGCCAAAGGGCCCGCGCAAAACGCCACCCTGGACCCACCAAGAGAGGGCTCCGTACCCCTTGCATTTTATCGGGAGGAACTCCTAGGAGGGGCGCCCAACGCTAGCATTCCTCTGCTCATCCGAGCGCGCATGGCGAACTTCGATGTGAGGAGGATCCTGGTGGACCAAGGTAGCTCCTGCGACATCATGTACTCCCAACTGTTTTCGACACTTCAGCTAAACGAGACACACTTAACTCCATACGTCGGATCAGACCTGCAGGGTTTCAACGGAGTAGTATCCCGACCATGGGGCTATGTCGACCTATTTGTTACCTTCGGGGCAAGCGAGACGGCCAAGACGGTTAGAGTCCAGTTCCTAGTCGTGGACTGCCCATCGCTGTACCAATGCATCCTAGGACGACCAACCTTAGCCGAGCTAATCGCTGTGCCGTCCACTGTTCACCTGAAAATGAAGTATTACACTACTCCAGGTAAGGTCGCCACATTGCACGGAGACGTCGACGCTGCCCGCAGATGTTTCGAAGCAGCATCAAAAGGTCTCAGCTCAATATCATACCAACCATGTCCCCTGACATCGAATTCGCCAGATATTCCCAGGGCTTTCCCTCAGGTAGACTCGATCGACCTAGACTGCAGATTTTCGGATAGTAGTGAGGGCGTCCAAAGGCCAACAGAGTCATTATCCCGACCAATACCAGATGGAGACTTCGAGCTGATTCCTCTGGGAGAAGACACAGCCCGGTGTGTTAAAATCGGAGCAAATATGCCTGAATTGGTGAAGCGACAGTTGGAAGCTTGCCTCAAAGGAAACGCAGATTTATTTGCCTGGAGCGCCGCAGAAATTCCAGAGCTCGACCCCGAGACAGCTTGCCACCACCTCTCCATCGACCCAACACACAAGGCGGTCGCTCAACACAGTAGGAAGCAGTCGACCGAGAAGACCGAAGCTGCTGAACCGAGAAGACCAATGTTGTTGAATCTGCTGTTAAAGACCTCCTAGAGGCTAAATTTGTAATCGAGGCCAGGTATACGACCTGGCTCTCGAATGTTGTACTTGTGAAAAAATCTAGTGGAAAATGGAGGATGTGCGTTGATTATACCGATCTCAATCGGGCATGCCCGAAAGATGCATACCCTTTACCTAACATCGATAAATTGGTCGACAATTCGTCCGGTTTCAAGTTGCTATCCTTCATGGACGCGTATTCAGGTACAATCAAATACCCATGGCCGTGTCTGACAAAAAATACATGGCCTTCATGTCCGAATCGGGCAATTACTTTTACAACGTTATGCCCTTCGGTCTAAAAAACGCGGGTGCAACATATCAGCGCATGATGAATAAGGTTTTCCGAGCTGAAATCGGAGACATGCTCGAAGTATACATGGACGACATGATCGTCAAATCTCAACAAGAAACGGACCACGCGTCCCATTTTGCGAAAAGTGTTCGATCAAGCACGAAAGTGCAAAATGCGATTCAACCCTGAAAAATGCACGTTTGGTGTCCGAGCAGGAAAATTCCTCGGATTCTACTTAACCGAACGAGGCATCAAGGCCAACCCCGAAGTGTCGGGCATTCACGGAGCTCCCAACTCCCACTTCCAAAAAATCCATACAATCACTAAACGGGGTCCTTACCTCCCTCGCTCGGTTCGTAGCAAAGTCCGCTCAACACGCTCTCCCTTTTTACAAACTCCTCCGCAAAGAGGCAACTTTCGAGTGGACGGTGGAGTGCGAGCTAGCACTATCCCACCTAAAAAAGGCACTAAGTTAACCCCCAGTCTTATCCAGACCTAAAGAAGGGGAGATACTGTATCTCTACCTTGCAGTTGCAAACGAAGCAGTAAGCGCGACACTCGTGCGCGACCTACCCGAAGGACAAAAACCTGTATATTTCACAAGTAAAGCACTCCATGGCCCAGAAATTCGATACCTCCAGATAGAAAAGGTTGCTTTGGCCCTCCTTCTCACGGCTAGAAGGCTACGCCATTACTTTCTGGCTCACACCATCATCGTAAGGACCGATCAGCCCATAAGACAGTTGCTCGGTCGACCAGACAGACCGGAAGAATGCTAAAGTGGTCATTAGAACTATCTGAGTTTGACGTCAAATTTGAAGGAAGACAAGCTCTCAAAGCTCAAGCGCTGGCCGACTTCGTGGCTGAACTTACCTTCACCGAGCAAGACCCGAAAGTTTCATCCAGGTGTGTTATTTTCGTGGACGGTGCATCTGGCCCGGCGGGTAGCGGAGCCGGCATTATCTTGGAAAACAAAGAGGGGAACGTCATCGAAGTGTCCCTAACCCTATCTTTCCCCACTTCTAACAACCAAGCAGAGTACGAAGCTTTTCTAGCGGGCATACGGCTCGCGACCGGTCTGGAAGCAGAAGAGATCACAATCTGCACGGATTCTCAGTTGGTCGCAAGCCAGGTCCGAGGAGATTTTCAGGCCAAAAATAATAACATGGACGAATATTTGGTCCTCGTAAAAGGCGAACTAAAACGGTTCAAAAGTGTGGAAGTCAAACACGTTCCGAGGGAAAACAATACCCGCGCAGACATCCTGTCCAAATTAGCAAGCACTAAAAGGAAAGGAAACAACAAGTCCGTCGTACAGAAAATGCTTCCCCGACCAAGTATCGGACAATCATCGGCCCACGTAGACATTAACGTCGTGGGCGACACGAGCTGTTGGATGACCCCAATATTCAACTATTTAACTAAAGGAGAATTACCGACCGACCCAAAAGAAGCTAGTACTATACGACGAAGAGCATGTTCATATTCTCTAGTAGGTGGACGTATGTATCGTCGATGATTCTCTACACCCCTCCTCAGATGCGTAGAAGAAGAGAACGTCCCACACATACTAAGGGAAGTCCATGAAGGAATCAATGCGCAACACCCTGGCGAACGGTCGTTGGCTCGAAAAATCTTGCGGGCAGGATACTACTGGGCCACCCTCCAGCACGATGCGAAAGAGCACGTAAAAAGGTGCGACAAATGCCAACGACACGGAGACGTGCACGCAGCACCCCCATCCGAGTTAAAATCATTATCGTCACCTTGGCCGTTCGCATGGTGGGGAATGAATATCTTAGGACCATTCGTCGTCGGGTCCGGTCAGAATAAATACTTAATTGTAGGTGTCGACTATTTTACCAAGTGGATAGAAGCTGAGGCCTTAGCCAAAATCACGACGCTCAACATACTACGTTTCTTCAAGAGAAACATCCTTGCCCGATTCGGGGTGCCCCTCGCCATCGTGACCGATAACGGCACTCAGTTCACAGACAAACACTTCAAAGAATTCGTTGCATCAATGGGAACGAAACAACATTTCGCTTCAGTCGAGCATCCCCAAACTAACGGGCAAGCAGAGGCCGCGAACAGGGTAATCCTAAGAGGTTTGAAACGAAGATTGGACGAGCATAAGAAGCATTGGGTCGAGGAGCTACATAGCGTACTATAGGCATATAGGACCACACCCCATTCAACAACCGGGGAATCCCCATTTCGATTAGCATATGGAACCGAAGCGGTGATCCCTATAGAAATGCACGTCCGATCGAGGCGCACAGAATCCCCCATGGAACAAGATACCAATTCCGAAGCCTTAAGAGACGAGCTCGACATGGTCGAAGAAGTTCGATCGGAGGCCGCTCTTCGAGAAATCATTCTCAAACAAAAAATAGCCGCTCGGTATGATTCTAAGGTCATAAGGCGGACATTCGAGGTAGGCAGCCTTGTCCTTAGAAGAAACCACAGAGACCCCCGCGAGGGAAAACTAACGCCCAATTGGGAAGGCCCGTATCGCGTCCGAGCAAAAACCGAGAACGGAGCTTATTATTTGGAAAATCTACACGGGGAAGAGCTCGCTCGGCCTTGGAACGCCGAGAAACTCAAACAATACTATAGCTAAATCACAAAGTCACCTTACTCAACTTCCAAGCAAGGAGAAAGGGAGACCGACGGAAAACTGCGTGCCTAGGTACGAGCACGACAGCCCAAATATAACAAAGTCAAGCAAGATCTCCTTTCGAGCAAAAGAGAAGCTTGCCGCACGAACGGATACTCAAACGAGTCCGACGTCGCCTAAGTACCACGACCAGGTAGAACCCCAGCTCGCGATGGGATGTTCATGCCACGGAGCCCGGGCCATTATCTTGGCCCGGGCACCGATCGGGAGTAAGACTCTTAAATACTGATTGGTCCCCCTAACCAACAGATCACTCACACACCCCGTATCCATTCGATTACATCTAATTAATGTAAAGACGCACACTAAACACTTAGTAAAAATAACAAGTAAACTATGTCCTCCGACGGATGCATTGTTACGAGCAAACAAAATATGAAACCGACCATCAAAGTCGAACACATGATATTAAAAAATGCGACCCCAAAGGGCCGACTTGTTCAGGGTTACATACAAAGGGGGCCACGCCCCCCAAAACAGAAAATACATCATAAATTACAAAGGCACGCAGGCCATAAATTAATTATCCTCGCCTCCCGGGCGGCCTTCATCTTCACGAGCACCCTCCTGGTCCAGCTGCGCTTCAGGTTGGCCAAGCTGATCAGTCGACCCCGGCTGAGAGTCGTCCACCACCAAGTCTGAGGGGACCACGATCCGACCGTCCACGACCTTGTACAGGTATCTCATGCGACCAACGTCCAAGGCCATGTCAGGGTGAAGAGCTTTCATCTGATCCACCGCATTCTGGAAGCTGAGCTCAGTTGATGAATTCAGATCGTCCATATCTTGGTCGATCCGAGCAAGCAACTGAGCCCTAGTCACCAGATTTTTGGTCTCTTCATCCTCATCATCCTTGGGGCAAAAGGCGTCCTTCAGCTTCTTATTTTGCTCAAGCACCCTCTTCTTGTCGACCTCCAGTTTGGCGATGACGGCAGCTCGTTCGGTTGACTCTTTGGTAGCAGCTTTCGCCTCCTCAGTGGCCGCGGTCAACTTGGCCTCAGAAGCAGCCAGCTGCTCCTTAAGCCTTCTATTCTCCCGCTCCAGTCCGGGACTCCCTTCGGCCGTCAGCCAAGCCATCGTCAGGACCCGCATGACTGCGCTCGCGTCCTGAGCCAGAGATAGTCGCCGAGCAGGACGGTCCATCCCCTCCAAGAACAGAGAATCCGCACGGTCCACCTCCATGCTTGTTCCCTAAAAAAAGTTGCGCATCACAAAGCAGGGAGGCAGCCCGTGTTTTGGCTTTGGAGGAGCGCTGACCGTTAAATCTACAGTGGCCGCTGATTTGTGCTTCTTCATCAAGGAGCCAGTCGATGCGCTCGGCGAACCCTGGACCAAGGGACCCGACCCCGAGCCACTCGTCTCAGTCAGCTTGGTCTGCACAACCCTTGATCGTTTCCTCTGCTGCTGGACCAAACGTTCTTGAATTTTGTCCAAAGGATTCGTCAGGGAGCCTGAAAAAGGAAAAGGATCAAGTTAGTCATAAGCAACAAAATTAAACCAAAAATTTAACGAACGCAAATAAATGGATACCAAAGAAGTCGGACACTTCCTGCCCGTTACGACAAGCCAGCAACTCAGTAACGTTGATCAAGGGACGCTCCACAGCTTCCCCCCCATCCTGATCAACTATAACCTTCCCATCTCCGTCCAACAGAGGGGTCGGAGTGAAGGAGGCTATTAATTTTCTGAAGGCATCGAAACTGGCCGAATCTTCATCATTCAATGTGTCCCCCACTTGAACGAACTCCCCCACAGGTTTTTCATAGTGAGCATGACTCCAAGAAAAGGGGAACAACCACAGTCTCCTCGGAATCACCTGACCTTGGTCGTCGAGCTTAGGCTCGTCATTCTCGTCAGTGTCTATTCCAAGAAAGCTCATAGCTCTCATGGCCGCCGCGCTCGCGGGTTTTATCAGGAAGTAGTCAGTTTTGAAGGCCCGGATGGATTCTGAATGGGCCTTAAAAATCTTGGTCCGTTGCTTGAAGGACACGAACCCTTTTCGATCAGTTCCTCGCCCAACTTGGCGCTGTAAGGAGAAGAGGCGGAAGAAGAGGGGAAGCGTGGCACCAACACCCAGATGGGCGCACGTCATCTCGAACGCTCTTAGAAATGCATACGAGTTGGGGTGTAACTGGGAAGGAGCGACACAGAGATGCCCGAGCACAACACTCACAAAGTCCCTGAAAGGCAATGTCACCCCCAGGACTGAAGTCGCATATTCGTACATGGAGAACGCCCGACCACGAAAATCTGAGAAGATACGGTCGTCGTCTCCCGGGCAGGTTACAACCCAATCAGCAGGATCACCAACAACTGGCAGTGGCTCCGTTCGAGGTCTCGAGAATGAGGACACCTTGTCCAGCAAATCTTCCACCACCCATTCTTCGGGCAAGACCCTCGTCTGGTCAGGACACTGAGGCGAGTCTGTCGACGCTCCTGTAGTGCTTGTATCCGAACTCTCCGAGGAGCTCCCAGAACCTGAAGGAATGGACGTGGACGACCCTGAATCTCCCGAGGACGTCTCCTCAGAAAGCACGTCCAGCGGATTCACGAGCGAGTTTTCACCTGAAAAGCAGAGGAAAGGCGTCAGTGAATTCGATTAAGAATATCAAATCCACCCTTCCACCGCTCGACAAGTGAAAGAGCGCGCATCAGCTCAGAGACTATGTCCCGAGCTATAGCCCTGGCTGACCATCGCTCGGAGCGACGGCTTACGCCCAATATTATATATGTCAAGGATCTAACCTAATATCCATCAAAACCCAAGTCTAAGTCGACCAATACCTACGTCGACCCTAAGTTAGGGTTTGCAACCGACCGGCTACGGTGGCGGAAGTCCTAAGGTTTACCGATTCCAAATCTAAAACCTACCGTTAAAATCATCCTAAACCGCATACATTTCTACAAAATCTAAGCTATAAACACCTAGAGAGAAGAAAAAGAGCCGTACCTTGCGCTTGAGAAGACATTCTTAAAGAAAATGAGCTTCTGAAAATGGTGGTCGGCAAAGAAAGGCGGTGGTCGACGGCTGAGACGGTGGCGGTTGAGCGAGCAGAGTCTTGAGGAAGAAGATGAAACGAAAGGGTCAAAATGGGCCCTGAGAATCCTATTTATAGGAAGGGGAACACGTGCACACACGCGTGACCCCTACACGCTAGCCCCTAGACTAGCCGTCAAATCATTAATAGGCGCGAATTCCCAGATATTCCAGCTTTTCGTTTCACATTCTTCTGCCGAGCAACGCATCATCTGCCCGTTCCCAGAAGATCGACAGCGTAGATCCCTGACCTTAACATTATGCATCGCCGAGCACAACATCACTCTTAAGTCACTGCTCTACAGCACGAGCAATGACTTGGGGGGCTCCTGTTCTGGACCGGCCCAATTCCTCCAATTGGGTCAAGAAGACCAATCCAATAAGCCTGCTCGACGTCGAGCACAATCACGAAAAGTGGTCTTCAGTCGACCATAAACAGTCCGATCACGATGAAGCTCCCTAACGGCTAGTATTGACCGTTGCCTATTTTCACGGATCCCTCGATCCGCGCCTAACAGAATGAACCAATAATCTTCCAGTTAGTCCCTTATATAAGCCCTCTCATTTGAGAGGGTCAGGTATTCAATTTCTCTGACCTATATACTTGTACTTGCCCACTCTTTGCTCGGTTACTCACTTTGGCATCGGAGTGACTTGCAGGTACAACCCCTTTTTCTCCTCAACGACCATCTCCATCCGCTCTCGAGGCCAGCCGCATCGGATCCTGATCTCCAGGTACGATCAATAATATTTTTATTGTAGCCTGAACACTGGTATGATGAGGAAGATGGTGAGTGGACTACACCTACCATTGCCAACCCAGATTACAAGCGACCACGAAAGCCAAAGGTTTGTGTGGACCCGTTGATTGACGCTATATTGCAGTATGTTTAGAGGTGGATTTGCTTACTAACCATATGTTCAACCTTTATGTAGAAAATTATGAACTATAACTACAGTGGAAAGTGGAGGGCACCATTGATTGACAACAAGGTTTAGTTTCATCCTTGTATTAACATTTGAAATATATTTATTTACCAGACTTCAAGGATGACCCAAACCTATATGTTTTCAAATTGAAGTATGTTGATATTAAATTGTGGCAGGTAAAGTGTTCATTATGTTTTTGCTTTACTTACTTTCATTTGTGTCATTTTTATTCAATCTCTGACGTGCAACCTTCTTAACATGGCAGGTAAATCTGGTAACTTATTCGACAATGTTGTTATTACTAATGATCCCGAGTATACCAAACAACTAGCTGAAGAAACATGGAGCAAACCGAAGGATGTAAGTTGTTTCTATACCCCAAACCTATTGATCTTATTGTATAATGTTGAATGGATGTTAATCTCATTGGTGAAAACATATTCTTGCAGACCTATCATTTTATGCTTTTGAGCCATTATATTCTTAATCAACTTTTATTTTGTTACTATGAGGTAATGCCTTTCATTACGGCCCAACCATCCACAAGTGTTGACCATTCTCGGAAATATATACATGGAATGGTATGTGATCCTTCTATTTTCATGCTAATTGTAATATTTATTGGGTTATGCGAGAGGAACTGAATTTTCTTGGTTTAAATCAGTGATGCAGGAAAGTGGTGACTGCTGCGACTTCATATTATAAAGTTACACTAAGCGAAACCACTACCTACCCAGAGTACAAGGGACCATGGAAGCCAAAGGTTTCTGTGGACTGGTTGATTGATGCTATATTGTAGTATGTTTAGAGATGAATTTTCTTACTAACCCATGTGTTCTACATTTCTGCAGCAAATTAAGAACCCTAAGTACAATGGAAAGTGGAAGGCATCATTGGTTGATAACCCATGTTTGGTTTCATCCTTGCATTGACAGTATTCTTAACATTTGAAATATATATATATATATATATATATATATATATATATATATATATATATATATATATATATATATATATATATATATTTACCAGACTTCAAGGATGACCCAGGACTACATGTTTTCAAGTTGAAGTATGTTGGTATTGAATTATGGCAGGTGAAATGTTCATGATGTTTTTGCTTTACTTACTTTCATTTGAGCCTTTTTTATCCAATCTCTGACGAACAACCTTCTTAACATGACAGGTGAAATCAAGTACCTTGTTTGACAATGTTCGTAGTACTGATTATCCCGAGTATGCCAAACAACTAGCTGAAGAAACATGGGGTAAACGAAGGATGTAAGTTGTTTCTATACACCATACCTATTGACCTTACTGTATAATGCTGAATGAATGTTAATCTCTTTGGTGAAAACATATTCTTGTTGGCCGATCATTTTATGCTTTCGAGCCATTATATTCTTACTCAACTTGTTTTTTTTATTACTATGAAGAAATGCCTTTCATTATGGCCCAACCATCCACAAGCGTTGACCAATCTTGGAAATATATTATTGGAATGGTATGTGATCCTTCTATCTTCATGCTAATAGTAGTAGTTTGTGAGTTATGCGAGAGAAATTGAAATTTCTTGGTTGAAATCGGTGATGCAGGAACATGGTTACTGCTGCTGCTTCATATTATATATCTACACTAAGTGTTATCACTGGATTATCTAAAACCTTATAGCAACTTTGCTATAATCTTTAAGTATCAGGTACGAAAACCACGTAATTGTTTGGTGTATATATCCAAGATAAAACATTAGATAATTGTAAGGGTTGAAAGCTTAGAGAAAAAGTTAATAAAATTATATTGCTGTATTTCTTGTTTATTTCTTGGGCAATGTCGTAGGGGAATTATGTTGATGCCATATCTTGCTACCATGAGACTGACCAACTTACACATGTTTACACCTTAATCATCCGTCCAAATGTAACTTACAGTATCTTGATCGATATTGTGGAGAAGCAAACTGGTAGTCTCCACTGATTGGAATCTTCTTCCTGCAAAGAAAATTAAGGATCCTGAGGCTAAAAAGGTACCTTTTCCACCTACTCTAATAGTTTAATTGTGTCGTGTATTCATAACTTCTAATTGTATTCTATATACTTGTATCCAGAAGATTGAGATGATAAAGAGTTTATTTCTGATCCCGAGAGAAACCAGAGGGATACGATGACGTCCCTAAAGATATTGCAGATCCTGATACCAAAAATGTTTGTTGTTTCCTATTGTTGTGCTTATTTGTCTCTCATTATGTCTTGGTTACTGATTAAACTAATTTTTATTGTAGCCTGAAGACTGAGATGATGAGGAAAATAGTGAGTGGACTACACCTACCATTGCCAACCAAGAGTACAAGGGACCATAGAAGCCAAAGGTTTGTGTGGACCGATTGATTGACGCTATATTCCAGTATGTTTAGAGATGTGTTTTCTTACTAACCCATGTGTTCTATCTTTGTGTAACAAATTAAGAACCCTAACTTACATGGAAAGTGGAAGGCCCCATTGATCGATAACCCAGGTTTAGTTTCATCCTTGCATTAACAGTATTCTTAACATTTGAAATATATTTATTTACCAGACTTCAAGGATGACCCAAGACTATATGTTTTCAAGTTGAAGTAAGTTGGTATTGAATTGTGGAAGGGAAAGTTTTCTTTATGTTTTTGCTTTACTTACTTTCATTTGAGCCTTTTTTATCCGATCTCTGACGGGCAACCTTCTTAACATGATAGGTGAAATCTGGTACCTTGTTCGACAATGCTGTTATTACTATGATCCCGAGTATGTCAAATAATTAGCTAAAGAAACATGGGGCAAACGAAAGGATGTAAGTTGTTTCTATACACCAGACCTATTGACCTTATTGTATAATGTTGAATGAATGTTAATCTCTTTGGTGAAAATATATTCTTGCAGGCTGATCGTTTTATTTTATTCTTTCAAGCCATTATATTCTTACTCAACTTGTTTTTTTATAATTAACTATGAAATAATGCTTTTCATTACAGCCTAACCATCCACAAGCGTTGACTAATCTTGGAAATATATACATGGAATGGTATGTGATCCTTCTATCTTCATGCTAATGGTATGTGATCCTTCTATCTTCATGCTAATGGTAGTAGTTTGTGGGTTATGCGAAAGAAATTAAATTTTCTTGGTTGAAATCGATGATGCAGGAACATGCTAATGGTAGTAGTTTGTGGGTTATGCGAAAGAAATTAAATTTTCTTGGTTGAAATCGATGATGCAGGAACATGGTGACTACTGCTGCTTCATATTATAAAGCTACACTACGCAGAACAACTTAATTATCTGTACCTTATAACAACCTTGCCATAATCTATAAGTAGAAGATATGAAAACCAAGATATTTTTTTGTATAATTCATGATAAAACATAAGATAATTGCAAGGGTTGGAAGCTTAGAGAAAAAGTTGATAAAATCATATTGCTACTTATCTTGTTTATTTCTTGGGCAATATCGTTGGGGAATTATGCATATGCCATGTCTTGCTACCATGAGACCGACCAACTTACACATATTTACACCTTCATCTTCCGTCCAAATGTAACCTACAATATCCTGATCAATAATGTGGAGAAGCAAACTGGTAGTCTCCACTGATTGGAATCTTCTTATTGCAAAGAAAACTTAGGATCCTGAGACTAAGAAGGTAACTTTTCCACCTACTCTAATAGCTTAATTATGCCATGTATTCATAACTTCTAATTGTATTCTATATACTTGCATCCAGAAGACTGAGATTATAAAGAGTTTATTCTTGATCCCGAGAGAAACAAGGGGGATACGATGACATCCCTAAAGAGATTGCAGACCCTGATGCCAAAAGGTTTGTTGTTTCCTATTTATGTCTTGGTTACTGATTATGTCTTGGTTACTGATTAGACTAATTTTTATCCTAGCCTGAAGACTAGGATGGTGAGGAAGATGTGAGTGGACTACACCTAACATTGCCAACCTAAAGTACAAGGGACCATGGAGGCCAAGGGTTTGTGTGGACCGGTTGATTGACACTATATTCTAGTATGTTTACAGATGGATTTGCTTACTAACCCATGTGTTCTAAATTTCTGTAATAAATTAAGAACCCTAACTACAGTGGAAAGTGGAAGACACCATTGATTGACATCCCAGGTTTAGTTTCATCCTTGCATTAACAATATTCTTAATATTTGATATATATTTATTTACTAGACTTCAAGGATGACCCAAGACTATATGTTTTCAAGTTGAAGTATATTGGTATTGATTTGTGACTATATGTTTTCAAGTTGAAGTATATTGGTATTGAATTGTGACTATATGTTTTCAAGTTGAAGTATGTTGGTATTAAATTGTGGCAGGTAAAGTGTTCATTATGTTTTTGCTTTACTTACTTTCATTTGAGCCTTTTTCATCCAATCTCTGACAGGCAACTTTCTTAACATGACAAGTGAAATTTGGTACCTTGTTCGACAATGTTGTTATTATTGATGATCCTGAGTATGTCAAACAACTAGCTGAAGAAACATGGGGAAAACAAAAGGATGTAAGTTGTTTCCATACACCGGACCTATTGACCTTACTGTATAATGCTGAATGAATGTTAATCTCTTTGGTGAAAACATGTTCTTGCAGGCTGAGTTGCAGTTGATAAAAAAGGTTGAATGTTAATCTCTTTGGTGAAGTATGTTGGTATTGAATTGTGGCAGGTAAAGTGTTCATTATGTTTTTGCTTTACTTACTTTCATTTGAGCCTTTTTTATCCAATCTCTAACAGGCAACTTTCTTAACATGACAAGTGAAATCTAAATCTCTTTGGTGAAGTATGTTGGTATTGAATTGTGGCAGGTAAAGTGTTCATTATGTTTTTGCTTTACTTACTTTCATTTGAGCCTTTTTTATCCAATCTCTGACAGACAACTTTCTTAACATGACAGGTGAAATCTGGTACCTTGTTCGACAATGTTGTTATTATTGATGATCCTGAGTATGTCAAACAACTAGCTGAAGAAACATGGGGAAAACAAAAGGATGTAAGTTGTTTCCATACACCGGACCTATTGACCTTACTGTATAATGTTGAATGAATGTTACTCTCTTTGGTGAAAACATGTTCTTGCAGGCTGAGTTGCAGTTGGTAATAGTTTGGGCTTACCTCTCATGAGTTTGTTGTTTGGTGAAATGATCAATAGTTTTGGTAGTAACCAAAGTAACATAGATGATGTTGTTTAATAGGTAAAAATCATTCCACAAAATTATATTACTTAATTAATTAATTAATCAATGACATTTTTTTTACCTATTTTAATGATGAAATTAATTATAGGTATCTCTGAGATTTGTATATTTGGCCATAAGATGTGGGTTGGCAGCATTTTTATGAAAGTATATATATATATATATATTTTGTAATTAAGACAATGAACTTTTTTTAGATGTTTGAAGAAAAGACACTAAACTTGTGAATTGTTTTTGTGTTTTCAGAGGTGAGCAGTTGGATGGTCACCGGAGGAAGACAAGCGGCGAGAATTAGAGGATTGTATTTGAAAACAATACTAAGGCATGATGTTGCTTTCTTTGATTAAGAAACAAACACAGGCGAGGTTGTAGGAAGAATGTCTACTGATTAGAGGATTGTATTTGAAAACAATACTAAGACAAGATATTGCTTTCTTTGATTAAGAAACAAACACAGGAGAGATTGTAGGGAGAATGTCTGGTGATATTGTTCTAAGTCAAGATGCCATGGGTGAGAAGGTATGAATTTTGGAGATGAATGTAGATTATGATTTTGGAGTAAAAGGTTAGTTGTTTGGATTTAATTTTACTAAATGAATGTTAAATTTGTGTTTGAGAAAATAGGTTGGGAAATTTCTGCAGCTGATAGCAACATTGATTGGTGGTTTTGTAATAACATTTACCAAAGGGTTGCTTCTTACTTTTGTTATGATGTCGACTCTTTCACTTCTCGCTGTGTCAGGTGCTGCCATGGCTGTTATCATAGGAAAAATGGCTTCTAAAGGTCAAACTGCTTATACGAAAGTTGCACATGTTGTTGAACAAACAATTGGCTCAATAAGAACCGTATGTTGTTAGATGTTTGATAAATTCTCTAACTTATGAGTCGTATCCGATTCTGCCGTCAAAGTTGTATATTTATTCTTCATTTATTGCTTATGATAAACATGTATTCTAACTACCTGTCTTGTGTATTTGTTCAGGTTGCATCCTTTACTGGCGAAAAGCACGTAGTATCTTGTTATAAAGTATTTCTTGTAGATACTTACAAACTCAGGAGTTTTTGAAACCACCTACTGCTTTAATGTTATTCCCTTCTTTAGGATCAAGTCAAGAAAACTCTATGGGCAAAAACCGAGAGAAATGATGGTGGTGGCGCCACCGACCAACATTCAACATCTCATTGCCTTTGGGTTACTAGAAACGCAACATGTACTTACATCTTTCCAAATTGATCAATCAATTAGTTCCTTAAAGAAGAATCCAACATATGCACTTCAAAACACGTTCGTAATCATCCCAACCTTCATTTCTTTCTTTCTTTCCTCACTCAGTGGATTTTGTTATTCATCTAATGATTAGTTAATTTCTTAAATGATCAATAACATCTTGTGTGATTCAATCTTGATTTTCTTTCATCATTCCAATTCCCTTCACAATATCCTTTCTTTCATTGGTTTTGATTCTTCGTTCCAAATTTCTATTTGATTCTACTAAGCTGCGACTTCTATTCTCAAAGCACACGGATGAAAGAGAAATGGAGGATTCTGGAAAATCCATCAACGACGTGAGTAAAAGTAGTAGTAAACTATTCAATCCATGGATGCTTCACTTTCAGAAACTCGTCCTCGAACACAAATGCCCTCTCTGGTTCGTGTTTTTTTTATTTCATATTTTTTTTGTTATTTAGGGTTTTCATTGGCTGATTTGAGATTTTGTTTGATTTGGTGATGGATCTTGTAGCTTGAGCTTGTTCAAGCAACCGGTTTTGCTTCCATGCAATCACTTGCTCTGCAGGTTCGATTCTTCATCTATATGTTATCCCTGTTTATATAGACTTGACAAAGTTATGATATTTTGTGTAATAGTTTGATGATAACTGTTATGAAAATAGGTTGTGTTGTGATTCATGAATACATTAGTGGTTTGTGAAGGACACACACATAATGCATATGGAAAGCATTATCATATTTAATTATTATAGGTTTCTATCACGTAGTTGTCACTAAACCAATCCTTCTGCACACTCTATTCTCATAACTTTCCCATTTTTATCTTAATAAATACCATGTGCCGTGGCACAGTCTCGCCATATATGGAAACACTTCAACTTGTTCAAACCAATATGGCAACGCAATTGGAGCCATGGCATAGTCTCGTTGGAAAAATTGTTCTTGTTACCGGCGCTTCTTCTGGCATTGGTCGTGACTTATGCCTTGATCTTGCTCCAGTGCGCTGTTGCCTCATCTTGGCAGCTCGTCGAATAAACCGACTTTAGCCAGTCTGCGAAGAAATCAATCAACAGTCATCTTTGGATTTATCTTCCATCAGCATATTAAAACTTCCATATATTTTATCATTGAAATCAGAAAACCATATTAAAACTTCCATATATTTTATCATTGAAATCAGAAAACCAAATCTATTCGAGGACCTTGGAGACCCTTGAAAACTAAATCATTTCAATAACTAAATCCTTTTTCATTATCCATAGTTTTAAACGTGATTCATTACAAGAAAACCTCCTCTTTAATTTCCAATTCCAATGTTTGTTTTGCAATAAGTTCTCTCTCTAAGTCATGAATTTTCAAATGAATTATCTCTTTGTTGCTCTGCTATTGCCATAGAGACACTGCACAAAACAAGATGAACAAATTTAATTAGTCATAAGTTATTAACTAATTACTACTATCAACAATTAGTGCCGTGCTTCATAATGTTAAATGATGCAGTGCTTTACAATTAGTACAGTGCTTTATAACAATTATTGCAGTGCTTCACCAATAAACACCTATTCATGCAAAAAATTAATCAAACATTGGTTTTCTTGTCAAATCATTGATTTATAATCTCTTGGATATGCCTAGTTAGGATGTGATTATGATAAAACTGAGATCAAGAAAATTAACCTCTATAAAGCTGTAAGATCATACTTAAAAATGATAATGATATTCTTTCAAATGGTTACAAACAAAAACACTTACTTCATTCCAACCAAGAGTGACATGTTCTCTCACAAATTCCCGATCCTGAGAAATCAAGAGCAAAAACTATAATATTTGAAGGAAGTAAAACCATAGCAGCTTCATTGGCATATACCATACATCCACTGCCATAATCAAAGAGATATACTTAAATTTAAAATTGCATTTGAATGTTTTTTTTTATATGCAAAAATGTATTCAAAAGGGGTACTAGGGGTATCCAAAACCACCATACAACAACAAACCAAAACCCAACAAAAATGACAAACCTACATCTTTACAAAGCCACTATCTTACAAGAAATTCCACAAACTTAATTGAATGTTGATAACATGATAAATAATCCCATTAGGTTCATATTCTTCCTATTTTGTTTAGATATTGTTGATTTACATATTACTACTTTTCAATTTTTATTCATTTTTCATTTCTATACAATAGTTTCAAGGTTTGTGGGAAATCGACGACCCGAAACTAAAAATCTTATGCGATGATGGTGTCTACTATCTACCCTTCAAAATCAGATTGCATGATCTGACCAACTTGCCCTTTCATTCATTTTTATTTACACTAATAATTGGACATTTTGATAAATAACAAAACACACAAATTAATTTAAACTAGGGCTTTTCCATAGTAGAAGCTCAATTTTAACCGAAGGTAGATATTGGAAAAGTATATTTCTGACTTGAGTATATTTTTGACTTCCATAGATAGATGATAATATCTTAGGAGGAATACATACATATTATGGGCTTCAAAATCAGATTGCATGATCTGACCAACTTGCCCTTTCATTCATTTTTATTTACACTAATAATTGGACATTTTGATAAATAACAAAACACACAAATTAATTTAAACTAGGGCTTTTCCATAGTAGAAGCTCAATTTTAACCGAAGGTAGATATTGGAAAAGTATATTTCTGACTTGAGTATATTTTTGACTTCCATAGATAGATGATAATATCTTAGGAGGAATACATACATATTATGGGCTTCAAAATCAGATTGCATGATCTGACCAACTTGCCCTTTCATTCATTTTTATTTACACTAATAATTGGACATTTTGATAAATAACAAAACACACAAATTAATTTAAACTAGGGCTTTTCCATAGTAGAAGCTCAATTTTAACCGAAGGTAGATATTGGAAAAGTATATTTCTGACTTGAGTATATTTTTGACTTCCATAGATAGATGATAATATCTTAGGAGGAATACATACATATTATGGGTCGAGGTCAAGCAACAAACAACCATAGCCTTGTAGAGAGGGTAGAATGTTGCTACTTGCTTATTAATTTATTGCTTTAGATCCGCAAAAAATTTTGATTTAAAAGTTGAATATCTGTTGTCTGTATTTGGATATACCGTGAGTCTCTTCTCTTTTTTTATTTTATTTTTATTTTTTTAATTATTTTTTCGTTTGGTTTATGCACACGGGAAGAAGATTGGGCATGACTGGATCTATTTCTCTCTTTTATTCTTAATTTTTGGTTGATTTTTCCTCTGAATTTTGTGTGCAGGACCGATATTAGAGAGAAAGAAGTGAAATGGTAGAAGACTACTAAAGAGCAAGACTGGTCAACTATCAGATCCCTAACTATCGGATCTCTATATAACTTTTCATCAAACATTTCATTTTTTTTCAAAATTCAAGTTATATTTTGGTATGTGTCCTTTTTATGCAAAGTATGATAACTCACAGTTTTTGTTGTTGCTGTTATCACATGACACATTATATACTTTTTTTTTCCCGTTCAAGTATGAAGGTCTCACAGTTTTTTGTAGTTGTTATCAAATTGATATATCATTTTGAGACTTTAGAAGTTTTCATATTTTATGAATTCCGTTCAAGTATGAAGGCCTCACAGTTTGTAGCCGGAATCATTCGCAAAAATGGTCACTAATAGGTTATATTATGAATTTTGTTTTAAGGTTTTGTTGTTTTTGTGGAAGACAGGTAGTTGAAGTTTCAACTTCAAAATCTGGGAAACATGGACATGCTAAGTGTCACTTTGTTGCTATTGATTTCAATACTTTGTTGCTATTGACATCAATATTGGTAAAAAGCTTGAAGATATTTTTTCTTCTTCTCATAATTGTGATGTATGATTTTGATATTGATATGAGAGTGTCTTTTGGATTTGGATTTGTGTCTAATCTTTAACTGATCGATTAATTGACAAGGGTTGATGTGTTTGTTACAACAAGTTCCTCATGTCAATCATACTGATGGTGTTTGCAAGTACTTTGCGTGGTTTGTCTTTGATGGTGAAACAATTGTGGCACACAAGACATTTCACAGGTTATCTAATGTTGTTTTTAATTAAATAATTTTAAATAAGTTATAGTTTAGCTCTTTTTGTATGATCTATAAAATAAAATATTGTTGGAGGTTCAGGCATACTGGGTGGTGTGAAGATTAGCAATAAGTTATAGTTTGGACTGTTTTTAAATACACAAATATGAAGTTGTTTGATACACCATCATCCTGGTTTGACAAGAACATGAGCGTTAATAACTGTTCTTTTACTGCTTATGCAAATTTCAATATCAGATATGTTGGTAGTGGTTTCTTACTTTGGTTTGACAACATTGTGGACATGAGAAGACATCCAAACCAAGGCCAAGACACTTACATACTATGATTAAGTATTTGATATTTTCATCTTTAGAATTTGATATTTGCATTTCCTCTTGAATATTTTGCCTTATCAGTTTGGTATATAGCATAAATATTTCAGTATTTGGTTAACTATGATTAAGTGTTTGGTTAACTATGAACTTACAGAGACAGTTGTGGAGATATTGTTCGTGGAATTTGCTGCGGAGCTACTGTTTGGAGTTTTCTTTCTGCCAGCTTCAATTGTCTCGAGTTTCAGGAATGGTTATGTTTATAATGTGTTCCAGTTTAGCTCCTTGTTATTATGGGGTATTGCAATTTTTTCTGGTGTATTATGTAGCAGTTCTGAACTGCAGACCGCGGGCTAATGTTTTTAATATTTGAGATTTTTTTTTTATTATTAATCTAATTTTTTTTAATAAAATAATATTATATATTTATCTTACGGGTCACTATCAACATAATATCTATTTTATTTTAATCAATTATTATCTTAATTTAGGTGACATAAGAATTAAATATCAATTTTTTTTTCATCTCACGATTCATTTTTTATAAATAATTATTTAATACAATTAAAATTATATTATTATTTTTTATTTTAAAATTAAGTAAATCTTTTTAAGTTTTGTATTTGTACATATTAAAATAATATTTTTATTTCACGGATTATTATCGCATCAATTTTTTTTTATCTTTCCTCATCTCACGAGTCATTTTTTTTTCTTTTTGCATTATTATTTAATACAATTGAAATTGTATAATTATTTTTTATCTTATAATTAAATAATTAATTTCAATTTTACATCCGTATATAAATACATTTTATATTGTATCAAATAAACTTTTTATTTTATTGATAACTATAAACACAATACATATTTTATTTTAATTAATAATTATCTTAATTTAAAAGAGAAAATACTTATTTTTAAACTTTTTAATCTTACGAGTCCCTCTTTTCTTTATATTTTAATTAATAGATTTTATATCATTATATATACAATTAAATACATTTTATATTATATCAAATAATTTTACTCCGCACGAGTATCTTACTGGTATCTTACTAGTGGAGATTAGTAAAAACTTTGACCAATTTTCTATTTATCACATTGATGAGGTATTTATTAACTATATTAATTTGGTTTGTAATGCTTAATTCTGCTGTCTCAATTTGATCTAATTTAGTTTGTGATGTTGAAAACAGTTAATTTAGTCCTATTTGAAAATTATTGTGATCATAATTTTTACTTTGATTTTCTATGTTGATATTCTTCCATAAACTGCCATCAATAAATGATGAATGTATTAAAACCTTTTTATGTTGATATTCTAACTATTAGATGTCAGTGTGCTTTTATATATTTCTTAGAATAAAGTTAATTGGACTGTGACAATGTTGAAAATAAGGTCTTGATAGCTTATCGATGCACCTTATTTTGTTTCTGATAACACCTATCATGCCTTTGGTAATCAGAAAAGTAGATAGCCTTTTGAAAATTTTGAATTGCCTTAAAATATGGAATAAGAGCTCTTCGTAGGATTTAGTTAGGGGAGGTTCACATTGCTGTTTAAAGACTTAGCACATAAGATACATTGTATATGCTAATAAATACACTAAAGTGTGTAAATGAAGTAAGCCAATGAGCACTTCATAATAAGTTTTTATGCCCGAAATTGGAGGAACACTATATGTGTTCACCATTAGTAACAGGTTTGACACATTACAAGTGAGATCCCGTCAGGTGAAAAGGCGGAACATCTAGCAAAACTGTGAATAATAAGTTCTTGTGCCCGAAACTGGAGGAACAAGTTCCTATGTTGGAAACTGGAGGAACACTAGAGATCTTCACCATTAGAAACAGGCTAGACTCATTACAAGTGAGATTCTGTCAGGTGAAAAGGTGGAGTATTTAGCAAAATTGTGAATAATAAGTTCGTGTGCCTGAAACTGGAGGAATAAGTTCCCGTGCCTTAAACTGGAGGAACAATAGATGTCTTCACCATTAGTATCAGGTTGGATTCATTACAAATGAGATCCTGTCAGGTGAAAAGGTGGAGCATCTAGCAAAATTGTAAATAATAAGTTCCTGTGGCCTAAACTGGAGGAACAAGTTCATGTACCTGAAATTGGAGGAACAGTCGATGTTTTCACAAAGGTGAGTCCCAAGTAGAAATGCTCCCTCGTTGACCCCCGAATCACCCCAATAGTGGTATCACGAGCCTTTGGTTTCGAGTGAAGGGACCAACTTACTTGTATCGAAACACTTCCCGCAGGTGTGTTTAGAACGTGTTCCGTTGAGCTCAATTGTTATACATGTGTATGTGAAAGGGAGAGCTTCCACTTGAGGGGGAGAATTAGACTCACACTTGAGGGGGAGTGTTGAATATCAAATGTGAGGAAGAAGTCCCACATTGATTAGAAAAAGGGAAGATTGAAGACTTTATAAGTGAGAGAACCCACACACCTATCACCTTAAGGTTTTAGGTGGATATGTGGTGTGTCTCTCACAAATGTGTGTCCCAAGTAGAAATGCTCCCTCGTTGACCCCCCGAATCGCCCCAACACAAACTAGTGTATAATATATTATGTTATTTTAGACTGAAACATGCATTTCGAAAAGTTTCATAGAATCTAATGTTAAGATGACTTTTTTGCATGGACTTCCATCACAACCTTCCATCGTAACATATAGAAAGGATCTGAAGAGTTTTGTATCATTTCGATCAGGCCTCAATTTAATATGATCTTTTGACCAAAACTAGTACAAATTACTGTATAATATATTATGATTATTTAGACCGAACTATGCATTTTGAAAAGTTTCATAGAATCTAAATTTTAGATGATTGTTTTGAATGGACTTCCATCATAACTTCCCTCGTGACATATATAAAGGATTTGTAAGGTTTCGTATCATTTCGATAAGGCCAAGATTTAATATGATTTTTTGACCGAAACTAGTACAAACTACAGTATATATTATGATTTTTAGACCGAAACATGAATTTCGAAAAGTTTCGTAGAATCTAATTTTCAAATGATTTTTTGCATGGACTTTCATCAAAACCTCCCCTCGTAACATAAAGAAAGGATCTGAAAAGTTTCGTATCATTTCGGCCAGGCCTCAATTTAATATAATCTTTTGACCGAAACTAGTACAAACTAGTGTATAATAAATTATGATTTTTTGACCAAAACTTGCATTTCGAAAAGTTTCATATAATCTAATATTCAGATGATTTTTTGCATGGACTTCCATCATAACCTTCCATCGTATCATATAGAAAGGATCTTAAAAGTTTCGTATCATTTCGATCATACCTCGATTTAATATGGTTTTTTGACCAAAACTAGTACAAACTGCCATATAATATATTATGATTTTTAGAGCGAAACATGCATTTCAAAAAGTTTCATAGAATCTTCATATATCATTTTTATATTTTACGAGGGAAGGTTACGATTGAAGTCCATGCATACAATAATTTAGAAATTAGATTCTATGAAACTTTTCAAAATGCAAGTTTCGGTCAAAAATCATAGTATATTATAAACAAGTTTCGGTCAAAAAAATAAAATTTAATTGGGGACTATTTGAAATGATACGAGACTTTTCAGATCATTTATATATGTTAAGAGGGAAAGTTATGATGGAAGTCCATGCAAACAAATCATATGAAAACTAGATTCTATGAAACTTTTCGAAATGCAAGTTTCCGTCAAATCATAATATATTATACACTAGTTTATACTAGTTTCCGTTAAAAATCAAATTAAATCGGGGACTGTTCAAAATGATACGAAACTTCTCATATCATTTATTTATTTTACGAGGTAAGGTTTTGATGGAAGTCCATGCAAAAAAATCATTTGAAAATTAGATTCTATGAAACTTTTCGAAATGCAAGTTTCGATAAAAAATCATAGTATATTATACACCAGTTTCGGTCAAAAAATAATATTTAATTAGGGATTATTTGAAATGATACAAGACTTTTCAGATAATTTATATATGTTAAGAGGGAAGGTTATGATGGTAGTCGATGCATAAAAATCATCTGCAAAACTAGATTCTATGAAACTTTTCGAAATGCAAGTTTCGGTCAAACAATTATAATATATTATACACTAGTTTATACTAGCTTCGATCAAATATTAAATTAAATCAAGGACTGTTCGAAATGATACGAAACTTCATATATCATTTATATATTTTACGAGGGAAGATTACGATAGAAGTCCATGCATAAAATCATTTAGAAATTAGATTCTATGAAACTTTTCGAAATGCAAGTTTCGGTCAAAAAAATCTAATTTAATTGTGGCTATTTCAAATGATACGAGACTTTTCAGATCATTTATATATGATAAGAGGGAAGGTTATGATTGAAGTCCATGCAAAAAAACATCTGAAAACTAGATTCACTGAAACTTTTCCAAATGCATGTTCGGTCAAAAAATCATAATATATTATACACTAGTTTGTACTAGTTTCGTTCAAAAATCAAATTAAATATGGGACTGTTCGAAATGATATGAAACTTCACATATCATTTATATATTTTACGAGGGAATGTTTTGATGGAAGTCCATGCAAAAAATCATCTGAAAATTAGATTCTATGAAACTTTTCGAAATGCATGTTTATGTCAAAAATCATAATATATTATACATTAGTTTCGGTCAAAAAAATCAAATTTTATTGGGGTCTATTTGAAATGATACGAGACTTCACATATATTTATATATGTTAAGGGGGAAGGTTATGATGGAAGTCAATGCAAAAAAATCATCTGAAAATTAGATTCTATGAAACTTTTCGAAATGCAAGTTTCGGTCAAAAATCATTTGAAAACTAGATTCTATGAAAATTTTGAAATGCAAGTTTTGGTAAAAAAAATCATAATATATTATGCACTAGTTTATACTAGTTTTGTTCAAAAATCAAATTAAATCAGAGACTTTTCGAAATGATATGAAACATCACATATCATTTATATATTTTAAGAGGGAAAGTTAACATGGAAGTCCATGCAAAAAATCATATGAAAAATAGATTCTATGAAACTTTTCTAAATGCAAGTTTCAGCCAAAAATCATAGTGTATTATACACTAGTTTCAGACAAAAAAATAAAATTTAATTTGGACTATTTGAAATAATACGAGACTTTTTCAGATCATTTATATATGATAAGAGGGAAGGTTAAGATGGAAGTCCTTGCAAATAAATCATCTGAAAACTAGATTCAATGAAACTTTTCGAAATGCATGTTCTATAAAAAAATCATAATATATTATACACTAGTTTGTACTAGTTTCAGTCAAAAATCAAATTAAATCTGGGACTGTTGAAAATGATATGAAACTTCACATATCATTTATGTATTTTACGAGGGAATATTTTGATGGAAGTCCATGCAAAATATCATCTGAAAATTAGATTCTATGAAACTTTTCGAAATGCATGTTTCGGTCAAAAATCATAGTATCTTATACACTAGTTCGGTCAAAAAAATTAAATTTTATTGGGGTCTATTTGAAATGATACGAGACTTCACATATATTTATATATGTTAAGGGGGAAGGTTATGATGGAAGTCCATGCAAAAAAATCATCTGAAAATTAGATTCTATGAAACTTTTCGAAATGCAAGTTTGGGTAAAAAATAAGTATATTATACACTAGTTTTGGTAAAAAAAAATAAAATTTAATTGGGGACTATTTGAAATGATACGAGACTTTTCAGATCATTTATATATGTTAAGAGGGAAGGATATGATGGTAGTCCATGCATAAAAATCATCTGAAAATTAGATTCTATGAAACTATTCGAAATGCAAGTTTCGGTCAAAAAATCATAATATATTATACACTAGTTTTTACTAGTTTCGGTCAAAAATCAAATTAAGTCTGGGACTGTTTGAAATGATACGAAACTTCATATATCATTTATATATTTTACGAGGGAAGGTTACGATAGAACTCCACGCATAAAATCATTTAGAAATTATATTCTATGAAATTTTTCGAAATGCAAGTTTTGGTCCAAAATCATAGTATATTATACACTAGTTTCGGTCAAAAAAATAAAATTTAATTGAGACTATTTGAAATGATACCCTACTTTTCAGATCATTTATATATGTTAAGAGGGAGGGTTATGATGGAAGTCCATGCAAAAAAATCATCTGAAAACTAGATTTTATGAAACTTTTCGAAATGAATGTTCGGTCAAAAAATCATAATATATTATATACTAGTTTGTACTAGTTTCGGTAAAAAAATTAAAATTAAATATGGGACTGTTTGAATGTTATGAAACTTCACATATCGGTTATATATTTTACGAGGGAATATTTTGATGGAAGTCCATGCAAAAAATCATCTGAAAATTAGATTCTATGAAACATTTCGAAATGCATGTTTCGGTCAAAAATCATAGTATATTATACACTAGTTTCGGTCAAAAAAATTAAATTTTATTGGGGTCTATTTGAAATGATACGAGACTTCACATATATTTATATATGTTAAGGGGGAAGGTTATGATGGAAGTCCATGCAAAAAAATCATCTGAAAATTAGATTCTATGAAACTTTTCGATATGCAAGTTTGGGTAAAAAATAAGTATATTATACACTAGTTTTGGTAAAAAAAATAAAATTTAATTGGGGACTATTTGAAATGATACGAGAATTTTCAGATCATTTATATATGTTAAGAGGGAAGGATATGATGGTAGTCCATGCATAAAAATCATCTGAAAATTAGATTCTATGAAACTATTCGAAATGCAAGTTTCGGTCAAAAAATCATAATATATTATACACTAGTTTTTACTAGTTTCGGTCAAAAATCAAATTAAGTCTGGGACTGTTTGAAATGATACGAAACTTCATATATCATTTATATATTTTACGAGGGAAGGTTACGATAGAACTCCACGCATAAAATCATTTAGAAATTATATTCTATGAAATTTTTCGAAATGCAAGTTTCGGTCCAAAATCATAGTATATTATACACTAGTTTCGGTCAAAAAAATAAAATTAAATTGAGACTATTTGAAATGATACGATACTTTTCAGATCATTTATATATGTTAAGAGGGAGGGTTATGATGGAAGTCCATGCAAAAAAATCATCTGAAAACTAGATTTTATGAAACTTTTCGAAATGAATGTTCGGTCAAAAAATCATAATATATTATATACTAGTTTGTACTAGTTTCGGTAAAAAAATTAAAATTAAATATGAGACTGTTTGAATGTTATGAAACTGAACATATCGGTTATATATTTTACGAGGGAATATTTTGATGGAAGTCCATGCAAAAAATCATCTGAAAATTAGATTCTATGAAACATTTCGAAATGCATGTTTCGGTCAAAAATCATAGTATATTATACACTAGTTTCGGTCAAAAAAATTAAATTTTATTGGGGTCTATTTGAAATGATACGAGACTTCACATATATTTATATATGTTAAGGGGGAAGGTTATGATGGAAGTCCATGCAAAAAAATCATCTGAAAATTAGATTCTATGAAACTTTTCGAAATGCAAGTTTGGGTAAAAAATAAGTATATTAAACACTAGTTTTGGTAAAAAAAATAAAATTTTATTGTGGACTATTTGAAATGATACGAGACTTTTCAGATCATTTATATATGTTAAGAGGGAAGGTTATGATGGTAGTCGATGCATAAAAATCATCTGAAAATTAGATTCTATGAAATATTCGAAATGCAAGTTTCGGTCAAAAAATCATAATATATTATACACTAGTTTTTACTAGTTTCGGTCAAAAATCAAATTAAATCCGGGACTGTTTGAAATGATACGAAACTTCATATATCATTTATATATTTTACGAGGGAAGGTTACGATAGAACTCCATGCATAAAATCATTTAGAAATTAGATTCTATGAAATTTTTCGAAATGCATGTTTCGGTCCAAAATCATAGTATATTATACACTAGTTTCGGTCAAAAAAATAAAATTTAATTGAGAGTATTTGAAATGATACGATACTTTTCAGATCATTTATATATGTTAAGAGGGAAGGTTATGATGGAAGTCCATGCAAAAAAATCATCTGAAAACTAGATTTTATGAAACTTTTCGAAATGAATGTTCGGTCAAAAAATCATAATATATTATATACTAGTTTGTACTAGTTTCGGTAAAAAAATTAAAACTAAATATGGGACTGTTTGAATGTTATGAAACTTCACATATCGGTTATATATTTTACGAGGGAATATTTTGATGGAAGTCCATGCAAAAAATCATCTGAAAATTAGATTCTATGAAACATTTCGAAATGCATGTTTCGGTCAAAAATCATAGTATATTATACACTAGTTTCGGTCAAAAAAATTAAATTTTATTGGGGTCTATTTGAAATGATACGAGACTTCACATATATTTATATATGTTAAGGGGGAAAGTTATGATGGAAGTCCATGCAAAAAAATCATCTGAAAATTAGATTCTATGAAACTTTTCGAAATGCAAGTTTGGGTCAAAAATCAATATTTTATACACCAGTTTTGATCAAAAAAATAAAATTTAATTGTGGACTATTTGAAATGATACGAGACTTTTCAGATCATTTATATATGTTAAGAGGGAAGGATATGATGGTAGTCGATGCATAAAAATCATCTGAAAATTAGATTCTATGAAACTATTCGAAATGCAAGTTTCGGTCAAAAAATCATAATATATTATACACTAGTTTTTACTAGTTTCGGTCAAAAATCAAATTAAGTCTGGGACTGTTTGAAATGATACGAAACTTCATATATCATTTATATATTTTACGAGGGAAGGTTACGATAGAACTCCATGCATAAAATCATTTAGAAATTAGATTCTATGAAATTTTTCGAAATGCAAGTTTCGGTCCAAAATCATAGTATATTATACACTAGTTTCGGTCAAAAAAATAAAATTTAATTGGGACTATTTGAAATGATACGATACTTTTCAGATCATTTATATATGTTAAGAGGGAAGGTTATGATGGAAGTCCATGCAAAAAAATCATCTGAAAACTAGATTTTACGAAACTTTTCGAAATGAATGTTCGGTCAAAAAATCATAATATATTATATACTAGTTTGTACTAGTTTCGGTAAAAAAATTAAAACTAAATATGGGACTGTTTGAATGTTATGAAACTTCACATATCGGTTATATATTTTACGAGGGAATATTTTGATGGAAGTCCATGCAAAAAATCATCTGAAAATTAGATTCTATGAAACATTTCGAAATGCATGTTTCGGTCAAAAATCATAGTATATTAAACACTAGTTTCGGTCAAAAAATTAAATTTTATTGGGGTCTATTTGAAATGATACGAGACTTCACATATATTTATATATGTTAAGGGGGAAGGTTATGATGGAAGTCCATGCAAAAAAATCATCTGAAAATTAGATTCTATGAAACTTTTCGAAATGCAAGTTTGGGTAAAAAATAAGTATATTATACACTAGTTTTGGTCAAAAAAATAAAATTTAATTGGGGACTATTTGAAATGATACGAGACTTTTCAGATCATTTATATATGTTAAGAGGGAAGGTTATGATGGTAGTCTATGCATAAAAATCATCTGAAAATTAGATTTTATGAAACTATTCGAAATGCAAGTTTCGGTCAAAAAATCATAATATATTATACACTAGTTTTTACTAGTTTAGGTAAAAAATCAAATTAAGTCTGGGACTGTTTGAAATGATACGAAATTTCATATATCATTTATATATTTTACGAGGGAAGGTTACGATAGAAGTCCATGCAATCATTTAGAAATTAGATTCTATGAAATTTTTCGAAATGCAAGTTTCGGTCCAAAATCATAGTATATTATACACTAGTTTCGGTCAAAAAAATAAAATTTAATTGAGACTATTTGAAATGATACCCTACTTTTTAGATCATTTATATATGTTAAGAGGGAAGGTTATGATGGAAGTCCATGCAAAAAAATCATCTGAAAACTAGAGTTTATGAAACTTTTCGAAATGAATGTTCGGTCAAAAAATCATAATATATTATATACTAGTTTGTACTAGTTTCGATAAAAAAATTAATATTAAATATGGGACTGTTTGAATGTTATGAAACTTCACATATCGGTTATATATTTTACGAGGGAATGTTCCGATGGAAGTCCATGATAAAATCATCTGAAAATTAGATTCTATGAAACTTTTTGAAATGCATGTTTCGGTCAAAAATCATAATATATTATACACCAGTTTCGGTCAAAAAAATATAATTTTATTGTGGTCTATTTTAAATGATACGAGACTTCACATATATTTATATATGTTAAGGGGGAAGGTTATGATGGAAGTACATGCAAAAAAATCATCTGAAAATTAGATTCTATGAAACTTTTCGAAATGCAAGTTTAGGTCAAAAATCAATATATTATACACTAGTTTTGATCAAAAAAATAAAATTTAATTGGGGACTATTTGAAATGATACGAGACTTTTCAAATCATTTATATATGTTAAGAGGGAAGGATATGATGGTAGTCGATGCATAAAAATCATCTGAAAATTAGATTCTATGAAATATTCGAAATGCAAGTTTCGGTCAAAAAATCATAATATATTATACACTAGTTTTTTCTAGTTTCGGTCAAAAATCAAATTAAATCTGGGACTGTTTGAAATGATACGAAACTTCATATATCATTTATATATTTTACGAGGGAAGGTTACGATAGAACTCCATGCATAAAATCATTTAGAAATTATATTCTATGAAATTTTTCGAAATGCAAGTTTCGGTCCAAAATCATAGTATATTATACACTAGTTTCGGTCAAAAAAATAAAATTTAATTGGGACTATTTGAAATGATACGATACTTTTCAGATCATTTATATATGTTAAGAGGGAAGGTTATGATGGAAGTCCATGCAAAAAAATCATCTGAAAACTAGATTTTATGAAACTTTTCGAAATGAATGTTCGGTCAAAAAATCATAATATATTATATACTAGTTTGTACTAGTTTCGGTAAAAAAATTAAAATTAAATATGGGACTGTTTGAATGTTATGAAACTTCACATATCGGTTACATATTTTACGAGGGAATATTTTGATGGAAGTCCATGCAAAAAATCATCTGAAAATTAGATTCTATGAAACATTTCGAAATGCATGTTTCGGTCAAAAATCATAGTATATTATACACTAGTTTCGGTCAAAAAAATTAAATTTTATTGGGGTCTATTTGAAATGATACGAGACTTCACATATATTTATATATGTTAAGGGGGAAGGTTATGATGGAAGTCCATGCAAAAAAATCATCTGAAAATTAGATTCTATGAAACTTTTCGAAATGCAAGTTTGGGTAAAAAATAAGTATATTATACACTAGTTTTGGTAAAAAAAATAAAATTTTATTGTGGACTATTTGAAATGATACGAGACTTTTCAGATCATTTATATATTTTAAGAGGGAAGGTTATGATGGTAGTCGATGCATAAAAATCATCTGAAAATTAGATTCTATGAAATATTCGAAATGCAAGTTTCGGTCAAAAAATCATAATATATTATACACTAGTTTTTACTAGTTTCGGTCAAAAATCAAATTAAATCCGGGACTGTTTGAAATGATACGAAACTTCATATATCATTTATATATTTTACGAGGGAAGGTTACGATAGAACTCCATGCATAAAATCATTTAGAAATTAGATTCTATGAAATTTTTCGAAATGCATGTTTCGGTCCAAAATCATAGTATATTATACACTAGTTTCGGTCAAAAAAATAAAATTTAATTGAGACTATTTGAAATGATACGATACTTTTCAGATCATTTATATATGTTAAGAGGGAAGGTTATGATGGAAGTCCATGCAAAAAAATCATCTGAAAACTAGATTTTATGAAACTTTTCGAAATGAATGTTCGGTCAAAAAATCATAATATATTATATACTAGTTTGTACTAGTTTCGGTAAAAAAATTAAAACTAAATATGGGACTGTTTGAATGTTATGAAACTTCACATATCGGTTATATATTTTACGAGGGAATATTTTGATGGAAGTCCATGCAAAAAATCATCTGAAAATTAGATTCTATGAAACATTTCGAAATGCATGTTTCGGTCAAAAATCATAGTATATTATACACTAGTTTCGGTCAAAAAAATTAAATTTTATTGGGGTCTATTTGAAATGATACGAGACTTCACATATATTTATATATGTTAAGGGGGAAGGTTATGATGGAAGTCCATGCAAAAAAATCATCTGAAAATTAGATTCTATGAAACTTTTCGAAAGGCAAGTTTGGGTCAAAAATCAATATTTTATACACCAGTTTTGATCAAAAAAATAAAATTTAATTGTGGACTATTTGAAATGATACGAGACTTTTCAGATCATTTATATATGTTAAGAGGGAAGGATATGATGGTAGTCGATGCATAAAAATCATCTGAAAATTAGATTCTATGAAACTATTCGAAATGCAAGTTTCGGTCAAAAAATCATAATATATTATACACTAGTTTTTACTAGTTTCGGTCAAAAATCAAATTAAGTCTGGGACTGTTTGAAATGATACGAAACTTCATATATCATTTATATATTTTACGAGGGAAGGTTACGATAGAACTCCATGCATAAAATCATTTAGAAATTAGATTCTATGAAATTTTTCGAAATGCAAGTTTCGGTCCAAAATCATAGTATATTATACACTAGTTTCGGTCAAAAAAATAAAATTTAATTGAGACTATTTGAAATGATACGATACTTTTCAGATCATTTATATATGTTAAGAGGGAAGGTTATGATGGAAGTCCATGCAAAAAAATCATCTGAAAACTAGATTTTACGAAACTTTTCGAAATGAATGTTCGGTCAAAAAATCATAATATATTATATACTAGTTTGTACTAGTTTCGGTAAAAAAATTAAAACTAAATATGGGACTGTTTGAATGTTATGAAACTGAACATATCGGTTATATATTTTACGAGGGAATATTTTGATGGAAGTCCATGCAAAAAATCATCTGAAAATTAGATTCTATGAAACATTTCGAAATGCATGTTTCGGTCAAAAATCATAGTATATTAAACACTAGTTTCGGTCAAAAAAATTAAATTTTATTGGGGTCTATTTGAAATGATACGAGACTTCACATATATTTATATATGTTAAGGGGGAAGGTTATGATGGAAGTCCATGCAAAAAAATCATCTGAAAATTAGATTCTATGAAACTTTTCGAAATGCAAGTTTGGGTAAAAAATAAGTATATTATACACTAGTTTTGGTCAAAAAAATAAAATTTAATTGGGGACTATTTGAAATGATACGAAACTTTTCAGATCATTTATATATGTTAAGAGGGAAGGTTATGATGGTAGTCTATGCATAAAAATCATCTGAAAATTAGATTCTATGAAACTATTCGAAATGCAAGTTTCGGTCAAAAAATCATAATATATTATACACTAGTTTTTACTAGTTTAGGTAAAAAATCAAATTAAGTCTGGGACTGTTTGAAATGATACGAAATTTCATATATCATTTATATATTTTACGAGGGAAGGTTACGATAGAAGTCCATGCAATCATTTAGAAATTAGATTCTATGAAATTTTTCGAAATGCAAGTTTCGGTCCAAAATCATAGTATATTATACACTAGTTTCGGTCAAAAAAATAAAATTTAATTGAGACTATTTGAAATGATACCCTACTTTTTAGATCATTTATATATGTTAAGAGGGAAGGTTATGATGGAAGTCCATGCAAAAAAATCATCTGAAAACTAGAGTTTATGAAACTTTTCGAAATGAATGTTCGGTCAAAAAATCATAATATATTATATACTAGTTTGTACTAGTTTCGATAAAAAAATTAATATTAAATATGGGACTGTTTGAATGTTATGAAACTTCACATATCGGTTATATATTTTACGAGGGAATGTTCCGATGGTAGTCCATGATAAAATCATCTGAAAATTAGATTCTATGAAACTTTTTGAAATGCATGTTTCGGTCAAAAATCATAATATATTATACACCAGTTTCGGTCAAAAAAATATAATTTTATTGTGGTCTATTTTAAATGATACGAGACTTCACATATATTTATATATGTTAAGGGGGAAGGTTATGATGGAAGTACATGCAAAAAAATCATCTGAAAATTAGATTCTATGAAACTTTTCGAAATGCAAGTTTAGGTCAAAAATCAATATATTATACACCAGTTTTGATCAAAAAAATAAAATTTAATTGGGGACTATTTGAAATGATACGAGACTTTTCAAATCATTTATATATGTTAAGAGGGAAGGATATGATGGTAGTCGATGCATAAAAATCATCTGAAAATTAGATTCTATGAAATATTCGAAATGCAAGTTTCGGTCAAAAAATCATAATATATTATACACTAGTTTTTTCTAGTTTCGGTCAAAAATCAAATTAAATCTGGGACTGTTTGAAATGATACGAAACTTCATATATCATTTATATATTTTACGAGGGAAGGTTACGATAGAACTCCATGCATAAAATCATTTAGAAATTATATTCTATGAAATTTTTCGAAATGCAAGTTTCGGTCCAAAATCATAGTATATTATACACTAGTTTCGGTCAAAAAAATAAAATTTAATTGGGACTATTTGAAATGATACGATACTTTTCAGATCATTTATATATGTTAAGAGGGAAGGTTATGATGGAAGTCCATGCAAAAAAATCATCTGAAAACTAGATTTTATGAAACTTTTCGAAATGAATGTTCGGTCAAAAAATCATAATATATTATATACTAGTTTGTACTAGTTTCGGTAAAAAAATTAAAATTAAATATGGGACTGTTTGAATGTTATGAAACTTCACATATCGGTTATATATTTTACGAGGGAATATTTTGATGGAAGTCCATGCAAAAAATCATCTGAAAATTAGATTCTATGAAACATTTCGAAATGCATGTTTCGGTCAAAAATCATAGTATATTATACACTAGTTTCGGTCAAAAAAATTAAATTTTATTGGGGTCTATTTGAAATGATACGAGACTTCACATATATTTATATATGTTAAGGGGGAAGGTTATGATGGAAGTCCATGCAAAAAAATCATCTGAAAATTAGATTCTATGAAACTTTTCGAAATGCAAGTTTGGGTAAAAAATAAGTATATTATACACTAGTTTTGGTAAAAAAAATAAAATTTTATTGTGGACTATTTGAAATGATACGAGACTTTTCAGATCATTTATATATGTTAAGAGGGAAGGTTATGATGGTAGTCGATGCATAAAAATCATCTGAAAATTAGATTCTATGAAATATTCGAAATGCAAGTTTCGGTCAAAAAATCATAATATATTATACACTAGTTTTTACTAGTTTCGGTCAAAAATCAAATTAAATCCGGGACTGTTTGAAATGATACGAAACTTCATATATCATTTATATATTTTACGAGGGAAGGTTACGATAGAACTCCATGCATAAAATCATTTAGAAATTAGATTCTATGAAATTTTTCGAAATGCATGTTTCGGTCCAAAATCATAGTATATTATACACTAGTTTCGGTCAAAAAAATAAAATTTAATTGAGACTATTTGAAATGATACGATACTTTTCAGATCATTTATATATGTTAAGAGGGAAGGTTATGATGGAAGTCCATGCAAAAAAATCATCTGAAAACTAGATTTTATGAAACTTTTCGAAATGAATGTTCGGTCAAAAAATCATAATATATTATATACTAGTTTGTACTAGTTTCGGTAAAAAAATTAAAACTAAATATGGGACTGTTTGAATGTTATGAAACTTCACATATCGGTTATATATTTTACGAGGGAATATTTTGATGGAAGTCCATGCAAAAAATCATCTGAAAATTAGATTCTATGAAACATTTCGAAATGCATGTTTCGGTCAAAAATCATAGTATATTATACACTAGTTTCGGTCAAAAAAATTAAATTTTATTGGGGTCTATTTGAAATGATACGAGACTTCACATATATTTATATATGTTAAGGGGGAAGGTTATGATGGAAGTCCATGCAAAAAAATCATCTGAAAATTAGATTCTATGAAACTTTTCGAAATGCAAGTTTGGGTCAAAAATCAATATTTTATACACCAGTTTTGATCAAAAAAATAAAATTTAATTGTGGACTATTTGAAATGATACGAGACTTTTCAGATCATTTATATATGTTAAGAGGGAAGGATATGATGGTAGTCGATGCATAAAAATCATCTGAAAATTAGATTCTATGAAACTATTCGAAATGCAAGTTTCGGTCAAAAAATCATAATATATTATACACTAGTTTTTACTAGTTTCGGTCAAAAATCAAATTAAGTCTGGGACTGTTTGAAATGATACGAAACTTCATATATCATTTATATATTTTACGAGGGAAGGTTACGATAGAACTCCATGCATAAAATCATTTAGAAATTAGATTCTATGAAATTTTTCGAAATGCAAGTTTCGGTCCAAAATCATAGTATATTATACACTAGTTTCGGTCAAAAAAATAAAATTTAATTGAGACTATTTGAAATGATACGATACTTTTCAGATCATTTATATATGTTAAGAGGGAAGGTTATGATGGAAGTCCATGCAAAAAAATCATCTGAAAACTAGATTTTACGAAACTTTTCGAAATGAATGTTCGGTCAAAAAATCATAATATATTATATACTAGTTTGTACTAGTTTCGGTAAAAAAATTAAAACTAAATATGGGACTGTTTGAATGTTATGAAACTGAACATATCGGTTATATATTTTACGAGGGAATATTTTGATGGAAGTCCATGCAAAAAATCATCTGAAAATTAGATTCTATGAAACATTTCGAAATGCATGTTTCGGTCAAAAATCATAGTATATTAAACACTAGTTTCGGTCAAAAAAATTAAATTTTATTGGGGTCTATTTGAAATGATACGAGACTTCACATATATTTATATATGTTAAGGGGGAAGGTTATGGTGGAAGTCCATGCAAAAAAATCATCTGAAAATTAGATTCTATGAAACTTTTCGAAATGCAAGTTTGGGTAAAAAATAAGTATATTATACACTAGTTTTGGTCAAAAAAATAAAATTTAATTGGGGACTATTTGAAATGATACGAGACTTTTCAGATCATTTATATATGTTAAGAGGGACGGTTATGATGGTAGTCTATGCATAAAAATCATCTGAAAATTAGATTCTATGAAACTATTCGAAATGCAAGTTTCGGTCAAAAAATCATAATATATTATACACTAGTTTTTACTAGTTTCGGTCAAAAATCAAATTAAGTCTGGGACTGTTTGAAATGATACGAAATTTCATATATCATTTATATATTTTACGAGGGAAGGTTACGATAGAACTCCATGCATAAAATCATTTAGAAATTAGATTCTATGAAATTTTTCGAAATGCAAGTTTCGGTCCAAAATCATAGTATATTATACGCTAGTTTCGGTCAAAAAAATAAAATTTAATTGAGACTATTTGAAATGATACCCTACTTTTCAGATCATTTATATATGTTAAGAGGGAAGGTTATGATGGAAGTCCATGCAAAAAAATCATCTGAAAACTAGAGTTTATGAAACTTTTCGAAATCAATGTTCGGTCGAAAAATCATAATATATTATATACTAGTTTGTACTAGTTTCGGTAAAAAAATTAATATTAAATATGGGACTGTTTGAATGTTATGAAACTTCACATATCGGTTATATATTTTACGAGGGAATGTTCCGATGGAAGTCCATGAAAAAAATCATCTGAAAATTAGATTCTATGAAACTTTTTGAAATGCATGTTTCGGTCAAAAATCATAATATATTATACACCAGTTTCGGTCAAAAAAATATAATTTTATTGTAGTCTATTTGAAATGATACGAGACTTCACATATATTTATATATGTTAAGGGGGAAGGTTATGATGGAAGTACATGCAAAAAAATCATCTGAAAATTAGATTCTATGAAACTTTTCGAAATGCAAGTTTAGGTCAAAAATCAATATATTATACACCAGTTTTGATCAAAAAAATAAAATTTAATTGGTGACTATTTGAAATGATACGAGACTTTTCAGATCATTTATATATGTTAAGAGGGAAGGATATGATGGTAGTCGATGCATAAAAATCATCTGAAAATTAGATTCTATGAAATATTCGAAATGCAAGTTTCGGTCAAAAAAACATAATATATTATACACTAGTTTTTTCTAGTTTCGGTCAAAAATCAAATTAAATCTGGGACTGTTTGAAATGATACGAAACTACATATATCATTTATATATTTTACGAGGGAAGGTTACGATAGAAGTAAATGCATAAAATCATTTAGAAATTAGATTCTATAAAACTTTTCGAAATGCAAGTTTCGATCAAAAATCATAGTATATTATACATTAGTTTCGGTCAAAAAAATAAAATTTAATTGGGACTATTTGAAAAGATACGAGACTTTTCAGATCATTTATATATGATACGAGACTTTTTAGATCATTTATATATGATAAGAGGTAAGGTTATGATGGAAGTCCATGCAAAAAAATATCTGAAAATTAGATTCTATGAAACTTTTCGAAATGCAAGTTTCGGTCAAAAATTCATAATATATTATACACTAGTTTATACTAGTTTCGGTCAAAAATCAAATTAAATTTGGGACTGTTCGAAATGATACGAAACTTCACATATCATTTATATATTTTACGAGGGAAGGTTTTGATGGAAGTCCATGTAAAAAATAATTTGAAAATTAGAATTCTAAGAAACATTTCGAAATGCATATTTCGGTCAAAAATCATAGTATATTATACACTAGTTTCGGTCAAAAAAATCAAAGTTTATTGGGGTCTATTTGAAATTATACAAGACTTCACATATATTTATATATGTTAAGGGGGAAGGTTATGATGGAAGTCCATGCAAAAAAATTATCTGAATATTAGATTCTATGAAACTTTTCGAAATGCAAGTTTCGGTCAAAAATCAGTATATTATACACTAGTTTCGGAAAAATAAAATAAAATTTAATTGGGGACTATTTGAAATGATACGAGACTTTTCAGATCATTTATATATGTTAAGAGGAAAGAATATGATGGTGGTCCATGAATAAAAATCATTTGAAAATTAGATTCAATGAAACTATTCGAAATTCAAGTTTCAGTAAAAAAATCATAATATATTATACAATAGTTTTTACTAGTTTCGGTCAAAAATCAAATTAAATATGGGACTATTTGAAATGATACGAAACTTCATATATCATTTATATATTTTACGAGGGAAGGTTACGATAGAAGTTCATGCATAAAATCATTTAGAAAGTATATTCTAGGAAACTTTTCGAAATGCAAGTTTCGATAAAAAATCATAGTATATTATACACTAGTTTCGGAATTTTTTTTTAATTGGGGACTATTTGAAATGATATGTGACTTTTCATATCATTTATATATGTTAAGAGGGAAGGATATGATGGAAGTCCATGTACAAAAATCATCTGAAAACTAGATTCTATGAAACTTTTCGAAATGCAAGTTTATGTCAAATCATAATATATTATACTCTAGCTTATACTAGTTTCAGTCAAAAATCAAATTAAATCGGGGACTGTTCAAAATGATACGAAACTTCACATATCATTTATATATTTTACGAGATAAGGTTTTAATGGATGTCAATGCAAGAAATTATCAGAAAATTAGATTCTATGAAACTTTTCGAAATGCAAGTTTCGGTTAAAAATCATAGTATATTATACACTAGTTTCGATCAAAAAAATCAAATTTAATTAGGGATTATTTGAAATGATACAAGACTTTTCATATAATTTATATATGTTAAGACGGAAGGTTATGATGGAAGTCCATGCAAAAAAATCATCTGAAAACTAGATTCTATGAAACTTTTTGAAATGCAAGTTTCGGTCAAATTATCATAATATATTATACACTAGTTTATACTAGTTTCGGTCAAAAATCAAATTAAATTAGGGATTGTTCGAAATGATATGAAACTTACATATCATTTATATATTTTAAGAGGGAAGGTTAAGATGGAAGTCCATGCAAAAAATCATATGAAAAATAGAATCTATGAAACTTTTCGAAATGCATGTTTCGGTCAAAAATCATAGTATATTATAAACTAGTTTCAATCAAAAAAATCAAATTTAATTGGGACTATTTAATATGATACGAGACTTTTTCAGATCATTTATATTTGATAAGAGGGAAGGTTATGATGGAATTCCATGCAAAAAAATCATCTGAAAAATAGATTCAATGAAACTTCTCGAAATGCATGTTTGGTTTAAAAATCATAATATATTATACACTAGTTTGTACTAGTTTCGGTCAAAACTCAAATTAAATCTGGGACTGTTCGAAATGATATGAAACTTCACATATCATTTATATATTTTACGAGGGAATGTTTTGATGGAAGTCCAAGTAAAAAATCATCTGAAAACTAGATTCTATGAAACTATTCGAAATGCATGTTTCGGTCAAAAATCATAGTATATTATACACCAATTTCGGACAAAATAATAAAATTTTATTGGGGTCTATTTGAAATTTTACGAGACTTCATATATATTTATATGTGTTAAAGGGGAAGGTTATGATGGAAGTTCATGCAAAAAAATCATCTGAAAATTAGATTCTATGAAACTTTCCGAAATGCAAGTTTCGGTAAAAAATAAGTATATTATACACCAGTTTTGGTCAAAAAAATAAAATTTAATTGGTGACTATTTGAAATGATATGAGACTTTTCAGATCATTTATATATGTTAAGAGGGAAGGTTATGATGGTAGTCGATGCAAAAAAATAATCTGAAAATTAGATTCTATGAAATATTCAAATTGCAAGTTTCGGTCAAAAAATCATAATATATTATACACTAGTTTTTACTAGTTTAGATCAAAAATTAAATTAAATCTGGGACTGTTTGAAATGATACGAAACTTCATATATCATTTATATATTTTACAAGTGAAGTTTTTGATGGAAGTCCATGCATAAAATCATTTAGAAATTAGATTTTATGAAACTATTCGAAATGCAAGTTTCGGTCAAAAAAATCAAATTTAATTGGGGACTATTTGAAATGATACGAGACTTTTCAGATCATTTATATACGATTCGTAGCATTTCGAACAATCCTCGATTTAATTTGATTTTTTGAACGAAACTAGTATAAAATTGTGTATAATATACTACAATTTTTTATCGAAACTAGTATTTCAAAAAGTATCATAGAATCTAATTTTGAGATAATATTGTTTGCATGGACTTCCATCATAATCTTCCCTTGTAATATATATAAAGGTTCCGAAAAGTTTCGTAGCATTTCAAACAATCCTCAATTTAATTTGATTTTTTAACCGAAACTAGTATAAAATTGTGTTACTACACTACAATTTTTTGACCGAAATAGTATTTCAAAAAGTTTCGTAGAATCTAATTTTGAGATAATTTTTTGCATGGACTTCCGTCTTAAACTTCCCTCGTAATATATAGAAAGGATCTGAAAAGTTTCGTAGAATTTCAAACAATCCTCGATTTAATTTGATTTTTTAACCGAAACTAGTATAAAATTGTGTATAATATACTACGAGTTTTGAACGAAACTAGTATTTCAAAAGGTTTCATAGAATATAATTTTGGGATTATATTTTTGCATGGACTTCCATCATAACATTCCCTTGTAAAATATAGAAAGGATCTGAAAAGCTTCGAAGTATTTAGAACAATCCTCGATTTAATTTGATTTTTTGACCGAAACTAGTATTAAATTGTGTATAATATACTACGATTTTTTGACCGAAATAGTATTTCAAAAAGTTTCATAGAATCTAATTTTGAGATAATTTTTTTGCATGGACTTCCATCATAACCTTCCCTCGTAACATATAGAAAGGATCTAAAAAGTTTCGTAGAATTTCGAAGAATCCTCGATTTAATTTGATTTTTTGATCGAAACTAGTATTAGATTGTGTATAATACTATAATTTTTGAACGAAACTAGTATTTCAAAAAGTATCATAGAGTATAATTTTGAGATGATATTTTTGCATGGACTTCCATCATAACATTCCCTCGTAAAATATTCAAAGGATCTGGAAAGTTTCGTAGCATTTCGTACAATCTTCAATTTAATTTGATTTTTTGACCGAAACTAGTATAAAATTTTGTATAATATACTGCAATTTTTGACCGAAACTAGTATTCAAAAAGTCTCATAAAATCTAATTTTGAGATGATGTTTTTGCATGGACTTCCGTCATACTCTTCCCTCGTAACATATAGAAAGGATCTAAAAACTTTCGTAGCATTTCGAACAATCCTTGATTTAATTTGATTTTTTGACCGAAACAAGTATAAAATTATGTATAATATACTACAGTTTTTGAACGAAACTAGTATTTCAAAAAGTTTCATAGAATATAATTTTGAGATAATATTTTGCATGGACTTCCATCATAACTTTCCATCGTAAAATATAGAAAGGATCTGAAAAGTTTCGTAGCATTTCAAACAATCCTCAATTTAATTTGATTTCTTAACTGAAACTAGTATAAAATTGTGTATAATACACTACAATTTTTTGACCGAAATAGTATTTCAAAACGTTTCATAGAATCTAATTTTGAGAAAATATTTTTGCATGGACTTCCATCATAACATTCCCTCGTAAAATAAAGAAAGGATCTGAAAAGTTTTGTAGCATTTCGAACAATCCTCAATTTTATTTGATTTTTTGACCGAAACTAGTATTAAATTGTGTATAATATACTTCGATTTTTTGACCGAAATAGTACTTCAAAAAGTTTCATAGAATCTAATTTCGAGATAATTATTTTGCATGGACTTCCATCATAACCTTCCCACGTAACATATAAAATGGATCTGAAACGTTTCGTAGCATTTCGAACAATCCTCGATTTAATTTGATTTTTTGAACGAAACTAGTATAAAATTGTGTATAATATACTACAATTTTTTATCGAAACTAGTATTTCAAAAAGTATCATAGAATCTAATTTTGAGATAATATTGTTTGCATGAACTTCCATCATAATCTTCCCTCGTAATATATAGAAAGGTTCCGAAAAGTTTCGTAGCATTTCAAACAATCCTCAATTTAATTTGATTTTTTAACCAAAACTAGTATAAAATTGTGTTACTACACTACAATTTTTTGACCGAAATAGTATTTCAAAAAGTTTCATAGAATCTTATTTTGAGATAATTTTTTGCATGGACTTCCGTCTTAAACTTCCCTCGTAATATATAGAAAGGATCTGAAAAGTTTCGTAGAATTTCAAACAATCCTCGATTTAATTTGATTTTTTAACCGAAACTTGTATAAAATTGTGTATAATATACTACGAGTTTTGAACGAAACTAGTATTTCAAAAAGTTTCATAGAATATAATTTTGGGATTATATTTTTGCATGGACTTCCATCATAACATTCTCTCGTAAAATATTAAAAGGATCTGAAAAGCTTCGTAGTATTTCGAACAATCCTCGATTTAATTTGATTTTTTGACTGAAACTATTATTAAATTGTGTATAATATACTACGATTTTTTGACCGAAATAGTATTTCAAAAAGTTTCATAGAATCTAATTTTGAGATAATTTTTTTGCATGACCTTCCATCATAACCTTCCCTCGTAACATATATAAAGGATCTAAAAAGTTTCATAGCATTTCGAACAATCCTCAATTTAATTTGATATTTTGACCGAAACTAATATAAATTTATGTATAATATACTACAATTTTTGACCGAAACTAGTATTACAAAAAGTTTCATAGAATCTAATTTTGAGATAATTTTTTTGCATGGACTTCCATCATAACCTTCCCACGTAACATATAGAAAGGATCTGAAACGTTTCGTAGCATTTCGAACAATCCTCGATTTAATTTGATTTTTTGACCGAAACTAGTATAAAATTATGTATAATATACTACAATTTTTGATTGAAACTAGTATTTAAAAAAGTTTCATAGAATCTAATTTTGAGATAATATTTTTTGCAAGAACTTTCATCATAACCTTCCCTCGTAATATATAGAAATGTTCCGAAAAAGTTTCGTACATTTCAAACAATCCTCAATTTAATTTGGTTTCTTAACTGAAACTAGTATAAAATTGTGTATAATACACTACAATTTTTTGACCGAAATAGTATTTCAAAAAGTTTCATAGAATCTAATTTTGAGATTATATTTTTGCATGGACTTCCGTCTGAACATTCCCTCGTAAAATATACAAAGGATCTGGAAAGTTTCGTAGCATTTCGAACTATCCTCGATTTAATTTTATTTTTTGACCGAAACTAGTATAAAATTGTGTATAATATACTACGATTTTTTACCGAAACTAGTATTTCAAAAAGTTTCATAGAATCTAATTTTGAGATAATTTGTTTGCATGGACTTCCGTCATAACCTTCCCTCGTAACATATAGAAAGCTTCTTAAAATTTTCGTAGTATTTCGAACAATCCTCGATTTAATTTGATTTTTTGACCGAAACAAGTATAAAATTGTGTATAATATACTACAATATTTTGACCAAAATAGTATTTTAAAAAGTTTCATAGAATCTAATTTTGAGATAATATTTTTGCATGGACTTCCATCATAACATTCCCTCGTAAAATATAGAAAGGATCTGGAAAGTTTCATACTATTTCGAACAATCCTCAATTTAATTTGATTTTTTGACGGAAACTAGTATAAAATTATGTATAATATACTACAATTTTTGACCGAAACTAGTATTTAAAAAATTCTTATAGAACCTAATTTTGATATAATTTTTTTCATGGATTTCCGTCATAACCTTCCCATGTAACATATAGAAAGGTTCTGAAAATTTTCGTAGTAATTCGAACAATCTTCGATTTAATTTGATTTTTTGACCGAAACTAGTATAAAATTGTATATAATATACTACAATTTTTGAACGAAACTAGTATTTCAAAGAGGTTCATAGAATATAATTTTGAGATAATATTTTTGCATGGACTTCCATCATAACATTCCCTCGTAAAATATAGAAAGGATCTGAAAAGTTTCGTAGCATTTCGAACAATCCTCAATTTTATTTGATTTTTTGACCGAAACTAGTATTAAATTGTGTATAATATACTTCGATTTTTTGACCGAAATAGTACTTCAAAAAGTTTCATAGAATCTAATTTCGAGATAATTATTTTGCATGGACTTCCATCATAACCTTCATACGTAACATATAGAAAGGATCTGAAATGCTTCGTAGCATTTCGAACAATCCTCGATTTAATTTGATTTTTTGACCGAAACTAGTATAAAATTGTGTATAATATACTACAATTTTTTATCGAAACTAGTATTTCAAAAAGTATCATAGAATCTAATTTTGAAATAATATTGTTTGCATGGACTTCCATCATAACCTCCCTCGTAATATATAGAAAGGTTCCGAAAAGTTTCGTAGCATTTCAAACAATCCTCAATTTAATTTAATTTTTTAACCGAAACTAGTATAAAATTGTGTATACTACACTACAATTTTTCACCGAAATAGTATTTCAAAAATTTTCATAGATTCTAATTTTGAGATAATTTTTTGCATGGACTTCCGTCTTAAACTTCCCTCGTAACATATAGAAAAGATCTGAAAAGTTTCGTAGAATTTCAAACAATTCTCGATTTAATTTGATTTTTTGACCGAAACTAGTATAAAATTGTGTATAATATACTACGAGTTTTGAACGAATCTAGTATTTCAAAAATTTCATAGAATATAATTTTGGGATTATATTTTTGCATGGACTTCCATCATAACATTCCCTCGTTAAATATAGAAAGGATCTGAAAAACATCGTAGTATTTCGAACAATCCTTGATTTAATTTGATTTTTTGACCGAAACTAGTATTAAATTGTGTATAATATACTACGATTTTTTGACCGAAATAGTACTTCAAAAAGTTTCATAGAATCTAATTTTGAGATAATTTTTTTGCATGGACTTTCATCATAACCTTCCCACGTAACATATATAAAGGATCTAAAAAGTTTCGTAGAATTTTGAACAATCCTCGATTTAATTTGATTTTTTTGACTTAAACTAGTATTAGATTGTGTATAATATACTATAATTTTTGAACGAAACTAGTATTTCAAAAAGTATCATAGAATCTAATTTTGAGATAATATTGTTTGCATGGACTTCCATCATAACCTCCTTCGTAATATATAGAAAGGTTCCGAAAAGTTTCGTAGCATTTCAAACAATCCTCAATTTAATTTGATTTTTTAACTGAAACTAGTATAAAATTGTGCATACTACACTACAATTTTTTGACCGAAATAGTATTTCAAAAATTTTCATAGAATCTAATTTTGAGATAATTTCTTGCATGGACTTGTGTCTTAAACTTCCCTCGTAACATATAGAAAGGATCTGAAAAGTTTCGTAGAATTTCAAACAATCCTCGATTTAATTTGATTTTTTGACCGAAACTAGTATAAAATTGTGTATAATATACTACGAGTTTTGAACGAATCTAGTATTTCAAAAATTTCATAGAATATAATTTTGGGATTATATTTTTGCATGGACTTCCATCATAACATTCCCTCGTTAAATATAGAAAGGATCTGAAAAACATCGTAGTATTTCGAACAATCCTTGATTTAATTTGATTTTTTGACCGAAACTAGTATTAAATTGTGTATAATATACTACGATTTTTTGACCGAGATAGTACTTCAAAAAGTTTCATAGAATCTAATTTTGAGATAATTTTTTTGCATGGACTTTCATCATAACCTTCCCACGTAACATATATAAAGGATCTAAAAAGTTTCGTAGAATTTTGAACAATCCTCGATTTAATTTGATTTTTTTGACTTAAACTAGTATTAGATTGTGTATAATATACTATAATTTTTGAACGAAACTAGTATTTCAAAAAGTATCATAGAATCTAATTTTGAGATAATATTGTTTGCATGGACTTGTGTCTTAAACTTCCCTCGTAACATATAGAAAGGATCTGAAAAGTTTCGTAGAATTTCAAACAATCCTCGATTTAATTTGATTTTTTGACCGAAACTAGTATAAAATTGTGTATAATATACTACGAGTTTTGAACGAAACTAGTATTTCAAAAAGTTTCATAGAATATAATTTTGGGATTATATTTTTGGATTGATTTCCATCATAACATTCCCTCGTAAAATATAGAAAGGATCTGAAAATCTTCGTAGTATTTCGAACAATCATTGATTTAATTTGATTTTTTGACCGAAACTAGTAATAAATTGTGTAAAATATACTACGATTTTTTTACCGAAATAGTATTTCAAAAAGTTTCATAGAATCTAATTTTGAGATAATTTTTTTGCATGTACTTCCATCATAACCTTCCCTCGTAACATAAATAAAGAATCTAAAAAGTTTCGTAGTATTTCGAACTATCCTCGATTTAATTTGATTTTTTGACCGAAACTAGTATTAAATTGTGTATAATACTACAATTTTTGAACGAAACTAGTATTTCAAAAAGTTTCATAGAATTTAATTTTGAGATGATATTTTTGCATGGACTTCCATCATAACATTCCCTTGTAAAATATACAAAGGATCTGGAAAGTTTCGTAGCATTTCGAACAATCCTCAATTTAATTTGATTTTTTGACCGAAACTAGTATAAAATTTTGTATAATATACTACAATTTTTGAACGAAACTAGTATTTCAAAAAGTCTCATAGAATCTAATTTTGAGATAATTTTTTTGAATGGACTTCCGTCATAACCTTCCCTCGTAAAATATAGAAAGTTTTTGAAAAGTTTCGTAACATTTCGAACAATCCTCAATTTAATTTGTTTTTTTGGCCAAAAAAGGTATTAAATTGTGTATAATATACTACGATTTTTTGACCGAAATAGTACTTCAAATAGATTCATAGAATCTTATTTTGAGATAATTTTTTTGCATGGACTTCCTTCATAACCTTCCCACGTAACATATAGAAAGGATCTGAAAAGTTTCGTAGCATTTCGAACAATCCTCGATTTAATTTGATTTTTTGACTGAAACTAGTATTAAATTGTGTATAATATACTACGATTTTTGACAGAAATTAGTATTTCAAAAAGTTTCATAGAATCTAATTTTGAGATAATTTTTTTCCATAGACTTCCATCATAACCTTCCCATGTAACAAATAGAAAGGTTCCGAAAAGGTTTCGTAGCATTTCGAACAATCCTCAATTTAATTTGATTTCTTAACTGAAACTAGTATATTTTGAGATAATATTTTTTGCGTGGACTTCCATCATAACCTTCCCTCGTAATATATAAAAAGGTTCCGAAAGGTTTCGTAGCATTTCGAACAATCCTCGATTTAATTTGATTTCTTAACCGAAACTAGTATAAAATTGTGTATAATACATTACAATTTTTTGACCGAAATAGTATTTCAAAAAGTTTCATAGAATCAAATTTTGAGATAATTTTTTTGCATGGACTTCCGTCTTAACCTTCTCTCGTAACATATAGAAAGGATATGAAAAGTTTCGTAGAATTTCAAACAATCCTCGATTTAATTTGATTTTTTGACTGAAACTAGTATAAAATTGTGTATATAATATACTACGATTTTTGAACCAAACTAGTATTTCAAAAAGTTTCATAGAATATAATTTTGGGATTATATTTTTGCATGGACTTCCATCATAACATTCCCTCGTAAAATATAGAAAGGATCTGAAAAGCTTCGTAGTATTTCGAACAATCATCGATTTAATTTGATTTTTTGACCGAAACTAGTATTAAATTGTGTATAATATACTACGATTTTTTGACCGAAATAGTATTTCAAAATGTTTCATAGAATCTAATTTTGAGATAATTTTTTTGCATGGACTTCCATCATAACCTTCCCTCGTAACATATATAAAGGATCTAAAAAGTTTCGTAGAATTTCGAACAATCCTCGATTTAATTTGATTTTTTGACCGAAACTAGTATTAAATTGTGTATAATACTACAATTTTTGAATGAAACTAGTATTTCAAAAAGATTCATAGAATATAATTTTGAGATGATATTTTTGCATGGACTTCCATCATAACATTCCCTCGTAAAATATACAAAGGATCTGGAAGGTTTCGTAGCATTTCGAACAATCCTCAATTTAATTTGATTTTTTGACCGAAACTAGTATAATATTTTGTATAATATACTACAATTTTTGAACGACACTAGTATTTCAAAAAGTCTCATAGAATCTAATTTTGAGATAATTTTTTTGAATGGACTTCCGTCATAACCTTCCCTCGTAAAATATAGAAAGTTTCTGAAAAGTTTCGTAACATTTCGAACAATCCTCAATTTAATTTGTTTTTTTGGCCAAAACAAGTATTAAATTGTGTATAATATACTACGATTTTTTGACCGAAATAGTACTTCAAATAGATTCATAGAATCTTATTTTGAGATAATTTTTTTGCATGGACTTCCATCATAACCTTCCCACGTAACATATAGAAAGGATCTGAAAAGTTTCGTAGCATTTCGAACAATCCTCGATTTAATTTGATTATTTGACTGAAACTAGTATTAAATTGTGTATAATATACTACGATTTTTGACCGAAATTAGTATTTCAAAAAGTTTCATAGAATCTAATTTTGAGACAATTTTTTTGCATAGACTTCCATCATAACCTTCCCATGTAACATATAGAAAGGTTCCGAAAAGGTTTCGTAGCATTTCGAACAATCCTCAATTTAATTTGATTTCTTAACTGAAACTAGTATATTTTGAGATAATATTTTTTGCATGGACTTCCATCATAACCTTCCCTCGTAATATATAAAAAGGATCCGAAAGGTTTCGTAGCATTTCGAACAATCCTCGATTTAATTTGATTTTTTAACCGAAACTAGTATAAAATTGTGTATAATACATTACAATTTTTTGACCGAAATAGTATTTCAAAAAGTTTCATAGAATCTAATTTTGAGATAATTTTTTGCATGGACTTCCGTCTTAAACTTCCCTCGTAATATATAGAAAGGATCTGAAAAGTTTCATAGAATTTCAAACAATCCTCGATTTAATTTGATTTTTTAACCGAAACTAGTATAAAATTGTGTATAACATATTACGAGTTTTGAACGAAACTAGTATTTCAAAAAGTTTCATAGAATATAATTTTGGGATTATATTTTTGGATTGATTTCCATCATAACATTCCCTCGTAAAATATAGAAAGGATCTGAAAATCTTCGTAGTATTTCGAACAATCATTGATTTAATTTGATTTTTTGACCGAAACTAGTAATAAATTGTGTATAATATACTACGATTTTTTTACCGAAATAGTATTTCAAAAAGTTTCATAGAATCTAATTTTGAGATAATTTTTTTGCATGGACTTCCATCATAACCTTCCCTCGTAACATAAATAAAGAATCTAAAAAGTTTCGTAGAATTTCGAACAATCCTCGATTTAATTTGATTTTGTTGACCGAAACTAGTATTAAATTGTGTATAATACTACAATTTTTGAACGAAACTAGTATTTCAAAAAGTTTCATAGAATTTAATTTTGAGATGATATTTTTGCATGGACTTCCATCATAACATTCCCTTGTAAAATATACAAAGGATCTGGAAAGTTTCGTTGCATTTCGAACAATCCTCAATTTAATTTGATTTTTTGAGTGAAACTAGTATAAAATTTTGTATAATATACTACAATTTTTGAACGAAACTAGTATTTCAAAAAGTCTCATAGAATCTAATTTTGAGATAATTTTTTTGAATGGACTTCCGTCATAACCTTCCCTCGTAAAATATAGAATGTTTTTGAAAAGTTTCGTAACATTTCGAACAATCCTCAATTTAATTTGTTTTTTTTGCCAAAAAAGGTATTAAATTGTGTATAATATACTACTATTTTTTGACCGAAATAGTACTTCAAATAGATTCATAGAATCTTATTTTGAGATAATTTTTTTGCATGGACTTCCTTCATAACCTTCCCACGTAACATATAGAAAGGATCTGAAAAGTTTCGTAGCATTTCGAACAATCCTCGATTTAATTTGATTTTTTGACTGAAACTAGTATTAAATTGTGTATAATATACTACGATTTTTGACAGAAATTAGTATTTCAAAAAGTTTCATAGAATCTAATTTTGAGATAATTTTTTTCCATAGACTTCCATCATAACCTTCCCATGTAACATATAGAAAGGTTCCGAAAAGGTTTCGTAGCATTTCGAACAATCCTCAATTTAATTTGATTTCTTAACTGAAACTAGTATATTTTGAGATAATATTTTTTGCGTGGACTTCCATCATAACCTTCCCTCGTAATATATAAAAAGGTTCCGAAAGGTTTCGTAGCATTTCGAACAATCCTCGATTTAATTTGATTTCTTAACCGAAACTAGTATAAAATTGTGTATAATACATTACAATTTTTTGACCGAAATAGTATTTCAAAAAGTTTCATAGAATCAAATTTTGAGATAATTTTTTTGCATGGACTTCCGTCTTAACCTTCTCTCGTAACATATATAAAGGATCTAAAAAGTTTCGTAGAATTTCGAACAATCCTCGATTTAATTTGATTTTTTGACCGAAACTAGTATTAAATTGTGTATATAATATACTACGATTTTTGAACCAAACTAGTATTTCAAAAAGTTTCATAGAATATAATTTTGGGATTATATTTTTGCATGGACTTCCATCATAACATTCCCTCGTAAAATATAGAAAGGATCTGAAAAGCTTCGTAGTATTTCGAACAATAATCGATTTAATTTGATTTTTTGACCGAAACTAGTATTAAATTGTGTATAATATACTACGATTTTTTGACCGAAATAGTATTTCAAAATGTTTCATAGAATCTAATTTTGAGATAATTTTTTTGCATGGACTTCCATCATAACCTTTCCTCGTAACATATATAAAGGATCTAAAAAGTTTCGTAGAATTTCGAACAATCCTCGATTTAATTTGATTTTTTGACCGAAACTAGTATTAAATTGTGTATAATACTACAATTTTTGAACGAAACTAGTATTTCAAAAAGTTTCATAGAATATAATTTTGAGATGATATTTTTGCATGGACTTCCATCATAACATTCCCTCGTAAAATATACAAAGGATCTGGAAGGTTTCGTAGCATTTCGAACAATCCTCAATTTAATTTGATTTTTTGACCGAAACTAGTATAAAATTTTGTATAATATACTACAATTTTTGAACGAAACTAGTATTTCAAAAAGTCTCATAGAATCTAATTTTGAGATAATTTTTTTGAATGGACTTCCGTCATAACCTTCCCTCGTAAAATATAGAAAGTTTTTGAAAAGTTTCGTAACATTTCGAACAATCCTCAATTTAATTTGTTTTTTTGGCCAAAACAAGTATTAAATTGTGTATAATATACTACGATTTTTTGACCGAAATAGTACTTCAAATAGATTCATAGAATCTTATTTTGAGATAATTTTTTTGCATGGACTTCCATCATAACCTTCCCACGTAACATATAGAAAGGATCTGAAAAGTTTCGTAGCATTTCGAACAATCCTCGATTTAATTTGATTATTTGACTGAAACTAGTATTAAATTGTGTATAATATACTACGATTTTTGACCGAAATTAGTATTTCAAAAAGTTTCATAGAATCTAATTTTGAGATAATTATTTTGCATAGACTTCCATCATAACCTTCCCATGTAACATATAGAAAGGTTCCGAAAAGGTTTCGTAGCATTTCGAACAATCCTCAATTTAATTTGATTTCTTAACTGAAACTAGTATATTTTGAGATAATATTTTTTGCATGGACTTCCATCATAACCTTCCCTCGTAATATATAAAAAGGATCCGAAAGGTTTCGTAGCATTTCGAACAATCCTCGATTTAATTTGATTTTTTAACCGAAACTAGTATAAAATTGTGTATAATACATTACAATTTTTTGACCGAAATAGTATTTCAAAAAGTTTCATAGAATCTAATTTTGAGATAATTTTTTGCATGGACTTCCGTCTTAAACTTCCCTCGTAATATATAGAAAGGATCTGAAAAGTTTCATAGAATTTCAAACAATCCTCGATTTAATTTGATTTTTTAACCGAAACTAGTATAAAATTGTGTATAATATATTACGAGTTTTGACGAAACTAGTATTTCAAAAAGTTTCATAGAATATAATTTTGGGATTATATTTTTGCATGGACTTCCATCATAACATTCCCTCGTAAAATATAGAAAGGATCTGAAAAGCTTCGTAGTATTTCGAACTATCCTCGATTTAATTTGATTTTTTGACCGAAACTAGTATTAAATTGTGTATAATATACTACGATTTTTTGACCGAAATAGTATTTCAAAAAGTTTCATAGAATCTAATTTTGAGATAATTTTTTTGCATGGACTTCCATCATAACCTTCCCTCGTAACATATAGAAAGGATCTAAAAAGTTTCGTAGAATTTCGAAGAATCCTCGATTTAATTTGATTTTTTGACCGAAACTAGTATTAGATTGTGTATAATACTATAATTTTTGAACGAAATTAGTATTTCAAAAAGTTTCATAGAGTATAATTTTGAGATGATATTTTTACATGGACTTCCATTATAACATTCCCTCGTAAAATATTCAAAGGATCTGGAAAGTTTCGTAGCATTTCGAACAATCCTCAATTTAATTTGATTTTTTGACCGAAACTAGTATAAAATTTTGTATAATATACTACAATTTTTGAACGAAACTAGTATTTCAAAAAGTCTCATAGAATCTAATTTTGAGATAATTTTTTTGAATGGACTTCCGTCATAACCTTCCCTCGTAAAATATAGAAAGTTTCTGAAAAGTTTTGTAACATTTCGAACAATCCTCAATTTAATTTGTTTTTTTGGCCAAAACAAGTATTAAATTGTGTATAATATACTACGATTTTTTGACCGAAATAGTACTTCAAATAGATTCATAGAATCTTATTTTGAGATAATTTTTTTGCATGGACTTCCATCATAACCTTCCCACGTAACATATAGAAAGGATCTGAAAAGTTTCGTAGCATTTCGAACAATCCTCGATTTAATTTGATTATTTGACTGAAACTAGTATTAAATTGTGTATAATATACTACGATTTTTGACCGAAATTAGTATTTCAAAAAGTTTCATAGAATCTAATTTTGAGATAATTTTTTTGCATAGACTTCCATCATAACCTTCCCATGTAACATATAGAAAGGTTCCGAAAAGGTTTCGTAGCATTTCGAACAATCCTCAATTTAATTTGATTTCTTAACTGAAACTAGTATATTTTGAGATAATATTTTTTGCATGGACTTCCATCATAACCTTCCCTCGTAATATATAAAAAGGATTCGAAAGGTTTCGTAGCATTTCGAACAATCCTCGATTTAATTTGATTTTTTAACCGAAACTAGTATAAAATTGTGTATAATACATTACAATTTTTTGACCGAAATAGTATTTCAAAAAGTTTCATAGAATCTAATTTTGAGATAATTTTTTGCATGGACTTCCGTCTTAAACTTCCCTCGTAATATATAGAAAGGATCTGAAAAGTTTCGTAGAATTTCAAACAATCCTCGATTTAATTTGATTTTTTAACCGAAACTAGTATAAAATTGTGTATAATATATTACGAGTTTTGAACGAAACTAGTATTTCAAAAAGTTTCATAGAATATAATTTTGGGATTATATTTTTGCATGGACTTCTATCATAACATTCCCTCGTAAAATATAGAAAGGATCTGAAAAGCTTCGTAGTATTTCGAACTATCCTCGATTTAATTTGATTTTTTGACCGAAACTAGTATTAAATTGTGTATAATATACTACGATTTTTTGACCGAAATAGTATTTCAAAAAGTTTCATAGAATCTAATTTTGAGATAATTTTTTTTCATGGACTTCCATCATAACCTTCCCTCGTAACATATAGAAAGGATCTAAAAGGTTTCGTAGAATTTCGAAGAATCCTCGATTTAATTTGATTTTTTGACTAAAACTAGTATTAGATTGTGTATAATACTATAATTTTTGAACGGAACTAGTATTTCAAAAAGTTTCATAGAGTATAATTTTGAGATGATATTTTTACATGGACTTCCATCATAACATTCCCTCGTAAAATATTCAAAGGATCTGGAAAGTTTCGTAGCATTTCAAACAATCCTCAATTTAATTTGATTTTTTGACCGAAACTAGTATAAAATTTTGTATAATATACTGCAATTTTTGACCGAAACTTCTATTTCAAAAAGTCTCATAAAATCTAATTTTGAGATGATTTTTTTGCATGGACTTCCGTCATACTCTTCCCTCGTAACATATAGAAAGGATCTGAAAACTTTCGTAGCATTTCGAACAATCTTCGATTTAATTTGATTTTTTGACCGAAACAAGTATAAAATTGTGTATAATATACTACAGTTTTTGAACGAAACTAGTATTTCAAAAAGTTTCATAGAATATAATTTTGAGATAATATTTTGCATGGACTTCCATCATAACTTTCCCTCGTAAAATATAGAAAGGATCTGAAAAGTTTCGTAGCATTTCAAACAATCCTCAATTTAATTTGATTTCTTAATTGAAACTAGTATAAAATTGTGTATAATACACTACAATTTTATGACCGAAATAGTATTTCAAAACGTTTCATAGAATCTAATTTTGAGATAATATTTTTGCATGGACTTCCATCATAACATTCCCTTGTAAAATATAGAAAGGATCTAAAAAGTTTTGTAGCATTTCGAACAATCCTCAATTTTATTTTATTTTTTGACCGAAACTAGTATTAAATTGTGTATAATATACTTCGTTTTGTTGACCGAAATAGTACTTTAAAAAGTTTCATAGAATCTAATTTCGAGATAATTATTTTGCATGGACTTCCATCATAACATTCCCACGTAACATATAGAAAGGATCTGAAACCTTTCGTAGCATTTCGAACAATCCTCGATTTAATTTGATTTTTTGCTGAAACTAGTATAAAATTGTGTAAAATATACTACAATTTTTTATCGAAACTAGTATTTCAAAAAGTATCATAGAATCTAATTTTGAGACAATATTGTTTGCATGGACTTCCATCATAATCTTCCCTCGTAATATATAGAAAGGTTCCGAAAAGTTTCGTAGCATTTCAAACAATCCTCAATTTAATTTGATTTTTTAACCGAAACTAGTATAAAATTGTGTTACTACACTACAAGTTTTTGACCGAAATAGTATTTCAAAAAGTTTCATAGAATCTAATTTTGAGATAATTTTTTGCATGGACTTCCGTCTTAAACTTCCCTCGTAATATATAGAAAGGATCTCAAAAGTTTCGTAGAATTTCAAACAATCCTCGATTTAATTTAATTTTTTAACCGAAACTAGTATAAAATTGTGTATAATATATTACGAGTTTTGAACGAAACTAGTATTTCAAAACGTTTCATAGAATATAATTTTGGGATTATATTTTTGCATGGACTTCCATCATAACATTTCTCGTAAAATATAGAAAGGATCTGAAAAGCTTCGTAGTATTTCGAACTATCCTCGATTTAATTTGATTTTTTGATCGAAACTTGTATTAAATTGTGTATAATATACTACGATTTTTTGACCGAAATATTATTTCAAATAGTTTCATAGAATCTAATTTTGAGATAATGTTTTTGCATGGAATTCCATCATAACCTTCCCTCGTAACATATAGAAAGGATCTAAAAAGTTTCATAGAATTTCGAAGAATCCTCGATTTAATTTGATTTTTTGACCGAAACTAGTATTAGATTGTGTATAATACTATAATTTTTGAACGAAACTAGTATTTCAAAAAGTTTCATAGAGTATAATTTTGAGATGATATTTTTACATGGACTTCCATCATAACATTCCCTCGTAAAATATTCAAAGGATCTGGAAAGTTTCGTAGCATTTCGAACAATCCTCAATTTAATTTGATTTTTTGACCGAAACTAGTATAAAATTTTGTATAATATACTGCAATTTTTGACCGAAACTTGTATTTCAAAAAGTCTCATAAAATCTAATTTTGAGATAATTTTTTTGCATGGACTTCCGTCATACTCTTCCCTCGTAACATATAGAAAGGATCTGAAAACTTTCGTAGCATTTCGAACAATCCTCGATTTAATTTGATTTTTTGACCGAAACAAGTATAAAATTGTGTATAATATACTACATTTTTTGAACGAAACTAGTATTTCAAAAAGTTTCATAGAATATAATTTTGAGATAATATTTTGCATGGACTTCCATCATAACTTTCCCTCATAAAATATAGAAAGGATCTGAAAAGTTTCGTAGCATTTCAAACAATCCTCAATTTAATTTGATTTCTTAACTGAAACTAGTATAAAATTGTGTATAATACACTACAATTTTTTGACCGAAATAGTATTTCAAAAAGTATCATAGAATCTAATTTTGAGATAATATTGTTTGCATGGACTTCCATCATAATCTTCCCTCGTAATATATAGAAAGGTTCCGAAAAGTTTCGTAGCATTTCAAACAATCCTCAATTTAATTTGATTTTTTAACCGAAACTAGTATAAAATTGTGTTACTACACTACAATGTTTTGACCGAAATAGTATTTCAAAAAGTTTCATAGAATCTAATTTTGAGATAATTTTTTGCATGGACTTCCGTCTTAAACTTCCCTCGTAATATATAGAAAGGATCTGAAAAGTTTCTTAGAATTTCAAACAATCCTCGATTTAATTTGATTTTTTAACCGAAACTAGTATAAAATTGTGTATAATATACTACGAGTTTTGAACGAAACTAATATTTCAAAAAGTTTCATAGAATATAATTTTGGGATTATATTTTTGCATGGACTTCCATCATAACATTCCCTCGTAAAATATAGAAAGGATCTGAAAAGCTTCGAAGTATTTCGAACAATCATCGATTTAATTTGATTTTTTGACGGAAACTGGTATTAAATTGTGTATAATATACTACGATTTTTTTGACCGAAATAGTATTTCAAAAAGTTTCATAGAATCTAATTTTGAGATACTTTTTTGCATGGACTTCCATCATAACCTTCCCTCGTAACATATAGAAAGGATCTAAAAAGTTTCGTAGAATTTCGAAGAATCCTCGATTTAATTTGATTTTTTGACCGAAACTAGTATTAGATTGTGTATAATACTATAATTTTTGAACGAAACTAGTATTTCAAAAAGTTTCATAGAGTATAATTTTGAGATGATATTTTTGCATGGACTTCCATCATAACATTCCCTCGTAAAATATTCAAAGGATCTGGAAAGTTTCGTAGCATTTCGAACAATCCTCAATTTAATTTTTTTTTTTAACCGAAACTAGTATAAAATTTTGTATAATATACTGCAATTTTTGACCGAAACTAGTATTTCAAAAAGTCTCATAAAATCTAATTTTGAGATGATTTTTTTGCATGGACTTCCGTCATACTCTTCCCTCGTAACATATAGAAAGGATCTGAAAAGTTTCGTAGCATTTCGAACAATCCTCGATTTAATTTGATTTTTTGACCGAAACAAGTATAAAATTGTGTATAATATACTACAGTTTTTGAATGAAACTAGTATTTCAAAAAGTTTCATAGAATATAATTTTGAGATAATATTTTGCATGGACTTCCATCATAACTTTCCCTCGTAAAATATAGAAAGGATCTGAAAAGTTTCGTAGCATTTCAAACAATCCTCAATTTAATTTGATTTCTTAACTGAAACTAGTATAAAATTGTGTATAATACATTACAATTTTTTGACTGAAATAGTATTTCAAAACGTTTCATAGAATCTAATTTTGAGATAATATTTTTGCATGGACTTCCCTCATAACATTCCCTCGTAAAATATAGAAAGGATCTGAAAAGTTTTGTAGCATTTCGAACAATCCTCAATTTTATTTGATTTTTTGACCGAAACTAGTATTAAATTGTGTATAATATACTTCGATTTTTTGACCGAAATAGTACTTCAAAAAGTATCATAGAATCTAATTTCGAGATAATTATTTTGCATGGACTTCCATCATAACCTTCCCACGTAACATATAGAAAGGATCTGAAACGTTTCGTAGCATTTCGAACAATCCTCGATTTAATTTGATTTTTTGAACGAAACTAGTATAAAATTGTGTATAATATACTACAATTTTTTATCGAAACTAGTATTTCAAAAAGTATCATAGAATCTAATTTTGAGATAATATTGTTTGCATGGACTTCCATCATAATCTTCCCTCGTAATATATAGAAAGGTTCCGAAACGTTTCGTAGCATTTTAAACAATCCTCAATTTAATTTGATTATTTAACCGAAACTAGTATAAAATTGTGTTACTACACTACAATTTTTTGACCGAAATAGTATTTCAAAAAGTTTCATAGAATCTAATTTTGAGATAATTTTTTGCATGGACTTCCGTCTTAAACTACCCTCGTAATATATAGAAAGGATCTGAAAAGTTTAGTAGAATTTCAAACAATCCTCGATTTAATTTGATTTTTTGACCGAAACTAGTATAAAATTGTGTATAATATATTACGAGTTTTGAACGAAACTAGTATTTCAAAAAGTTTCATAGAATATAATTTTGGGATTATATTTTTGCATGGACTTCCATCATAACATTCCCTCGTAAAATATAGAAAGGATCTGAAAAGCTTCGTAGTATTTCGAACTATCCTCGATTTAATTTGATTTTTTGACCGAAACTAGTATTAAATTGTGTATAATATACTACGATTTTTTGACCGAAATAGTATTTCAAAAAGTTTCATAGAATCTAATTTTGAGATAATTTTTTTGAATGGACTTCCATCATAACCTTCCCTCGTAACATATAGAAAGGATCTAAAAAGTTTCATAGAATTTCGAAGAAACCTCGATTTAATTTGATTTTTTGACCGAAACTAGTATTAGATTGTGTATAATACTATAATTTTTGAACGAAACTAGTATTTCAAAAAGTTTCATAGAGTATAATTTTGAGATGATATTTTTGCATGGACTTCCATCATAACATTCCCTCGTAAAATATTCAAAGGATCTGGAAAGTTTCGTAGCATTTCGAACAATCCTCAATTTAATTTGATATTTTGACCGAAACTAATATAAAATTATGTATAATATACTACAATTTTTGATCGAAACTAGTATTTCAAAAAGTTTCATAGAATCTAATTTTGAGATAATATTTTTTACATGAACTTCCATCATAAGCTTCCCTCGTAATATATAGAAAGGTTCCGAAAAAGATTCGTAGCATTTCAAACAATCCTCAATTTAATTTGGTTTCTTAAATGAAACTAGTATAAAATTGTGTATAATACACTACAATTTTTTGACCGAAATAGTATTTCAAAAAGTTTCCTAGAATCTAATTTTGATATAATATTTTTACATGGACTTCCGTCTTAACCTTCCCTCGTAACATATAGAAAGGATCAGAAAAGTTTCGTAGAATTTCAAACAATCCTCGATTTAATTTGATTTTTTGACCGAAACTAGTGTTAGATTGTGTATAATACTATAATTTTTGAACGAAACTAGTATTTCAAAAAGTTTCATAGAATATAATTTTGAGATTATATTTTTGCATGGACTTCCATCATAACATTCCCTCGTAAAATATACAAAGGATCTGGAACGTTTCGTAGCATTTCGAACTATCCTCAATTTAATTTTATTTTTTCACCGAAACTAGTATAAAATTATGTATAATATACTACAATTTTTGACCGAAACTAGTATTTCAAAAAGTTTCATAGAATCTAATTTTGAGATAATTTGTTTGCATGGACTTCCGTCATACTCTTCCCTCGTAACATATAGAAAGGATCTGAAAAGTTTCGTAGCATTTCGAACAATCCTCGATTTAATTTGATTTTTTGACCGAAACAAGTATAAAATTGTGTATAATATACTACAGTTTTTGAATGAAACTAGTATTTCAAAAAGTTTCATAGAATATAATTTTGAGATAATATTTTGCATGGACTTCCATCATAACTTTCCCTCGTAAAATATAGAAAGGATCTGAAAAGTTTCGTAGCATTTCAAACAATCCTCAATTTAATTTGATTTCTTAACTGAAACTAGTATAAAATTGTGTATAATACATTACAATTTTTTGACTGAAATAGTATTTCAAAACGTTTCATAGAATCTAATTTTGAGATAATATTTTTGCATGGACTTCCCTCATAACATTCCCTCGTAAAATATAGAAAGGATCTGAAAAGTTTTGTAGCATTTCGAACAATCCTCAATTTTATTTGATTTTTTGACCGAAACTAGTATTAAATTGTGTATAATATACTTCGATTTTTTGACCGAAATAGTACTTCAAAAAGTATCATAGAATCTAATTTCGAGATAATTATTTTGCATGGACTTCCATCATAACCTTCCCACGTAACATATAGAAAGGATCTGAAACGTTTCGTAGCATTTCGAACAATCCTCGATTTAATTTGATTTTTTGAACGAAACTAGTATAAAATTGTGTATAATATACTACAATTTTTTATCGAAACTAGTATTTCAAAAAGTATCATAGAATCTAATTTTGAGATAATATTGTTTGCATGGACTTCCATCATAATCTTCCCTCGTAATATATAGAAAGGTTCCGAAACGTTTCGTAGCATTTTAAACAATCCTCAATTTAATTTGATTATTTAACCGAAACTAGTATAAAATTGTGTTACTACACTACAATTTTTTGACCGAAATAGTATTTCAAAAAGTTTCATAGAATCTAATTTTGAGATAATTTTTTGCATGGACTTCCGTCTTAAACTACCCTCGTAATATATAGAAAGGATCTGAAAAGTTTAGTAGAATTTCAAACAATCCTCGATTTAATTTATTTTTTGACCGAAACTAGTATAAAATTGTGTATAATATATTACGAGTTTTGAACGAAACTAGTATTTCAAAAAGTTTCATAGAATATAATTTTGGGATTATATTTTTGCATGGACTTCCATCATAACATTCCCTCGTAAAATATAGAAAGGATCTGAAAAGCTTCGTAGTATTTCGAACTATCCTCGATTTAATTTGATTTTTTGACCGAAACTAGTATTAAATTGTGTATAATATACTACGATTTTTTGACCGAAATAGTATTTCAAAAAGTTTCATAGAATCTAATTTTGAGATAATTTTTTTGAATGGACTTCCATCATAACCTTCCCTCGTAACATATAGAAAGGATCTAAAAAGTTTCGTAGAATTTCGAAGAATCCTCGATTTAATTTGATTTTTTGACCGAAACTAGTATTTGATTGTGTATAATACTATAATTTTTGAACGAAACTAGTATTTCAAAAAGTTTCATAGAGTATAATTTTGAGATGATATTTTTGCATGGACTTCCATCATAACATTCCCTCGTAAAATATTCAAAGGATCTGGAAAGTTTCGTAGCATTTCGAACAATCCTCAATTTAATTTGATTTTTTGACCGAAACTAGTATAAAATTTTGTATAATATATTGCAATTTTTGACCGAAACTAGTATTTCAAAAAGTCTCATAAAATCTAATTTTGAGATGATTTTTTTGCATGGACTTCCGTCATAATCTTCCCTCGTAACATAGAGAAAGGATCTGAAAACTTTCGTAGCATTTCGAACAATCCTCGATTTAATTTGATTTTTTGACCGAAACAAGTATAAAATTGTGTATAATATACTACAGTTTTTGAACGAAACTAGTATTTCAAAAAGTTTCATAGAATATAATTTTGAGATAATATTTTGCATGGACTTCCATCATAACTTTCCCTCGTAAAATATAGAAAGGATCTGAAAAGTTTCGTAGCATTTCAAACAATCCTCAATTTAATTTGATTTCTTGACCGAAACTAGTATAAAATTGTGTATAATACACTACAATTTTTTGACCGAAATAGTATTTCAAAACGTTTCATAGAATATAATTTTGAGATAATATTTTTGCATGGACTTCCATCATAACATTCCCTCGTAAAATATAGAAAGGATCTGAAAAGTTTCGTAGCATTTCGAACAATCCTCAATTTTATTTGATTTTTTGACCGAAACTAGTATTAAATTGTGTATAATATACTTCGATTTTTTGACCGAAATAGTACTTCAAAAAGTTTCATAGAATCTAATTTCGAGATAATTATTTTGCATGGACTTCCATCATAACCTTCCCACGTAACATATAGAAAGGATCTGAAACGTTTCGTAGCATTTTGAACAAGCCTCGATTTAATTTGATTTTTTGAACGAAACTAGTATAAAATTGTGTATAATATACTACAATTTTTTATCGAAACTAGTATTTCAAAAAGTATCATAGAATCTAATTTTGAGATAATATTGTTTGCATGGACTTCCATCATAACATTCCCTCGTAAAATATTCAAAGGATCTGAAAAGTTTCGTAGCATTTTAAACAATCCTCAATTTAATTTGATTATTTAACCGAAACTAGTATAAAATTGTGTTACTACACTACAATTTTTTGACCAAAATAGTATTTCAAAAATTTTCATAGAATCTAATTTTGAGATAATTTTTTGCATGAACTTGTGTCTTAAACTTCCCTTGTAACATATAGAAAGGATCTGAAAAGTTTCGTAGAATTTCAAACAATCCTCGATTTAATTTGATTTTTTGACCTAAACTAGTATAAAATTGTGCATAATATACTACAATTTTTTTTTGAAACTAGTATTTCAAAAAGTATCATAGAATCTAATTTTGAGATAATATTGTTTGCATGGACTTCCATCATAACCTCCCTCGTAATATATAGAAAGGTTCCGAAAAGTTTCGTAGCATTTCAAACAATCCTAAATTTAATTTGATTTTTAAACCGAAACTAGTATAAAATTGTGTATACTACACTACAATTTTTTGACCGAAATAGTATTTCAAAAATTTTCATAGAATCTAAGTTTGAGATAATTTTTTGCATAAACTTGTGTCTTAAACTTCCCTTGTAACATATAGAAAGGATCTGAAAAGTTTCGTAGAATTTCAAACAATCCTCGATTTAATTTGATTTTTTGACCTAAACTAGTATAAAATTGTGTATAATATACTACGAGTTTTGAACGAAACTAGTATTTCAAAAAGTTTCATAGAATATAATTTTGGGATTATATTTTTGCATGGACTTCCATCATAACATTCCCTCGTAAAATATAGAAAGATTCTGAAAAGCTTCGTAGTATTTCGAACAATCTTTGATTTAATTTGATTTTTTGACCGAAACTAGTATTAAATTGTTTATAATATATTACGATTTTTTTACCGAAATAGTATTTCAAAAAGTTTCATAGAATCTAATTTTGAGATAATTTTTTTGCATGGACTTTCATCATAACCTTCCCTCGTAACATATAGAAAGGATTTAAAAAGTTTCGTAGAATTTCGAATAATCCTCAATTTAATTTGATTTTTGACCGAAACTAGTATTAAATTGTGTATAGTTCTATAATTTTTGAATGAAACTAGTATTTCAAAAAGTTTTATAGAATATAATTTTGAGATGATATTTTTGCATGGACTTCGATCATAACCTTTCCTCGTAAAATATACAAAGGATCTGGAATGTTTCGTAGCATTTCGAACAATCCTCAATTTAATTTGATATTTTGACCGAAACTAATATAAAATTATGTATAATATACTACAATTTTTGATCGAAACTAGTATTTCAAAAAGTTTCATAGAATCTAATTTTGAGATAATATTTTTTACATGAACTTCCATCATAAGCTTCCCTCGTAATATATAGAAAGGTTCCGAAAAAGTTTCGTAGCATTTCAAACAATCCTCAATTTAATTTGGTTTCTTAAATGAAACTAGTATAAAATTGTGTATAATACACTACAATTTTTTGACCGAAATAGTATTTCAAAAAGTTTCATAGAATCTAATTTTGATATAATATTTTTACATGGACTTCCGTCTTAACCTTCCCTCGTAACATATAGAAAGGATCAGAAAAGTTTCGTAGAATTTCAAACAATCCTCGATTTAATTTGATTTTTTGACCGAAACTAGTGTTAAATTGTGTATAATATACTACGTTTTTGAACGAAACTAGTATTTCAAAAAGTTTCATAGAATATAATTTTGAGATTATATTTTTGCATGGACTTCCATCATAACGTTCCCTCGTAAAATATACAAAGGATCTGGAACGTTTCGTAGCATTTCGAACTATCCTCAATTTAATTTAATTTTTTGACCGAAACTAGTATAAAATTATGTATAATATACTACAATTTTTGACCGAAACTAGTATTTCAAAAAGTTTCATAGAATATAATTTTGAGATAATTTGTTTGCATGGACTTCCGTCATAACCTTCCCTCATAACATATAGAAAGCTTCTGGAAAATTTCGTAGTATTTCGAACAATCCTCGATTTAATTTGATTTTTTGACCGAAACAAGTATAAAATTGTGTATAATATACTACAATATTTTGACCGAAATAGTATTTCAAAAAGTTTCATAGAATCTAATTTTGAGATAATATTTTTGCACGGACTTCCATCATAACATTCCCTCGTAAAATATAGAAAGGATCTGGAAAGTTTCATAGCATTTCAAACAATCCTCAATTTAATTTGATATTTTGACGGAAACTAGTATAAAATTATATATAATATACTACAATTTATTACTGAAACTAGTATTTCAAAAATTCTCATAGAATCTAATTTTGAGATAATATTTTGCATGGACTTGTGTCTTAAACTTCCCTCGTAACATATAGAAAGGATCTGAAAAGTTTCGTAGAATTTCAAAAAATCCTCGATTTAATTTGATTTTTTGACCGAAACTAGTATAAAATTGTGTATAATATACTACGAGTTTTGAACGAAACTAGTATTTCAAAAAGTTTCATAGATTATAATTTTGGGATTATATTTTTGCATGGACTTCCATCATAACATTCCCTTGTAAAATATAGAAAGGATCTGAAAAGCTTCGTAGTATTTCGAACAATCCTTGATTTAATTTGATTTTTTGACCGAAACTAGTATTAAATTGTGTATAATATACTTCGATTTTTTGACCGAAATAGTACTTCAAAAAGTTTCATAGAATCTAATTTTGAGATAATTTTTTTGCATGGACTTCCATCATAACCTTCCCACGTAACATATAGAAAGGATCTGAAAAGTTTCGTAGCATTTCGAACAATCCTCGATTTAATTTTATTTTTTGACCGAAACTAGTATAAAATTGTGCATAATATACTACAATTTTTTATTGAAACTAGTATTTCAAAAAGTATCATAGAATCTAATTTTGAGATAATATTGTTTGCATGGGCTTCCATCATAACCTCCCTCGTAATATATAGAAAGGTTCCGAAAAGTTTCGTAGCATTTGAAACAATCCTAAATTTAATTTGATTTTTAAACTGAAACTAGTATAAAATTGTGTATACTACACTACAATTTTTTGACCGAAATAGTATTTCAAAAATTTTCATAGAATCTAAGTTTTAGATAATTTTTTGCATGAACTTGTGTCTTAAACTTCCCTTGTAACATATAGAAAGGATCTGAAAAGTTTCGTAGAATTTCAAACAATCCTCGATTTAATTTGATTTTTTGTCCGAAACTAGTATAAAATTGTGTATAATATACTACGAGTTTTGAACGAAACTAGTATTTCAAAAAGTTTCATAGAATATAATTTTGGGATTATATTTTTGCATGGACTTCCATCATAACATTCCCTCGTAAAATATAGAAAGGATCTGAAAAGCTTCGTAGTATTTCGAACAATCCTTGATTTAATTTTATTTTTTGACCGAAACTAGTATTAAATTGTTTATAATATACTACGATTTTATTACCGAAATAGTATTTCAAAAAGTTTCATAGAATCTAATTTTGATATAATATTTTTGCATGGACATCCGTCTTAACCTTCCCTCGTAACATATAGAAAGGATCAGAAAAGTTTCGTAGAATTTCAAACAATCCTCGATTTAACTTGATTTTTTGACCGAAACTAGTATTAAATTGTGTATAGTTCTACAATTTTTGAACGAAACTAGTATTTCAAAAAGTTTCATAGAATATAATTTTGAGATGATATTTTTGAATGGACTTCCATCATAACCTTTCCTCGTAAAATATACAAAGGATCTGAAATGTTTCGTAGCATTTCGAACAATCCTCAATTTAATTTGATATTTTGACCGAAACAAATATAAAATTATGTATAATATACTACAATTTTTGACCGAAACTAGTATTTCAAAAAGTTTCATAGAATCTAATTTTGAGAGAATTTTTTTGCGTGTACTTCCATCATAACCTTCCCACGTAACATATAGAAAGGATCTGAAAAGTTTCGTAGCATTTCGAACAATCCTCAATTTAATTTGATTTTTTGACCGAAACTAGTATAAAATTATGTATAATATACTACAATTTTTGATCGAAACTAGTATTTCAAAAAGTTTCATAGAATATAATTTTGAGATAATATTTTTTGCATGAACTTCCATCATAACCTTCCCTCGTAATATATAGAAAGGTTCCGAAAAAGTTTCGTAGCATTTCAAACAATCCTCAATTTAATTTTGTTTCTTAACTGAAACTAGTATAAAATTGTGTATAATACACTACAATTTTTTGACCGAAATAGTATTTCAAAAAGTTTCATAGAATCTAATTTTGATATAATATTTTTGCATGGACATCCGTCTTAACCTTCCCTCGTAACATATAGAAAGGATCAGAAAAGTTTCGTAGAATTTCAAACAATCCTCGATTTAATTTGATTTTTTGACTGAAACTAGTGTTAAATTGTGTATAATATACTACGATTTTTGAACGAAACTAGTATTTCAAAAAGTTTCATAGAATATAATTTTGAGATTATATTTTTGCATGGACTTCCATCATAACATTCCCTCGTAAAATATACAAAGGATCTGGAACGTTTCGTAGCATTTCGAACTATCCTCAATTTAATTTTATTTTTTGACCGAAACTAGTATAAAATTATGTATAATATACTACAATTTTTGACCGAAACTAGTATTTCAAAAAGTTTCATAGAATCTAATTTTGAGATAATTTGTTTGCATGGACTTCCGTCATAACCTTCCCTCGTAACATATAGAAAGCTTCTGGAAAATTTCGTAGTATTTCGAACAATCCTCGATTTAATTTGAATTTTTGACCGAAACAAGTATAAAATTGTGTATAATATACTACAATATTTTGACCGAAATAGTATTTCAAAAAGTTTCATAGAATCTAATTTTGAGATAATATTTTTGCATGGACTTCCATCATAACATTCCCTCGTAAAATATAGAAAGCATCTGGAAAGTTTCATAGCATTTCGAACAATCCTCAATTTAATTTGATTTTTTGACGGAAACTAGTATAAAATTATGTATAATATACTACAATTTTTTACTGAAACTAGTATTTCAAAAATTCTCATAGAATCTAATTTTGAGATAATATTTTACATGGACTTGTGTCTTAAACTTCCCTCGTAACCTATAGAAAGGATCTGAAAAGTTTCGTAGAATTTCAAACAATCCTCGATTTAATTTGATTTTTTGACCGAAACTAGTATAAAATTGTGTATAATATACTACGAGTTTTGAACGAAACTAGTATTTCAAAAAGTTTCATAGAATATAATTTTGGGATTATATTTTTGCATGGACTTCCATCATAACATTCCCTCGTAAAATATAGAAAGGATCTGAAAAGCTTCGTAGTATTTCGAACAATCCTTGATTTAATTTGATTTTTTGACCGAAACTAGTATTAAATTGTGTATAATATACTTCGATTTTTTGACCGAAATAGTACTTCAAAGAGTTTCATAGAATCTAATTTTGAGATAATTTTTTTGCATGGACTTCCATCATAACCTTCCCTCGTAACATATAGCAAGGATCTAAAAAGTTTCATAGAATTTCGAATAATCCTCGATTTAATTTGATTTTTTGACCGAAACTAGTATTAAATTGTGTATAGTTCTACAATTTTTGAACGAAACTAGTATTTCAAAAGTTTCATAGAATATAATTTTGAGATGATATTTTTGAATGGACTTCCATCATACACTTTCCTCGTAAAATATACAAAGGATCTGAAATGTTTCGTAGCATTTCGAACAATCCTCACTTTAATTTGATATTTTGCCCGAAACAAATATAAAATTATGTATAATATACTACAATGTTTGACCGAAACTAGTATTTCAAAAAGTTTCATAGAATCTAATTTTGAGATAATTTTTTTGCGTGTACTTCCATCATAACCTTCCCACGTAACATATAGAAAGGATCTGAAAAGTTTCGTAGCATTTCGAACAATCCTCAATTTAATTTGATTTTTTGACCGAAACTAGTATAAAATTATGTATAATATACTACAATTTTTGATCGAAACTAGTATTTCAAAAAGTTTCATAGAATATAATTTTGAGATAATATTTTTTGCATGAACTTCCATCATAACCTTCCCTCGTAATATATAGAAAGGTTCCGAAAAAGTTTCGTAGCATTTCAAACAATCCTCAATTTAATTTTGTTTCTTAACTGAAACTAGTATAAAATTGTGTATAATACACTACAATTTTTTGACCGAAATAGTATTTCAAAAAGTTTCATAGAATCTAATTTTGATATAATATTTTTGCATGGACATCCGTCTTAACCTTCCCTCGTAACATATAGAAAGGATCAGAAAAGTTTCGTAGAATTTCAAACAATCCTCGATTTAATTTGATTTTTTGACCGAAACTAGTATTAAATTGTGTATAGTTCTACAATTTTTGAACGAAACTAGTATTTCAAAAAGTTTCATAGAATATAATTTTGAGATGATATTTTTGAATGGACTTCCATCATAACCTTTCCTCGTAAAATATACAAAGGATCTGAAATGTTTCGTAGCATTTCGAACAATCCTCAATTTAATTTGATATTTTGACCGAAACAAATATAAAATTATGTATAATATACTACAATTTTTGACCGAAACTAGTATTTCAAAAAGTTTCATAGAATCTAATTTTGAGAGAATTTTTTTGCGTGTACTTCCATCATAACCTTCCCACGTAACATATAGAAAGGATCTGAAAAGTTTCGTAGCATTTCGAACAATCCTCAATTTAATTTGATTTTTTGACCGAAACTAGTATAAAATTATGTATAATATACTACAATTTTTGATCGAAACTAGTATTTCAAAAAGTTTCATAGAATATAATTTTGAGATAATATTTTTTGCATGAACTTCCATCATAACCTTCCCTCGTAATATATAGAAAGGTTCCGAAAAAGTTTCGTAGCATTTCAAACAATCCTCAATTTAATTTTGTTTCTTAACTGAAACTAGTATAAAATTGTGTATAATACACTACAATTTTTTGACCGAAATAGTATTTCAAAAAGTTTCATAGAATCTAATTTTGATATAATATTTTTGCATGGACATCCGTCTTAACCTTCCCTCGTAACATATAGAAAGGATCAGAAAAGTTTCGTAGAATTTCAAACAATCCTCGATTTAATTTGATTTTTTGACTGAAACTAGTGTTAAATTGTGTATAATATACTACGATTTTTGAACGAAACTAGTATTTCAAAAAGTTTCATAGAATATAATTTTGAGATTATATTTTTGCATGGACTTCCATCATAACATTCCCTCGTAAAATATACAAAGGATCTGGAACGTTTCGTAGCATTTCGAACTATCCTCAATTTAATTTTATTTTTTGACCGAAACTAGTATAAAATTATGTATAATATACTACAATTTTTGACCGAAACTAGTATTTCAAAAAGTTTCATAGAATCTAATTTTGAGATAATTTGTTTGCATGGACTTCCGTCATAACCTTCCCTCGTAACATATAGAAAGCTTCTGGAAAATTTCGTAGTATTTCGAACAATCCTCGATTTAATTTGAATTTTTGACCGAAACAAGTATAAAATTGTGTATAATATACTACAATATTTTGACCGAAATAGTATTTCAAAAAGTTTCATAGAATCTAATTTTGAGATAATATTTTTGCATGGACTTCCATCATAACATTCCCTCGTAAAATATAGAAAGCATCTGGAAAGTTTCATAGCATTTCGAACAATCCTCAATTTAATTTGATTTTTTGACGGAAACTAGTATAAAATTATGTATAATATACTACAATTTTTTACTGAAACTAGTATTTCAAAAATTCTCATAGAATCTAATTTTGAGATAATATTTTACATGGACTTGTGTCTTAAACTTCCCTCGTAACATATAGAAAGGATCTGAAAAGTTTCGTAGAATTTCAAACAATCCTCGATTTAATTTGATTTTTTGACCGAAACTAGTATAAAATTGTGTATAATATACTACGAGTTTTGAACGAAACTAGTATTTCAAAAAGTTTCATAGAATATAATTTTGGGATTATATTTTTGCATGGACTTCCATCATAACATTCCCTCGTAAAATATAGAAAGGATCTGAAAAGCTTCGTAGTATTTCGAACAATCCTTGATTTAATTTGATTTTTTGACCGAAACTAGTATTAAATTGTGTATAATATACTTCGATTTTTTGACCGAAATAGTACTTCAAAGAGTTTCATAGAATCTAATTTTGAGATAATTTTTTTGCATGGACTTCCATCATAACCTTCCCTCGTAACATATAGCAAGGATCTAAAAAGTTTCGTAGAATTTCGAATAATCCTCGATTTAATTTGATTTTTTGACCGAAACTAGTATTAAATTGTGTATAGTTCTACAATTTTTGAACGAAACTAGTATTTCAAAAGTTTCATAGAATATAATTTTGAGATGATATTTTTGAATGGACTTCCATCATACACTTTCCTCGTAAAATATACAAAGGATCTGAAATGTTTCGTAGCATTTCGAACAATCCTCACTTTAATTTGATATTTTGCCCGAAACAAATAAAAAATTATGTATAATATACTACAATGTTTGACCGAAACTAGTATTTCAAAAAGTTTCATAGAATCTAATTTTGAGATAATTTTTTTGCGTGTACTTCCATCATAACCTTCCCACGTAACATATAGAAAGGATCTGAAAAGTTTCGTAGCATTTCGAACAATCCTCAATTTAATTTGATTTTTTGACCGAAACTAGTATAAAATTATGTATAATATACTACAATTTTTGATCGAAACTAGTATTTCAAAAAGTTTCATAGAATATAATTTTGAGATAATATTTTTTGCATGAACTTCCATCATAACCTTCCCTCGTAATATATAGAAAGGTTCCGAAAAAGTTTCGTAGCATTTCAAACAATCCTCAATTTAATTTTGTTTCTTAACTGAAACTAGTATAAAATTGTGTATAATACACTACAATTTTTTGACCGAAATAGTATTTCAAAAAGTTTCATAGAATCTAATTTTGATATAATATTTTTGCATGGACATCCGTCTTAACCTTCCCTCGTAACATATAGAAAGGATCAGAAAAGTTTCGTAGAATTTCAAACAATCCTCGATTTAACTTGATTTTTTGACCGAAACTAGTATTAAATTGTGTATAGTTCTACAATTTTTGAACGAAACTAGTATTTCAAAAAGTTTCATAGAATATAATTTTGAGATGATATTTTTGAATGGACTTCCATCATAACCTTTCCTCGTAAAATATACAAAGGATCTGAAATGTTTCGTAGCATTTCGAACAATCCTCAATTTAATTTGATATTTTGACCGAAACAAATATAAAATTATGTATAATATACTACAATTTTTGACCGAAACTAGTATTTCAAAAAGTTTCATAGAATCTAATTTTGAGAGAATTTTTTTGCGTGTACTTCCATCATAACCTTCCCACGTAACATATAGAAAGGATCTGAAAAGTTTCGTAGCATTTCGAACAATCCTCAATTTAATTTGATTTTTTGACCGAAACTAGTATAAAATTATGTATAATATACTACAATTTTTGATCGAAACTAGTATTTCAAAAAGTTTCATAGAATATAATTTTGAGATAATATTTTTTGCATGAACTTCCATCATAACCTTCCCTCGTAATATATAGAAAGGTTCCGAAAAAGTTTCGTAGCATTTCAAACAATCCTCAATTTAATTTTGTTTCTTAACTGAAACTAGTATAAAATTGTGTATAATACACTACAATTTTTTGACCGAAATAGTATTTCAAAAAGTTTCATAGAATCTAATTTTGATATAATATTTTTGCATGGACATCCGTCTTAACCTTCCCTCGTAACATATAGAAAGGATCAGAAAAGTTTCGTAGAATTTCAAACAATCCTCGATTTAATTTGATTTTTTGACCGAAACTAGTGTTAAATTGTGTATAATATACTACGATTTTTGAACGAAACTAGTATTTCAAAAAGTTTCATAGAATATAATTTTGAGATTATATTTTTGCATGGACTTCCATCATAACATTCCCTGGTAAAATATACAAAGGATCTGGAACGTTTCGTAGCATTTCGAACTATCCTCAATTTAATTTTATTTTTTGACCGAAACTAGTATAAAATTATGTATAATATACTACAATTTTTGACCGAAACTAGTATTTCAAAAAGTTTCATAGAATCTAATTTTGAGATAATTTGTTTGCATGGACTTCCGTCATAACCTTCCCTCGTAACATATAGAAAGCTTCTGGAAAATTTCGTAGTATTTCGAACAATCCTCGATTTAATTTGAATTTTTGACCGAAACAAGTATAAAATTGTGTATAATATACTACAATATTTTGACCGAAATAGTATTTCAAAAAGTTTCATAGAATCTAATTTTGAGATAATATTTTTGCATGGACTTCCATCATAACATTCCCTCGTAAAATATAGAAAGCATCTGGAAAGTTTCATAGCATTTCGAACAATCCTCAATTTAATTTGATTTTTTGACGGAAACTAGTATAAAATTATGTATAATATACTACAATTTTTTACTGAAACTAGTATTTCAAAAATTCTCATAGAATCTAATTTTGAGATAATATTTTACATGGACTTGTGTCTTAAACTTCCCTCGTAACATATAGAAAGGATCTGAAAAGTTTCGTAGAATTTCAAACAATCCTCGATTTAATTTGATTTTTTGACCGAAACTAGTATAAAATTGTGTATAATATACTACGAGTTTTGAACGAAACTAGTATTTCAAAAAGTTTCATAGAATATAATTTTGGGATTATATTTTTGCATGGACTTCCATCATAACATTCCCTCGTAAAATATAGAAAGGATCTGAAAAGCTTCGTAGTATTTCGAACAATCCTTGATTTAATTTGATTTTTTGACCGAAACTAGTATTAAATTGTGTATAATATACTTCGATTTTTTTGACCGAAATAGTACTTCAAAGAGTTTCATAGAATCTAATTTTGAGATAATTTTTTTGCATGGACTTCCATCATAACCTTCCCTCGTAACATATAGCAAGGATCTAAAAAGTTTCGTAGAATTTCGAATAATCCTCGATTTAATTTGATTTTTTGACCGAAACTAGTATTAAATTGTGTATAGTTCTACAATTTTTGAACGAAACTAGTATTTCAAAAGTTTCATAGAATATAATTTTGAGATGATATTTTTGAATGGACTTCCATCATACACTTTCCTCGTAAAATATACAAAGGATCTGAAATGTTTCGTAGCATTTCGAACAATCCTCACTTTAATTTGATATTTTGCCCGAAACAAATATAAAATTATGTATAATATACTACAATGTTTGACCGAAACTAGTATTTCAAAAAGTTTCATAGAATCTAATTTTGAGATAATTTTTTTGCGTGTACTTCCATCATAACCTTCCCACGTAACATATAGAAAGGATCTGAAAAGTTTCGTAGCATTTCGAACAATCCTCAATTTAATTTGATTTTTTGACCGAAACTAGTATAAAATTATGTATAATATACTACAATTTTTGATCGAAACTAGTATTTCAAAAAGTTTCATAGAATATAATTTTGAGATAATATTTTTTGCATGAACTTCCATCATAACCTTCCCTCGTAATATATAGAAAGGTTCCGAAAAAGTTTCGTAGCATTTCAAACAATCCTCAATTTAATTTTGTTTCTTAACTGAAACTAGTATAAAATTGTGTATAATACACTACAATTTTTTGACCGAAATAGTATTTCAAAAAGTTTCATAGAATCTAATTTTGATATAATATTTTTGCATGGACATCCGTCTTAACCTTCCCTCGTAACATATAGAAAGGATCAGAAAAGTTTCGTAGAATTTCAAACAATCCTCGATTTAATTTGATTTTTTGACCGAAACTAGTGTTAAATTGTGTATAATATACTACGATTTTTGAACGAAACTAGTATTTCAAAAAGTTTCATAGAATATAATTTTGAGATTATATTTTTGCATGGACTTCCATCATAACATTCCCTCGTAAAATATACAAAGGATCTGGAACGTTTCGTAGCATTTCGAACTATCCTCAATTTAATTTTATTTTTTGACCGAAACTAGTATAAAATTATGTATAATATACTACAATTTTTGACCGAAACTAGTATTTCAAAAAGTTTCATAGAATCTAATTTTGAGATAATTTGTTTGCATGGACTTCCGTCATAACCTTCCCTCGTAACATATAGAAAGCTTCTGGAAAATTTCGTAGTATTTCGAACAATCCTCGATTTAATTTGAATTTTTGAACAAAACAAGTATAAAATTGTGTATAATATACTACAATATTTTGACCGAAATAGTATTTCAAAAAGTTTCATAAAATCTAATTTTGAGATAATATTTTTGCATGGACTTCCATCATAACATTCCCTCGTAAAATATAGAAAGCATCTGGAAAGTTTCATAGCATTTCGAACAATCCTCAATTTAATTTAATTTTTTGACGGAAACTAGTATAAAATTATGTATAATATACTACAATTTTTTACTGAAACTAGTATTTCAAAAATTCTCATAGAATCTAATTTTGAGATAATATTTTGCATGGACTTGTGTCTTAAACTTCCCTCGTAACATATAGAAAGGATCTGAAAAGTTTCGTAGAATTTCAAACAATCCTCGATTTAATTTGATTTTTTGACCGAAACTAGTATAAAATTGTGTATAATATACTACGAGTTTTGAACGAAACTAGTATTTCAAAAAGTTTCATAGAATATAATTTTGGGATTATATTTTGCATGGACTTGCATCATAACATTCCCTCGTAAAATATAGAAAGGATCTGAAAAGCTTCGTAGTATTTCGAACAATCCTTGATTTAATTTGATTTTTTGACCGAAACTAGTATTAAATTGTGTATAATATACTTCGATTTTTTGACCGAAATAGTACTTCAAAAAGTTTCATAGAATCTAATTTTGAGATAATTTTTTTGCATGGACTTCCATCATAACCTTCCCTCGTAACATATAGCAAGGATCTAAAAAGTTTCGTAGAATTTCGAATAATCCTCGATTTAATTTGATTTTTTGACCGAAACTAGTATTAAATTGTGTATAGTTCTACAATTTTTGAACGAAACTAGTATTTCAAAAAGTTTCATAGAATATAATTTTGAGATGATATTTTTGAATGGACTTCCATCATAACCTTTCCTCGTAAAATATACAAAGGATCTGAAATGTTTCGTAGCATTTCGAACAATCCTCACTTTAATTTGATATTTTGACCGAAACAAATATAAAATTATGTATAATATACTACAATTTTTGACCGAAACTAGTATTTCAAAAAGTTTCATAGAATCTAATTTTGAGATAATTTTTTTGCGTGTACTTCCATCATAACCTTCCCACGTAACATATAGAAAGGATCTGAAAAGTTTCGTAGCATTTCGAACAATCCTCAATTTAATTTGATTTTTTGACCGAAACTAGTATAAAATTATGTATAATATACTACAATTTTTGATCGAAACTAGTATTTCAAAAAGTTTCATAGAATCTAATTTTGAGATAATATTTTTTGCATGAACTTCCATCATAACCTTCCCTCGTAATATATAGAAAGGTTCCAAAAAAGTTTCGTAGCATTTCAAACAATCCTCAATTTAATTTTGTTTCTTAACTGAAACTAGTATAAAATTGTGTATAATACACTACAATTTTTTGACCGAAATAGTATTTCAAAAAGTTTCATAGAATCTAATTTTGATATAATATTTTTGCATGGACATCCGTCTTAACCTTCCCTCGTAACATATAGAAAGGATCAGAAAAGTTTCGTAGAATTTCAAACAATCCTCGATTTAATTTGATTTTTTGACCGAAACTAGTGTTAAATTGTGTATAATATACTACGATTTTTGAACGAAACTAGTATTTCAAAAAGTTTCATAGAATATAATTTTGAGATTATATTTTTGCATGGACTTCCATCATAACATTCCCTCGTAAAATATACAAAGGATCTGGAACGTTTCGTAGCATTTCGAACTATCCTCAATTTAATTTTATTTTTTGACCGAAACTAGTATAAAATTATGTATAATATACTACAATTTTTGACCGAAACTAGTATTTCAAAAAGTTTCATAGAATCTAATTTTGAGATAATTTGTTTGCATGGACTTCCGTCATAACCTTCCCTCGTAACATATAGAAAGCTTCTGGAAAATTTCGTAGTATTTCGAACAATCCTCGATTTAATTTGAATTTTTGAACAAAACAAGTATAAAATTGTGTATAATATACTACAATATTTTGACCGAAATAGTATTTCAAAAAGTTTCATAAAATCTAATTTTGAGATAATATTTTTGCATGGACTTCCATCATAACATTCCCTCGTAAAATATAGAAAGCATCTGGAAAGTTTCATAGCATTTCGAACAATTCTCAATTTAATTTGATTTTTTGACGGAAACTAGTATAAAATTATGTATAATATACTACAATTTTTTACTGAAACTAGTATTTCAAAAATTCTCATAGAATCTAATTTTGAGATAATATTTTGCATGGACTTGTGTCTTAAACTTCCCTCGTAACATATAGAAAGGATCTGAAAAGTTTCGTAGAATTTCAAATAATCCTCGATTTAATTTGATTTTTTGACCGAAACTAGTATAAAATTGTGTATAATATACTACGAGTTTTGAACGAAACTAGTATTTCAAAAAGTTTCATAGAATATAATTTTGGGATTATATTTTTGCATGGACTTCCATCATAACATTCCCTCGTAAAATATAGAAAGGATCTGAAAAGCTTCGTAGTATTTCAAACAATCCTTGATTTAATTTGATTTTTTGACCGAAACTAGTATTAAATTGTGTATAATATACTTCGATTTTTTGACCGAAATAGTACTTCAAAAAGTTTCATAGAATCTAATTTTGAGATAATTTTTTTTGCATGGACTTCCATCATAACCTTCCCTCGTAACATATAGCAAGGATCTAAAAAGTTTCGTAGAATTTCGAATAATCCTCGATTTAATTTGATTTTTTGACCGAAACTAGTATTAAATTGTGTATAGTTCTACAATTTTTGAACGAAACTAGTATTTCAAAAAGTTTCATAGAATATAATTTTGAGATGATATTTTTGAATGGACTTCCATCATAACCTTTCCTCGTAAAATATACAAAGGATCTGAAATGTTTCGTAGCATTTCGAACAATCCTCACTTTAATTTGATATTTTGACCGAAACAAATATAAAATTATGTATAATATACTACAATTTTTGACCGAAACTAGTATTTCAAAAAGTTTCATAGAATCTAATTTTGAGATAATTTTTTTGCGTGTACTTCCATCATAACCTTCCCACGTAACATATAGAAAGGATCTGAAAAGTTTCGTAGCATTTCGAACAATCCTCAATTTAATTTGATTTTTTGACCGAAACTAGTATAAAATTATGTATAATATACTACAATTTTTGATCGAAACTAGTATTTCAAAAAGTTTCATAGAATCTAATTTTGAGATAATATTTTTTGCATGAACTTCCATCATAACCTTCCCTCGTAATATATAGAAAGGTTCCAAAAAAGTTTCGTAGCATTTCAAACAATCCTCAATTTAATTTTGTTTCTTAACTGAAACTAGTATAAAATTGTGTATAATACACTACAATTTTTTGACCGAAATAGTATTTCAAAAAGTTTCATAGAATCTAATTTTGATATAATATTTTTGCATGGACATCCGTCTTAACCTTCCCTCGTAACATATAGAAAGGATCAGAAAAGTTTCGTAGAATTTCAAACAATCCTCGATTTAATTTGATTTTTTGACCGAAACTAGTGTTAAATTGTGTATAATATACTACGATTTTTGAACGAAACTAGTATTTCAAAAAGTTTCATAGAATATAATTTTGAGATTATATTTTTGCATGGACTTCCATCATAACATTCCCTGGTAAAATATACAAAGGATCTGGAACGTTTCGTAGCATTTCGAACTATCCTCAATTTAATTTTATTTTTTGACCGAAACTAGTATAAAATTATGTATAATATACTACAATTTTTGACCGAAACTAGTATTTCAAAAAGTTTCATAGAATCTAATTTTGAGATAATTTGTTTGCATGGACTTCCGTCATAACCTTCCCTCGTAACATATAGAAAGCTTCTGGAAAATTTCGTAGTATTTCGAACAATCCTCGATTTAATTTGAATTTTTGACCGAAACAAGTATAAAATTGTGTATAATATACTACAATATTTTGACCGAAATAGTATTTCAAAAAGTTTCATAGAATCTAATTTTGAGATAATATTTTTGCATGGACTTCCATCATAACATTCCCTCGTAAAATATAGAAAGCATCTGGAAAGTTTCATAGCATTTCGAACAATCCTCAATTTAATTTGATTTTTTGACGGAAACTAGTATAAAATTATGTATAATATACTACAATTTTTTACTGAAACTAGTATTTCAAAAATTCTCATAGAATCTAATTTTGAGATAATATTTTACATGGACTTGTGTCTTAAACTTCCCTCGTAACATATAGAAAGGATCTGAAAAGTTTCGTAGAATTTCAAACAATCCTCGATTTAATTTGATTTTTTGACCGAAACTAGTATAAAATTGTGTATAATATACTACGAGTTTTGAACGAAACTAGTATTTCAAAAAGTTTCATAGAATATAATTTTGGGATTATATTTTTGCATGGACTTCCATCATAACATTCCCTCGTAAAATATAGAAAGGATCTGAAAAGCTTCGTAGTATTTCGAACAATCCTTGATTTAATTTGATTTTTTGACCGAAACTAGTATTAAATTGTGTATAATATACTTCGATTTTTTTGACCGAAATAGTACTTCAAAGAGTTTCATAGAATCTAATTTTGAGATAATTTTTTTGCATGGACTTCCATCATAACCTTCCCTCGTAACATATAGCAAGGATCTAAAAAGTTTCGTAGAATTTCGAATAATCCTCGATTTAATTTGATTTTTTGACCGAAACTAGTATTAAATTGTGTATAGTTCTACAATTTTTGAACGAAACTAGTATTTCAAAAGTTTCATAGAATATAATTTTGAGATGATATTTTTGAATGGACTTCCATCATACACTTTCCTCGTAAAATATACAAAGGATCTGAAATGTTTCGTAGCATTTCGAACAATCCTCACTTTAATTTGATATTTTGCCCGAAACAAATATAAAATTATGTATAATATACTACAATGTTTGACCGAAACTAGTATTTCAAAAAGTTTCATAGAATCTAATTTTGAGATAATTTTTTTGCGTGTACTTCCATCATAACCTTCCCACGTAACATATAGAAAGGATCTGAAAAGTTTCGTAGCATTTCGAACAATCCTCAATTTAATTTGATTTTTTGACCGAAACTAGTATAAAATTATGTATAATATACTACAATTTTTGATCGAAACTAGTATTTCAAAAAGTTTCATAGAATATAATTTTGAGATAATATTTTTTGCATGAACTTCCATCATAACCTTCCCTCGTAATATATAGAAAGGTTCCGAAAAAGTTTCGTAGCATTTCAAACAATCCTCAATTTAATTTTGTTTCTTAACTGAAACTAGTATAAAATTGTGTATAATACACTACAATTTTTTGACCGAAATAGTATTTCAAAAAGTTTCATAGAATCTAATTTTGATATAATATTTTTGCATGGACATCCGTCTTAACCTTCCCTCGTAACATATAGAAAGGATCAGAAAAGTTTCGTAGAATTTCAAACAATCCTCGATTTAATTTGATTTTTTGACCGAAACTAGTGTTAAATTGTGTATAATATACTACGATTTTTGAACGAAACTAGTATTTCAAAAAGTTTCATAGAATATAATTTTGAGATTATATTTTTGCATGGACTTCCATCATAACATTCCCTCGTAAAATATACAAAGGATCTGGAACGTTTCGTAGCATTTCGAACTATCCTCAATTTAATTTTATTTTTTGACCGAAACTAGTATAAAATTATGTATAATATACTACAATTTTTGACCGAAACTAGTATTTCAAAAAGTTTCATAGAATCTAATTTTGAGATAATTTGTTTGCATGGACTTCCGTCATAACCTTCCCTCGTAACATATAGAAAGCTTCTGGAAAATTTCGTAGTATTTCGAACAATCCTCGATTTAATTTGAATTTTTGAACAAAACAAGTATAAAATTGTGTATAATATACTACAATATTTTGACCGAAATAGTATTTCAAAAAGTTTCATAAAATCTAATTTTGAGATAATATTTTTGCATGGACTTCCATCATAACATTCCCTCGTAAAATATAGAAAGCATCTGGAAAGTTTCATAGCATTTCGAACAATCCTCAATTTAATTTAATTTTTTGACGGAAACTAGTATAAAATTATGTATAATATACTACAATTTTTTACTGAAACTAGTATTTCAAAAATTCTCATAGAATCTAATTTTGAGATAATATTTTGCATGGACTTGTGTCTTAAACTTCCCTCGTAACATATAGAAAGGATCTGAAAAGTTTCGTAGAATTTCAAACAATCCTCGATTTAATTTGATTTTTTGACCGAAACTAGTATAAAATTGTGTATAATATACTACGAGTTTTGAACGAAACTAGTATTTCAAAAAGTTTCATAGAATATAATTTTGGGATTATATTTTGCATGGACTTGCATCATAACATTCCCTCGTAAAATATAGAAAGGATCTGAAAAGCTTCGTAGTATTTCGAACAATCCTTGATTTAATTTGATTTTTTGACCGAAACTAGTATTAAATTGTGTATAATATACTTCGATTTTTTGACCGAAATAGTACTTCAAAAAGTTTCATAGAATCTAATTTTGAGATAATTTTTTTGCATGGACTTCCATCATAACCTTCCCTCGTAACATATAGCAAGGATCTAAAAAGTTTCGTAGAATTTCGAATAATCCTCGATTTAATTTGATTTTTTGACCGAAACTAGTATTAAATTGTGTATAGTTCTACAATTTTTGAACGAAACTAGTATTTCAAAAAGTTTCATAGAATATAATTTTGAGATGATATTTTTGAATGGACTTCCATCATAACCTTTCCTCGTAAAATATACAAAGGATCTGAAATGTTTCGTAGCATTTCGAACAATCCTCACTTTAATTTGATATTTTGACCGAAACAAATATAAAATTATGTATAATATACTACAATTTTTGACCGAAACTAGTATTTCAAAAAGTTTCATAGAATCTAATTTTGAGATAATTTTTTTGCGTGTACTTCCATCATAACCTTCCCACGTAACATATAGAAAGGATCTGAAAAGTTTCGTAGCATTTCGAACAATCCTCAATTTAATTTGATTTTTTGACCGAAACTAGTATAAAATTATGTATAATATACTACAATTTTTGATCGAAACTAGTATTTCAAAAAGTTTCATAGAATCTAATTTTGAGATAATATTTTTTGCATGAACTTCCATCATAACCTTCCCTCGTAATATATAGAAAGGTTCCAAAAAAGTTTCGTAGCATTTCAAACAATCCTCAATTTAATTTTGTTTCTTAACTGAAACTAGTATAAAATTGTGTATAATACACTACAATTTTTTGACCGAAATAGTATTTCAAAAAGTTTCATAGAATCTAATTTTGATATAATATTTTTGCATGGACATCCGTCTTAACCTTCCCTCGTAACATATAGAAAGGATCAGAAAAGTTTCGTAGAATTTCAAACAATCCTCGATTTAATTTGATTTTTTGACCGAAACTAGTGTTAAATTGTGTATAATATACTACGATTTTTGAACGAAACTAGTATTTCAAAAAGTTTCATAGAATATAATTTTGAGATTATATTTTTGCATGGACTTCCATCATAACATTCCCTCGTAAAATATACAAAGGATCTGGAACGTTTCGTAGCATTTCGAACTATCCTCAATTTAATTTTATTTTTTGACCGAAACTAGTATAAAATTATGTATAATATACTACAATTTTTGACCGAAACTAGTATTTCAAAAAGTTTCATAGAATCTAATTTTGAGATAATTTGTTTGCATGGACTTCCATCATAACCTTCCCTCGTAACATATAGAAAGCTTCTGGAAAATTTCGTAGTATTTCGAACAATCCTCGATTTAATTTGAATTTTTGAACAAAACAAGTATAAAATTGTGTATAATATACTACAATATTTTGACCGAAATAGTATTTCAAAAAGTTTCATAAAATCTAATTTTGAGATAATATTTTTGCATGGACTTCCATCATAACATTCCCTCGTAAAATATAGAAAGCATCTGGAAAGTTCCATAGCATTTCGAACAATCCTCAATTTAATTTGATTTTTTGACGGAAACTAGTATAAAATTATGTATAATATACTACAATTTTTTACTGAAACTAGTATTTCAAAAATTCTCATAGAATCTAATTTTGAGATAATATTTTGCATGGACTTGTGTCTTAAACTTCCCTCGTAACATATAGAAAGGATCTGAAAAGTTTCGTAGAATTTCAAATAATCCTCGATTTAATTTGATTTTTTGACCGAAACTAGTATAAAATTGTGTATAATATACTACGAGTTTTGAACGAAACTAGTATTTCAAAAAGTTTCATAGAATATAATTTTGGGATTATATTTTTGCATGGACTTCCATCATAACATTCCCTCGTAAAATATAGAAAGGATCTGAAAAGCTTCGTAGTATTTCAAACAATCCTTGATTTAATTTGATTTTTTGACCGAAACTAGTATTAAATTGTGTATAATATACTTCGATTTTTTGACCGAAATAGTACTTCAAAAAGTTTCATAGAATCTAATTTTGAGATAATTTTTTTTGCATGGACTTCCATCATAACCTTCCCTCGTAACATATAGCAAGGATCTAAAAAGTTTCGTAGAATTTCGAATAATCCTCGATTTAATTTGATTTTTTGACCGAAACTAGTATTAAATTGTGTATAGTTCTACAATTTTTGAACGAAACTAGTATTTCAAAAAGTTTCATAGAATATAATTTTGAGATGATATTTTTGAATGGACTTCCATCATAACCTTTCCTCGTAAAATATACAAAGGATCTGAAATGTTTCGTAGCATTTCGAACAATCCTCACTTTAATTTGATATTTTGACCGAAACAAATATAAAATTATGTATAATATACTACAATTTTTGACCGAAACTAGTATTTCAAAAAGTTTCATAGAATCTAATTTTGAGATAATTTTTTTGCGTGTACTTCCATCATAACCTTCCCACGTAACATATAGAAAGGATCTGAAAAGTTTCGTAGCATTTCGAACAATCCTCAATTTAATTTGATTTTTTGACCGAAACTAGTATAAAATTATGTATAATATACTACAATTTTTGATCGAAACTAGTATTTCAAAAAGTTTCATAGAATCTAATTTTGAGATAATATTTTTTGCATGAACTACCATCATAACCTTCCCTCGTAATATATAGAAAGGTTCCAAAAAAGTTTCGTAGCATTTCAAACAATCCTCAATTTAATTTTGTTTCTTAACTGAAACTAGTATAAAATTGTGTATAATACACTACAATTTTTTGACCGAAATAGTATTTCAAAAAGTTTCATAGAATCTAATTTTGATATAATATTTTTGCATGGACATCCGTCTTAACCTTCCCTCGTAACATATAGAAAGGATCAGAAAAGTTTCGTAGAATTTCAAACAATCCTCGATTTAATTTGATTTTTTGACCGAAACTAGTGTTAAATTGTGTATAATATACTACGATTTTTGAACGAAACTAGTATTTCAAAAAGTTTCATAGAATATAATTTTGAGATTATATTTTTGCATGGACTTCCATCATAACATTCCCTCGTAAAATATACAAAGGATCTGGAACGTTTCGTAGCATTTCGAACTATCCTCAATTTAATTTTATTTTTTGACCGAAACTAGTATAAAATTATGTATAATATACTACAATTTTTGACCGAAACTAGTATTTCAAAAAGTTTCATAGAATCTAATTTTGAGATAATTTGTTTGCATGGACTTCCGTCATAACCTTCCCTCGTAACATATAGAAAGCTTCTGGAAAATTTCGTAGTATTTCGAACAATCCTCGATTTAATTTGAATTTTTGAACAAAACAAGTATAAAATTGTGTATAATATACTACAATATTTTGACCGAAATAGTATTTCAAAAAGTTTCATAAAATCTAATTTTGAGATAATATTTTTGCATGGACTTCCATCATAACATTCCCTCGTAAAATATAGAAAGCATCTGGAAAGTTTCATAGCATTTCGAACAATCCTCAATTTAATTTGATTTTTTGACGGAAACTAGTATAAAATTATGTATAATATACTACAATTTTTTACTGAAACTAGTATTTCAAAAATTCTCATAGAATCTAATTTTGAGATAATATTTTGCATGGACTTGTGTCTTAAACTTCCCTCGTAACATATAGAAAGGATCTGAAAAGTTTCGTAGAATTTCAAACAATCCTCGATTTAATTTGATTTTTTGACCGAAACTAGTATAAAATTGTGTATAATATACTACGAGTTTTGAACGAAACTAGTATTTCAAAAAGTTTCATAGAATATAATTTTGGGATTATATTTTTGCATGGACTTTCATCATAACATTCCCTCGTAAAATATAGAAAGGATCTGAAAAGCTTCGTAGTATTTCAAACAATCCTTGATTTAATTTGATTTTTTGACCGAAACTAGTATTAAATTGTGTATAATATACTTCGATTTTTTGACCGAAATAGTACTTCAAAAAGTTTCATAGAATCTAATTTTGAGATAATTTTTTTTGCATGGACTTCCATCATAACCTTCTCTCGTAACATATAGCAAGGATCTAAAAAGTTTCGTAGAATTTCGAATAATCCTCGATTTAATTTGATTTTTTGACCGAAACTAGTATTAAATTGTGTATAGTTCTACAATTTATGAACGAAACTAGTATTTCAAAAAGTTTCATAGAATATAATTTTGAGATGATATTTTTGAATGGACTTCCATCATAACCTTTCCTCGTAAAATATACAAAGGATCTGAAATGTTTCGTAGCATTTCGAACAATCCTCACTTTAATTTGATATTTTGACCGAAACAAATATAAAATTATGTATAATATACTACAATTTTTGACCGAAACTAGTATTTCAAAAAGTTTCATAGAATCTAATTTTGAGATAATTTTTTTGCGTGTACTTCCATCATAACCTTCCCACGTAACATATAGAAAGGATCTGAAAAGTTTCGTAGCATTTCGAACAATCCTCAATTTAATTTGATTTTTTGACCGAAACTAGTATAAAATTATGTATAATATACTACAATTTTTGATCGAAACTAGTATTTCAAAAAGTTTCATAGAATCTAATTTTGAGATAATATTTTTTGCATGAACTTCCATCATAACCTTCCCTCGTAATATATAGAAAGGTTCCAAAAAAGTTTCGTAGCATTTCAAACAATCCTCAATTTAATTTTGTTTCTTAACTGAAACTAGTATAAAATTGTGTATAATACACTACAATTTTTTGACCGAAATAGTATTTCAAAAAGTTTCATAGAATCTAATTTTGATATAATATTTTTGCATGGACATCCGTCTTAACCTTCCCTCGTAACATATAGAAAGGATCAGAAAAGTTTCGTAGAATTTCAAACAATCCTCGATTTAATTTGATTTTTTGACCGAAACTAGTGTTAAATTGTGTATAATATACTACGATTTTTGAACGAAACTAGTATTTCAAAAAGTTTCATAGAATATAATTTTGAGATTATATTTTTGCATGGACTTCCATCATAACATTCCCTCGTAAAATATACAAAGGATCTGGAACGTTTCGTAGCATTTCGAACTATCCTCAATTTAATTTTATTTTTTGACCGAAACTAGTATAAAATTATGTATAATATACTACAATTTTTGACCGAAACTAGTATTTCAAAAAGTTTCATAGAATCTAATTTTGAGATAATTTGTTTGCATGGACTTCCGTCATAACCTTCCCTCGTAACATATAGAAAGCTTCTGGAAAATTTCGTAGTATTTCGAACAATCCTCGATTTAATTTGAATTTTTGACCGAAACAAGTATAAAATTGTGTATAATATACTACAATATTTTGACCGAAATAGTATTTCAAAAAGTTTCATAAAATCTAATTTTGAGATAATATTTTTGCATGGACTTCCATCATAACATTCCCTCGTAAAATATAGAAAGCATCTGGAAAGTTTCATAGCATTTCGAACAATCCTCAATTTAATTTGATTTTTTGACGGAAACTAGTATAAAATTATGTATAATATACTACAATTTTTTACTGAAACTAGTATTTCAAAAATTCTCATAGAATCTAATTTTGAGATAATATTTTGCATGGACTTGTGTCTTAAACTTCCCTCGTAACATATAGAAAGGATCTGAAAAGTTTCGTAGAATTTCAAACAATCCTCGATTTAATTTGATTTTTTGACCGAAACTAGTATAAAATTGTGTATAATATACTACGAGTTTTGAACGAAACTAGTATTTCAAAAAGTTTCATAGAATATAATTTTGGGATTATATTTTTGCATGGACTTCCATCATAACATTCCCTCGTAAAATATAGAAAGGATCTGAAAAGCTTCGTAGTATTTCGAACAATCCTTGATTTAATTTGATTTTTTGACCGAAACTAGTATTAAATTGTGTATAATATACTTCGATTTTTTGACCGAAATAGTACTTCAAAAAGTTTCTTAGAATCTAATTTTGAGATAATTTTTTTGCATGGACTTCCATCATAACCTTCCCTCGTAACATATAGCAAGGATCTAAAAAGTTTCGTAGAATTTCGAATAATCCTCGATTTAATTTGATTTTTTTGACCGAAACTAGTATTAAATTGTGTATAGTTCTACAATTTTTGAACGAAACTAGTATTTCAAAAAGTTTCATAGAATATAATTTTGAGATGATATTTTTGAATGGACTTCCATCATAACCTTTCCTCGTAAAATATACAAAGGATCTGAAATGTTTCGTAGCATTTCGAACAATCCTCAATTTAATTTGATATTTTGACCGAAACAAATATAAAATTATGTATAATATACTACAATTTTTGACCGAAACTAGTATTTCATAAAGTTTCATAGAATCTAATTTTGAGATAATTTTTTTGCGTGTACTTCCATCATAATCTTCCCACGTAACATATAGAAAGGATCTGAAAAGTTTCGTAGCATTTCGAACAATCCTCAATTTAATTTGATTTTTTGAACGAAAATAGTATAAAATTATGTATAATATACTACAATTTTTGATCGAAACTAGTATTTCAAAAAGTTTCATAGAATCTAATTTTGAGATAATATTTTATGCATGAACTTCCATCATAACCTTCCCTCGTAATATATAGAAAGGTTCCGAAAAAGTTTCGTAGCATTTCAAACAATCCTCAATTTAATTTTGTTTCTTAACTGAAACTAGTATAAAATTGTGTATAATACACTACAATTTTTTGACCAAAATAGTATTTCAAAAAGTTTCATAGAATCTAATTTTGATATAATATTTTTGCATGGACTTCCGTCTTAACCTTCCCTCGTAACATATAGAAAGGATCAGAAAAGTTTCGTAGAATTTCAAACAATCCTCGATTTAATTTGATTTTTTGACCGAAACTAGTGTTAAATTGTGTATAATATACTACGATTTTTGAACGAAACTAGTATTTCAAAAAGTTTCATAGAATATAATTTTGAGATTATATTTTTGCATGGACTTCCATCATAACATTCCCTCGTAAAATATACAAAGGATCTGGAACGTTTCGTAGCATTTCGAACTATCCTCAATTTAATTTTATTTTTTGACCGAAACTAGTATAAAATTATGTATAATATACTACAATTTTTGACCGAAACTAGTATTTCAAAAAGTTTCATAGAATCTAATTTTGAGATAATTTGTTTGCATGGACTTCCGTCATAACCTTCCCTCGTAATATATAGAAAGCTTCTGGAAAATTTCGTAGTATTTCGAACAATCCTCGATTTAATTTGAATTTTTGACCGAAACAAGTATAAAATTGTGTGTAATATACTAAAATATTTTGACCGAAATAGTATTTCAAAAAGTTTCATAAAATCTAATTTTGAGATAATATTTTTGCATGGACTTCCATCATAACATTCCCTCGTAAAATATAGAAAGCATCTAGAAAGATTCATAGCATTTCGAACAATCCTCAATTTAATTTGATTTTTTGACGGAAACTAGTATAAAATTATGTAAAATATACTACAATTTTTTACTGAAACTAGTATTTCAAAAATTCTCATAGAATCTAATTTTGAGATAATATTTTGCATGGACTTGTGTCTTAAATTTCCCTCGTAACATATAGAAAGGATCTGAAAAGTTTCGTAGAATTTCAACCAATCCTCAATTTAATTTAATTTTTTGACCGAAACTAGTATAAAATTGTGTATAATATACTACGAGTTTTGAACGAAACTAGTATTTCAAAAAGTTTCATAGAATATAATTTTGGGATTATATTTTTGCATGGACTTCCATCATAACATTCCCTCGTAAAATATAGAAAGGATCTGAAAAGCTTCGTAGTATTTCGAACAATCCTTGATTTAATTTGATTTTTTGACCGAAACTAGTATTAAATTGTGTATAATATACTTCGATTTTTTGACCGAAATAGTACTTCAAAAAGTTTCTTAGAATCTAATTTTGAGATAATTTTTTTGCATGGACTTCCATCATAACCTTCCCTCGTAACATATAGCAAGGATCTAAAAAGTTTCATAGAATTTCGAATAATCCTCGATTTAATTTGATTTTTTGACCGAAACTAGTATTAAATTGTGTATAGTTCTACAATTTTTGAACGAAACTAGTATTTCAAAAAGTTTCATAGAATATAATTTTGAGATGATATTTTTGAATGGACTTCCATCATAACCTTTCCTCGTAAAATATACAAAAGATCTGAAATGTTTCGTAGCATTTCGAACAATCCTCAATTTAATTTGATATTTTGACCGAAACAAATATAAAATTATGTATAATATACTACAATTTTTGACCGAAACTAGTATTTCATAAAGTTTCATAGAATCTAATTTTGAGATAATTTTTTTGCGTGTACTTCCATCATAACCTTCCCACGTAACATATAGAAAGGATCTGAAAAGTTTCGTAGCATTTCGAACAATCCTCAATTTAATTTGATTTTTTGAACGTAAATAGTATAAAATTATGTATAATATACTACAATTTTTGATCGAAACTAGTATTTCAAAAAGTTTCATAGAATCTAATTTTGAGATAATATTTTTTGCATGAACTTCCATCATAACCTTCCCTCGTAATATATAGAAAGGTTCCAAAAAAGTTTCGTAGCATTTCAAACAATCCTCAATTTAATTTTGTTTCTTAACTGAAACTAGTATAAAATTGTGTATAATACACTACAATTTTTTGACCGAAATAGTATTTCAAAAAGTTTCATAGAATCTAATTTTGATATAATATTTTTGCATGGACATCCGTCTTAACCTTCCCTCGTAACATATAGAAAGGATCAGAAAAGTTTCGTAGAATTTCAAATAATCCTCGATTTAATTTGATTTTTTGACCGAAACTAGTGTTAAATTGTGTATAATATACTATGATTTTTGAACGAAACTAGTATTTCAAAAAGTTTCATAGAATATAATTTTGATATTATATTTTTGCATGGACTTCCATCATAACATTCCCTCGTAAAATATACAAAGGATCTGGAACGTTTCGTAGCATTTCGAACTATCCTCAATTTAATTTTATTTTTTGACCGAAACTAGTATAAAATTATGTATAATATACTATAATTTTTGACCGAAACTAGTATTTCAAAAAGTTTCATAGAATCTAATTTTGAGATAATTTGTTTGCATGGACTTCCATCATAACCTTCCCTCGTAACATATAGAAAGCTTCTGGAAAATTTCGTAGTATTTCGAACAATCCTCGATTTAATTTGAATTTTTGACCGAAACAAGTATAAAATTGTGTATAATATACTACAATATTTTGACCGAAATAGTATTTCAAAAAGTTTCATAAAATCTAATTTTGAGATAATATTTTTGCATGGACTTCCATCATAAAATTCCCTCGTAAAATATAGAAAGCATCTGGAAAGTTTCATAGCATTTCGAACAATCCTCAATTTAATTTGATTTTTTGACGGAAACTAGTATAAAATTATGTATAATATACTACAATTTTTTACTGAAACTAGTATTTCAAAAATTCTCATAGAATCTAATTTTGAGATAATATTTTGCATGGACTTGTGTCTTAAACTTCCCTCGTAACATATAGAAAGGATCTGAAAAGTTTCGTAGAATTTCAAACAATCCTCGACTTAATTTGATTTTTTGACCGAAACTAGTATAAAATTGTGTATAATATACTACAAGTTTTGAACGAAACTAGTATTTCAAAAAGTTTCATAGAATATAATTTTGGGATTATATTTTTGCATGGACTTCCATCATAACATTCCATCATAAAATATAGAAAGGATCTGAAAAGCTTCGTAGTATTTCGAACAATCCTTGATTTAATTTGATTTTTTGACCGAAACTAGTATTAAATTGTGTATAATATACTTCGATTTTTTGACCGAAATAGTACTTCAAAAAGTTTCATAGAATCTAATTTTGAGATAATTTTTTTGCATGGACTTCCATCATAACCTTCCCTCGTAACATATAGCAAGGATCTAAAAAGTTTCGTAGAATTTCGAATAATCCTCGATTTAATTTGATTTTTTGACCGAAACTAGTATTAAATTGTGTATAGTTCTACAATTTTTGAACGAAACTAGTATTTCAAAAAGTTTCATAGAATATAATTTTGAGATGATATTTTTGAATGGACTTCCATCATAACCTTTCCTCGTAAAATATACAAAGGATCTGAAATGTTTCGTAGCATTTCGAACAATCCTCAATTTAATTTGATATTTTGACCGAAACAAATATAAAATTATGTATAATATACTACAATTTTTGACCGAAACTAGTATTTCATAAAGTTTCATAGAATCTAATTTTGAGATAATTTTTTTGCGTGTACTTCCATTCAAATCTTCCCACGTAACATATAGAAAGGATCTGAAAAGGTTCGTAGCATTTCGAACAATCCTCAATTTAATTTGATTTTTTGAACGAAAATAGTATAAAATTATGTATAATATACTACAATTTTTGATCGAAACTAGTATTTCAAAAAGTTTCATAGAATCTAATTTTGAGATAATATTTTTTGCATGAACTTCCATCATAACCTTCCCTCGTAATATATAGAAAGGTTCCGAAAAAGTTTCGTAGCATTTCAAACAATCCTCAATTTAATTTTGTTTCTTAACTGAAACTAGTATAAAATTGTGTATAATACACTACAATTTTTTGACCAAAATAGTATTTCAAAAAGTTTCATAGAATCTAATTTTGATATAATATTTTTGCATGGACTTCCGTCTTAACCTTCCCTCGTAACATATAGAAAGGATCAGAAAAGTTTCGTAGAATTTCAAACAATCCTCGATTTAATTTGATTTTTTGACCGAAACTAGTGTTAAATTGTGTATAATATACTACGATTTTTGAACGAAACTAGTATTTCAAAAAGTTTCATAGAATATAATTTTGAGATTATATTTTTGCATGGACTTCCATCATAACATTCCCTCGTAAAATATACAAAGGATCTGGAACGTTTCGTAGCATTTCGAACTATCCTCAATTTAATTTTATCTTTTGACCGAAACTAGTATAAAATTATGTATAATATACTATAATTTTTGACCGAAACTAGTATTTCAAAAAGTTTCATAGAATCTAATTTTGAGATAATTTTTTTGCATGGAATTCCATCATAACCTTCCCTCGTAACATATAGCAAGGATCTAAAAAGTTTCATAGAATTTCGAATAATCCTCGATTTAATTTGATTTTTTGACCGAAACTAGTATTAAATTGTGTATAGTTCTACAATTTTTGAACGAAACTAGTATTTCAAAAAGTTTCATAGAATATAATTTTGAGATGATATTTTTGAATGGACTTCCATCATAACCTTTCCTCGTAAAATATACAAAGGATCTGAAATGTTTCGTAGCATTTCGAACAATCCTCACTTTAATTTGATAATTTGACCGAAACAAATATAAAATTATGTATAATATACTACAATTTTTGACCGAAACTAGTATTTCAAAAAGTTTCATAGAATCTAATTTTGAGATAATTTTTTTGCGTGTACTTCCATCATAACCTTCCCACGTAACATATAGAAAGGATCTGAAAAGTTTCGTAGCATTTCGAACAATCCTCAATTTAATTTGATTTTTTGACCGAAACTAGTATAAAATTATGTATAATATACTACAATTTTTGATCGAAACTAGTATTTCAAAAAGTTTCATAGAATCTAATTTTGAGATAATATTTTTTGCATGAACTTCCATCATAACCTTCCCTCGTAATATATAGAAAGGTTCCAAAAAAGTTTCGTAGCATTACAAACAATCCTCAATTTAATTTTGTTTCTTAACTGAAACTAGTATAAAATTGTGTATAATACACTACAATTTTTTGACCGAAATAGTATTTCAAAAAGTTTCATAGAATCTAATATTGATATAATATTTTTGCATGGACATCCGTCTTAACCTTCCCTCGTAACATATAGAAAGGATCAGAAAAGTTTCGTAGAATTTCAAACAATCCTCGATTTAATTTGATTTTTTGACCGAAACTAGTGTTAAATTGTGTATAATATACTACGATTTTTGAACGAAACTAGTATTTCAAAAAGTTTCATAGAATATAATTTTGAGATTATATTTTTGCATGGACTTCCATCATAACATTCCCTCGTAAAATATACAAAGGATCTGGAACGTTTCGTAGCATTTCGAACTATCCTCAATTTAATTTTATCTTTTGACCGAAACTAGTATAAAATTATGTATAATATACTATAATTTTTGACCGAAACTAGTATTTCAAAAAGTTTCATAGAATCTAATTTTGAGATAATTTTTTTGCATGGACTTCCATCATAACCTTCCCTCGTAACATATAGCAAGGATCTAAAAAGTTTCATAGAATTTCGAATAATCCTCGATTTAATTTGATTTTTTGACCGAAACTAGTATTAAATTGTGTATAGTTCTACAATTTTTGAACGAAACTAGTATTTCAAAAAGTTTCATAGAATATAATTTTGAGATGATATTTTTGAATGGACTTCCATCATAACCTTTCCTCGTAAAATATACAAAGGATCTGAAATGTTTCGTAGCATTTCGAACAATCCTCACTTTAATTTGATAATTTGACCGAAACAAATATAAAATTATGTATAATATACTACAATTTTTGACCGAAACTAGTATTTCAAAAAGTTTCATAGAATCTAATTTTGAGATAATTTTTTTGCGTGTACTTCCATCATAACCTTCCCACGTAACATATAGAAAGGATTTGAAAAGTTTCGTAGCATTTCGAACAATCCTCAATTTAATTTGATTTTTTGACCGAAACTAGTATAAAATTATGTATAATATACTACAATTTTTGATCGAAACTAGTATTTCAAAAAGTTTCATAGAATCTAATTTTGAGATAATATTTTTTGCATGAACTTCCATCATAACCTTCCCTCGTAATATATAGAAAGGTTCCAAAAAAGTTTCGTAGCATTACAAACAATCCTCAATTTAATTTTGTTTCTTAACTGAAACTAGTATAAAATTGTGTATAATACACTACAATTTTTTGACCGAAATAGTATTTCAAAAAGTTTCATAGAATCTAATTTTGATATAATATTTTTGCATGGACATCCGTCTTAACCTTCCCTCGTAACATATAGAAAGGATCAGAAAAGTTTCGTAGAATTTCAAACAATCCTCGATTTAATTTGATTTTTTGACCGAAACTAGTGTTAAATTGTGTATAATATACTACGATTTTTGAACGAAACTAGTATTTCAAAAAGTTTCATAGAATATAATTTTGAGATTATATTTTTGCATGGACTTCCATCATAACATTCCCTCGTAAAATATACAAAGGATCTGGAACGTTTCGTAGCATTTCGAACTATCCTCAATTTAATTTTATTTTTTGACCGAAACTAGTATAAAATTATGTATAATATACTACAATTTTTGACCGAAACTAGTAATTCAAAAAGTTTCATAGAATCTAATTTTGAGATAATTTGTTTGCGTGGACTTCCGTCATAACCTTCCCTCGTAACATATAGCAAGGATCTAAAAAGTTTCGTAGAATTTCGAATAATCCTCGATTTAATTTGATTTTTTGACCGAAACTAGTATTAAATTGTGTATAGTTCTACAATTTTTGAACGAAACTAGTATTTCAAAAAGTTTCATAGAATATAATTTTGAGATGATATTTTTGAATGGACTTCCATCATAACCTTTCCTCGTAAAATATACAAAGGATCTGAAATGTTTCGTAGCATTTCGAACAATCCTCACTTTAATTTGATATTTTGACCGAAACAAATATAAAATTATGTATAATATACTACAATTTTTGACCGAAACTAGTATTTCAAAAAGTTTCATAGAATCTAATTTTGAGATAATTTTTTTGCGTGTACTTCCATCATAACCTTCCCACGTAACATATAGAAAGGATCTGAAACGTTTCGTAGCATTTCGAACAATCCTCAATTTAATTTGATTTTTTGACCGAAACTAGTATAAAATTATGTATAATATACTACAATTTTTGATCGAAACTAGTATTTCAAAAAGTTTCATAGAATCTAATTTTGAGATAATATTTTTTGCATGAACTTCCATCATAACCTTCCCTCGTAATATATAGAAAGGTTCCAAAAAAGTTTCGTAGCATTACAAACAATCCTCAATTTAATTTTGTTTCTTAACTGAAACTAGTATAAAATTGTGTATAATACACTACAATTTTTTGACCGAAATAGTATTTCAAAAAGTTTCATAGAATCTAATTTTGATATAATATTTTTGCATGGACATCCGTCTTAACCTTCCCTCGTAACATATAGAAATGATCAGAAAAGTTTCGTAGAATTTCAAACAATCCTCGATTTAATTTGATTTTTTGACCGAAACTAGTGTTAAATTGTGTATAATATACTACGATTTTTGAACGAAACTAGTATTTCAAAAAGTTTCATAGAATATAATTTTGAGATTATATTTTTGCATGGACTTCCATCATAACATTCCCTCGTAAAATATACAAAGGATCTGGAACGTTTCGTAGCATTTCGAACTATCCTCAATTTAATTTAATTTTTTGACCGAAACTAGTATAAAATTATGTATAATATACTACAATTTTTGACCGAAACTAGTATTTCAAAAAGTTTCATAGAATCTAATTTTGAGATAATTTGTTTGCATGGACTTCCGTCATAACCTTCCCTCGTAACATATAGCAAGGATCTAAAAAGTTTTGTAGAATTTCGAATAATCCTCGATTTAATTTGTTTTTTTGACCGAAACTAGTATTAAATTGTGTATAGTTCTACAATTTTTGAACGAAACTAGTATTTCAAAAAGTTTCATAGAATATAATTTTGAGATGATATTTTTGAATGGACTTCCATCATAACCTTTCCTCGTAAAATATACAAAGGATCTGAAATGTTTCGTAGCATTTCGAACAATCCTCACTTTAATTTGATATTTTGACCGAAACAAATATAAAATTATGTATAATATACTACAATTTTTGACCGAAACTAGTATTTCAAAAAGTTTCATAGAATCTAATTTTGAGATAATTTTTTTGCGTGTACTTCCATCATAACCTTCCCACGTAACATATAGAAAGGATCTGAAAAGTTTCGTAGCATTTCGAACAATCCTCAATTTAATTTGATTTTTTGACCGAAACTAGTATAAAATTATGTATAATATACTACAATTTTTGACCGAAACTAGTATTTCATAAAGTTTCATAGAATCTAATTTTGAGATAATTTTTTTGCGTGTACTTCCATCATAATCTTCCCACGTAACATATAGAAAGGATCTGAAAAGTTTCGTAGCATTTCGAACAATCCTCAATTTAATTTGATTTTTTGACCGAAACTAGTATAAAATTATGTATAATATACTACAATTTTTGATCGAAACTAGTATTTCAAAAAGTTTCATAGAATCTAATTTTGAGATAATATTTTTTGCATGAACTTCCATCATAACCTTCCCTCGTAATATATAGAAAGGTTCCGAAAAAGTTTCGTAGCATTTCAAACAATCCTCAATTTAATTTTGTTTCTTAACTGAAACTAGTATAAAATTGTGTATAATACACTACAATTTTTTGACCAAAATAGTATTTCAAAAAGTTTCATAGAATCTAATTTTGATATAATATTTTTGCATGGACTTCCGTCTTAACCTTCCCTCGTAACATATAGAAAGGATCAGAAAAGTTTCGTAGAATTTCAAACAATCCTCGATTTAATTTGATTTTTTGACCGAAACTAGTGTTAAATTGTGTATAATATACTACGATTTTTGAACGAAACTAGTATTTCAAAAAGTTTCATAGAATATAATTTTGAGATTATATTTTTGCATGGACTTCCATCATAACATTCCCTCGTAAAATATACAAAGGATCTGGAACGTTTCGTAGCATTTCGAACTATCCTCAATTTAATTTTATTTTTTGACCGAAACTAGTATAAAATTATGTATAATATACTACAATTTTTGACCGAAACTAGTATTTCAAAAAGTTTCATAGAATCTAATTTTGAGATAATTTGTTTGCATGGACTTCCGTCATAACCTTCCCTCGTAACATATAGAAAGCTTCTGGAAAATTTCGTAGTATTTCGAACTATCCTCGATTTAATTTGAATTTTTGACCGAAACAAGTATAAAATTGTGTATAATATACTACAATATTTTGACCGAAATAGTATTTCAAAAAGTTTCATAAAATCTAATTTTGAGATAATATTTTTGCATGGACTTCCATCATAACATTCCCTCGTAAAATATAGAAAGCATCTGGAAAGTTTCATAGCATTTCGAACAATCCTCAATTTAATTTGATTTTTTGACGGAAACTAGTATAAAATTATGTATAATATACTACAATTTTTTACTGAAACTAGTATTTCAAAAATTCTCATAGAATCTAATTTTGAGATAATATTTTGCATGGACTTGTGTCTTAAACTTCCCTCATAACATATAGAAAGGATCTGAAAAGTTTCGTAGAATTTCAAACAATCCTCGATTTAATTTGATTTTTTGACCGAAACTAGTATAAAATTGTGTATAATATACTACGAGTTTTGAACGAAACTAGTATTTCAAAAAGTTTCATAGAATATAATTTTGGGATTATATATTTGCATGGACTTCCATCATAACATTCCCTCGTAAAATATAGAAAGGATCTGAAAAGCTTCGTAGTATTTCGAACAATCCTTGATTTAATTTGATTTTTTGACCGAAACTAGTATTAAATTGTGTATAATATACTTCGATTTTTTGACCGAAATAGTACTTCAAAAAGTTTCTTAGAATCTAATTTTGAGATAATTTTTTTGCATGGACTTCCATCATAACCTTCCCTCGTAACATATAGCAAGGATCTAAAAAGTTTCGTAGAATTTCGAATAATCCTCGATTTAATTTGATTTTTTGACCGAAACTAGTATTAAATTGTGTATAGTTCTACAATTTTTGAACGAAACTAGTATTTCAAAAAGTTTCATAGAATATAATTTTGAGATGATATTTTTGAATGGACTTCCATCATAACCTTTCCTCGTAAAATATACAAAGGATCTGAAATGTTTCGTAGCATTTCGAACAATCCTCAATTTAATTTGATATTTTGACCGAAACAAATATAAAATTATGTATAATATACTACAATTTTTGACCGAAACTAGTATTTCATAAAGTTTCATAGAATCTAATTTTGAGATAATTTTTTTGCGTGTACTTCCATCATAATCTTCCCACGTAACATATAGAAAGGATCTGAAAAGTTTCGTAGCATTTCGAACAATCCTCAATTTAATTTGATATTTTGAACGAAAATAGTATAAAATTATGTATAATATACTACAATTTTTGATCGAAACTAGTATTTCAAAAAGTTTCATAGAATCTAATTTTGAGATAATATTTTTTGCATGAACTTCCATCATAACCTTCCCTCGTAATATATAGAAAGGTTCGGAAAAAGTTTCGTAGCATTTCAAACAATCCTCAATTTAACTTTGTTTCTTAACTGAAACTAGTATAAAATTGTGTATAATACACTACAATTTTTTGACCAAAATAGTATTTCAAAAAGTTTCATTGAATCTAATTTTGATATAATATTTTTGCATGGACTTCCGTCTTAACCTTCCCTCGTAACATATAGAAAGGATCAGAAACGTTTCGTAGAATTTCAAACAATCCTCGATTTAATTTGATTTTTTGACCGAAACTAGTGTTAAATTGTGTATAATATACTACGATTTTTGAACGAAACTAGTATTTCAAAAAGTTTCATAGAATATAATTTTGAGATTATATTTTTGCATGGACTTCCATCATAACATTCCCTCGTAAAATATACAAAGGATCTGGAACGTTTCGTAGCATTTCGAACTATCCTCAATTTAATTTTATTTTTTGACCGAAACTAGTATAAAATTATGTATAATATACTACAATTTTTGACCGAAACTAGTATTTCAAAAAGTTTCATAGAATCTAATTTTGAGATAATTTGTTTGCATGGACTTCCGTCATAACCTTCCCTCGTAACATATAGAAAGCTTCTGGAAAATTTCGTAGTATTTCGAACAATCCTCGATTTAATTTGAATTTTTGACCGAAACAAGTATAAAATTGTGTATAATATACTACAATATTTTGACCGAAATAGTATTTCAAAAAGTTTCATAAAATCTAATTTTGAGATAATATTTTTGCATGGACTTCCATCATAACATTCCCTCGTAAAATATAGAAAGCATCTGGAAAGTTTCATAGCATTTCGAACAATCCTCAATTTAATTTGATTTTTTGACGGAAACTAGTATAAAATTATGTATAATATACTACAATTTTTTACTGAAACTAGTATTTCAAAAATTCTCATAGAATCTAATTTTGAGATAATATTTTGCATGGACTTGTGTCTTAAACTTCCCTCGTAACATATAGAAAGGATCTGAAAAGTTTCGTAGAATTTCAAACAATCCTCGATTTAATTTGATTTTTTGACCGAAACTAGTATAAAATTGTGTATAATATACTACGAGTTTTGAACGAAACTAGTATTTCAAAAAGTTTCATAGAATATAATTTTGGGATTATATTTTTGCATGGACTTCCAACATAACATTCCATCATAAAATATAGAAAGGATCTGAAAAGTTTCGTAGCATTTCGAACAATCCTCAATTTAATTTGATTTTTTGACCGAAACTAGTATAAAATTATGTATAATATACTACAATTTTTGATCGAAACTAGTATTTCAAAAAGTTTCATAGAATCTAATTTTGAGATAATATTTTTTGCATGAACTTCCATCATAACCTTCCCTCGTAATATATAGAAAGGTTCCAAAAAAGTTTCGTAGCATTTCAAACAATCCTCAATTTAATTTTGTTTCTTAACTGAAACTAGTATAAAATTGTGTATAATACACTACAATTTTTTGACCGAAATAGTATTTCAAAAAGTTTCATAGAATCTAATTTTGATATAATATTTTTTCATGGACATCCGTCTTAACCTTCCCTCGTAACATATAGAAAGGATCAGAAAAGTTTCGTAGAATTTCAAACAATCCTCGATTTAATTTGATTTTTTGACCGAAACTAGTATTAAATTGTGTATAATATACTACGATTTTTGAACGAAACTAGTATTTCAAAAAGTTTCATAGAATATAATTTTGAGATTATATTTTTGCATGGACTTCCATCATAACATTCCCTCGTAAAATATACAAAGGATCTGGAACGTTTCGTAGCATTTCGAACTATCCTCAATTTAATTTTATTTTTTGACCGAAACTAGTATAAAATTATGTATAATATACTACAATTTTTGACCGAAACTAGTATTTCAAAAAGTTTCATAGAATCTAATTTTGAGATAATTTGTTTGCATGGACTTCCGTCATAACCTTCCCTCGTAACATATAGAAAGCTTCTGGAAAATTTCGTAGTATTTCGAACAATCCTCGATTTAATTTGAATTTTTGACCGAAACAAGTATAAAATTGTGTATAATATACTACAATATTTTGACCGAAATAGTATTTCAAAAAGTTTCATAAAATCTAATTTTGAGATAATATTTTTGCATGGACTTCCATCATAACATTCCCTCGTAAAATATAGAAAGCATCTGGAAAGTTTCATAGCATTTCGAACAATCCTCAATTTAATTTGATTTTTTGACGGAAACTAGTATAAAATTATGTATAATATACTACAATTTTTTACTGAAACTAGTATTTCAAAAATTCTCATAGAATCTAATTTTGAGATAATATTTTGCATGGACTTGTGTCTTAAACTTCCCTCGTAACATATAGAAAGGATCTGAAAAGTTTCGTAGAATTTCAAACAATCCTCGATTTAATTTGATTTTTTGACCGAAACTAGTATAAAATTGTGTATAATATACTACGAGTTTTGAACGAAACTAGTATTTCAAAAAGTTTCATAGAATATAATTTTGGGATTATATTTTTGCATGGACTTCCATCATAACATTCTCTCGTAAAATATAGAAAGGATCTGAAAAGCTTCGTAGTATTTCGAACAATCCTTGATTTAATTTGATTTTTTGACCGAAACTAGTATTAAATTGTGTATAATATACTTCGATTTTTTGACCGAAATAGTACTTCAAAAAGTTTCTTAGAATCTAATTTTGAGATAATTTTTTTGCATGGACTTCCATCATAACCTTCCCTCGTAACATATAGCAAGGATCTAAAAAGTTTCGTAGAATTTCGAATAATCCTCGATTTAATTTGATTTTTTGACCGAAACTAGTATTAAATTGTGTATAGTTCTACAATTTTTGAACGAAACTAGTATTTCAAAAAGTTTCATAGAATATAATTTTGAGATGATATTTTTGAATGGACTTCCATCATAACCTTTCCTCGTAAAATATACAAAGGATCTGAAATGTTTCGTAGCATTTCGAACAATCCTCAATTTAATTTGATATTTTGACCGAAACAAATATAAAATTATGTATAATATACTACAATTTTTGACCGAAACTAGTATTTCATAAAGTTTCATAGAATCTAATTTTGAGATAATTTTTTTGCGTGTACTTCCATCATAATCTTCCCACGTAACATATAGAAAGGATCTGAAAAGTTTCGTAGCATTTCGAACAATCCTCAATTTAATTTGATTTTTTGAACGAAAATAGTATAAAATTATGTATAATATACTACAATTTTTGATCGAAACTAGTATTTCAAAAAGTTTCATAGAATCTAATTTTGAGATAATATTTTTTGCATGAACTTCCATCATAACCTTCCCTCGTAATATATAGAAAGGTTCCGAAAAAGTTTCGTAGCATTTCAAACAATCCTCAATTTAACTTTGTTTCTTAACTGAAACTAGTATAAAATTGTGTATAATACACTACATTTTTTTGACCAAAATAGTATTTCAAAAAGATTCATAGAATCTAATTTTGATATAATATTTTTGCATGGACTTCCGTCTTAACCTTCCCTCGTAACATATAGAAAGGATCAGAAAAGTTTCGTAGAATTTCAAACAATCCTCGATTTAATTTGATTTTTTGACCGAAACTAGTGTTAAATTGTGTATAATATACTACGATTTTTGAACGAAACTAGTATTTCAAAAAGTTTCATAGAATATAATTTTGAGATTATATTTTTGCATGGACTTCCATCATAACATTCCCTCGTAAAATATACAAAGGATCTGGAACGTTTCGTAGCATTTCGAACTATCCTCAATTTAATTTTATCTTTTGACCGAAACTAGTATAAAATTATGTATAATATACTATAATTTTTGACCGAAACTAGTATTTCAAAAAGTTTCATAGAATCTAATTTTGAGATAATTTGTTTGCATGGACTTCCGTCATAACCTTCCATCGTAACATATAGAAAGCTTCTGGAAAATTTCGTAGTATTTCGAACAATCCTCGATTTAATTTGAATTTTTGACCGAAACAAGTATAAAATTGTGTATAATATACTACAATATATTGACCGAAATAGTATTTCAAAAAGTTTCATAGAATCTAATTTTGAGATAATATTTTTGCATGGACTTCCATCATAACATTCCCTCGTAAAATATAGAAAGCATCTGGAAAGTTTCATAGCATTTCGAACAATCCTCAATTTAATTTGATTTTTTGACGGAAACTAGTATAAAATTATGTATAATATACTACAATTTTTTACTGAAACTAGTATTTCAAAAATTCTCATAGAATCTAATTTTGAGATAATATTTTGCATGGACTTGTGTCTTAAACTTCCCTCGTAACATATAGAAAGGATCTGAAAAGTTTCGTAGAATTTCAAACAATCCTCGATTTAATTTGATTTTTTGACCGAAACTAGTATAAAATTGTGTATAATATACTACGAGTTTTGAACGAAACTAGTATTTCAAAAAGTTTCATAGAATATAATTTTGGGATTATATTTTTGCATGGACTTCCATCATAACATTCCCTCGTAAAATATAGAAAGGATCTGAAAAGCTTCGTAGTATTTCGAACAATCCTTGATTTAATTTGATTTTTTGACCGAAACTAGTATTAAATTGTGTATAATATACTTCGATTTTTTGACCGAAATAGTACTTCAAAAAGTTTCATAGAATCTAATTTTGAGATAATTTTTTTGCATGGACTTCCATCATAACCTTCCCACGTAACATATAGAAAGGATCTGAAAAGTTTCGTAGCATTTCGAACAATCCTCGATTTTATTTGATTTTTTGACCGAAACTAGTATAAAATTGTGCATAATATACTACAATTTTTTATTGAAACTAATATTTCAAAAAGTATCATAGAATCTAATTTTGAGATAATATTGTTTGCATGGACTTCCATCATAACCTCCCTCGTAATATATAGAAAGGTTCCGAAACGTTTCGTAGTATTTCAAACAATCCTCAATTTAATTTGATTCTTTAACCGAAACTAGTATAAAATTGTGTATACTACACTACAATTTTTTGACCGAAATAGTATTTCAAAAATTGTCATAGAATCTAATTTTGAGATAATTTTTTGCATGGACTTGTGTCTTAAACTTCCTTCGTAACATATAGAAAGGATCTGAAAAGTTTCGTAGAATTTCAAACAATCCTCGATTTAATTTGATTTTTTGACCGAAACTAGTATAAAATTGTGTATAATATACTACGAGTTTTGAACGAAACTAGTATTTCAAAAAGTTTCATAGAATATAATTTTGGGATTATATTTTTGCATGGACTTCCATCATAACATTCCCTCGAAAAATATAGAAAGGTTCTGAAAAGCTTCGTAGTATTTCGAACAATCCTTGATTTAATTTGATTTTTTGACCGAAACTAGTATTAAATTGTGTATAATATACTACGATTTTTTTACCGAAATAGTATTTCAAAAAGTTTCATAGAATCTAATTTTGAGATAATTTTTTTGCATGGACTTCCATCATAACCTTCCCTCGTAACATATAGAAAGGATCTAAAAAGTTTCGTAGAATTTCGAATAATCCTCGATTTAATTTGATTTTTTGAACGAATCTAGTATTACATTGTGTATAGTTGTACAATTTTTGAACGAAACTAGTATTTCAAAAAGTTTTATAGAATATAATTTTGAGATGATATTTTTGAAAGGACTTCCATCATAACCTTTCCTCGTAAAATATACAGAGGATCTGAAATGTTTCGTAGCATTTCGAACAATCCTCAATTTTATTTGATATTTTGACCGAAACAAATATAAAATTATGTATAATATACTACAATTTATGACCGAAACTAGTATTTCAAAAAGTTTCATAGAATCTAATTTTGAGATAATTTTTTTGCGTGTACTTCCATCATAACCTTCCCACGTAACATATAGAAAAGATCTGAAAAGTTTCGTAGCATTTCGAACAATCCTCAATTTAATTTGATTTTTTGACCGAAACTAGTATAAAATTATGTATAATATACTACAATTTTTGATCGAAACTAGTATTTCAAAAAGTTTCATAGAATCTAATTTTGAGATAATATTTTTTGCATGAACTTCCATCATATCCTTCCCTCGTAATATATAGAAAGGTTCCGAAAAAGTTTCGTAGCATTTCAAACAATCCTCAATTTAATTTTGTTTCTTAACTGAAACTAGTATAAAATTGTGTATAATACACTACAATTTTTTGACCGAAATAGTATTTCAAAAAGTTTCATAGAATCTAATTTTGATATAATATTTTTGCATGGACTTCCGTCTTAACCTTCCCTCGTAACATATAGAAAGGATCAGAAAAGTTTCGTAGAATTTCAAACAATCCTCGATTTAATTTGATTTTTTGACCAAAACTAGTGTTAAATTGTGTATAATATACTACGATTTTTGAACGAAACTAGTATTTCAAAAAGTTTCATAGAATATAATTTTGAGATTATATTTTTGCATGGACTTCCATCATAACATTCCCTCGTAAAATATACAAAGGATCTAGAACGTTTCATAGCATTTCATACTATCCTCAATTTAATTTTATCTTTTGACCGAAACTAGTATAAAATTATGTATAATATACTATAATTTTTGACCGAAACTAGTATTTCAAAAAGTTTCATAGAATCTAATTTTGAGATAATTTGTTTGCATGGACTTCCGTCATAACCTTCCATCGTAACATATAGAAAGCTTCTGGAAAATTTCGTAGTATTTCGAACAATCCTCGATTTAATTTGAATTTTTGACCGAAACAAGTATAAAATTGTGTATAATATACTACCATATTTTGACCGAAATAGTATTTCAAAAAGTTTCATAGAATCTAATTTTGAGATAATATTTTTGCATGGACTTCCATCATAACATTCCCTCGTAAAATATAGAAAGCATCTGGAAAGTTTCATAGCATTTCGAACAATCCTCAATTTAATTTGATTTTTTGACGGAAACTAGTATAAAATTATGTATAATATACTACAATTTTTTACTGAAACTAGTATTTCAAAAATTCTCATAGAATCTAATTTTGAGATAATATTTTGCATGGACTTGTGTCTTAAACTTCCCTCGTAACATATAGAAAGGATCTGAAAAGTTTCGTAGAATTTCAAACAATCCTCGATTTAATTTGATTTTTTGACCGAAACTAGTATAAAATTGTGTATAATATACTACGAGTTTTGAACGAAACTAGTATTTCAAAAATTTTCATAGAATATAATTTTGGGATTATATTTTTGCATGGACTTCCATCATAACATTCCCTCGTAAAATATAGAAAGGATCTGAAAAGCTTCGTAGTATTTCGAACAATCCTTGATTTAATTTGATTTTTTGACCGAAACTAGTATTAAATTGTGTATAATATACTTCGATTTTTTGACCGAAATAGTACTTCAAAAAATTTCATAGAATCTAATTTTGAGATAATTTTTTTGCATGGACTTCCATCATAACCTTCCCTCGTAACATATAGCAAGGATCTAAAAAGTTTCGTAGAATTTCGAATAATCCTCGATTTAATTTGATTTTTTGACCGAAACTAGTATTAAATTGTGTATAGTTCTACAATTTTTGAACGAAAATAGTATTTCAAAAAGTTTCATAGAATATAATTTTGAGATGATATTTTTGAATGGACTTCCATCATAACCTTTCCTCGTAAAATATACAAAGGATCTGAAATGTTTCGTAGCATTTCGAACAATCCTCACTTTAATTTGATATTTTGACCGAAACAAATATAAAATTATGTATAATATACTACAATTTTTGACCGAAACTAGTATTTCATAAAGTTTCATAGAATCTAATTTTGAGATAATTTTTTTGCGTGTACTTCCATCATAATCTTCCCACGTAACATATAGAAAGGATCTGAAAAGTTTCGTAGCATTTCGAACAATCCTCAATTTAATTTGATATTTTGAACGAAAATAGTATAAAATTATGTATAATATACTACAATTTTTGATCGAAACTAGTATTTCAAAAAGTTTCATAGAATCTAATTTTGAGATAATATTTTTTGCATGAACTTCCATCATAACCTTCCCTCGTAATATATAGAAAGGTTCGGAAAAAGTTTCGTAGCATTTCAAACAATCCTCAATTTAACTTTGTTTCTTAACTGAAACTAATATAAAATTGTGTATAATACACTACAATTTTTTGACCAAAATAGTATTTCAAAAAGTTTCATTGAATCTAATTTTGATATAATATTTTTGCATGGACTTCCGTCTTAACCTTCCCTCGTAACATATAGAAAGGATCAGAAACGTTTCGTAGAATTTCAAACAATCCTCGATTTAATTTGATTTTTTGACCGAAACTAGTGTTAAATTGTGTATAATATACTACGATTTTTGAACGAAACTAGTATTTCAAAAAGTTTCATAGAATATAATTTTGAGATTATATTTTTGCATGGACTTCCATCATAACATTCCCTCGTAAAATATACAAAGGATCTGGAACGTTTCGTAGCATTTCGAACTATCCTCAATTTAATTTTATTTTTTGACCGAAACTAGTATAAAATTATGTATAATATACTACAATTTTTGACCGAAACTAGTATTTCAAAAAGTTTCATAGAATCTAATTTTGAGATAATTTGTTTGCATGGACTTCCGTCATAACCTTCCCTCGTAACATATAGAAAGCTTCTGGAAAATTTCGTAGTATTTCGAACAATCCTCGATTTAATTTGAATTTTTGACCGAAACAAGTATAAAATTGTGTATAATATACTACAATATTTTGACCGAAATAGTATTTCAAAAAGTTTCATAAAATCTAATTTTGAGATAATATTTTTGCATGGACTTCCATCATAACATTCCCTCGTAAAATATAGAAAGCATCTGGAAAGTTTCATAGCATTTCGAACAATCCTCAATTTAATTTGATTTTTTGACGGAAACTAGTATAAAATTATGTATAATATACTACAATTTTTTACTGAAACTAGTATTTCAAAAATTCTCATAGAATCTAATTTTGAGATAATATTTTGCATGGACTTGTGTCTTAAACTTCCCTCGTAACATATAGAAAGGATCTGAAAAGTTTCGTAGAATTTCAAACAATCCTCGATTTAATTTGATTTTTTGACCGAAACTAGTATAAAATTGTGTATAATATACTACGAGTTTTGAACGAAACTAGTATTTCAAAAAGTTTCATAGAATATAATTTTGGGATTATATTTTTGCATGGACTTCCAACATAACATTCCATCATAAAATATAGAAAGGATCTGAAAAGTTTCGTAGCATTTCGAACAATCCTCAATTTAATTTGATTTTTTGACCGAAACTAGTATAAAATTATGTATAATATACTACAATTTTTGATCGAAACTAGTATTTCAAAAAGTTTCATAGAATCTAATTTTGAGATAATATTTTTTGCATGAACTTCCATCATAACCTTCCCTCGTAATATATAGAAAGGTTCCAAAAAAGTTTCGTAGCATTTCAAACAATCCTCAATTTAATTTTGTTTCTTAACTGAAACTAGTATAAAATTGTGTATAATACACTACAATTTTTTGACCGAAATAGTATTTCAAAAAGTTTCATAGAATCTAATTTTGATATAATATTTTTTCATGGACATCCGTCTTAACCTTCCCTCGTAACATATAGAAAGGATCAGAAAAGTTTCGTAGAATTTCAAACAATCCTCGATTTAATTTGATTTTTTGACCGAAACTAGTATTAAATTGTGTATAATATACTACGATTTTTGAACGAAACTAGTATTTCAAAAAGTTTCATAGAATATAATTTTGAGATTATATTTTTGCATGGACTTCCATCATAACATTCCCTCGTAAAATATACAAAGGATCTGGAACGTTTCGTAGCATTTCGAACTATCCTCAATTTAATTTTATTTTTTGACCGAAACTAGTATAAAATTATGTATATTATACTACAATTTTTGACCGAAACTAGTATTTCAAAAAGTTTCATAGAATCTAATTTTGAGATAATTTGTTTGCATGGACTTCCGTCATAACCTTCCCTCGTAACATATAGAAAGCTTCTGGAAAATTTCGTAGTATTTCGAACAATCCTCGATTTAATTTGAATTTTTGACCGAAACAAGTATAAAATTGTGTATAATATACTACAATATTTTGACCGAAATAGTATTTCAAAAAGTTTCATAAAATCTAATTTTGAGATAATATTTTTGCATGGACTTCCATCATAACATTCCCTCGTAAAATATAGAAAGCATCTGGAAAGTTTCATAGCATTTCGAACAATCCTCAATTTAATTTGATTTTTTGACGGAAACTAGTATAAAATTATGTATAATATACTACAATTTTTTACTGAAACTAGTATTTCAAAAATTCTCATAGAATCTAATTTTGAGATAATATTTTGCATGGACTTGTGTCTTAAACTTCCCTCGTAACATATAGAAAGGATCTGAAAAGTTTCGTAGAATTTCAAACAATCCTCGATTTAATTTGATTTTTTGACCGAAACTAGTATAAAATTGTGTATAATATACTACGAGTTTTGAACGAAACTAGTATTTCAAAAAGTTTCATAGAATATAATTTTGGGATTATATTTTTGCATGGACTTCCATCATAACATTCTCTCGTAAAATATAGAAAGGATCTGAAAAGCTTCGTAGTATTTCGAACAATCCTTGATTTAATTTGATTTTTTGACCGAAACTAGTATTAAATTGTGTATAATATACTTCGATTTTTTGACCGAAATAGTACTTCAAAAAGTTTCTTAGAATCTAATTTTGAGATAATTTTTTTGCATGGACTTCCATCATAACCTTCCCTCGTAACATATAGCAAGGATCTAAAAAGTTTCGTAGAATTTCGAATAATCCTCGATTTAATTTGATTTTTTGACCGAAACTAGTATTAAATTGTGTATAGTTCTACAATTTTTGAACGAAACTAGTATTTCAAAAAGTTTCATAGAATATAATTTTGAGATGATATTTTTGAATGGACTTCCATCATAACCTTTCCTCGTAAAATATACAAAGGATCTGAAATGTTTCGTAGCATTTCGAACAATCCTCAATTTAATTTGATATTTTGACCGAAACAAATATAAAATTATGTATAATATACTACAATTTTTGACCGAAACTAGTATTTCATAAAGTTTCATAGAATCTAATTTTGAGATAATTTTTTTGCGTGTACTTCCATCATAATCTTCCCACGTAACATATAGAAAGGATCTGAAAAGTTTCGTAGCATTTCGAACAATCCTCAATTTAATTTGATTTTTTGAACGAAAATAGTATAAAATTATGTATAATATACTACAATTTTTGATCGAAACTAGTATTTCAAAAAGTTTCATAGAATCTAATTTTGAGATAATATTTTTTGCATGAACTTCCATCATAACCTTCCCTCGTAATATATAGAAAGGTTCCGAAAAAGTTTCGTAGCATTTCAAACAATCCTCAATTTAAATTTGTTTCTTAACTGAAACTAGTATAAAATTGTGTATAATACACTACATTTTTTTGACCAAAATAGTATTTCAAAAAGATTCATAGAATCTAATTTTGATATAATATTTTTGCATGGACTTCCGTCTTAACCTTCCCTCGTAACATATAGAAAGGATCAGAAAAGTTTCGTAGAATTTCAAACAATCCTCGATTTAATTTGATTTTTTGACCGAAACTAGTGTTAAATTGTGTATAATATACTACGATTTTTGAACGAAACTAGTATTTCAAAAAGTTTCATAGAATATAATTTTGAGATTATATTTTTGCATGGACTTCCATCATAACATTCCCTCGTAAAATATACAAAGGATCTGGAACGTTTCGTAGCATTTCGAACTATCCTCAATTTAATTTTATCTTTTGACCGAAACTAGTATAAAATTATGTATAATATACTATAATTTTTGACCGAAACTAGTATTTCAAAAAGTTTCATAGAATCTAATTTTGAGATAATTTGTTTGCATGGACTTCCGTCATAACCTTCCATCGTAACATATAGAAAGCTTCTGGAAAATTTCGTAGTATTTCGAACAATCCTCGATTTAATTTGAATTTTTGACCGAAACAAGTATAAAATTGTGTATAATATACTACAATATATTGACCGAAATAGTATTTCAAAAAGTTTCATAGAATCTAATTTTGAGATAATATTTTTGCATGGACTTCCATCATAACATTCCCTCGTAAAATATAGAAAGCATCTGGAAAGTTTCATAGCATTTCGAACAATCCTCAATTTAATTTGATTTTTTGACGGAAACTAGTATAAAATTATGTATAATATACTACAATTTTTTACTGAAACTAGTATTTCAAAAATTCTCATAGAATCTAATTTTGAGATAATATTTTGCATGGACTTGTGTCTTAAACTTCCCTCGTAACATATAGAAAGGATCTGAAAAGTTTCGTAGAATTTCAAACAATCCTCGATTTAATTTGATTTTTTGACCGAAACTAGTATAAAATTGTGTATAATATACTACGAGTTTTGAACGAAACGAGTATTTCAAAAAGTTTCATAGAATATAATTTTGGGATTATATTTTTGCATGGACTTCCATCATAACATTCCCTCGTAAAATATAGAAAGGATCTGAAAAGCTTCGTAGTATTTCGAACAATCCTTGATTTAATTTGATTTTTTGACCGAAACTAGTATTAAATTGTGTATAATATACTTCGATTTTTTGACCGAAATAGTACTTCAAAAAGTTTCATAGAATCTAATTTTGAGATAATTTTTTTGCATGGACTTCCATCATAACCTTCCCACGTAACATATAGAAAGGATCTGAAAAGTTTCGTAGCATTTCGAACAATCCTCGATTTTATTTGATTTTTTGACCGAAACTAGTATAAAATTGTGCATAATATACTACAATTTTTTATTGAAACTAATATTTCAAAAAGTATCATAGAATCTAATTTTGAGATAATATTGTTTGCATGGACTTCCATCATAACCTCCCTCGTAATATATAGAAAGGTTCCGAAACGTTTCGTAGTATTTCAAACAATCCTCAATTTAATTTGATTCTTTAACCGAAACTAGTATAAAATTGTGTATACTACACTACAATTTTTTGACCGAAATAGTATTTCAAAAATTGTCATAGAATCTAATTTTGAGATAATTTTTTGCATGGACTTGTGTCTTAAACTTCCTTCGTAACATATAGAAAGGATCTGAAAAGTTTCGTAGAATTTCAAACAATCCTCGATTTAATTTGATTTTTTGACCGAAACTAGTATAAAATTGTGTATAATATACTACGAGTTTTGAACGAAACTAGTATTTCAAAAAGTTTCATAGAATATAATTTTGGGATTATATTTTTGCATGGACTTCCATCATAACATTCCCTCGAAAAATATAGAAAGGTTCTGAAAAGCTTCGTAGTATTTCGAACAATCCTTGATTTAATTTGATTTTTTGACCGAAACTAGTATTAAATTGTGTATAATATACTACGATTTTTTTACCGAAATAGTATTTCAAAAAGTTTCATAGAATCTAATTTTGAGATAATTTTTTTGCATGGACTTCCATCATAACCTTCCCTCGTAACATATAGAAAGGATCTAAAAAGTTTCGTAGAATTTCGAATAATCCTCGATTTAATTTGATTTTTTGAACGAAACTAGTATTACATTGTGTATAGTTGTACAATTTTTGAACGAAACTAGTATTTCAAAAAGTTTTATAGAATATAATTTTGAGATGATATTTTTGAAAGGACTTCCATCATAACCTTTCCTCGTAAAATATACAGAGGATCTGAAATGTTTCGTAGCATTTCGAACAATCCTCAATTTTATTTGATATTTTGACCGAAACAAATATAAAATTATGTATAATATACTACAATTTATGACCGAAACTAGTATTTCAAAAAGTTTCATAGAATCTAATTTTGAGATAATTTTTTTGCGTGTACTTCCATCATAACCTTCCCACGTAACATATAGAAAAGATCTGAAAAGTTTCGTAGCATTTCGAACAATCCTCAATTTAATTTGATTTTTTGACCGAAACTAGTATAAAATTATGTATAATATACTACAATTTTTGATCGAAACTAGTATTTCAAAAAGTTTCATAGAATCTAATTTTGAGATAATATTTTTTGCATGAACTTCCATCATATCCTTCCCTCGTAATATATAGAAAGGTTCCGAAAAAGTTTCGTAGCATTTCAAACAATCCTCAATTTAATTTTGTTTCTTAACTGAAACTAGTATAAAATTGTGTATAATACACTACAATTTTTTGACCGAAATAGTATTTCAAAAAGTTTCATAGAATCTAATTTTGATATAATATTTTTGCATGGACTTCCGTCTTAACCTTCCCTCGTAACATATAGAAAGGATCAGAAAAGTTTCGTAGAATTTCAAACAATCCTCGATTTAATTTGATTTTTTGACCAAAACTAGTGTTAAATTGTGTATAATATACTACGATTTTTGAACGAAACTAGTATTTCAAAAAGTTTCATAGAATATAATTTTGAGATTATATTTTTGCATGGACTTCCATCATAACATTCCCTCGTAAAATATACAAAGGATCTAGAACGTTTCATAGCATTTCATACTATCCTCAATTTAATTTTATCTTTTGACCGAAACTAGTATAAAATTATGTATAATATACTATAATTTTTGACCGAAACTAGTATTTCAAAAAGTTTCATAGAATCTAATTTTGAGATAATTTGTTTGCATGGACTTCCGTCATAACCTTCCATCGTAACATATAGAAAGCTTCTGGAAAATTTCGTAGTATTTCGAACAATCCTCGATTTAATTTGAATTTTTGACCGAAACAAGTATAAAATTGTGTATAATATACTACCATATTTTGACCGAAATAGTATTTCAAAAAGTTTCATAGAATCTAATTTTGAGATAATATTTTTGCATGGACTTCCATCATAACATTCCCTCGTAAAATATAGAAAGCATCTGGAAAGTTTCATAGCATTTCGAACAATCCTCAATTTAATTTGATTTTTTGACGGAAACTAGTATAAAATTATGTATAATATACTACAATTTTTTACTGAAACTAGTATTTCAAAAATTCTCATAGAATCTAATTTTGAGATAATATTTTGCATGGACTTGTGTCTTAAACTTCCCTCGTAACATATAGAAAGGATCTGAAAAGTTTCGTAGAATTTCAAACAATCCTCGATTTAATTTGATTTTTTGACCGAAACTAGTATAAAATTGTGTATAATATACTACGAGTTTTGAACGAAACGAGTATTTCAAAAAGTTTCATAGAATATAATTTTGGGATTATATTTTTGCATGGACTTCCATCATAACATTCCCTCGTAAAATATAGAAAGGATCTGAAAAGCTTCGTAGTATTTCGAACAATCCTTGATTTAATTTGATTTTTTGACCGAAACTAGTATTAAATTGTGTATAATATACTTCGATTTTTTGACCGAAATAGTACTTCAAAAAGTTTCATAGAATCTAATTTTGAGATAATTTTTTTGCATGGACTTCCATCATAACCTTCCCACGTAACATATAGAAAGGATCTGAAAAGTTTCGTAGCATTTCGAACAATCCTCGATTTTATTTGATTTTTTGACCGAAACTAGTATAAAATTGTGCATAATATACTACAATTTTTTATTGAAACTAATATTTCAAAAAGTATCATAGAATCTAATTTTGAGATAATATTGTTTGCATGGACTTCCATCATAACCTCCCTCGTAATATATAGAAAGGTTCCGAAACGTTTCGTAGTATTTCAAACAATCCTCAATTTAATTTGATTCTTTAACCGAAACTAGTATAAAATTGTGTATACTACACTACAATTTTTTGACCGAAATAGTATTTCAAAAATTGTCATAGAATCTAATTTTGAGATAATTTTTTGCATGGACTTGTGTCTTAAACTTCCTTCGTAACATATAGAAAGGATCTGAAAAGTTTCGTAGAATTTCAAACAATCCTCGATTTAATTTGATTTTTTGACCGAAACTAGTATAAAATTGTGTATAATATACTACGAGTTTTGAACGAAACTAGTATTTCAAAAAGTTTCATAGAATATAATTTTGGGATTATATTTTTGCATGGACTTCCATCATAACATTCCCTCGAAAAATATAGAAAGGTTCTGAAAAGCTTCGTAGTATTTCGAACAATCCTTGATTTAATTTGATTTTTTGACCGAAACTAGTATTAAATTGTGTATAATATACTACGATTTTTTTACCGAAATAGTATTTCAAAAAGTTTCATATAATCTAATTTTGAGATAATTTTTTTGCATGGACTTCCATCATAACCTTCCCTCGTAACATATAGAAAGGATCTAAAAAGTTTCGTAGAATTTCGAATAATCCTCGATTTAATTTGATTTTTTGAACGAAACTAGTATTACATTGTGTATAGTTGTACAATTTTTGAACGAAACTAGTATTTCAAAAAGTTTTATAGAATATAATTTTGAGATGATATTTTTGAAAGGACTTCCATCATAACCTTTCCTCGTAAAATATACAGAGGATCTGAAATGTTTCGTAGCATTTCGAACAATCCTCAATTTTATTTGATATTTTGACCGAAACAAATATAAAATTATGTATAATATACTACAATTTATGACCGAAACTAGTATTTCAAAAAGTTTCATAGAATCTAATTTTGAGATAATTTTTTTGCGTGTACTTCCATCATAACCTTCCCACGTAACATATAGAAAAGATCTGAAAAGTTTCGTAGCATTTCGAACAATCCTCAATTTAATTTGATTTTTTGACCGAAACTAGTATAAAATTATGTATAATATACTACAATTTTTGATCGAAACTAGTATTTCAAAAAGTTTCATAGAATCTAATTTTGAGATAATATTTTTTGCATGAACTTCCATCATATCCTTCCCTCGTAATATATAGAAAGGTTCCGAAAAAGTTTCGTAGCATTTCAAACAATCCTCAATTTAATTTTGTTTCTTAACTGAAACTAGTATAAAATTGTGTATAATACACTACAATTTTTTGACCGAAATAGTATTTCAAAAAGTTTCATAGAATCTAATTTTGATATAATATTTTTGCATGGACTTCCGTCTTAACCTTCCCTCGTAACATATAGAAAGGATCAGAAAAGTTTCGTAGAATTTCAAACAATCCTCGATTTAATTTGATTTTTTGACCAAAACTAGTGTTAAATTGTGTATAATATACTACGATTTTTGAACGAAACTAGTATTTCAAAAAGTTTCATAGAATATAATTTTGAGATTATATTTTTGCATGGACTTCCATCATAACATTCCCTCGTAAAATATACAAAGGATCTAGAACGTTTCATAGCATTTCATACTATCCTCAATTTAATTTTATCTTTTGACCGAAACTAGTATAAAATTATGTATAATATACTATAATTTTTGACCGAAACTAGTATTTCAAAAAGTTTCATAGAATCTAATTTTGAGATAATTTGTTTGCATGGACTTCCGTCATAACCTTCCATCGTAACATATAGAAAGCTTCTGGAAAATTTCGTAGTATTTCGAACAATCCTCGATTTAATTTGAATTTTTGACCGAAACAAGTATAAAATTGTGTATAATATACTACCATATTTTGACCGAAATAGTATTTCAAAAAGTTTCATAGAATCTAATTTTGAGATAATATTTTTGCATGGACTTCCATCATAACATTCCCTCGTAAAATATAGAAAGCATCTGGAAAGTTTCATAGCATTTCGAACAATCCTCAATTTAATTTGATTTTTTGACGGAAACTAGTATAAAATTATGTATAATATACTACAATTTTTTACTGAAACTAGTATTTCAAAAATTCTCATAGAATCTAATTTTGAGATAATATTTTGCATGGACTTGTGTCTTAAACTTCCCTCGTAACATATAGAAAGGATCTGAAAAGTTTCGTAGAATTTCAAACAATCCTCGATTTAATTTGATTTTTTGACCGAAACTAGTATAAAATTGTGTATAATATACTACGAGTTTTGAACGAAACTAGTATTTCAAAAATTTTCATAGAATATAATTTTGGGATTATATTTTTGCATGGACTTCCATCATAACATTCCCTCGTAAAATATAGAAAGGATCTGAAAAGCTTCGTAGTATTTCGAACAATCCTTGATTTAATTTGATTTTTTGACCGAAACTAGTATTAAATTGTGTATAATAATATACTTCGATTTTTTGACCGAAATAGTACTTCAAAAAATTTCATAGAATCTAATTTTGAGATAATTTTTTTGCATGGACTTCCATCATAACCTTCCCTCGTAACATATAGCAAGGATCTAAAAAGTTTCGTAGAATTTCGAATAATCCTCGATTTAATTTGATTTTTTGACCGAAACTAGTATTAAATTGTGTATAGTTCTACAATTTTTGAACGAAAATAGTATTTCAAAAAGTTTCATAGAATATAATTTTGAGATGATATTTTTGAATGGACTTCCATCATAACCTTTCCTCGTAAAATATACAAAGGATCTGAAATGTTTCGTAGCATTTCGAACAATCCTCACTTTAATTTGATATTTTGACCGAAACAAATATAAAATTATGTATAATATACTACAATTTTTGACCGAAACTAGTATTTCAAAAAGTTTCATAGAATCTAATTTTGAGATAATTTTTTTGCGTGTACTTCCATCATAACCTTCCCACGTAACATATAGAAAGGATCTGAAAAGTTTCGTAGCATTTCGAACAATCCTCAATTTAATTTGATTTTTTGACCGAAACTAGTATAAAATTATGTATAATATACTACAATTTTTGATCGAAACTAGTATTTCAAAAAGTTTCATAGAATCTAATTTTGAGATAATATTTTTTGAATGAACTTCCATCATAACCTTCCCTCGTAATATATAGAAAGGTTCCAAAAAAGTTTCGTAGCATTTCAAACAATCCTCAATTTAATTTTGTTTCTTAACTGAAACTAGTATAAAATTGTGTATAATACACTACAATTTTTTGACCGAAATAGTATTTCTAAAAGTTTCATAGAATCTAATTTTGATATAATATTTTTGCATGGACTTCCATCTTAACCTTCCCTCGTAACATATAGAAAGGATCAGAAAAGTTTCGTAGAATTTCAAACAATCCTCGATTTAATTTGATTTTTTGACCGAAACTAGTGTTAAATTGTGTATAATATACTACGATTTTTGAACGAAACTAGTATTTCAAAAAGTTTCATAGAATATAATTTTGAGATTATATTTTTGCATGGACTTCCATCATAACATTCCCTCGTAAAATATACAAAGGATCTAACGTTTCGTAGCATTTCGAACTATCCTCAATTTAATTTTATTTTTTGACCGAAACTAGTATAAAATTATGTATAATATACTACAATTTTTGACCGAAACTAGTATTTCAAAAAGTTTCATAGAATCTAATTTTGAGATAATTTGTTTGCATGGACTTCCGTCATAACCTTCCCTCGTAACATATAGAAAGCTTCTGGAAAATTTCGTAGTATTTCGAACAATCCTCGATTTAATTTTGTTTCTTAACGGAAACTAGTATAAAATTGTGTATAATATACTACAATATTTTGACCGAAATAGTATTTCAAAAAGTTTCATAAAATCTAATTTTGAGATAATATTTTTGCATGGACTTCCATCATAACATTCCCTCGTAAAATATAGAAAGCATCTGGAAAGTTTCATAGCATTTCGAACAATCCTCAATTTAATTTGATTTTTTGACGGAAACTAGTATAAAATTATGTATAATATACTACAATTTTTTACTGAAACTAGTATTTCAAAAATTCTCATAGAATCTAATTTTGAGATAATATTTTGCATGGACTTGTGTCTTAAACTTCCCTCGTAACATATAGAAAGGATCTGAAAAGTTTCGTAGAATTTCAAACAATCCTCGATTTAATTTGATTTTTTGACCGAAACTAGTATAAAATTGTGTATAATATACTACGAGTTTTGAACGAAACGAGTATTTCAAAAAGTTTCATAGAATATAATTTTGGGATTATATTTTTGCATGGACTTCCATCATAACATTCCCTCGTAAAATATAGAAAGGATCTGAAAAGCTTCGTAGTATTTCGAACAATCCTTGATTTAATTTGATTTTTTGACCGAAACTAGTATTAAATTGTGTATAATATACTTCGATTTTTTGACCGAAATAGTACTTCAAAAAGTTTCATAGAATCTAATTTTGAGATAATTTTTTTGCATGGACTTCCATCATAACCTTCCCACGTAACATATAGAAAGGATCTGAAAAGTTTCGTAGCATTTCGAACAATCCTCGATTTTATTTGATTTTTTGACCGAAACTAGTATAAAATTGTGCATAATATACTACAATTTTTTATTGAAACTAATATTTCAAAAAGTATCATAGAATCTAATTTTGAGATAATATTGTTTGCATGGACTTCCATCATAACCTCCCTCGTAATATATAGAAAGGTTCCGAAACGTTTCGTAGTATTTCAAACAATCCTCAATTTAATTTGATTCTTTAACCGAAACTAGTATAAAATTGTGTATACTACACTACAATTTTTTGACCGAAATAGTATTTCAAAAATTGTCATAGAATCTAATTTTGAGATAATTTTTTGCATGGACTTGTGTCTTAAACTTCCTTCGTAACATATAGAAAGGATCTGAAAAGTTTCGTAGAATTTCAAACAATCCTCGATTTAATTTGATTTTTTGACCGAAACTAGTATAAAATTGTGTATAATATACTACGAGTTTTGAACGAAACTAGTATTTCAAAAAGTTTCATAGAATATAATTTTGGGATTATATTTTTGCATGGACTTCCATCATAACATTCCCTCGAAAAATATAGAAAGGTTCTGAAAAGCTTCGTAGTATTTCGAACAATCCTTGATTTAATTTGATTTTTTGACCGAAACTAGTATTAAATTGTGTATAATATACTACGATTTTTTTACCGAAATAGTATTTCAAAAAGTTTCATAGAATCTAATTTTGAGATAATTTTTTTGCATGGACTTCCATCATAACCTTCCCTCGTAACATATAGAAAGGATCTAAAAAGTTTCGTAGAATTTCGAATAATCCTCGATTTAATTTGATTTTTTGAACGAAACTAGTATTACATTGTGTATAGTTGTACAATTTTTGAACGAAACTAGTATTTCAAAAAGTTTTATAGAATATAATTTTGAGATGATATTTTTGAAAGGACTTCCATCATAACCTTTCCTCGTAAAATATACAGAGGATCTGAAATGTTTCGTAGCATTTCGAACAATCCTCAATTTTATTTGATATTTTGACCGAAACAAATATAAAATTATGTATAATATACTACAATTTATGACCGAAACTAGTATTTCAAAAAGTTTCATAGAATCTAATTTTGAGATAATTTTTTTGCGTGTACTTCCATCATAACCTTCCCACGTAACATATAGAAAAGATCTGAAAAGTTTCGTAGCATTTCGAACAATCCTCAATTTAATTTGATTTTTTGACCGAAACTAGTATAAAATTATGTATAATATACTACAATTTTTGATCGAAACTAGTATTTCAAAAAGTTTCATAGAATCTAATTTTGAGATAATATTTTTTGCATGAACTTCCATCATATCCTTCCCTCGTAATATATAGAAAGGTTCCGAAAAAGTTTCGTAGCATTTCAAACAATCCTCAATTTAATTTTGTTTCTTAACTGAAACTAGTATAAAATTGTGTATAATACACTACAATTTTTTGACCGAAATAGTATTTCAAAAAGTTTCATAGAATCTAATTTTGATATAATATTTTTGCATGGACTTCCGTCTTAACCTTCCCTCGTAACATATAGAAAGGATCAGAAAAGTTTCGTAGAATTTCAAACAATCCTCGATTTAATTTGATTTTTTGACCAAAACTAGTGTTAAATTGTGTATAATATACTACGATTTTTGAACGAAACTAGTATTTCAAAAAGTTTCATAGAATATAATTTTGAGATTATATTTTTGCATGGACTTCCATCATAACATTCCCTCGTAAAATATACAAAGGATCTAGAACGTTTCATAGCATTTCATACTATCCTCAATTTAATTTTATCTTTTGACCGAAACTAGTATAAAATTATGTATAATATACTATAATTTTTGACCGAAACTAGTATTTCAAAAAGTTTCATAGAATCTAATTTTGAGATAATTTGTTTGCATGGACTTCCGTCATAACCTTCCATCGTAACATATAGAAAGCTTCTGGAAAATTTCGTAGTATTTCGAACAATCCTCGATTTAATTTGAATTTTTGACCGAAACAAGTATAAAATTGTGTATAATATACTACCATATTTTGACCGAAATAGTATTTCAAAAAGTTTCATAGAATCTAATTTTGAGATAATATTTTTGCATGGACTTCCATCATAACATTCCCTCGTAAAATATAGAAAGCATCTGGAAAGTTTCATAGCATTTCGAACAATCCTCAATTTAATTTGATTTTTTGACGGAAACTAGTATAAAATTATGTATAATATACTACAATTTTTTACTGAAACTAGTATTTCAAAAATTCTCATAGAATCTAATTTTGAGATAATATTTTGCATGGACTTGTGTCTTAAACTTCCCTCGTAACATATAGAAAGGATCTGAAAAGTTTCGTAGAATTTCAAACAATCCTCGATTTAATTTGATTTTTTGACCGAAACTAGTATAAAATTGTGTATAATATACTACGAGTTTTGAACGAAACTAGTATTTCAAAAATTTTCATAGAATATAATTTTGGGATTATATTTTTGCATGGACTTCCATCATAACATTCCCTCGTAAAATATAGAAAGGATCTGAAAAGCTTCGTAGTATTTCGAACAATCCTTGATTTAATTTGATTTTTTGACCGAAACTAGTATTAAATTGTGTATAATAATATACTTCGATTTTTTGACCGAAATAGTACTTCAAAAAATTTCATAGAATCTAATTTTGAGATAATTTTTTTGCATGGACTTCCATCATAACCTTCCCTCGTAACATATAGCAAGGATCTAAAAAGTTTCGTAGAATTTCGAATAATCCTCGATTTAATTTGATTTTTTGACCGAAACTAGTATTAAATTGTGTATAGTTCTACAATTTTTGAACGAAAATAGTATTTCAAAAAGTTTCATAGAATATAATTTTGAGATGATATTTTTGAATGGACTTCCATCATAACCTTTCCTCGTAAAATATACAAAGGATCTGAAATGTTTCGTAGCATTTCGAACAATCCTCACTTTAATTTGATATTTTGACCGAAACAAATATAAAATTATGTATAATATACTACAATTTTTGACCGAAACTAGTATTTCAAAAAGTTTCATAGAATCTAATTTTGAGATAATTTTTTTGCGTGTACTTCCATCATAACCTTCCCACGTAACATATAGAAAGGATCTGAAAAGTTTCGTAGCATTTCGAACAATCCTCAATTTAATTTGATTTTTTGACCGAAACTAGTATAAAATTATGTATAATATACTACAATTTTTGATCGAAACTAGTATTTCAAAAAGTTTCATAGAATCTAATTTTGAGATAATATTTTTTGAATGAACTTCCATCATAACCTTCCCTCGTAATATATAGAAAGGTTCCAAAAAAGTTTCGTAGCATTTCAAACAATCCTCAATTTAATTTTGTTTCTTAACTGAAACTAGTATAAAATTGTGTATAATACACTACAATTTTTTGACCGAAATAGTATTTCTAAAAGTTTCATAGAATCTAATTTTGATATAATATTTTTGCATGGACTTCCATCTTAACCTTCCCTCGTAACATATAGAAAGGATCAGAAAAGTTTCGTAGAATTTCAAACAATCCTCGATTTAATTTGATTTTTTGACCGAAACTAGTGTTAAATTGTGTATAATATACTACGATTTTTGAACGAAACTAGTATTTCAAAAAGTTTCATAGAATATAATTTTGAGATTATATTTTTGCATGGACTTCCATCATAACATTCCCTCGTAAAATATACAAAGGATCTAACGTTTCGTAGCATTTCGAACTATCCTCAATTTAATTTTATTTTTTGACCGAAACTAGTATAAAATTATGTATAATATACTACAATTTTTGACCGAAACTAGTATTTCAAAAAGTTTCATAGAATCTAATTTTGAGATAATTTGTTTGCATGGACTTCCGTCATAACCTTCCCTCGTAACATATAGAAAGCTTCTGGAAAATTTCGTAGTATTTCGAACAATCCTCGATTTAATTTTGTTTCTTAACGGAAACTAGTATAAAATTGTGTATAATATACTACAATATTTTGACCGAAATAGTATTTCAAAAAGTTTCATAAAATCTAATTTTGAGATAATATTTTTGCATGGACTTCCATCATAACATTCCCTCGTAAAATATAGAAAGCATCTGGAAAGTTTCATAGCATTTCGAACAATCCTCAATTTAATTTGATTTTTTGACGGAAACTAGTATAAAATTATGTATAATATACTACAATTTTTTACTGAAACTAGTATTTCAAAAATTCTCATAGAATCTAATTTTGAGATAATATTTTGCATGGACTTGTGTCTTAAACTTCCCTCGTAACATATAGAAAGGATCTGAAAAGTTTCGTAGAATTTCAAACAATCCTCGATTTAATTTGATTTTTTGACCGAAACTAGTATAAAATTGTGTATAATATACTACGAGTTTTGAACGAAACGAGTATTTCAAAAAGTTTCATAGAATATAATTTTGGGATTATATTTTTGCATGGACTTCCATCATAACATTCCCTCGTAAAATATAGAAAGGATCTGAAAAGCTTCGTAGTATTTCGAACAATCCTTGATTTAATTTGATTTTTTGACCGAAACTAGTATTAAATTGTGTATAATATACTTCGATTTTTTGACCGAAATAGTACTTCAAAAAGTTTCATAGAATCTAATTTTGAGATAATTTTTTTGCATGGACTTCCATCATAACCTTCCCACGTAACATATAGAAAGGATCTGAAAAGTTTCGTAGCATTTCGAACAATCCTCGATTTTATTTGATTTTTTGACCGAAACTAGTATAAAATTGTGCATAATATACTACAATTTTTTATTGAAACTAATATTTCAAAAAGTATCATAGAATCTAATTTTGAGATAATATTGTTTGCATGGACTTCCATCATAACCTCCCTCGTAATATATAGAAAGGTTCCGAAACGTTTCGTAGTATTTCAAACAATCCTCAATTTAATTTGATTCTTTAACCGAAACTAGTATAAAATTGTGTATACTACACTACAATTTTTTGACCGAAATAGTATTTCAAAAATTGTCATAGAATCTAATTTTGAGATAATTTTTTGCATGGACTTGTGTCTTAAACTTCCTTCGTAACATATAGAAAGGATCTGAAAAGTTTCGTAGAATTTCAAACAATCCTCGATTTAATTTGATTTTTTGACCGAAACTAGTATAAAATTGTGTATAATATACTACGAGTTTTGAACGAAACTAGTATTTCAAAAAGTTTCATAGAATATAATTTTGGGATTATATTTTTGCATGGACTTCCATCATAACATTCCCTCGAAAAATATAGAAAGGTTCTGAAAAGCTTCGTAGTATTTCGAACAATCCTTGATTTAATTTGATTTTTTGACCGAAACTAGTATTAAATTGTGTATAATATACTACGATTTTTTTACCGAAATAGTATTTCAAAAAGTTTCATAGAATCTAATTTTGAGATAATTTTTTTGCATGGACTTCCATCATAACCTTCCCTCGTAACATATAGAAAGGATCTAAAAAGTTTCGTAGAATTTCGAATAATCCTCGATTTAATTTGATTTTTTGAACGAAACTAGTATTACATTGTGTATAGTTGTACAATTTATGAACGAAACTAGTATTTCAAAAAGTTTTATAGAATATAATTTTGAGATGATATTTTTGAAAGGACTTCCATCATAACCTTTCCTCGTAAAATATACAGAGGATCTGAAATGTTTCGTAGCATTTCGAACAATCCTCAATTTTATTTGATATTTTGACCGAAACAAATATAAAATTATGTATAATATACTACAATTTATGACCGAAACTAGTATTTCAAAAAGTTTCATAGAATCTAATTTTGAGATAATTTTTTTGCGTGTACTTCCATCATAACCTTCCCACGTAACATATAGAAAAGATCTGAAAAGTTTCGTAGCATTTCGAACAATCCTCAATTTAATTTGATTTTTTGACCGAAACTAGTATAAAATTATGTATAATATACTACAATTTTTGATCGAAACTAGTATTTCAAAAAGTTTCATAGAATCTAATTTTGAGATAATATTTTTTGCATGAACTTCCATCATATCCTTCCCTCGTAATATATAGAAAGGTTCCGAAAAAGTTTCGTAGCATTTCAAACAATCCTCAATTTAATTTTGTTTCTTAACTGAAACTAGTATAAAATTGTGTATAATACACTACAATTTTTTGACCGAAATAGTATTTCAAAAAGTTTCATAGAATCTAATTTTGATATAATATTTTTGCATGGACTTCCGTCTTAACCTTCCCTCGTAACATATAGAAAGGATCAGAAAAGTTTCGTAGAATTTCAAACAATCCTCGATTTAATTTGATTTTTTGACCAAAACTAGTGTTAAATTGTGTATAATATACTACGATTTTTGAACGAAACTAGTATTTCAAAAAGTTTCATAGAATATAATTTTGAGATTATATTTTTGCATGGACTTCCATCATAACATTCCCTCGTAAAATATACAAAGGATCTAGAACGTTTCATAGCATTTCATACTATCCTCAATTTAATTTTATCTTTTGACCGAAACTAGTATAAAATTATGTATAATATACTATAATTTTTGACCGAAACTAGTATTTCAAAAAGTTTCATAGAATCTAATTTTGAGATAATTTGTTTGCATGGACTTCCGTCATAACCTTCCATCGTAACATATAGAAAGCTTCTGGAAAATTTCGTAGTATTTCGAACAATCCTCGATTTAATTTGAATTTTTGACCGAAACAAGTATAAAATTGTGTATAATATACTACCATATTTTGACCGAAATAGTATTTCAAAAAGTTTCATAGAATCTAATTTTGAGATAATATTTTTGCATGGACTTCCATCATAACATTCCCTCGTAAAATATAGAAAGCATCTGGAAAGTTTCATAGCATTTCGAACAATCCTCAATTTAATTTGATTTTTTGACGGAAACTAGTATAAAATTATGTATAATATACTACAATTTTTTACTGAAACTAGTATTTCAAAAATTCTCATAGAATCTAATTTTGAGATAATATTTTGCATGGACTTGTGTCTTAAACTTCCCTCGTAACATATAGAAAGGATCTGAAAAGTTTCGTAGAATTTCAAACAATCCTCGATTTAATTTGATTTTTTGACCGAAACTAGTATAAAATTGTGTATAATATACTACGAGTTTTGAACGAAACTAGTATTTCAAAAATTTTCATAGAATATAATTTTGGGATTATATTTTTGCATGGACTTCCATCATAACATTCCCTCGTAAAATATAGAAAGGATCTGAAAAGCTTCGTAGTATTTCGAACAATCCTTGATTTAATTTGATTTTTTGACCGAAACTAGTATTAAATTGTGTATAATAATATACTTCGATTTTTTGACCGAAATAGTACTTCAAAAAATTTCATAGAATCTAATTTTGAGATAATTTTTTTGCATGGACTTCCATCATAACCTTCCCTCGTAACATATAGCAAGGATCTAAAAAGTTTCGTAGAATTTCGAATAATCCTCGATTTAATTTGATTTTTTGACCGAAACTAGTATTAAATTGTGTATAGTTCTACAATTTTTGAACGAAAATAGTATTTCAAAAAGTTTCATAGAATATAATTTTGAGATGATATTTTTGAATGGACTTCCATCATAACCTTTCCTCGTAAAATATACAAAGGATCTGAAATGTTTCGTAGCATTTCGAACAATCCTCACTTTAATTTGATATTTTGACCGAAACAAATATAAAATTATGTATAATATACTACAATTTTTGACCGAAACTAGTATTTCAAAAAGTTTCATAGAATCTAATTTTGAGATAATTTTTTTGCGTGTACTTCCATCATAACCTTCCCACGTAACATATAGAAAGGATCTGAAAAGTTTCGTAGCATTTCGAACAATCCTCAATTTAATTTGATTTTTTGACCGAAACTAGTATAAAATTATGTATAATATACTACAATTTTTGATCGAAACTAGTATTTCAAAAAGTTTCATAGAATCTAATTTTGAGATAATATTTTTTGAATGAACTTCCATCATAACCTTCCCTCGTAATATATAGAAAGGTTCCAAAAAAGTTTCGTAGCATTTCAAACAATCCTCAATTTAATTTTGTTTCTTAACTGAAACTAGTATAAAATTGTGTATAATACACTACAATTTTTTGACCGAAATAGTATTTCTAAAAGTTTCATAGAATCTAATTTTGATATAATATTTTTGCATGGACTTCCATCTTAACCTTCCCTCGTAACATATAGAAAGGATCAGAAAAGTTTCGTAGAATTTCAAACAATCCTCGATTTAATTTGATTTTTTGACCGAAACTAGTGTTAAATTGTGTATAATATACTACGATTTTTGAACGAAACTAGTATTTCAAAAAGTTTCATAGAATATAATTTTGAGATTATATTTTTGCATGGACTTCCATCATAACATTCCCTCGTAAAATATACAAAGGATCTAACGTTTCGTAGCATTTCGAACTATCCTCAATTTAATTTTATTTTTTGACCGAAACTAGTATAAAATTATGTATAATATACTACAATTTTTGACCGAAACTAGTATTTCAAAAAGTTTCATAGAATCTAATTTTGAGATAATTTGTTTGCATGGACTTCCGTCATAACCTTCCCTCGTAACATATAGAAAGCTTCTGGAAAATTTCGTAGTATTTCGAACAATCCTCGATTTAATTTTGTTTCTTAACGGAAACTAGTATAAAATTGTGTATAATATACTACAATATTTTGACCGAAATAGTATTTCAAAAAGTTTCATAAAATCTAATTTTGAGATAATATTTTTGCATGGACTTCCATCATAACATTCCCTCGTAAAATATAGAAAGCATCTGGAAAGTTTCATAGCATTTCGAACAATCCTCAATTTAATTTGATTTTTTGATGGAAACTAGTATAAAATTATGTATAATATACTACAATTTTTTTTACTGAAACTAGTATTTCAAAAATTCTCATAGAATCTAATTTTGAGATAATATTTTGCATGGACTTGTGTCTTAAACTTCCCTCGTAACATATAGAAAGGATCTGAAAAGTTTCGTAGAATTTCAAACAATCCTCGATTTAATTTGATTTTTTGACCGAAACTAGTATAAAATTGTGTATAATATACTACGAGTTTTGAACGAAACTAGTATTTCAAAAAGTTTCATAGAATATAATTTTGGGATTATATTTTTGCATGGACTTCCATCATAACATTCCCTCGTAAAATATAGAAAGGATCTGAAAAGCTTCGTAGTATTTCGAACAATCCTTGATTTAATTTGATTTTTTGACCGAAACTAGTGTTAAATTGTGTATAATATACTACGATTTTTGAACGAAACTAGTATTTCAAAAAGTTTCATAGAATATAATTTTGAGATTATATTTTTGCATGGACTTCCATCATAACATTCCCTCGTAAAATATACAAAGGATCTAACGTTTCGTAGCATTTCGAACTATCCTCAATTTAATTTTATTTTTTGACCGAAACTAGTATAAAATTATGTATAATATACTACAATTTTTGACCGAAACTAGTATTTCAAAAAGTTTCATAGAATCTAATTTTGAGATAATATTTTTTGCATGAACTTCCATCATAACCTTCCCTCGTAATATATAGAAAGGTTCCAAAAAAGTTTCGTAGCATTTCAAACAATCCTCAATTTAATTTTGTTTCTTAACTGAAACTAGTATAAAATTGTGTATAATACACTACAATTTTTTGACCGAAATAGTATTTCAAAAAGTTTCATAGAATCTAATTTTGATATAATATTTTTGCATGGACTTCCATCTTAACCTTCCCTCGTAACATATAGAAAGGATCAGAAAAGTTTCGTAGAATTTCAAACAATCCTCGATTTAATTTGATTTTTTGACCGAAACTAGTGTTAAATTGTGTATAATATACTACGATTTTTGAACGAAACTAGTATTTCAAAAAGTTTCATAGAATATAATTTTGATATTATATTTTTGCATGGACTTCCATCATAACATTCCCTCGTAAAATATACAAAGGATCTAACGTTTCGTAGCATTTCGAACTATCCTCAATTTAATTTTATTTTTTGACCGAAACTAGTATAAAATTATGTATAATATACTACAATTTTTGACCGAAACTAGTATTTCAAAAAGTTTCATAGAATCTAATTTTGAGATAATTTGTTTGCATGGACTTCCGTCATAACCTTCCCTCGTAACATATAGAAAGCTTCTGGAAAATTTCGTAGTATTTCGAACAATCCTCGATTTAATTTTGTTTCTTAACGGAAACTAGTATAAAATTGTGTATAATATACTACAATATTTTGACCGAAATAGTATTTCAAAAAGTTTCATAAAATCTAATTTTGAGATAATATTTTTGCATGGACTTCCATCATAACATTCCCTCGTAAAATATAGAAAGCATCTGGAAAGTTTCATAGCATTTCGAACAATCCTCAATTTAATTTGATTTTTTGACGGAAACTAGTATAAAATTATGTATAATATACTACAATTTTTTTTACTGAAACTAGTATTTCAAAAATTCTCATAGAATCTAATTTTGAGATAATATTTTGCATGGACTTGTGTCTTAAACTTCCCTCGTAACATATAGAAAGGATCTGAAAAGTTTCGTAGAATTTCAAACAATCCTCGATTTAATTTGATTTTTTGACCGAAACTAGTATAAAATTGTGTATAATATACTACGAGTTTTGAACGAAACTAGTATTTCAAAAAGTTTCATAGAATATAATTTTTGGATTATATTTTTGCATGGACTTCCATCATAACATTCCCTCGTAAAATATAGAAAGGATCTGAAAAGCTTCGTAGTATTTCGAACAATCCTTGATTTAATTTGATTTTTTGACCGAAACTAGTGTTAAATTGTGTATAATATACTACGATTTTTGAACGAAACTAGTATTTCAAAAAGTTTCATAGAATATAATTTTGAGATTATATTTTTGCATGAACTTCCATCATAACATTCCCTCGTAAAATATACAAAGGATCTAACGTTTCGTAGCATTTCGAACTATCCTCAATTTAATTTTATTTTTTTACCGAAACTAGTATAAAATTATGTATAATATACTACAATTTTTGACCGAAACTAGTATTTCTAAAAGTTTCATAGAATCTAATTTTGAGATAATTTGTTTGCATGGACTTCCTTCATAACCTTCCCTCGTAACATATAGAAAGCTTCTGGAAAATTTCGTAGTATTTCGAACAATCCTCGATTTAATTTTGTTTCTTAACGGAAACTAGTATAAAATTGTGTATAATATACTACAATATTTTGACCGAAATAGTATTTCAAAAAGTTTCATAAAATCTAATTTTGAGATAATATTTTTGCATGGACTTCCATCATAACATTCCCTCGTAAAATATAGAAAGCATCTGGAAAGTTTCATAGCATTTCGAACAATCCTCAATTTAATTTGATTTTTTGACGGAAACTAGTATAAAATTATGTATAATATACTACAATTTTTTTTTACTGAAACTAGTATTTCAAAAATTCTCATAGAATCTAATTTTGAGATAATATTTTGCATGGACTTGTGTCTTAAACTTCCCTCGTAACATATAGAAAGGATCTGAAAAGTTTCGTAGAATTTCAAACAATCCTCGATTTAATTTGATTTTTTGACCGAAACTAGTATAAAATTGTGTATAATATACTACGAGTTTTGAACGAAACTAGTATTTCAAAAAGTTTCATAGAATATAATTTTGGGATTATATTTTTGCATGGACTTCCATCATAACATTCCCTCGTAAAATATAGAAAGGATCTGAAAAGCTTCGTAGTATTTCGAACAATCCTTGATTTAATTTGATTTTTTGACCGAAACTAGTATTAAATTGTGTATAATATACGTCGATTTTTTGACCGAAATTGTACTTTAAAAAGTTTCATAGAATCTAATTTTGAGATAATTTTTTTGCATGGACTTCCATCATAACCTTCCCTCGTAACATATAGCAAGGATCTAAAAAGTTTCGTAGAATTTCGAATAATCCTCGATTTAATTTGATTTTTTGACCGAAACTAGTATTAAATTGTGTATAGTTCTACAATTTTTGAACGAAAATTGTATTTCAAAAAGTTTCATAGAATATAATTTTGAGATGATATTTTTGAATGGACTTCCATCATAACCTTTCCTCGTAAAATATACAAAGGATTTGAAATGTTTCGTAGCATTTCGAACAATCCTCAATTTAATTTGATATTTTGACCGAAACAAATATAAAATTATGTATAATATACTACAATTTTTGACCGAAACTAGTATTTCAAAATTTTTTATAGAATCTAATTTTGAGATAATTTTTTTGCGTGTACTTCCATCATAACCTTCCCACGTAACATATAGAAAGGATCTGAAAAGTTTCGTAGCATTTCGAACAATCCTCAATTTAATTTGATTTTTTGACCGAAACTAGTATAAAATTATGTATAATATACTACAATTTTTGATCGAAACTAGTATTTCAAATAGTTTCATAGAATCTAATTTTGAGATAATATTTTTTGCATGAACTTCCATCATAACCTTCCTTCGTAATATATAGAAAGGTTCCGAAAAAGTTTCGTAGCATTTCAAACAATCCTCAATTTAATTTTGTTTCTTAACTGAAACTAGTATAAAATTGTGTATTATTACACTACAATTTTTTGACTGAAATAGTATTTCAAAAAGTTTCATAGAATCTAATTTTGATATAATATTTTTGCATGGACTTCCGTCTTAACCTTCCCTCGTAACATATAGAAAGGATCAGAAAAGTTTCGTAGAATTTCAAACAATCCTCGATTTAATTTGATTTTTTGACCGAAACTAGTGTTAAATTGTGTATAATATACTGAGATTTTTGAACGAAACTAGTATTTCAAAAAGTTTCATAGAATATAATTTTGAGAATATATTTTTGCATGGACTTCCATCATAACATTCCCTCGTAAAATATACAAAGGATCGGGAACGTTTCGTAGCATTTCGAACTATCCTCAATTTAATTTTATTTTTTGACCGAAACTAGAATAAAATTATGTATAATATACTATAATTTTTGACCGAAACTAGTATTTCAAAAAGTTTCATAGAATCTAATTTTGAGATAATTTGTTTGCATGGACTTCCGTCATAACCTTCCCTCGTAACATATAGAAAGCTTCTGGAAAATTTCGTAGTATTTCGAACAATCCTCGATTTAATTTGAATTTTTGACCGAAACAAGTATAAAATTGTGTATAATATACTACAATATTTTGACCGAAATAGTATTTCAAAAAGTTTCATAGAATCTAATTTTGAGATAATATTTTTGCATGGACTTCCATCATAACATTCCCTCGTAAAATATAGAAAGCATCTGGAAAGTTTCATAGCATTTCGAACAATCCTCAATTTAATTTGATTTTTTGACGGAAACTAGTATAAAATTATGTATAATATACTACAATTTTTTTTACTGAAACTAGTATTTCAAAAATTCTCATAGAATCTAATTTTGAGATAATATTTTGCATGGACTTGTGTCTTAAACTTCCCTCGTAACATATAGAAAGGATCTGAAAAGTTTCGTAGAATTTCAAACAATCCTCGATTTAATTTGATTTTTTGACCGAAACTAGTATAAAATTGTGTATAATATACTACGAGTTTTGAACGAAACTAGTATTTCAACAAGTTTCATAGAATATAATTTTGGGATTATATTTTTGCATGGACTTCCATCATAACATTCCCTCGTAAAATATAGAAAGGATCTGAAAAGCTTCGTAGTATTTCGAACAATCCTTGATTTAATTTGATTTTTTGACCGAAAATAGTATTAAATTGGGTATAATATACTTCGATTTTTTGACCGAAATAGTACTTCAAAAAGTTTCATAGAATCTAATTTTGAGATAATTTTTTTGCATGGACTTCCATCATAACCTTCCCTCGTAACATATAGCAAGGATCTAAAAAGTTTCGTAGAATTTCAAATAATCCTCGATTTAATTTGATTTTTTGACCGAAACTAGTATTAAATTGTGTATAGTTCTACAATTTTTGAACAAAAATAGTATTTCAAAAAGTTTCATAGAATATAATTTTGAGATGATATTTTTGAATGGACTTCCATCATAACCTTTCCTCGTAAAATATACAAAGGATTTGAAATGTTTCGTAGCATTTCGAACAATCCTCAATTTAATTTGATATTTTGACCGAAACAAATATAAAATTATGTATAATATACTACAATTTTTGACCGAAACTAGTATTTCAAAAATTTTCATAGAATCTAATTTTGAGATAATTTTTTTGCGTGTACTTCCATCATAACCTTCCCACGTAACATATAGAAAGGATCTGAAAAGTTTCGTAGCATTTAGAACAATCCTCAATTTAATTTGATTTTTTGACCGAAACTAGTATAAAATTATGTATAATATACTACAATTTTTGATCGAAACTAGTATTTCAAAAAGTTTCATAGAATCTAATTTTGAGATAATATTTTTTGCATGAACTTCCATCAAAACCTTCCCTCGTAATATATAGAAAGGTTCCGAAAAAGTTTCGTAGCATTTCAAACGATCCTCAATTTAATTTTGTTTCTTAACTGAAACTAGTATAAAATTGTGTATAATACACTACAATTTTTTGACCGAAATAGTATTTCAAAAAGTTTCATAGAATCTAATTTTGATATAATATTTTTGCATGGACTTCCGTCTTAACCTTCCCTCGTAACATATAGAAAGGATCAGAAAAGTTTCGTAGAATTTCAAACAATCCTCGATTTAATTTGATTTTTTGACCGAAACTAGTGTTAAATTGTGTATAATATACTACGATTTTTGAACGAAACTAGTATTTCAAAAAGTTTCATAGAATATAATTTTGAGATTATATTTTTGCATGGACTTCCATCATAACATTCCCTCGTAAAATATACAAAGGATCGGGAACGTTTCGTAGCATTTCGAACTATCCTCAATTTAATTTTATTTTTTGACCGAAACTAGAATAAAATTATGTATAATATACTATAATTTTTTACCGAAACTAGTATTTCAAAAAGTTTCATAGAATCTAATTTTGAGATAATTTGTTTGCATGGACTTCCTTCATAACCTTCCCTCGTAACATATAGAAAGCTTCTGGAAAATTTCGTAGTATTTCGAACAATCCTCGATTTAATTTGAATTTTTGACCGAAACAAGTATAAAATTGTGTATAATATACTACAATATTTTGACCGAAATAGTATTTCAAAAAGTTTCATAGAATCTAATTTTGAGATAATATTTTTGCATGGACTTCCATCATAACATTCCCTCGTAAAATATAGAAAGCATCTGGAAAGTTTCATAGCATTTCGAACAATCCTCAATTTAATTTGATTTTTTGACGGAAACTAGTATAAAATTATGTATAATATACTACAATTTTTTACTGAAACTAGTATTTCAAAAATTCTCATAGAATCTAATTTTGAGATAATATTTTGCATGGACTTGTGTCTTAAACTTCCCTCGTAACATATAGAAAGGATCTGAAAAGTTTCGTAGAATTTCTAACAATCCTCGATTTAATTTGATTTTTTGACCGAAACTAGTATAAAATTGTGTATAATATACTACGAGTTTTGAACGAAACTAGTATTTCAAAAAGTTTCATAGAATATAATTTTGGGATTATATTTTTGCATGGACTTCCATCATAACATTCCCTCGTAAAATATAGAAAGGATCTGAAAAGCTTCGTAGTATTTCGAACAATCCTTGATTTAATTTGATTTTTTGACCGAAACTAGTATTAAATTGTGTATAATATACTTCGATTTTTTGACCGAAATAGTACTTCAAAAAGTTTCATAGAATCTAATTTTGAGATAATTTTTTTGCATGGACTTCCATCATAACCTTCCCTCGTAACATATAGCATGGATCTAAAAAGTTTCGTAGAATTTCAAATAATCCTCGATTTAATTTGATTTTTTGACCGAAACTAGTATTAAATTGTGTATAGTTCTACAATTTTTGAACGAAAATAGTATTTCAAAAAGTTTCATAGAATATAATTTTGAGATGATATTTTTGAATGGACTTCCATCATAACCTTTCCTCGTAAAATATACAAAGGATTTGAAATGTTTCGTAGCATTTCGAACAATCCTCAATTTAATTTGATATTTTGACCGAAACAAATATAAAATTATGTATAATATACTACAATTTTTGACCGAAACTAGTATTTCAAAAATTTTCATAGAATCTAATTTTGAGATAATTTTTTTGCGTGTACTTCCATCATAACCTTCCCACGTAACATATAGAAAGGATCTGAAAAGTTTCGTAGCATTTCGAACAATCCTCAATTTAATTTGATTTTTTGACCGAAACTAGTATAAAATTATGTATAATATACTACAATTTTTGATCGAAACTAGTATTTCAAAAAGTTTCATAGAATCTAATTTTGAGATAATATTTTTTGCATGAACTTCCATCATAACCTTCCCTCGTAATATATAGAAAGGTTCCGAAAAAGTTTCGTAGCATTTCAAACAATCCTCAATTTAATTTTGTTTCTTAACTGAAACTAGTATAAAATTGTGTATAATACACTACAATTTTTTGACCGAAATAGTATTTCAAAAAGTTTCATAGAATCTAATTTTGATATAATATTTTTGCATGGACTTCCGTCTTAACCATCCCTCGTAACATATAGAAAGGATCAGAAAAGTTTCGTAGAATTTCAAACAATCCTCGATTTAATTTGATTTTTTGACCGAAACTAGTGTTAAATTGTGTATAATATACTACGATTTTTGAACGAAACTAGTATTTCAAAAAATTTCATAGATTATAATTTTGAGATTATATTTTTGCATGGACTTCCATCATAACATTCCCTCGTAAAATATACAAAGGATCGGGAACGTTTCGTAGCATTTCGAACTATCCTCAATTTAATTTTATTTTTTGACCGAAACTAGAATAAAATTATGTATAATATGCTATAATTTTTTACCGAAACTAGTATTTCAAAAAGTTTCATAGAATCTAATTTTGAGATAATTTGTTTGCATGGACTTCCTTCATAACCTTCCCTCGTAACATATAGAAAGCTTCTGGAAAATTTCGTAGTATTTCGAACAATCCTCGATTTAATTTGAATTTTTTACCGAAACAAGTATAAAATTGTGTATAATATACTACAATATTTTGACCGAAATAGTATTTCAAAAAGTTTCATAGAATCTAATTTTGAGATAATATTTTTGCATGGACTTCCATCATAACATTCCCTCGTAAAATATAGAAAGCATCTGGAAAGTTTCATAGCATTTCGAACAATCCTCAATTTAATTTGATTTTTTGACGGAAACTAGTATAAAATTATGTATAATATACTACAATTTTTTACTGAAACTAGTATTTCAAAAATTCTCATAGAATCTAATTTTGAGATAATATTTTGCATGGACTTGTGTCTTAAACTTCCCTCGTAACATATAGAAAGGATCTGAAAAGTTTCGTAGAATTTCTAACAATCCTCGATTTAATTTGATTTTTTGACCGAAACTAGTATAAAATTGTGTATAATATACTACGAGTTTTGAACGAAACTAGTATTTCAAAAAGTTTCATAGAATATAATTTTGGGATTATATTTTTGCATGGACTTCCATCATAACATTCCCTCGTAAAATATAGAAAGGATCTGAAAAGCTTCGTAGTATTTCGAACAATCCTTGATTTAATTTGATTTTTTGACCGAAACTAGTATTAAATTGTGTATAATATACTTCGATTTTTTGACCGAAATAGTACTTCAAAAAGTTTCATAGAATCTAATTTTGAGATAATTTTTTTGCATGGACTTCCATCATAACCTTCCCTCGTAACATATAGCATGGATCTAAAAAGTTTCGTAGAATTTCAAATAATCCTCGATTTAATTTGATTTTTTGACCGAAACTAGTATTAAATTGTGTATAGTTCTACAATTTTTGAACGAAAATAGTATTTCAAAAAGTTTCATAGAATATAATTTTGAGATGATATTTTTGAATGGACTTCCATCATAACCTTTCCTCGTAAAATATACAAAGGATTTGAAATGTTTCGTAGCATTTCGAACAATCCTCAATTTAATTTGATATTTTGACCGAAACAAATATAAAATTATGTATAATATACTACAATTTTTGACCGAAACTAGTATTTCAAAAATTTTCATAGAATCTAATTTTGAGATAATTTTTTTGCGTGTACTTCCATCATAACCTTCCCACGTAACATATAGAAAGGATCTGAAAAGTTTCGTAGCATTTCGAACAATCCTCAATTTAATTTGATTTTTTGACCGAAACTAGTATAAAATTATGTATAATATACTACAATTTTTGATCGAAACTAGTATTTCAAAAAGTTTCATAGAATCTAATTTTGAGATAATATTTTTTGCATGAACTTCCATCATAACCTTCCCTCGTAATATATAGAAAGGTTCCGAAAAAGTTTCGTAGCATTTCAAACAATCCTCAATTTAATTTTGTTTCTTAACTGAAACTAGTATAAAATTGTGTATAATACACTACAATTTTTTGACCGAAATAGTATTTCAAAAAGTTTCATAGAATCTAATTTTGATATAATATTTTTGCATGGACTTCCGTCTTAACCATCCCTCGTAACATATAGAAAGGATCAGAAAAGTTTCGTAGAATTTCAAACAATCCTCGATTTAATTTGATTTTTTGACCGAAACTAGTGTTAAATTGTGTATAATATACTACGATTTTTGAACGAAACTAGTATTTCAAAAAATTTCATAGATTATAATTTTGAGATTATATTTTTGCATGGACTTCCATCATAACATTCCCTCGTAAAATATACAAAGGATCGGGAACGTTTCGTAGCATTTCGAACTATCCTCAATTTAATTTTATTTTTTGACCGAAACTAGAATAAAATTATGTATAATATGCTATAATTTTTTACCGAAACTAGTATTTCAAAAAGTTTCATAGAATCTAATTTTGAGATAATTTGTTTGCATGGACTTCCTTCATAACCTTCCCTCGTAACATATAGAAAGCTTCTGGAAAATTTCGTAGTATTTCGAACAATCCTCGATTTAATTTGAATTTTTTACCGAAACAAGTATAAAATTGTGTATAATATACTACAATATTTTGACCGAAATAGTATTTCAAAAAGTTTCATAGAATCTAATTTTGAGATAATATTTTTGCATGGACTTCCATCAGAACATTCCCTCGTAAAATATAGAAAGCATCTGGAAAGTTTCATAGCATTTCGAACAATCCTCAATTTAATTTGATTTTTTGACGGAAACTAGTATAAAATTATGTATAATATACTACAATTTTTTACTGAAACTAGTATTTCAAAAATTCTCATAGAATCTAATTTTGAGATAATATTTTGAATGGACTTGTGTCTTAAACTTCCCTCGTAACATATAGAAAGGATCTGAAAAGTTTCGTAGAATTTCTAACAATCCTCGATTTAATTTGATTTTTTGACCGAAACTAGTATAAAATTGTGTATAATATACTACGAGTTTTGAACGAAACTAGTATTTCAAAAAGTTTCATAGAATATAATTTTGGGATTATATTTTTGCATGGACTTCCATCATAACATTCCCTCGTAAAATATAGAAAGGATCTGAAAAGCTTCGTAGTATTTCGAACAATCCTTGATTTAATTTGATTTTTTGACCGAAAATAGTATTAAATTGGGTATAATATACTTCGATTTTTTGACCGAAATAGTACTTCAAAAAGTTTCATAGAATCTAATTTTGAGATAATTTTTTTGCATGGACTTCCATCATAACCTTCCCTCGTAACATATAGCAAGGATCTAAAAAGTTTCGTAGAATTTCAAATAATCCTCGATTTAATTTGATTTTTTGACCGAAACTAGTATTAAATTGTGTATAGTTCTACAATTTTTGAACGAAAATAGTATTTCAAAAAGTTTCATAGAATATAATTTTGAGATGATATTTTTGAATGGACTTCCATCATAACCTTTCCTCGTAAAATATACAAAGGATTTGAAATGTTTCGTAGCATTTCGAACAATCCTCAATTTAATTTGATATTTTGACCGAAACAAATATAAAATTATGTATAATATACTACAATTTTTGACCGAAACTAGTATTTCAAAATTTTTCATAGAATCTAATTTTGAGATAATTTTTTTGCGTGTACTTCCATCATAACCTTCCCACGTAACATATAGAAAGGATCTGAAAAGTTTCGTAGCATTTCGAACAATCCTCAATTTAATTTGATTTTTTGACCGAAACTAGTATAAAATTATGTATAATATACTACAATTTTTGATCGAAACTAGTATTTCAAATAGTTTCATAGAATCTAATTTTGAGATAATATTTTTTGCATGAACTTCCATCATAACCTTCCCTCGTAATATATAGAAAGGTTCCGAAAAAGTTTCGTAGCATTTCAAACAATCCTCAATTTAATTTTGTTTCTTAACTGAAACTAGTATAAAATTGTGTATAATACACTACAATTTTTTGACCGAAATAGTATTTCAAAAAGTTTCATAGAATCTAATTTTGATATAATATTTTTGCATGGACTTCCGTCTTAACCATCCCTCGTAACATATAGAAAGGATCAGAAAAGTTTCGTAGAATTTCAAACAATCCTCGATTTAATTTGATTTTTTGACCGAAACTAGTGTTAAATTGTGTATAATATACTACGATTTTTGAACGAAACTAGTATTTCAAAAAGTTTCATAGATTATAATTTTGAGATTATATTTTTGCATGGACTTCCATCATAACATTCCCTCGTAAAATATACAAAGGATCGGGAACGTTTCGTAGCATTTCGAACTATCCTCAATTTAATTTTATTTTTTGACCGAAACTAGAATAAAATTATGTATAATATACTATAATTTTTTACCGAAACTAGTATTTCAAAAAGTTTCATAGAATCTAATTTTGAGATAATTTGTTTGCATGGACTTCCGTCATAACCTCCCCTCGTAACATATAGAAAGCTTCTGGAAAATTTCGTAGTATTTCGAACAATCCTCGATTTAATTTGAATTTTTGACCGAAACAAGTATAAAATTGTGTATAATATACTACAATATTTTGACCGAAATAGTATTTCAAAAAGTTTCATAGAATCTAATTTTGAGATAATATTTTTGCATGGACTTCCATCATAACATTCCCTCGTAAAATATAGAAAGCATCTGGAAAGTTTCATAGCATTTCGAACAATCCTCAATTTAATTTGATTTTTTGACGGAAACTAGTATAAAATTATGTATAATATACTACAATTTTTTACTGAAACTAGTATTTCAAAAATTCTCATAGAATCTAATTTTGAGATAATATTTTGCATGGACTTGTGTCTTAAACTTCCCTCGTAACATATAGAAAGGATCTGAAAAGTTTCGTAGAATTTCTAACAATCCTGGATTTAATTTGATTTTTTGACCGAAACTAGTATAAAATTGTGTATAATATACTACGAGTTTTGAACGAAACTAGTATTTCAAAAAGTTTCATAGAATATAATTTTGGGATTATATTTTTGCATGGACTTCCATCATAACATTCCCTCGTAAAATATAGCAAGGATCTGAAAAGCTTCGTAGTATTTCGAACAATCCTTGATTTAATTTGATTTTTTGACCGAAACTAGTATTAAATTGTGTATAATATACTTCGATTTTTTGACCGAAATAGTACTTCAAAAAGTTTCATAGAATCTAATTTTGAGATAATTTTTTTGCATGGACTTCCATCATAACCTTCCCTCGTAACATATAGCAAGGATCTAAAAAGTTTCGTAGAATTTCAAATAATCCTCGATTTAATTTGATTTTTTGACCGAAACTAGTATTAAATTGTGTATAGTTCTACAATTTTTGAACGAAAATAGTATTTCAAAAAGTTTCATAGAATATAATTTTGAGATGATATTTTTGAATGGACTTCCATCATAACCTTTCCTCGTAAAATATACAAAGGATTTGAAATGTTTCGTAGCATTTCGAACAATCCTCAATTTAATTTGATATTTTGACCGAAACCAATATAAAATTATGTATAATATACTACAATTTTTGACCGAAACTAGTATTTCAAAAATTTTCATAGAATCTAATTTTGAGATAATTTTTTTGCGTGTACTTCCATCATAACCTTCCCACGTAACATATAGAAAGGATCTGAAAAGTTTCGTAGCATTTCGAACAATCCTCAATTTAATTTGATTTTTTGACCGAAACTAGTATAAAATTATGTATAATATACTACAATTTTTGATCGAAACTAGTATTTCAAAAAGTTTCATAGAATCTAATTTTGAGATAATATTTTTTGCATGAACTTCCATCATAACCTTCCCTCGTAATATATAGAAAGGTTCCGAAAAAGTTTCGTAGCATTTCAAACAATCCTCAATTTAATTTTGTTTCTTAACTGAAACTAGTATAAAATTGTGTATAATACACTACAATTGTTTGACCGAAATAGTATTTCAAAAAGTTTCATAGAATCTAATTTTGATATAATATTTTTGCATGGACTTCCGTCTTAACCTTCCCTCGTAACATATAGAAAGGATCAGAAAAGTTACGTAGAATTTCAAACAATCCTCGATTTAATTTGATTTTTTGACCGAAACTAGTGTTAAATTGTGTATAATATACTACGATTTTTGAACGAAACTAGTATTTCAAAAAGTTTCATAGATTATAATTTTGAGATTATATTTTTGCATGGACTTCCATCATAACATTCCCTCGTAAAATATACAAAGGATCGGGAACGTTTCGTAGCATTTCGAACTATCCTCAATTTAATTTTATTTTTTGACCGAAACTAGAATAAAATTATGTATAATATACTATAATTTTTGACCGAAACTAGTATTTCAAAAAGTTTCATAGAATCTAATTTTGAGATAATTTGTTTGCATGGACTTCCTTCATAACCTTCCCTCGTAACATATAGAAAGCTTCTGGAAAATTTCGTAGTATTTCGAACTATCCTCGATTTAATTTGAATTTTTGACCGAAACAATTATAAAATTGGGTATAATATACTACAATATTTTGACCGAAATAGTATTTCAAAAAGTTTCATAGAATCTAATTTTGAGATAATATTTTTGCATGGACTTCCATCATAACATTCCCTCGTAAAATATAGAAAGCATCTGGAAAGTTTCATAGCATTTCGAACAATCCTCAATTTAATTTGATTTTTTGACGGAAACTAGTATAAAATTATGTATAATATACTACAATTTTTTACTGAAACTAGTATTTCAAAAATTCTCATAGAATCTAATTTTGAGATAATATTTTGCATGGACTTGTGTCTTAAACTTCCCTCGTAACATATAGAAAGGATCTGAAAAGTTTCGTAGAATTTCTAACAATCCTCGATTTAATTTGATTTTTTGACCGAAACTAGTATAAAATTGTGTATAATATACTACGAGTTTTGAACGAAACTAGTATTTCAAAAAGTTTCATAGAATATAATTTTGGGATTATATTTTTGCATGGACTTCCATCATAACATTCCCTCGTAAAATATAGCAAGGATCTGAAAAGCTTCGTAGTATTTCGAACAATCCTTGATTTAATTTGATTTTTTGACCGAAACTAGTATTAAATTGTGTATAATATACTTCGATTTTTTGACCGAAATAGTACTTCAAAAAGTTTCATAGAATCTAATTTTGAGATAATTTTTTTGCATGGACTTCCATCATAACCTTCCCTCGTAACATATAGCAAGGATCTAAAAAGTTTCGTAGAATTTCAAATAATCCTCGATTTAATTTGATTTTTTGACCGAAACTAGTATTAAATTGTGTATAGTTCTACAATTTTTGAACGAAAATAGTATTTCAAAAAGTTTCATAGAATATAATTTTGAGATGATATTTTTGAATGGACTTCCATCATAACCTTTCCTCGTAAAATATACAAAGGATTTGAAATGTTTCGTAGCATTTCGAACAATCCTCAATTTAATTTGATATTTTGACCGAAACCAATATAAAATTATGTATAATATACTACAATTTTTGACCGAAACTAGTATTTCAAAAATTTTCATAGAATCTAATTTTGAGATAATTTTTTTGCGTGTACTTCCATCATAACCTTCCCACGTAACATATAGAAAGGATCTGAAAAGTTTCGTAGCATTTCGAACAATCCTCAATTTAATTTGATTTTTTGACCGAAACTAGTATAAAATTATGTATAATATACTACAATTTTTGATCGAAACTAGTATTTCAAAAAGTTTCATAGAATCTAATTTTGAGATAATATTTTTTGCATGAACTTCCATCATAACCTTCCCTCGTAATATATAGAAAGGTTCCGAAAAAGTTTCGTAGCATTTCAAACAATCCTCAATTTAATTTTGTTTCTTAACTGAAACTAGTATAAAATTGTGTATAATACACTACAATTTTTTGACCGAAATAGTATTTCAAAAAGTTTCATAGAATCTAATTTTGATATAATATTTTTGCATGGACTTCCGTCTTAACCTTCCCTCGTAACATATAGAAAGGATCAGAAAAGTTTCGTAGAATTTCAAACAATCCTCGATTTAATTTGATTTTTTGACCGAAACTAGTGTTAAATTGTGTATAATATACTACGATTTTTGAACGAAACTAGTATTTCAAAAAGTTTCATAGATTATAATTTTGAGATTATATTTTTGCATGGACTTCCATCATAACATTCCCTCGTAAAATATAGAAAGGATCGGGAACGTTTCGTAGCATTTCGAACTATCCTCAATTTAATTTTATTTTTTGACCGAAACTAGAATAAAATTATGTATAATATACTATAATTTTTGACCGAAACTAGTATTTCAAAAAGTTTCATAGAATCTAATTTTGAGATAATTTGTTTGCATGGACTTCCGTCATTACCTTCCCTCGTAACATATAGAAAGCTTATGGAAAATTTCGTAGTATTTCGAACAATCCTCGATTTAATTTGAATTTTTGACCGAAACAAGTATAAAATTGTGTATAATATACTACAATATTTTGACCGAAATAGTATTTCAAAAAGTTTCATAGAATCTAATTTTGAGATAATATTTTTGCATGGACTTCCATCATAACATTCCCTCGTAAAATATAGAAAGCATCTGGAAAGTTTCATAGCATTTGGAACAATCCTCAATTTAATTTGATTATTTGACGGAAACTAGTATAAAATTATGTATAATATACTACAATTTTTTACTGAAACTAGTATTTCAAAAATTCTCATAGAATCTAATTTTGAGATAATATTTTGCATGGACTTGTGTCTTAAACTTCCCTCGTAACATATAGAAAGGATCTGAAAAGTTTCGTAGAATTTCTAACAATCCTCGATTTAATTTGATTTTTTGACCGAAACTAGTATAAAATTGTGTATAATATACTACGAGTTTTGAACGAAACTAGTATTTCAAAAAGTTTCATAGAATATAATTATGGGATTATATTTTTGCATGGACTTCCATCATAACATTCCCTCGTAAAATATAGAAAGGATCTGAAAAGCTTCGTAGTATTTCGAATAATCCTTGATTTAATTTTATTTTTTGACCGAAACTAGTATTAAATTGTGTATAATATACTTCAATTTTTTGACCGAAATAGTACTTCAAAAAGTTTCATAGAATCTAATTTTGAGATAATTTTTTTGCATGGACTTCCATCATAACCTTCCCTCGTAACATATAGCAAGGATCTAAAAAGTTTCGTAGAATTTCGAATAATCCTCGATTTAATTTGATTTTTTGACCGATACTAGTATTAAATTGTGTATAGTTGTACAATTTTTGAACGAAAATAGTATTTCAAAAAGTTTCATAGAATAAAATTTTGAGATGATATTTTTGAATGGACTTCCATCATAACCTTTCCTCGTAAAATATACAAAGGATTTGAAATGTTTCGTAGCATTTCGAACAATCCTCAATTTAATTTGATATTTTGACCGAAACAAATATAAAATTATGTATAATATACTACAATTTTTGACCGAAACTAGTATTTCAAAAATTTTCATAGAATCTAATTTTGAGATAATTTTTTTGCGTGTACTTCCATCATAACCTTCCCACGTAACATATAGAAAGGATCTGAAAAGTTTCGTAGCATTTCGAACAATCCTCAATTTAATTTGATTTTTTGACCGAAACTAGTATAAAATTATGTATAATATACTACAATTTTTGATCGAAACTAGTATTTCAAAAAGTTTCATAGAATCTAATTTTGAGATAATATTTTTTGCATGAACTTCCATCATAACCTTCCCTCGTAATATATAGAAAGGTTCCAAAAAAGTTTCGTAGCATTTCAAACAATCCTCAATTTAATTTTGTTTCTTAACTGAAACTAGTATAAAATTGTGTATAATACACTACAATTTTTTGACCGAAATAGTATTTCAAAAAGTTTCATAGAATCTAATTTTGATATAATATTTTTGCATGGACTTCCGTCTTAACCTTCCCTCGTAACATATAGAAAGGATCAGAAAAGTTTCGTAGAATTTCAAACAATCCTCGATTTAATTTGATTTTTTGACCGAAACTAGTGTTAAATTGTGTATAATATACTACGATTTTTGAACGAAACTAGTATTTCAAAAAGTTTCATAGATTATAATTTTGAGATTATATTTTTGCATGGACTTCCATCATAACATTCCCTCGTAAAATATAGAAAGGATCGGGAACGTTTCGTAGCATTTCGAACTATCCTCAATTTAATTTTATTTTTTGACCGAAACTAGAATAAAATTATGTATAATATACTATAATTTTTGACCGAAACTAGTATTTCAAAAAGTTTCATAGAATCTAATTTTGAGATAATTTGTTTGCATGGACTTCCGTCATTACCTTCCCTCGTAACATATAGAAAGCTTATGGAAAATTTCGTAGTATTTCGAACAATCCTCGATTTAATTTGAATTTTTGACCGAAACAAGTATAAAATTGTGTATAATATACTACAATATTTTGACCGAAATAGTATTTCAAAAAGTTTCATAGAATCTAATTTTGAGATAATATTTTTGCATGGACTTCCATCATAACATTCCCTCGTAAAATATAGAAAGCATCTGGAAAGTTTCATAGCATTTGGAACAATCCTCAATTTAATTTGATTATTTGACGGAAACTAGTATAAAATTATGTATAATATACTACAATTTTTTACTGAAACTAGTATTTCAAAAATTCTCATAGAATCTAATTTTGAGATAATATTTTGCATGGACTTGTGTCTTAAACTTCCCTCGTAACATATAGAAAGGATCTGAAAAGTTTCGTAGAATTTCTAACAATCCTCGATTTAATTTGATTTTTTGACCGAAACTAGTATAAAATTGTGTATAATATACTACGAGTTTTGAACGAAACTAGTATTTCAAAAAGTTTCATAGAATATAATTATGGGATTATATTTTTGCATGGACTTCCATCATAACATTCCCTCGTAAAATATAGAAAGGATCTGAAAAGCTTCGTAGTATTTCGAATAATCCTTGATTTAATTTTATTTTTTGACCGAAACTAGTATTAAATTGTGTATAATATACTTCAATTTTTTGACCGAAATAGTACTTCAAAAAGTTTCATAGAATCTAATTTTGAGATAATTTTTTTGCATGGACTTCCATCATAACCTTCCCTCGTAACATATAGCAAGGATCTAAAAAGTTTCGTAGAATTTCGAATAATCCTCGATTTAATTTGATTTTTTGACCGATACTAGTATTAAATTGTGTATAGTTGTACAATTTTTGAACGAAACTAGTATTTCAAAAAGTTTCATAGAATAAAATTTTGAGATGATATTTTTGAATGGACTTCCATCATAACCTTTCCTCGTAAAATATACAAAGGATCTGAAATGTTTCGTAGCATTTCGAACAATCCTCAATTTAATTTGATATTTTGACCGAAGCAAATATAAAATTATGTATAATATACTACAATTTTTGACCGAAACTAGTATTTCAAAAAGTTTCATAGAATCTAATTTTGAGATAATTTTTTTGCGTATACTTCCATCATAACCTTCCCACGTAACATATAGAAAGGATCTGAAAAGTTTCGTAGCATTTCGAACAATCCTCAATTTAATTTGATTTTTTGACCGAAACTAGTATAAAATTATGTATAATATACTACAAGTTTTGATCGAAACTAGTATTTCAAAAAGTTTCATAGAATCTAATTTTGAGATAATATTTTTTGCATGAACTTCCATCATAACCTTCCCTCGTAATATATAGAAAGGTTCCGAAAAAGTTTCGTAGCATTTCAAACAATCCTCAATTTAACTTTGTTTCTTAACTGAAACTAGTATAAAATTGTGTATAATACACTACAATTTTTTGACCGAAATAGTATTTCAAAAAGTTTCATAGAATCTAATTTTGATATAATATTTTTGCATGGACTTCCATCTTAACCTCCCCTCGTAACATATAGAAAGGATCTGAAAAGTTTCGTAGAATTTCAAACAATCCTCGATTTAATTTGATTTTTTGACCGAAACTAGTGTTAAATTGTGTATAATATACTACGATTTTTGAACGAAACTAGTATTTCAAAAAGTTTCATAGAATCTAATTTTGAGATAATTTGTTTGCATGGACTTCCGTCATAACCTTCCCTCGTAACATATAGAAAGCTTCTGGAAAATTTCGTAGTATTTCGAACAATCCTCGATTTAATTTGAATTTTTGACCGAAACAAGTATAAAATTGTGTATAATATACTACAATATTTTGACCGAAATAGTATTTCAAAAAGTTTCATAGAATCTAATTTTGAGATAATATTTTTGCATGGACTTCCATCATAACATTCCCTCGTAAAATATAGAAAGCATCTGGAAAGTTTCATAGCATTTCGAACAATCCTCAATTAAATTTGATTTTTTGACGGAAACTAGTATAAAATTATGTATAATATACTACAATTTTTTACTGAAACTAGTATTTCAAAAATTCTCATAGAATCTAATTTTGAGATAATATTTTGCATGGACTTGTGTCTTAAACTTCCCTCGTAACATATAGAAAGGATCTGAAAAGTTTCGTAGAATTTCAAACAATCCTCGATTTAATTTGATTTTTTGACCGAAACTAGTATAAAATTGTGTATAATATACTACGAGTTTTGAACGAAACTAGTATTTCAAAAAGTTTCATAGAATATAATTTTGGGATTATATTTTTGCATGGACTTCCATCATAACATTCCCTCGTAAAATATAGAAAGGATCTGAAAAGCTTCGTAGTATTTCGAACAATCCTTGATTTAATTTGATTTTTTGACCGAAACTAGTATTAAATTGTGTATAATATACTTCGATTTTTTGACCGAAATAGTACTTCAAAAAGTTTCATAGAATCTAATTTTGAGATAATTTTTTTGCCTGGACTTCCATCATAACCTTCCCTCGTAACATATAGCAAGGATCTAAAAAGTTTCGTAGAATTTCGAATAATCCTCGATTTAATTTGATTTTTTGACCGAAACTAGTATTAAATTGTGTATAGTTCTACAATTTTTGAACGAAACTAGTATTTCAAAAAGTTTCATAGAATATAATTTTGAGATGATATTTTTGATTGGACTTCCATCATAACCTTTCCTCGTAAAAGATACAAAGGATCTGAAATGTTTCGTAGCATTTCGAACAATCCTCAATTTAATTTGATATTTTGACCGAAACAAATATAAAATTATGTATAATATACTACAATTTTTGACCGAAACTAGTATTTCAAAATTTTTCATAGAATCTAATTTTGAGATAATTTTTTTGCGTGTACTTCCATCATAACCTTCCCACGTAACATATAGAAAGGATCTGAAAAGTTTCGTAGCATTTCGAACAATATCAATTTAATTTGATTTTTTGACCGAAACTAGTATAAAATTATGTATAATATACTACAATTTTTGATCGAAACTAGTATTTCAAAAAGTTTCATAGAATCTAATTTTGAGATAATATTTTTTGCATGAACATCCATCATAACCTTCCCTCGTAATATATAGAAAGGTTCCAAAAAAGTTTCGTAGCATTTCAAACAATCCTCAATTTAATTTTGTTTCTTAACTGAAACTAGTATAAAATTGTGTATAATACACTACAATTTTTTGACCGAAATAGTATTTCAAAAAGTTTCATAGAATCTAATTTTGATATAATATTTTTGCATGGACTTCCGTCTTAACCTTCCCACGTAACATATAGAAAGGATCAGAAAAGTTTCGTAGAATTTCAAACAATCCTCGATTTAATTTGATTTTTTGACCGAAACTAGTGTTAAATTGTGTATAATATACTACGATTTTTGAACGAAACTAGTATTTCAAAAAGTTTCATAGAATATAATTTTGAGATTATATTTTTGCATGGACTTCCATCATAACATTCCCTCGTAAAATATACAAAGGATCTAACGTTTCGTAGCATTTCGAACTATCCTCAATTTAATTTTATTTTTTTACCGAAACTAGTATAAAATTATGTATAATATACTACAATTTTTGACCGAAACTAGTATTTCTAAAAGTTTCATAGAATCTAATTTTGAGATAATTTGTTTGCATGGACTTCCTTCATAACCTTCCCTCGTAACATATAGAAAGCTTCTGGAAAATTTCGTAGTATTTCGAACAATCCTCGATTTAATTTTGTTTCTTAACGGAAACTAGTATAAAATTGTGTATAATATACTACAATATTTTGACCGAAATAGTATTTCAAAAAGTTTCATAAAATCTAATTTTGAGATAATATTTTTGCATGGACTTCCATCATAACATTCCCTCGTAAAATATAGAAAGCATCTGGAAAGTTTCATAGCATTTCGAACAATCCTCAGTTTAATTTGATTTTTTGATGGAAACTAGTATAAAATTATGTATAATATACTACAATTTTTTTTACTGAAACTAGTATTTCAAAAATTCTCATAGAATCTAATTTTGAGATAATATTTTGCATGGACTTGTGTCTTAAACTTCCCTCGTAACATATAGAAAGGATCTGAAAAGTTTCGTAGAATTTCAAACAATCCTCGATTTAATTTGATTTTTTGACCGAAACTAGTATAAAATTGTGTATAATATACTACGAGTTTTGAACGAAACTAGTATTTCAAAAAGTTTCATAGAATATAATTTTGGGATTATATTTTTGCATGGACTTCCATCATAACATTCCCTCGTAAAATATAGAAAGGATCTGAAAAGCTTCGTAGTATTTCGAACAATCCTTGATTTAATTTGATTTTTTGACCGAAACTAGTGTTAAATTGTGTATAATATACTACGATTTTTGAACGAAACTAGTATTTCAAAAAGTTTCATAGAATATAATTTTGAGATTATATTTTTGCATGGACTTCCATCATAACATTCCCTCGTAAAATATACAAAGGATCTAAGGTTTCGTAGCATTTCGAACTATCCTCGATTTAATTTTATTTTTTGACCGAAACTAGTATAAAATTATGTATAATATACTACAATTTTTGACCGAAACTAGTATTTCAAAAAGTTTCATAGAATCTAGTTTTGAGATAATTTGTTTGCATGGACTTCCGTCATAACCTTCCCTCGTAACATATAGAAAGCTTCTGGAAAATTTCGTAGTATTTCGAACAATCCTCGATTTAATTTTGTTTCTTAACGGAAACTAGTATAAAATTGTGTATAATATACTACAATATTTTGACCGAAATAGTATTTCAAAAAGTTTCATAAAATCTAATTTTGAGATAATATTTTTGCATGGACTTCCATCATAACATTCCCTCGTAAAATATAGAAAGCATCTGGAAAGTTTCATAGCATTTCGAACAATCCTCAATTTAATTTGATTTTTTGACGGAAACTAGTATAAAATTATGTATAATATACTACAATTTTTTTTACTGAAACTAGTATTTCAAAAATTCTCATAAAATCTAATTTTGAGATAATATTTTGCATGGACTTGTGTCTTAAACTTCCCTCGTAACATATAGAAAGGATCTGAAAAGTTTCATAGAATTTCAAACAATCCTCGATTTAATTTGATTTTTTGACCGAAACTAGTATAAAATTGTGTATAATATACTACGAGTTTTGAACGAAACTAGTATTTCAAAAAGTTTCATAGAATATAATTTTGGGATTATATTTTTGCATGGACTTCCATCATAACATTCCCTCGTAAAATATAGAAAGGATCTGAAAAGCTTCGTAGTATTTCGAACAATCCTTGATTTAATTTGATTTTTTGACCGAAACTAGTGTTAAATTGTGTATAATATACTACGATTTTTGAACGAAACTAGTATTTCAAAAAGTTTCATAGAATATAATTTTGAGATTATATTTTTGCATGGACTTCCATCATAACATTCCCTCGTAAAATATACAAAGGATCTAACGTTTCGTAGCATTTCGAACTATCCTCAATTTAATTTTATTTTTTGACCGAAACTAGTATAAAATTATGTATAATATACTACAATTTTTGACCGAAACTAGTATTTCAAAAAGTTTCATAGAATCTAGTTTTGAGATAATTTGTTTGCATGGACTTCCGTCATAACCTTCCCTCGTAACATATAGAAAGCTTCTGGAAAATTTCGTAGTATTTCGAACAATCCTCGATTTAATTTTGTTTCTTAACGGAAACTAGTATAAAATTGTGTATAATATACTACAATATTTTGACCGAAATAGTATTTCAAAAAGTTTCATAAAATCTAATTTTGAGATAATATTTTTGCATGGACTTCCATCATAACATTCCCTCGTAAAATATAGAAAGCATCTGGAAAGTTTCATAGCATTTCGAACAATCCTCAATTTAATTTGATTTTTTGACGGAAACTAGTATAAAATTATGTATAATATACTACAATTTTTTTTACTGAAACTAGTATTTCAAAAATTCTCATAAAATCTAATTTTGAGATAATATTTTGCATGGACTTGTGTCTTAAACTTCCCTCGTAACATATAGAAAGGATTTGAAAAGTTTCATAGAATTTCAAACAATCCTCGATTTAATTTGATTTTTTGACCGAAACTAGTATAAAATTGTGTATAATATACTACGAGTTTTGAACGAAACTAGTATTTCAAAAAGTTTCATAGAATATAATTTTGGGATTATATTTTGGCATGGACTTCCATCATAACATTCCCTCGTAAAATATAGAAAGGATCTGAAAAGCTTCATAGTATTTCGAACAATCCTTGATTTAATTTGATTTTTTGACCGAAACTAGTATTAAATTGTGTATAATATACTTCGATTTTTTGACCGAAATAGTACTTCAAAAAGTTTCATAGAATCTAATTTTGAGATAATTTTTTTGCATGGACTTCCATCATAACCTTCCCTCGTAACATATAGCAAGGATCTAAAAAGTTTCGTAGAATTTCAAATAATCCTCGATTTAATTTGATTTTTTGACCGAAACTAGTATTAAATTGTGTATAGTTCGACAATTTTTGAACGAAAATAGTATTTCAAAAAGTTTCATAGAATATAATTTTGAGATGATATTTTTGAATGGACTTCCATCATAACCTTTCCTCGTAAAATATACAAAGGATTTGAAATGTTTCGTAGCATTTCGAACAATCCTCAATTTAATTTGATATTTTGACCGAAACAAATATAAAATTATGTATAATATACTACAATTTTTGACCGAAACTAGTATTTCAAAAATTTTCATAGAATCTAATTTTGAGATAATTTTTTTGCGTGTACTTCCATCATAACCTTCCCACGTAACATATAGGAAGGATCTGAAAAGTTTCGTAGCATTTCGAACAATCCTCAATTTAATTTGATTTTTTGACCGAAACTAGTATAAAATTATGTATAATATACTACAATTTTTGATCGAAACTAGTATTTCAAAAAGTTTCATAGAATCTAATTTTGAGATAATATTTTTTGCATGAACTTCCATCATAACGTTCCCTCGTAATATATAGAAAGGTTCCGAAAAAGTTTCGTAGCATTTCAAACGATCCTCAATTTAATTTTGTTTCTTAACTGAAACTAGTATAAAATTGTGTATAATACACTACAATTTTTTGACCGAAATAGTATTTCAAAAAGTTTCATAGAATCTAATTTTGATATAATATTTTTGCATGGACTTCCGTCTTAACCTTCCCTCGTAACATATAGAAAGGATCAGAAAAGTTTCGTAGAATTTCAAACAATCCTCGATTTAATTTGATTTTTTGACCGAAACTAGTGTTAAATTGTGTATAATATACTACGATTTTTGAACGAAACTAGTATTTCAAAAAGTTTCATAGATTATAATTTTGAGATTATATTTTTGCATGGACTTCCATCATAACATTCCCTCGTAAAATATACAAAGGATCGGGAACGTTTCGTAGCATTTCGAACTATCCTCAATTTAATTTTATTTTTTGACCGAAACTAGAATAAAATTATGTATAATATACTATAATTTTTGACCGAAACTAGTATTTCAAAAAGATTCATAGAATCTAATTTTGAGATAATTTGTTTGCATGGACTTCCGTCATAACCTTCCCTCGTAACATATAGAAAGCTTCTGGAAAATTTCGTAGTATTTCGAACAATCCTCGATTTAATTTGAATTTTTGACCGAAACAAGTATAAAATTGTGTATAATATACTACAATATTTTGACCGAAATAGTATTTCAAAAAGTTTCATAGAATCTAATTTTGAGATAATATTTTTGCATGGACTTCCATCATAACATTCCCTCGTAAAATATAGAAAGCATCTGGAAAGTTTCATAGCATTTCGAACAATCCTCAATTTAATTTGATTTTTTGACGGAAACTAGTATAAAATTATGTATAATATACTACAATTTTTTACTGAAACTAGTATTTCAAAAATTCTCATAGAATCTAATTTTGAGATAATATTTTGCATGGACTTGTGTCTTAAACTTCCCTCGTAACATATAGAAAGGATCTGAAATGTTTCGTAGAATTTCTAACAATCCTCGATTTAATTTGATTTTTTGACCGAAACTAGTATAAAATTGTGTATAATATACTACGAGTTTTGAACGAAACTAGTATTTCAAAAAGTTTCATAGAATATAATTTTGGGATTATATTTTTGCATGGACTTCCATCATAACATTCCCTCGTAAAATATAGAAAGGATCTAAAAAGCTTCGTAGTATTTCGAACAATCCTTGATTTAATTTGATTTTTTGACCGAAACTAGTATTAAATTGTGTAGAATATACTTCGATTTTTTGACCGAAATAGTACTTCAAAAAGTTTCATAGAATCTAATTTTGAGATAAGTTTTTTTGCATGGACTTCCATCATAACCTTCCCTCGTAACATATAGCAAGGATCTAAAAAGTTTCGTAGAATTTCAAATAATCCTCGATTTAATTTGATTTTTTGACCGAAACTAGTATTAAATTGTGTATAGTTCTACAATTTTTGAACGAAAATAGTATTTCAAAAAGTTTCATAGAATATAATTTTGAGATGATATTTTTGAATGGACCTCCATCATAACCTTTCCTCATAAAATATACAAAGGATTTGAAATGTTTCGTAGCATTTCGAACAATCCTCAATTTAATTTGATATTTTGACCGAAACAAATATAAAATTATGTATAATATACTACAATTTTTGACCGAAACTAGTATTTCAAAAATTTTCATAGAATCTAATTTTGAGATAATTTTTTTGCGTGTACTTCCATCATAACCTTCCCACGTAACATATAGAAAGGATCTGAAAAGTTTCGTAGCATTTCGAACAATCCTCAATTTAATTTGATTTTTTGACCGAAACTAGTATAAAATTATGTATAATATACTACAATTTTTGATCGAAACTAGTATTTCAAAAAGTTTCATAGAATCTAATTTTGAGATAATATTTTTTGCATGAACTTCCATCATAACCTTCCCTCGTAATATATAGAAAGGTTCCGAAAAAGTTTCGTAGCATTTCAAACAATCCTCAATTTAATTTTGTTTCTTAACTGAAACTAGTATAAAATTGTGTATAATACACTACAATTTTTTGACCGAAATAGTATTTCAAAAAGTTTCATAGAATCTAATTTTGATATAATATTTTTGCATGGACTTCCGTCTTAACCTTCCCTCGTAACATATAGAAAGGATCAGAAAAGTTTCGTAGAATTTCAAACAATCCTCGATTTAATTTGATTTTTTGACCGAAACTAGTGTTAAATTGTGTATAATATACTACGATTTTTGAACGAAACTAGTATTTCAAAAAGTTTCATAGAATATAATTTTGAGATTATATTTATGCATGGACTTCCATCATAACATTCCCTCGTAAAATATACAAAGGATCGGGAACGTTTCGTAGCATTTCGAACTATCCTCAATTTAATTTAATTTTTTGACCGAAACTAGAATAAAATTATGTATAATATACTATAATTTTTGACCGAAACTAATATTTCAAAAAGTTTCATAGAATCTAATTTTGAGATAATTTGTTTGCATGGACTTCCGTCATAACCTTCCCTCGTAACATATAGAAAGCTTCTGGAAAATTTCGTAGTATTTCGAACAATCCTCGATTTAATTTGAATTTTTGACCGAAACAAGTATAAAATTGTGTATAATATACTACAATATTTTGACCGAAATAGTATTTCAAAAAGTTTCATAGAATCTAATTTTGAGATAATATTTTTGCATGGACTTCCATCATAACATTCCCTCGTAAAATATAGAAAGCATCTGGAAAGTTTCATAGCATTTCGAACAATCCTCAATTTAATTTGATTTTTTGACGGAAACTAGTATAAAATTATGTATAATATACTACAATTTTTTACTGAAACTAGTATTTCAAAAATTCTCATAGAATCTAATTTTGAGATAATATTTTGCATGGACTTGTGTCTTAAACTTCCCTCGTAACATATAGAAAGGATCTGAAAAGTTTCGTAGAATTTCTAACAATCCTCGATTTAATTTGATTTTTTGACCGAAACTAGTATAAAATTGTGTATAATATACTACGAGTTTTGAACGAAACTAGTATTTTAAAAAGTTTCATAGAATATAATTTTGGGATTATATTTTTGCATGGACTTCCATCATAACATTCCCTCGTAAAATATAGAAAGGATCTGAAAAGCTTCGTAGTATTTCGAACAATCCTTGATTTAATTTTATTTTTTGACCGAAACTAGTATTAAATTGTGTATAATATCCTTCAATTTTTTGACCGAAATAGTACTTCAAAAAGTTTCATAGAATCTAATTTTGAGATAATTTTTTTGCATGGACTTCCATCATAACCTTCCCTCGTAACATATAGCAAGGATCTAAAAAGTTTCGTAGAATTTCGAATAATCCTCGATTTAATTTGATTTTTTGACCGATACTAGTATTAAATTGTGTATAGTTGTACAATTTTTGAACGAAACTAGTATTTCAAAAAGTTTCATAGAATATAATTTTGAGATGATATTTTTGAACGGACTTCCATCATAACCTTTCCTCGTAAAATATACAAAGGATCTGAAATGTTTCGTAGCATTTCGAACAATCCTCAATTTAATTTGATATTTTGACCGTAGCAAATATAAAATTATGTATAATATACTACAATTTTTGACCGAAACTAGTATTTCAAAAAGTTTCATAGAATCTAATTTTGAGATAATTTTTTTGTGTGTACTTCCATCATAACCTTCCCACGTAACATATAGAGAGGATCTGAAAAGTTTCGTAGCATTTCGAACAATCCTCAATTTAATTTGATTTTTTGACCGAAACTAGTATAAAATTATGTATAATATACTACAAGTTTTGATCGAAACTAGTATTTCAAAAAGTTTCATAGAATCTAATTTTGAGATAATATTTTTTGCATGATCTTCCATCATAACCTTCCCTCGTAATATATAGAAAGGTTCCGAAAAAGTTTCGTAGCATTTCAAACAATCCTCAATTTAACTTTGTTTCTTAACTGAAACTAGTATAAAATTGTGTATAATACACTACAATTTTTTGACCGAAATAGTATTTCAAAAAGTTTCATAGAATCTAATTTTGATATAATATTTTTGCATGGACTTCCATCTTAACCTTCCCTCGTAACATATAGAAAGGATCAGAAAAGTTTCGTAGAATTTCAAACAATCCTCGATTTAATTTGATTTTTTGACCGAAACTAGTGTTAAATTGTGTATAATATACTACGATTTTTGAACGAAACTAGTATTTCAAAAAGTTTCATAGAATATAATTTTGAGATTATATTTTTGCATGGACTTCCATCATAACATTCCCTCGTAAAATATACAAAGGATCTGGAAGGTTTCGTAGCATTTCGAACTATCCTCGATTTAATTTTATTTTTTGACCGAAACTAGTATAAAATTATGTATAATATACTACAATTTTTGACCGAAACTAGTATTTCAAAAAGTTTCATAGAATCTAATTTTGAGATAATTTGTTTGCATGGACTTCCGTCATAACCTTCCCTCGTAACATATAGAAAGCTTCTGGAAAATTTCGTAGTATTTCGAACAATCCTCGATTTAATTTGAATTTTTGACCGAAACAAGTATAAAATTGTGTATAATATACTACAATATTTTGACCGAAATAGTATTTCAAAAAGTTTCATAGAATCTAATTTTGAGATAATAATTTTGCATGGACTTCCATCATAACATTTCCTCGTAAAATATAGAAAGCATCTGGAAAGTTTCATAGCATTTCGAACAATCCTCAATTTAATTTGATTTTTTGACGGAAACTAGTATAAAATTATGTATAATATACTACAATTTTTTACTGAAACTAGTATTTCAAAAATTCTCATAGAATCTAATTTTGAGATAATATTTTGCATGGACTTGTGTCTTAAACTTCCCTCGTAACATATAGAAAGGATCTGAAATGTTTCGTAGAATTTCTAACAATCCTCGATTTAATTTGATTTTTTGACCGAAACTAGTATAAAATTGTGTATAATATACTACGAGTTTTGAACGAAACTAGTATTTTAAAAAGTTTCATAGAATATAATTTTGGGATTATATTTTTGCATGGACTTCCATCATAACATTCCCTCGTAAAATATAGAAAGGATCTGAAAAGCTTCGTAGTATTTCGAACAATCCTTGATTTAATTTTATTTTTTGACCGAAACTAGTATTAAATTGTGTATAATATCCTTCAATTTTTTGACCGAAATAGTACTTCAAAAAGTTTCATAGAATCTAATTTTGAGATAATTTTTTTGCATGGACTTCCATCATAACCTTCCCTCGTAACATATAGCAAGGATCTAAAAAGTTTCGTAGAATTTCGAATAATCCTCGATTTAATTTGATTTTTTGACCGATACTAGTATTAAATTGTGTATAGTTGTACAATTTTTGAACGAAACTAGTATTTCAAAAAGTTTCATAGAATATAATTTTGAGATGATATTTTTGAATGGACTTCCATCATAACCTTTCCTCGTAAAATATACAAAGGATCTGAAATGTTTCGTAGCATTTCGAACAATCCTCAATTTAATTTGATATTTTGACCGTAGCAAATATAAAATTATGTATAATATACTACAATTTTTGACCGAAACTAGTATTTCAAAAAGTTTCATAGAATCTAATTTTGAGATAATTTTTTTGCGTGTACTTCCATCATAACCTTCCCACGTAACATATAGAAAGGATCTGAAAAGTTTCGTAGCATTTCGAACAATCCTCAATTTAATTTGATTTTTTGACCGAAACTAGTATAAAATTATGTATAATATACTACAAGTTTTGATCGAAACTAGTATTTCAAAAAGTTTCATAGAATCTAATTTTGAGATAATATTTTTTGCATGAACTTCCATCATAACCTTCCCTCGTAATATATAGAAAGGTTCCGAAAAAGTTTCGTAGCATTTCAAACAATCCTCAATTTAACTTTGTTTCTTAACTGAAACTAGTATAAAATTGTGTATAATACACTACAATTTTTTGACCGAAATAGTATTTCAAAAAGTTTCATAGAATCTAATTTTGATATAATATTTTTGCATGGACTTCCATCTTAACCTTCCCTCGTAACATATAGAAAGGATCAGAAAAGTTTCGTAGAATTTCAAACAATCCTCGATTTAATTTGATTTTTTGACCGAAACTAGTGTTAAATTGTGTATAATATACTACGATTTTTGAACGAAACTAGTATTTCAAAAAGTTTCATAGAATATAATTTTGAGATTATATTTGTGCATGGACTTCCATCATAACATTTCCTCGTAAAATATACAAAGGATCTGGAACGTTTCGTAGCATTTCGAACTATCCTCAATTTAATTTTATTTTTTGACCGAAACTAGTATAAAATTATGTATAATATACTACAATTTTTGACCGAAACTAGTATTTCAAAAAGTTTCATAGAATCTAATTTTGAGATAATTTGTTTGCATGGACTTCCGTCATAACCTTCCCTCGTAACATATAGAAAGCTTCTGGAAAATTTCGTAGTATTTCGAACAATCCTCGATTTAATTTGAATTTTTGACCGAAACAAGTATAAAATTGTGTATAATATACTACAATATTTTGACCGAAATAGTATTTCAAAAAGTTTCATAGAATCTAATTTTGAGATAATAATTTTGCATGGACTTCCATCATAACATTCCCTCGTAAAATATAGAAAGCATCTGGAAAGTTTCATAGCATTTCGAACAATCCTCAATTTAATTTGATTTTTTGACGGAAACTAGTATAAAATTATGTATAATATACTACAATTTTTTACTGAAACTAGTATTTCAAAAATTCTCATAGAATCTAATTTTGAGATAATATTTTGCATGGACTTGTGTCTTAAACTTCCCTCGTAACATATAGAAAGGATCTGAAAAGTTTCGTAGAATTTCAAACAATCCTCGATTTAATTTGATTTTTTGACCGAAACTAGTATAAAATTGTGTATAATATACTACGAGTTTTGAACGAAACTAGTATTTCAAAAAGTTTCATAGAATATAATTTTGGGATTATATTTTTGCATGGACTTCCATCATAACATTCCCTCGTAAAATATAGAAAGGATCTGAAAAGCTTCGTAGTATTTCGAACAATCCTTGATTTAATTTTATTTTTTGACCGAAACTAGTATTAAATTGTGTATAATATACTTCAATTTTTTGACCGAAATAGTACTTCAAAAAGTTTCATAGAATCTAATTTTGAGATAATTTTTTTGCATGGACTTCCATCATAACCTTCCCTCGTAACATATAGCAAGGATCTAAAAAGTTTCGTAGAATTTCGAATAATCCTCGAATTAATTTGATTTTTTGACCGATACTAGTATTAAATTGTGTATAGTTGTACAATTTTTGAACGAAACTAGTATTTCAAAAAGTTTCATAGAATATAATTTTGAGATGATATTTCTGAATGGACTTCCATCATAACCTTTCCTCGTAAAATATACAAAGGATCTGAAATGTTTCGTAGCATTTCGAACAATCCTCAATTTAATTTGATATTTTGACCGAAACAAATATAAAATTATGTATAATATACTACAATTTTTGACCGAAACTAGAATTTCAAAAAGTTTCATAGAATCTAATTTTGAGATAATTTTTTTGCGTGTACTTCCATCATAACCTTCCCACGTAACATATAGAAAGGATCTGAAAAGTTTCGTAGCATTTCGAACAATCCTCAATTTAATTTGATTTTTTGACCGAAACTAGTATAAAATTATGTATAATATACTACAAGTTTTGATCGAAACTAGTATTTCAAAAAGTTTCATAGAATCTAATTTTGAGATAATATTTTTTGCATGAACTTCCATCATAACCTTCCCTCGTAATATATAGAAAGGTTCCGAAAAAGTTTCGTAGCATTTCAAACAATCCTCAATTTAACTTTGTTTCTTAACTGAAACTAGTATAAAATTGTGTATAATACACTACAATTTTTTGACCAAAATAGTATTTCAAAAAGTTTCATAGAATCTAATTTTGATATAATATTTTTGCATGGACTTCCATCTTAACCTTCCCTCGTAACATATAGAAAGGATCAGAAAAGTTTCGTAGAATTTCAAACAATCCTCGATTTAATTTGATTTTTTGACCGAAACTAGTGTTAAATTGTGTATAATATACTACGATTTTTGAACGAAACTAGTATTTCAAAAAGTTTCATAGAATATAATTTTGAGATTATATTTGTGCATGGACTTCCATCATAACATTTCCTCGTAAAATATACAAAGGATCTGGAACGTTTCGTAGCATTTCGAACTATCCTCAATTTAATTTTATTTTTTGACCGAAACTAGTATAAAATTATGTATAATATACTACAATTTTTGACCGAAACTAGTATTTCAAAAAGTTTCATAGAATCTAATTTTGAGATAATTTGTTTGCATGGACTTCCGTCATAACCTTCCCTCGTAACATATAGAAAGCTTCTGGAAAATTTCGTAGTATTTCGAACAATCCTCGATTTAATTTGAATTTTTGACCGAAACAAGTATAAAATTGTGTATAATATACTACAATATTTTGACCGAAATAGTATTTCAAAAAGTTTCATAGAATCTAATTTTGAGATAATATTTTTGCATGGACTACCATCATAACATTCCCTCGTAAAATATAGAAAGCATCTGGAATGTTTCATAGCATTTCGAACAATCCTCAATTTAATTTGATTTTTTGACGGAAACTAGTATAAAATTATGTATAATATACTACAATTTTTTACTGAAACTAGTATTTCAAAAATTCTCATAGAATCTAATTTTGAGATAATATTTTGCATGGACTTGTGTCATAAACTTCCCTCGTAACATATAGAAAGGATCTGAAAAGTTTCGTAGAATTTCAAACAATCCTCGATTTAATTTGATTTTTTGACCGAAACTAGTATAAAATTGTGTATAATATACTACGAGTTTTGAACGAAACTAGTATTTCAAAAAGTTTCATAGAATATAATTTTGGGATTATATTTTTGCATGGACTTCCATCATAACATTCACTCGTAAAATATAGAAAGGATCTGAAAAGCTTCGTAGTATTTCGAACAATCCTTGATTTAATTTTATTTTTTGACCGAAACTAGTATTAAATTGTGTATAATATACTTCAATTTTTTGACCGAAATAGTACTTCAAAAAGTTTCATAGAATCTAATTTTGAGATAATTTTTTTGCATGGACTTCCATCATAACCTTCCCTCGTAACATATAGCAAGGATCTAAAAAGTTTCGTAGAATTTCGAATAATCCTCGAATTAATTTGATTTTTTGACCGATACTAGTATTAAATTGTGTATAGTTGTACAATTTTTGAACGAAACTAGTATTTCAAAAAGTTTCATAGAATATAATTTTGAGATGATATTTTTGAATGGACTTCCATCATAACCTTTCCTCGTAAAATATACAAAGGATCTGAAATGTTTCGTAGCATTTCGAACAATCCTCAATTTAATTTGATATTTTGACCGAAACAAATATAAAATTATGTATAATATACTACAATTTTTGACCGAAATTAGAATTTCAAAAAGTTTCATAGAATCTAATTTTGAGATAATTTTTTTGCGTGTACTTCCATCATAACCTTCCCACGTAACATATAGAAAGGATCTGAAAAGTTTCGTAGCATTTCGAACAATCCTCAATTTAATTTGATTTTTTGACCGAAACTAGTATAAAATTATGTATAATATACTACAAGTTTTGATCGAAACTAGTATTTCAAAAAGTTTCATAGAATCTAATTTTGAGATAATATTTTTTGCATGAACTTCCATCATAACCTTCCCTCGTAATATATAGAAAGGTTCCGAAAAAGTTTCGTAGCATTTCAAACAATCCTCAATTTAACTTTGTTTCTTAACTGAAACTAGTATAAAATTGTGTATAATACACTACAATTTTTTGACCAAAATAGTATTTCAAAAAGTTTCATAGAATCTAATTTTGATATAATATTTTTGCATGGACTTCCATCTTAACCTTCCCTCGTAACATATAGAAAGGATCAGAAAAGTTTCGTAGAATTTCAAACAATCCTCGATTTAATTTGATTTTTTGACCGAAACTAGTGTTAAATTGTGTATAATATACTACGATTTTTGAACGAAACTAGTATTTCAAAAAGTTTCATAGAATATAATTTTGAGATTATATTTGTGCATGGACTTCCATCATAACATTTCCTCGTAAAATATACAAAGGATCTGGAACGTTTCGTAGCATTTCGAACTATCCTCAATTTAATTTTATTTTTTGACCGAAACTAGTATAAAATTATGTATAATATACTACAATTTTTGACCGAAACTAGTATTTCAAAAAGTTTCATAGAATCTAATTTTGAGATAATTTGTTTGCATGGACTTCCGTCATAACCTTCCCTCGTAACATATAGAAAGCTTCTGGAAAATTTCGTAGTATTTCGAACAATCCTCGATTTAATTTGAATTTTTGACCGAAACAAGTATAAAATTGTGTATAATATACTACAATATTTTGACCGAAATAGTATTTCAAAAAGTTTCATAGAATCTAATTTTGAGATAATATTTTTGCATGGACTACCATCATAACATTCCCTCGTAAAATATAGAAAGCATCTGGAATGTTTCATAGCATTTCGAACAATCCTCAATTTAATTTGATTTTTTGACGGAAACTAGTATAAAATTATGTATAATATACTACAATTTTTTACTGAAACTAGTATTTCAAAAATTCTCATAGAATCTAATTTTGAGATAATATTTTGCATGGACTTGTGTCATAAACTTCCCTCGTAACATATAGAAAGGATCTGAAAAGTTTCGTAGAATTTCAAACAATCCTCGATTTAATTTGATTTTTTGACCGAAACTAGTATAAAATTGTGTATAATATACTACGAGTTTTGAACGAAACTAGTATTTCAAAAAGTTTCATAGAATATAATTTTGGGATTATATTTTTGCATGGACTTCCATCATAACATTCACTCGTAAAATATAGAAAGGATCTGAAAAGCTTCGTAGTATTTCGAACAATCCTTGATTTAATTTTATTTTTTGACCGAAACTAGTATTAAATTGTGTATAATATACTTCAATTTTTTGACCGAAATAGTACTTCAAAAAGTTTCATAGAATCTAATTTTGAGATAATTTTTTTGCATGGACTTCCATCATAACCTTCCCTCGTAACATATAGCAAGGATCTAAAAAGTTTCGTAGAATTTCGAATAATCCTCGAATTAATTTGATTTTTTGACCGATACTAGTATTAAATTGTGTATAGTTGTACAATTTTTGAACGAAACTAGTATTTCAAAAAGTTTCATAGAATATAATTTTGAGATGATATTTTTGAATGGACTTCCATCATAACCTTTCCTCGTAAAATATACAAAGGATCTGAAATGTTTCGTAGCATTTCGAACAATCCTCAATTTAATTTGATATTTTGACCGAAACAAATATAAAATTATGTATAATATACTACAATTTTTGACCGAAATTAGAATTTCAAAAAGTTTCATAGAATCTAATTTTGAGATAATTTTTTTGCGTGTACTTCCATCATAACCTTCCCACGTAACATATAGAAAGGATCTGAAAAGTTTCGTAGCATTTCGAACAATCCTCAATTTAATTTGATTTTTTGACCGAAACTAGTATAAAATTATGTATAATATACTACAAGTTTTGATCGAAACTAGTATTTCAAAAAGTTTCATAGAATCAAATTTTGAGATAATATTTTTTGCATGAACTTCCATCATAACCTTCCCTCGTAATATATAGAAAGGTTCCGAAAAAGTTTCGTAGCATTTCAAACAATCCTCAATTTAACTTTGTTTCTTAACTGAAACTAGTATAAAATTGTGTATAATACACTACAATTTTTTGACCAAAATAGTATTTCAAAAAGTTTCATAGAATCTAATTTTGATATAATATTTTTGCATGGACTTCCATCTTAACCTTCCCTCGTAACATATAGAAAGGATCAGAAAAGTTTCGTAGAATTTCAAACAATCCTCGATTTAATTTGATTTTTTGACCGAAACTAGTGTTAAATTGTGTATAATATACTACGATTTTTGAACGAAACTAGTATTTCAAAAAGTTTCATAGAATATAATTTTGAGATTATATTTGTGCATGGACTTCCATCATAACATTTCCTCGTAAAATATACAAAGGATCTGGAACGTTTCGTAGCATTTCGAACTATCCTCAATTTAATTTTATTTTTTGACCGAAACTAGTATAAAATTATGTATAATATACTACAATTTTTGACCGAAACTAGTATTTCAAAAAGTTTCATAGAATCTAATTTTGAGATAATTTGTTTGCATGGACTTCCGTCATAACCTTCCCTCGTAACATATAGAAAGCTTCTGGAAAATTTCGTAGTATTTCGAACAATCCTCGATTTAATTTGAATTTTTGACCGAAACAAGTATAAAATTGTGTATAATATACTACAATATTTTGACCGAAATAGTATTTCAAAAAGTTTCATAGAATCTAATTTTGAGATAATATTTTTGCATGGACTTCCATCATAACATTCCCTCGTAAAATATAGAAAGCATCTGGAAAGTTTCATAGCATTTCGAACAATCCTCAATTTAATTTGATTTTTTGACGGAAACTAGTATAAAATTATGTATAATATACTACAATTTTTTACTGAAACTAGTATTTCAAAAATTCTCATAGAATCTAATTTTGAGATAATATTTTGCATGGACTTGTGTCTTAAACTTCCCTCGTAACATATAGAAAGGATCTGAAAAGTTTCGTAGAATTTCAAACAATCCTCGATTTAATTTGATTTTTTGACCGAAACTAGTATAAAATTGTGTATAATATACTACGAGTTTTGAACGAAACTAGTATTTCAAAAAGTTTCATAGAATATAATTTTGGGATTATATTTTTGCATGGACTTCCATCATAACATTCCCTCGTAAAATATAGAAAGGATCTGAAAAGCTTCGTAGTATTTCGAACAATCCTTGATTTAATTTTATTTTTTGACCGAAACTAGTATTAAATTGTGTATAATATACTTCAATTTTTTGACCGAAATAGTACTTCAAAAAGTTTCATAGAATCTAATTTTGAGATAATTTTTTTGCATGGACTTCCATCATAACCTTCCCTCGTAACATATAGCAAGGATCTAAAAAGTTTCGTAGAATTTCGAATAATCCTCGAATTAATTTGATTTTTTGACCGATACTAGTATTAAATTGTGTATAGTTGTACAATTTTTGAACGAAACTAGTATTTCAAAAAGTTTCATAGAATATAATTTTGAGATGATATTTTTGAATGGACTTCCATCATAACCTTTCCTCGTAAAATATACAAAGGATCTGAAATGTTTCGTAGCATTTCGAACAATCCTCAATTTAATTTGATATTTTGACCGAAACAAATATAAAATTATGTATAATATACTACAATTTTTGACCGAAATTAGAATTTCAAAAAGTTTCATAGAATCTAATTTTGAGATAATTTTTTTGCGTGTACTTCCATCATAACCTTCCCACGTAACATATAGAAAGGATCTGAAAAGTTTCGTAGCATTTCGAACAATCCTCAATTTAATTTGATTTTTTGACCGAAACTAGTATAAAATTATGTATAATATACTACAAGTTTTGATCGAAACTAGTATTTCAAAAAGTTTCATAGAATCTAATTTTGAGATAATATTTTTTGCATGAACTTCCATCATAACCTTCCCTCGTAATATATAGAAAGGTTCCGAAAAAGTTTCGTAGCATTTCAAACAATCCTCAATTTAACTTTGTTTCTTAACTGAAACTAGTATAAAATTGTGTATAATACACTACAATTTTTTGACCAAAATAGTATTTCAAAAAGTTTCATAGAATCTAATTTTGATATAATATTTTTGCATGGACTTCCATCTTAACCTTCCCTCGTAACATATAGAAAGGATCAGAAAAGTTTCGTAGAATTTCAAACAATCCTCGATTTAATTTGATTTTTTGACCGAAACTAGTGTTAAATTGTGTATAATATACTACGATTTTTGAACGAAACTAGTATTTCAAAAAGTTTCATAGAATATAATTTTGAGATTATATTTGTGCATGGACTTCCATCATAACATTTCCTCGTAAAATATACAAAGGATCTGGAACGTTTCGTAGCATTTCGAACTATCCTCAATTTAATTTTATTTTTTGACCGAAACTAGTATAAAATTATGTATAATATACTACAATTTTTGACCGAAACTAGTATTTCAAAAAGTTTCATAGAATCTAATTTTGAGATAATTTGTTTGCATGGACTTCCGTCATAACCTTCCCTCGTAACATATAGAAAGCTTCTGGAAAATTTCGTAGTATTTCGAACAATCCTCGATTTAATTTGAATTTTTGACCGAAACAAGTATAAAATTGTGTATAATATACTACAATATTTTGACCGAAATAGTATTTCAAAAAGTTTCATAGAATCTAATTTTGAGATAATATTTTTGCATGGACTACCATCATAACATTCCCTCGTAAAATATAGAAAGCATCTGGAATGTTTCATAGCATTTCGAACAATCCTCAATTTAATTTGATTTTTTGACGGAAACTAGTATAAAATTATGTATAATATACTACAATTTTTTACTGAAACTAGTATTTCAAAAATTCTCATAGAATCTAATTTTGAGATAATATTTTGCATGGACTTGTGTCATAAACTTCCCTCGTAACATATAGAAAGGATCTGAAAAGTTTCGTAGAATTTCAAACAATCCTCGATTTAATTTGATTTTTTGACCGAAACTAGTATAAAATTGTGTATAATATACTACGAGTTTTGAACGAAACTAGTATTTCAAAAAGTTTCATAGAATATAATTTTGGGATTATATTTTTGCATGGACTTCCATCATAACATTCACTCGTAAAATATAGAAAGGATCTGAAAAGCTTCGTAGTATTTCGAACAATCCTTGATTTAATTTTATTTTTTGACCGAAACTAGTATTAAATTGTGTATAATATACTTCAATTTTTTGACCGAAATAGTACTTCAAAAAGTTTCATAGAATCTAATTTTGAGATAATTTTTTTGCATGGACTTCCATCATAACCTTCCCTCGTAACATATAGCAAGGATCTAAAAAGTTTCGTAGAATTTCGAATAATCCTCGAATTAATTTGATTTTTTGACCGATACTAGTATTAAATTGTGTATAGTTGTACAATTTTTGAACGAAACTAGTATTTCAAAAAGTTTCATAGAATATAATTTTGAGATGATATTTTTGAATGGACTTCCATCATAACCTTTCCTCGTAAAATATACAAAGGATCTGAAATGTTTCGTAGCATTTCGAACAATCCTCAATTTAATTTGATATTTTGACCGAAACAAATATAAAATTATGTATAATATACTACAATTTTTGACCGAAATTAGAATTTCAAAAAGTTTCATAGAATCTAATTTTGAGATAATTTTTTTGCGTGTACTTCCATCATAACCTTCCCACGTAACATATAGAAAGGATCTGAAAAGTTTCGTAGCATTTCGAACAATCCTCAATTTAATTTGATTTTTTGACCGAAACTAGTATAAAATTATGTATAATATACTACAAGTTTTGATCGAAACTAGTATTTCAAAAAGTTTCATAGAATCTAATTTTGAGATAATATTTTTTGCATGAACTTCCATCATAACCTTCCCTCGTAATATATAGAAAGGTTCCGAAAAAGTTTCGTAGCATTTCAAACAATCCTCAATTTAACTTTGTTTCTTAACTGAAACTAGTATAAAATTGTGTATAATACACTACAATTTTTTGACCAAAATAGTATTTCAAAAAGTTTCATAGAATCTAATTTTGATATAATATTTTTGCATGGACTTCCATCTTAACCTTCCCTCGTAACATATAGAAAGGATCAGAAAAGTTTCGTAGAATTTCAAACAATCCTCGATTTAATTTGATTTTTTGACCGAAACTAGTGTTAAATTGTGTATAATATACTACGATTTTTGAACGAAACTAGTATTTCAAAAAGTTTCATAGAATATAATTTTGAGATTATATTTGTGCATGGACTTCCATCATAACATTTCCTCGTAAAATATACAAAGGATCTGGAACGTTTCGTAGCATTTCGAACTATCCTCAATTTAATTTTATTTTTTGACCGAAACTAGTATAAAATTATGTATAATATACTACAATTTTTGACCGAAACTAGTATTTCAAAAAGTTTCATAGAATCTAATTTTGAGATAATTTGTTTGCATGGACTTCCGTCATAACCTTCCCTCGTAACATATAGAAAGCTTCTGGAAAATTTCGTAGTATTTCGAACAATCCTCGATTTAATTTGAATTTTTGACCGAAACAAGTATAAAATTGTGTATAATATACTACAATATTTTGACCGAAATAGTATTTCAAAAAGTTTCATAGAATCTAATTTTGAGATAATATTTTTGCATGGACTACCATCATAACATTCCCTCGTAAAATATAGAAAGCATCTGGAATGTTTCATAGCATTTCGAACAATCCTCAATTTAATTTGATTTTTTGACGGAAACTAGTATAAAATTATGTATAATATACTACAATTTTTTACTGAAACTAGTATTTCAAAAATTCTCATAGAATCTAATTTTGAGATAATATTTTGCATGGACTTGTGTCATAAACTTCCCTCGTAACATATAGAAAGGATCTGAAAAGTTTCGTAGAATTTCAAACAATCCTCGATTTAATTTGATTTTTTGACCGAAACTAGTATAAAATTGTGTATAATATACTACGAGTTTTGAACGAAACTAGTATTTCAAAAAGTTTCATAGAATATAATTTTGGGATTATATTTTTGCATGGACTTCCATCATAACATTCACTCGTAAAATATAGAAAGGATCTGAAAAGCTTCGTAGTATTTCGAACAATCCTTTTTTTAATTTTATTTTTTGACCGAAACTAGTATTAAATTGTGTATAATATACTTCAATTTTTTGACCGAAATAGTACTTCAAAAAGTTTCATAGAATCTAATTTTGAGATAATTTTTTTGCATGGACTTCCATCATAACCTTCCCTCGTAACATATAGCAAGGATCTAAAAAGTTTCGTAGAATTTCGAATAATCCTCGAATTAATTTGATTTTTTGACCGATACTAGTATTAAATTGTGTATAGTTGTACAATTTTTGAACGAAACTAGTATTTCAAAAAGTTTCATAGAATATAATTTTGAGATGATATTTTTGAATGGACTTCCATCATAACCTTTCCTCGTAAAATATACAAAGGATCTGAAATGTTTCGTAGCATTTCGAACAATCCTCAATTTAATTTGATATTTTGACCGAAACAAATATAAAATTATGTATAATATACTACAATTTTTGACCGAAATTAGAATTTCAAAAAGTTTCATAGAATCTAATTTTGAGATAATTTTTTTGCGTGTACTTCCATCATAACCTTCCCACGTAACATATAGAAAGGATCTGAAAAGTTTCGTAGCATTTCGAACAATCCTCAATTTAATTTGATTTTTTGACCGAAACTAGTATAAAATTATGTATAATATACTACAAGTTTTGATCGAAACTAGTATTTCAAAAAGTTTCATAGAATCTAATTTTGAGATAATATTTTTTGCATGAACTTCCATCATAACCTTCCCTCGTAATATATAGAAAGGTTCCGAAAAAGTTTCGTAGCATTTCAAACAATCCTCAATTTAACTTTGTTTCTTAACTGAAACTAGTATAAAATTGTGTATAATACACTACAATTTTTTGACCAAAATAGTATTTCAAAAAGTTTCATAGAATCTAATTTTGATATAATATTTTTGCATGGACTTCCATCTTAACCTTCCCTCGTAACATATAGAAAGGATCAGAAAAGTTTCGTAGAATTTCAAACAATCCTCGATTTAATTTGATTTTTTGACCGAAACTAGTGTTAAATTGTGTATAATATACTACGATTTTTGAACGAAACTAGTATTTCAAAAAGTTTCATAGAATATAATTTTGAGATTATATTTGTGCATGGACTTCCATCATAACATTTCCTCGTAAAATATACAAAGGATCTGGAACGTTTCGTAGCATTTCGAACTATCCTCAATTTAATTTTATTTTTTGACCGAAACTAGTATAAAATTATGTATAATATACTACAATTTTTTACCGAAACTAGTATTTCAAAAAGTTTCATAGAATCTAATTTTGAGATAATTTGTTTGCATGGACTTCCGTCATAACCTTCCCTCGTAACATATAGAAAGCTTCTGGAAAATTTCGTAGTATTTCGAACAATCCTCGATTTAATTTGAATTTTTGACCGAAACAAGTATAAAATTGTGTATAATATACTACAATATTTTGACCGAAATAGTATTTCAAAAAGTTTCATAGAATCTAATTTTGAGATAATATTTTTGCATGGACTTCCATCATAACATTCCCTCGTAAAATATAGAAAGCATCTGGAAAGTTTCATAGCATTTCGAACAATCCTCAATTTAATTTGATTTTTTGACGGAAACTAGTATAAAATTATGTATAATATACTACAATTTTTTACTGAAACTAGTATTTCAAAAATTCTCATAGAATCTAATTTTGAGATAATATTTTGCATGGACTTGTGTCTTAAACTTCCCTCGTAACATATAGAAAGGATCTGAAAAGTTTCGTAGAATTTCAAACAATCCTCGATTTAATTTGATTTTTTGACCGAAACTAGTATAAAATTGTGTATAATATACTACGAGTTTTGAACGAAACTAGTATTTCAAAAAGTTTCATAGAATATAATTTTGGGATTATATTTTTGCATGGACTTCCATCATAACATTCCCTCGTAAAATATAGAAAGGATCTGAAAAGCTTCGTAGTATTTCGAACAATCCTTGATTTAATTTTATTTTTTGACCGAAACTAGTATTAAATTGTGTATAATATACTTCAATTTTTTGACCGAAATAGTACTTCAAAAAGTTTCATAGAATCTAATTTTGAGATAATTTTTTTGCATGGACTTCCATCATAACCTTCCCTCGTAACATATAGCAAGGATCTAAAAAGTTTCGTAGAATTTCGAATAATCCTCGAATTAATTTGATTTTTTGACCGATACTAGTATTAAATTGTGTATAGTTGTACAATTTTTGAACGAAACTAGTATTTCAAAAAGTTTCATAGAATATAATTTTGAGATGATATTTTTGAATGGACTTCCATCATAACCTTTCCTCGTAAAATATACAAAGGATCTGAAATGTTTCGTAGCATTTCGAACAATCCTCAATTTAATTTGATATTTTGACCGAAGCAAATATAAAATTATGTATAATATACTACAATTTTTGACCGAAACTAGTATTTCAAAAAGTTTCATAGAATCTAATTTTGAGATAATTTTTTTGCGTGTACTTCCATCATAACCTTCCCACGTAACATATAGAAAGGATCTGAAAAGTTTCGTAGCATTTCGAACAATCCTCAATTTAATTTGATTTTTTGACCGAAACTAGTATAAAATTATGTATAATATACTACAAGTTTTGATCGAAACTAGTATTTCAAAAAGTTTCATAGAATCTAATTTTGAGATAATATTTTTTGCATGAACTTCCATCATAACCTTCCCTCGTAATATATAGAAAGGTTCCGAAAAAGTTTCGTAGCATTTCAAACAATCCTCAATTTAACTTTGTTTCTTAACTGAAACTAGTATAAAATTGTGTATAATACACTACAATTTTTTGACCAAAATAGTATTTCAAAAAGTTTCATAGAATCTAATTTTGATATAATATTTTTGCATGGACTTCCATCTTAACCTTCCCTCGTAACATATAGAAAGGATCAGAAAAGTTTCGTAGAATTTCAAACAATCCTCGATTTAATTTGATTTTTTGACCGAAACTAGTGTTAAATTGTGTATAATATACTACGATTTTTGAACGAAACTAGTATTTCAAAAAGTTTCATAGAATATAATTTTGAGATTATATTTGTGCATGGACTTCCATCATAACATTTCCTCGTAAAATATACAAAGGATCTGGAACGTTTCGTAGCATTTCGAACTATCCTCAATTTAATTTTATTTTGTGACCGAAACTAGTATAAAATTATGTATAATAAACTACAATTTTTGACCGAAACTAGTATTTCAAAAAGTTTCATAGAATCTAATTTTGAGATAATTTGTTTGCATGGACTTCCGTCATAACCTTCCCTCGTAACATATAGAAAGCTTCTGGAAAATTTCGTAGTATTTCGAACAATCCTCGATTTAATTTGAATATTTGACCGAAACAAGTATAAAATTGTGTATAATATACTACAATATTTTGACCGAAATAGTATTTCAAAAAGTTTCATAGAATCTAATTTTGAGATAATATTTTTGCATGGACTTCCATCATAACATTCCCTCGTAAAATATAGAAAGCATCTGGAAAGTTTCATAGCATTTCGAACAATCCTCAATTTAATTTGATTTTTTGACGGAAACTAGTATAAAATTATGTATAATATACTACAATTTTTTACTGAAACTAGTATTTCAAAAATTCTCATAGAATCTAATTTTGAGATAATATTTTGCATGGACTTGTGTCTTAAACTTCCCTCGTAACATATAGAAAGGATCTGAAAAGTTTCGTAGAATTTCAAACAATCCTCGATTTAATTTGATTTTTTGACCGAAACTAGTATAAAATTGTGTATAATATACTACGAGTTTTGAACGAAACTAGTATTTCAAAAAGTTTCATAGAATATAATTTTGGGATTATATTTTTGCATGGACTTCCATCATAACATTCCCTCGTAAAATATAGAAAGGATCTGAAAAGCTTCGTAGTATTTCGAACAATCCTTGATTTAATTTTATTTTTTGACCGAAACTAGTATTAAATTGTGTATAATATACTTCAATTTTTTGACCGAAATAGTACTTCAAAAAGTTTCATAGAATCTAATTTTGAGATAATTTTTTTGCATGGACTTCCATCATAACCTTCCCTCGTAACATATAGCAAGGATCTAAAAAGTTTCGTAGAATTTCGAATAATCCTCGAATTAATTTGATTTTTTGACCGATACTAGTATTAAATTGTGTATAGTTGTACAATTTTTGAACGAAACTAGTATTTCAAAAAGTTTCATAGAATATAATTTTGAGATGATATTTTTGAATGGACTTCCATCATAACCTTTCCTCGTAAAATATACAAAGGATCTGAAATGTTTCGTAGCATTTCGAACAATCCTCAATTTAATTTGATATTTTGACCGAAGCAAATATAAAATTATGTATAATATACTACAATTTTTGACCGAAACTAGTATTTCAAAAAGTTTCATAGAATCTAATTTTGAGATAATTTTTTTGCGTGTACTTCCATCATAACCTTCCCACGTAACATATAGAAAGGATCTGAAAAGTTTCGTAGCATTTCGAACAATCCTCAATTTAATTTGATTTTTTGACCGAAACTAGTATAAAATTATGTATAATATACTACAAGTTTTGATCGAAACTAGTATTTCAAAAAGTTTCATAGAATCTAATTTTGAGATAATATTTTTTGCATGAACTTCCATCATAACCTTCCCTCGTAATATATAGAAAGGTTCCGAAAAAGTTTCGTAGCATTTCAAACAATCCTCAATTTAACTTTGTTTCTTAACTGAAACTAGTATAAAATTGTGTATAATACACTACAATTTTTTGACCGAAATAGTATTTCAAAAAGTTTCATAGAATCTAATTTTGATATAATATTTTTGCATGGACTTCCATCTTAACCTTCCCTCGTAACATATAGAAAGAATCAGAAAAGTTTCGTAGAATTTCAAACAATCCTCGATTTAATTTGATTTTTTGACCGAAACTAGTGTTAAATTGTGTATAATATACTACGATTTTTGAACGAAACTAGTATTTCAAAAAGTTTCATAGAATATAATTTTGAGATTATATTTGTGCATGGACTTCCATCATAACATTTCCTCGTAAAATATACAAAGGATCTGGAACGTTTCGTAGCATTTCGAACTATCCTCAATTTAATTTAATTTTTTGACCGAAACTAGTATAAAATTATGTATAATATACTACAATTTTTGACCGAAACTAGTATTTCAAAAAGTTTCATAGAATCTAATTTTGAGATAATTTGTTTGCATGGACTTCCGTCATAACCTTCCCTCGTAACATATAGAAAGCTTCTGGAAAATTTCGTAGTATTTCGAACAATCCTCGATTTAATTTGAATTTTTGACCGAAACAAGTATAAAATTGTGTATAATATACTACAATATTTTGACCGAAATAGTATTTCAAAAAGTTTCATAGAATCTAATTTTGAGATAATATTTTTGCATGGACTTCCATCATAACATTCCCTCGTAAAATATAGAAAGCATCTGGAAAGTTTCATAGCATTTCGAACAATCCTCAATTTAATTTGATTTTTTGACGGAAACTAGTATAAAATTATGTATAATATACTACAATTTTTTACTGAAACTAGTATTTCAAAAATTCTCATAGAATCTAATTTTGAGATAATATTTTGCATGGACTTGTGTCTTAAACTTCCCTCGTAACATATAGAAAGGATCTGAAAAGTTTCGTAGAATTTCTAACAATCCTCGATTTAATTTGATTTTTTGACCGAAACTAGTATAAAATTGTGTATAATATACTACGAGTTTTGAACGAAACTAGTATTTCAAAAAGTTTCATAGAATATAATTTTGGGATTATATTTTTGCATGGACTTCCATCATAACATTCCCTCGTAAAATATAGAAAGGATCTGAAAAGCTTCGTAGTATTTCGAACAATCCTTGATTTAATTTTATTTTTTGACCGAAACTAGTATTAAATTGTGTATAATATACTTCAATTTTTTGACCGAAATAGTACTTCAAAAAGTTTCATAGAATCTAATTTTGAGATAATTTTTTTGCATGGACTTCCATCATAACCTTCCCTCGTAACATATAGCAAGGATCTAAAAAGTTTCGTAGAATTTCGAATAATCCTCGATTTAATTTGATTTTTTGACCGATACTAGTATTAAATTGTGTATAGTTGTACAATTTTTGAACGAACCTAGTATTTCAAAAAGTTTCATAGAATATAATTTTGAGATGATATTTTTGAATGGACTTCCATCATAACCTTTCCTCGTAAAATATACAAAGGATCTGAAATGTTTCGTAGCATTTCGAACAATCCTCAATTTAATTTGATATTTTGACCGAAGCAAATATAAAATTATGTATAATATACTACAATTTTTGACCGAAACTAGTATTTCAAAAAGTTTCATAGAATCTAATTTTGAGATAATTTTTTTGCGTGTACTTCCATCATAACCTTCCCACGTAACATATAGAAAGGATCTGAAAAGTTTCGTAGCATTTCGAACAATCCTCAATTTAATTTGATTTTTTGACCGAAACTAGTATAAAATTATGTATAATATACTACAAGTTTTGATCGAAACTAGTATTTCAAAAAGTTTCATAGAATCTAATTTTGAGATAATATTTTTTGCATGAACTTCCATCATAACCTTCCAACGTAATATATAGAAAGGTTCCGAAAAAGTTTCGTAGCATTTCAAACAATCCTCAATTTAACTTTGTTTCTTAACTGAAACTAGTATAAAATTGTGTATAATACACTACAATTTTTTGACCGAAATAGTATTTCAAAAAGTTTCATAGAATCTAATTTTGATATAATATTTTTGCATGGACTTCCCTCTTAACCTTCCCTCGTAACATATAGAAATGATCAGAAAAGTTTCGTAGAATTTCAAACAATCCTCGATTTAATTTGATTTTTTGACCGAAACTAGTGTTAAATTGTGTATAATATACTACGATTTTTGAACGAAACTAGTATTTCAAAAAGTTTCATAGAATATAATTTTGAGATTATATTTGTGCATGGACTTCCATCATAACATTTCCTCGTAAAATATACAAAGGATCTGGAACGTTTCGTAGCATTTCGAACTATCCTCAATTTAATTTAATTTTTTGACCGAAACTAGTATAAAATTATGTATAATATACTACAATTTTTGACCGAAACTAGTATTTCAAAAAGTTTCATAGAATCTAATTTTGAGATAATTTGTTTGCATGGACTTCCGTCATAACCTTCCCTCGTAACATATAGAAAGCTTCTGGAAAATTTCGTAGTATTTCGAACAATCCTCGATTTAATTTGAATTTTTGACCGAAACAAGTATAAAATTGTGTATAATATACTACAATATTTTGACCGAAATAGTATTTCAAAAAGTTTCATAGAATCTAATTTTGAGATAATATTTTTGCATGGACTTCCATCATAACATTCCCTCGTAAAATATAGAAAGCATCTGGAAAGTTTCATAGCATTTCGAACAATCCTCAATTTAATTTGATTTTTTGACGGAAACTAGTATAAAATTATGTATAATATACTACAATTTTTTACTGAAACTAGTATTTCAAAAATTCTCATAGAATCTAATTTTGAGATAATATTTTGCATGGACTTGTGTCTTAAACTTCCCTCGTAACATATAGAAAGGATCTGAAAAGTTTCGTAGAATTTCAAACAATCCTCGATTTAATTTGATTTTTTGACCGAAACTAGTATAAAATTGTGTATAATATACTACGAGTTTTGAACGAAACTAGTATTTCAAAAAGTTTCATAGAATATAATTTTGGGATTATATTTTTGCATGGACTTCCATCATAACATTCCCTCGTAAAATATAGAAAGGATCTGAAAAGCTTCGTAGTATTTTGAACAATCCTTGATTTAATTTGATTTTTTGACCGAAACTAGTATTAAATTGTGTATAAAATACTTCGATTTTTTGACCGAAATAGTACTTCAAAAAGTTTCATAGAATCTAATTTTGAGATAATTTTTTTGCATGGACTTCCATCATAACCTTCCCTCGTAACATATAGCAAGGATCTAAAAAGTTTCGTAGAATTTCGAATAATCCTCGAATTAATTTGATTTTTTGACCGATACTAGTATTAAATTGTGTATAGTTGTACAATTTTTGAACGAAACTAGTATTTCAAAAAGTTTCATAGAATATAATTTTGAGATAATATTTTTGAATGGACTTCCATCATAACCTTTCCTCGTAAAATATACAAAGGATCTGAAATGTTTCGTAGCATTTCGAACAATCCTCAATTTAATTTGATATTTTGACCGAAACAAATATAAAATTATGTATAATATACTACAATTTTTGACCGAAACTAGAATTTCAAAAAGTTTCATAGAATCTAATTTTGAGATAATTTTTTTGCGTGTACTTCCATCATAACCTTCCCACGTAACATATAGAAAGGATCTGAAAAGTTTCATAGCATTTCGAACAATCCTCAATTTAATTTGATTTTTTGACCGAAACTAGTATAAAATTATGTATAATATACTACAATTTTTGATCGAAACTAGTATTTCAAAAAGTTTCATAGAATCTAATTTTGAGATAATATTTTTTGCATGAACTTCCATCATAACCTTCCCTCGTAATATATAGAAAGGTTCCGAAAAAGTGTCGTAGCATTTCAAACAATCCTCAATTTAATTTTGTTTCTTAACTGAAACTAGTATAAAATTGTGTATAATACACTACAATATTTTGACCGAAATAGTATTTCAAAAAGTTTCATAGAATCTAATTTTGAGATAATATTTTTGTATGGACTTCCATCATAACATTCCCTCGTAAAATATAGAAAGCATCTGGAATGTTTCATAGCATTTCGAACAATCCTCAATTTAATTTGATTTTTTGACGGAAACTAGTATAAAATTATGTATAATATACTACAATTTTTTACTGAAACTAGTATTTCAAAAATTCTCATAGAATCTAATTTTGAGATAATATTTTGCATGGACTTGTGTCTTAAACTTCCCTCGTAACATATAGAAAGGATCTGAAAAGTTTCATAGAATTTCAAACAATCCTCGATTTAATTTGATTTTTTGACCGAAACTAGTATAAAATTGTGTATAATATACTACGAGTTTTGAACGAAACTAGTATTTCAAAAAGTTTCATAGAATATAATTTTGGGATTATATATTTGCATGGACTTCCATCATAACATTCCCTCGTAAAATATAGAAAGGATCTGAAAAGCTTCGTAGTATTTCGAACAATCCTTGATTTAATTTGATTTTTTGACCGAAACTAGTATTAAATTGTGTATAATATACTTCGATTTTTTGACCGAAATAGTACTTCAAAAAGTTTCATAGAATCTAATTTTGAGATAATTTTTTTGCATGGACTTCCATCATAACCTTCCCTCGTAACATATAGAAAGGATCTAAAAAGTTTCGTAGAATTTCGAATAATCCTCGATTTAATTTGATTTTTTGACCGAAACTAGTATTAAATTGTGTATAGTTGTACAATTTTTGAACGAAACTAGTATTTCAAAAAGTTTCATAGAATATAATTTTGAGATGATATTTTTGAATGGACTTCCATCATAACCTTTCCTCGTAAAACATACAAAGGATCTGAAATGTTTCGTAGCATTTCGAACAATCCTCAATTTAATTTGATATTTTGACCGAAACAAATATAAAATTATGTATAATATACTACAATTTATGACCGAAACTAGTATTTCAAAAAGTTTCATAGAATCTAATTTTGAGTTAATTTTTTTGCGTGTACTTCCATCATAACCTTCCCACGTAACATATAGAAAAGATCTGAAAAGTTTCGTAGCATTTCGAACAATCCTCAATTTAATTTGATTTTTTGACCGAAACTAGTATAAAATTATGTATAATATACTACAATTTTTGATCGAAACTAGTATTTCAAAAAGTTTCATAGAATCTAATTTTGAGATAATATTTTTTGCATGAACTTCCATCATAACCTTCCCTCGTAATATATAGAAAGGTTCCGAAAAAGTTTCGTAGCATTTCAAACAATCCTCAATTTAATTTTGTTTCTTAACTGAAACTATTATAAAATTGTGTATAATACACTACAATATTTTGACCGAAATAGTATTTCAAAAAGTTTCATAGAATCTAATTTTGAGATAATATTTTTGTATAGACTTCCATCATAACATTCCCTCGTAAAATATAGAAAGCATCTGGAAAGTTTCATAGCATTTCGAACAATCCTCAATTTAATTTGATTTTTTGACGGAAACTAGTATAAAATTATGTATAATATACTACAATTTTTTACTGAAACTAGTATTTCAAAAATTCTCATAGAATCTAATTTTGAGATAATATTTTGCATGGACTTGTGTCTTAAACTTCCCTCGTAACATATAGAAAGGATCTGAAAAGTTTCGTAGAATTTCAAACAATCCTCGATTTAATTTGATTTTTTGACCGAAACTAGTATAAAATTGTGTATAATATACTACGAGTTTTGAACGAAACTAGTATTTCAAAAAGTTTCATAGAATATAATTTTGGGATTATATTTTTGCATGGACTTCCATCATAACATTCCCTCGTAAAATATAGAAAGGATCTGAAAAGCTTCGTAGTATTTCGAACAATCCTTGATTTAATTCGATTTTTTGACCGAAACTAGTATTAAATTGTGTATAATATACTTCGATTTTTTGACCGAAATAGTACTTCAAAAAGTTTCATAGAATCTAATTTTGATATAATTTTTTTGCATGGACTTCCATCATAACCTTCCCTCGTAACATATAGTAAGGATCTAAAAAGTTTCGTAGAATTTCGAATAATCCTCGATTTAATTTGATTTTTTGACAGAAACTAGTATTAAATTGTGTATAGTTGTACAATTTTTGAACGAAACTAGTATTTCAAAAAGTTTCATAGAATATAATTTTGAGATGATATTTTTGAATGGACTTCCATCATAACCTTTCCTCGTAAAATATACAAAGGATCTGAAATGTTTCGTAGCATTTCGAACAATCCTCAATTTAATTTGATATTTTGACCGAAACAAATATAAAATTATGTATAATATACTACAATTTATGACCGAAACTAGTATTTCAAAAAGTTTCATAGAATCTAATTTTGAGATAATTTTTTTGCGTGTACTTCCAACATAACCTTCCCACGTAACATATAGAAAAGATCTGAAAAGTTTCGTAGCATTTCGAACAATCCTCAATTTAATTTGATTTTTTGACCGAAACTAGTATAAAATTATGTATAATATACTACAATTTTTTATCGAAACTAGTATTTCAAAAAGTTTCATAGAATCTAGTTTTGTGATAATATTTTTTGCATGAACTTCTATCATAACCTTCCCTCTTAATATATAGAAAGGTTCTGAAAAAATTCGTAGCATTTCAAACAATCCTCAATTTAATTTTTTTTCTTAACTGAAACTAGTATAAAATTGTGTATAATACACTACAATTTTTTGACCGAAATAGTATTTCAAAAAGTTTCATAGAATCTAATTTTGATATAATATTTTTGCATGCACTTCCGTCTTAACCTTCCCTCGTAACATATAGAAAGGATCAGAAAAGTTTCGTAGAATTTCAAACAATCCTCGATTTAATTTGATTTTTTGACCGAAACTAGTGTTAAATTGTCTATAATATACTACGATTTTTGAACGAAACTAGTATTTCAAAAAGTTTCATAGAATATAATTTTGAGATTATATTTATGCATGGACTTCCATCATAACATTCCCTCGTAAAATATACAAAGGATCTGGAACGTTTCGTAGCATTTCGAACTATCCTCAATTTAATTTTATTTTTTGACCGAAACTAGTATAAAATTATGTATAATATACTACAATTTTTGACCGAAACTAGTATTTCAAAAAGTTTCATAGAATCTAATTTTGAGATAATTTGTTTGCATGGACTTCCGTCATAACCTTCCCTCGTAATATATAGAAAGCATCTGGAAAATTTCGTAGTATTTCGAACAATCCTCGATTTAATTTGAATTTTTGACCGAAACAAGTATAAAATTGTGTATAATATACTACAATATTTTGACCGAAATAGTATTTCAAAAAGTTTCATAGAATCTAATTTTGAGATAATATTTTTGCATGGACTTCCATCATAACATTCCCTCGTAAAATATAGAAAGCATCTGGAAAGTTTCATTGCATTTCGAACAATCCTCAATTTAATTTGATTTTTTGACGGAAACTAGTATAAAATTATGTATAATATACTACAATTTTTTACTGAAACTAGTATTTCAAAAATTCTCATAGAATCTAATTTTGAGATAATATTTTGCATGGACTTGTGTCTTAAACTTCCCTCGTAACATATAGAAAGGATCTGAAAAGTTTCGTAGAATTTCAAACAATCCTCGATTTCATTTGATTTTTTGACCGAAACTAGTATAAAATTGTGTATAATATACTACGAGTTTTGAACGAAACTAGTATTTCAAAAAGTTTCATAGAATGTAATTTTGGGATTATATTTTTGCATGGACTTCCATCATAACATTCCCTCGTAAAATATAGAAAGGATCTGAAAAGCTTCGTAGTATTTCGAACAATCCTTGATTTAATTTGATTTTTTGACCGAAACTAGTATTAAATTGTGTATAATATACTTCGATTTTTTGACCGAAATAGTACTTCAAAAAGTTTCATAGAATCTAATTTTGAGATAATTTTTTTGCATGGACTTCCATCATAACCTTCCCACGTAACATATAGAAAGGATCTGAAAAGTTTCGTAGCATTTCGAACAATCCTCGATTTAATTTGATTTTTTGACCGAAACTAGTATAAAATTGTGCATAGTATACTACAATTTTTTATTGAAACTAGTATTTCAAAAAGTATCATAGAATCTAATTTTGAGATAATATTGTTTGTATGGACTTCCATCATAACCTCCCTCGTAATATATAGAAAGGTTCCGAAACATTTCATAGTATTTCAAACAATCCTCAATTTAATTTGATTTTTTAACCGAAACTAGTATAAAATTGTGTATACTACACTACAATTTTTTGACCGAAATAGTATTTCAAAAATTCTCATAGAATCTAATTTTGAGATAATTTTTTGCATGGACTTGTGTCTTAAACTTCCCTCGTAACATATAGGAAGGATCTGAAAAGTTTCTTAGAATTTCAAACAATCCTCGATTTAATTTGATTTTTTGACCAAAACAAGTATAAAATTGTGTATAATATACTACGAGTTTTGAACGAAACTAGTATTTCAAAAAGTTTCATAGAATATAATTTTGGGATTATATTTTTGCATGGACTTCCATCATAACATTCCCTCGAAAAATATAGAAAGGTTCTGAAAAGCTTCGTAGTATTTGGAACAATCCTTGATTTAATTTGATTTTTTGACCGAAACTAGTATTAAATTGTGTATAATATACTACGATTTTTTTACCGAAATAGTATTTAAAAAATTTTCATAGAATCTAATTTTGAGATAATTTTTTTGCATGGACTTCCATCATAACCTTCCCTCGTAACATATAGAAAGGATCTAAAAAGTTTCGTAGAATTTCGAATAATCCTCGATTTAATTTGATTTTTTGACCGAAACTAGTATTAAATTGTGTATAGTTGTACAGTTTTTGAACGAAACTAGTATTTCAAAAAGTTTCATAGAATATAATTTTGAGATGATATTTTTGAATGGACTTCCATCATAACCTTTCCTCGTAAAATATACAAAGGATCTGAAATGTTTCGTAGAATTTCGAACAATTCTCAATTTAATCTGATATTTTGACCGAAACAAATATAAAATTATGTATAATATACTACAATTTATGACCGAAACTAGTATTTCAATAAGTTTCATAGAATCTAATTTTGAGATAATTTTTTTGCGTGTACTTCCATCATAACCTTCCCACGTAACATATAGAAAAGATCTGAAAAGTTTCGTAGCATTTCGAACAATCCTCAATTTAATTTGATTTTTTGACCGAAACTAGTATAAAATTATGTATAATATACTACAATTTTTGATCGAAACTAGTATTTCAAAAAGTTTCATAGAATCTAGTTTTGAGATAATATTTTTTGCATGAACTTCCATCATAACCTTCCCTCTTAATATATAGAAAGGTTCCGAAAATGTTTCGTAGCATTTCAAACAATCCTCAATTTAATTTTTTTTCTTAACTGAAACTAGTATAAAATTGTGTATAATACACTACAATTTTTTGACCGAAATAGTATTTCAAAAAGTTTCATAGAATCTAATTTTGATATAATATTTTTGCATGGACTTCCGTCTTAACCTTCCCTCGTAACATATAGAAAGGATCAGAAAAGTTTCGTAGAATTTCAACAATCCTCGATTTAATTTGATTTTTTGACCGAAACTAGTGTTAAATTGTGTATAATATACTACGATTTTTGAACGAAACTAGTATTTCAAAAAGTTTCATAGAATATAATTTTGAGATTATATTTATGCATGGACTTCCATCATAACATTCCCTTGTAAAATATACAAAGGATCTGGAAAGTTTCGTAGCATTTCGAACTATCCTCAATTTAATTTTATTTTTTGACCGAAACTAGTATAAAATTATGTATAATATACTACAATTTTTGACCGAAACTAGTATTTCAAAAAGTTTCATAGAATCTAATTTTGAGATAATTTGTTTGCATGGACTTCCGTCATAACCTTCCCTCGTAAGATATAGAAAGCTTCTGGAAAATTTCGTAGTATTTCGAACAATCCTCGATTTAATTTGAATTTTTGACCGAAACAAGTATAAAATTGTGTATAATATACTACAATATTTTGACCGAAATAGTATTTCAAAAAGTTTCATAGAATCTAATTTTGAGATAATATTTTGCATGGACTTCCATCATAACATTCCCTCGTAAAATATAGAAAGCATCTGGAAAGTTTCATAGCATTTCGAACAATCCTCAATTTAATTTGATTTTTTGACGAAAACTAGTATAAAATTATGTATAATATACTACAATTTTTTACTGAAACTAGTATTTCAAAAATTCTCATAGAATCTAATTTTGAGATAATATTTTGCATGGACTTGTGTCTTAAACTTCCCTCGTAACATATAGAAAGGATCTGAAAAGTTTCGTAGAATTTCAAACAATCCTCGATTTAATTTGATTTTTTGACCGAAACTAGTATAAAATTGTGTATAATATACTACGAGTTTTGAACGAAACTAGTATTTCAAAAAGTTTCATAGAATGTAATTTTGGGATTATATTTTTGCATGGACTTCCATCATAACATTCCCTCGTAAAATATAGAAAGGATCTGAAAAGCTTCGTAGTATTTCGAACAATCCTTGATTTAATTTTATTTTTTGACCGAAACTAGTATTAAATTGTGTATAATATACTTCGATTTTTTGACCGAAATAGTACTTCAAAAAGTTTCATAGAATCTAATTTTGAGATAATTTTTTTGCATGGACTTCCATCATAATCTTCCCACGTAACATATAGAAAGGATCTGAAAAGTTTCGTAGCATTTCGAACAATCCTCGATTTAATTTGATTTTTTGACCGAAACTAGTATAAAATTGTGCATAATATACTACAATTTTTTATTGAAACTAGTATTTCAAAAAGTATCATAGAATCTAATTTTGAGATAATATTGTTTGTATGGACTTCCATCATAACCTCCCTCGTAATATATAGAAAGGTTCCGAAACATTTAGTAGTATTTCAAACAATCCTCAATTTAATTTGATTTTTTAACCGAAACTAGTATAAAATTGTGTATACTACACTACAATTTTTTTACCGAAATAGTATTTCAAAAATTGTCATAGAATCTAATTTTGAGATAATTTTTTGCATGGACTTGTGTCTTAAACTTCCCTCGTAACATATAGGAAGGATCTGAAAAGTTTCTTAGAATTTCAAACAATCCTCGATTTAATTTGATTTTTTGACCAAAACAAGTATAAAATAGTGTATAATATACTACGAGTTTTGAACGAAACTAGTATTTCAAAAAGTTTCATAGAATATAATTTTGGGATTATATTTTTGCATGGACTTCCATCATAACATTCCCTCGAAAAATATAGAAAGGTTCTGAAAAGCTTCGTAGTATTTGGAACAATCCTTGATTTAATTTGATTTTTTGACCGAAACTAGTATTAAATTGTGTATAATATACTACGATTTTTTTACCGAAATAGTATTTCAAAAAGTTTCATAGAATCTAATTTTGAGATAATTTTTTTGCATGGACTTCCATCATAATCTTCCCACGTAACATATAGAAAGGATCTGAAAAGTTTCGTAGCATTTCGAACAATCCTCGATTTAATTTGATTTTTTGACCGAAACTAGTATAAAATTGTGCATAATATACTACAATTTTTTATTGAAACTAGTATTTCAAAAAGTATCATAGAATCTAATTTTGAGATAATATTGTTTGTATGGACTTCCATCATAACCTCCCTCGTAATATATAGAAAGGTTCCGAAACATTTCGTAGTATTTCAAACAATCCTCAATTTAATTTGATTTTTTAACCGAAACTAGTATAAAATTGTGTATACTACACTACAATTTTTTTACCGAAATAGTATTTCAAAAATTGTCATAGAATCTAATTTTGAGATAATTTTTTGCATGGACTTGTGTCTTAAACTTCCCTCGTAACATATAGGAAGGATCTGAAAAGTTTCTTAGAATTTCAAACAATCCTCGATTTAATTTGATTTTTTGACCAAAACAAGTATAAAATAGTGTATAATATACTACGAGTTTTGAACGAAACTAGTATTTCAAAAAGTTTCATAGAATATAATTTTGGGATTATATTTTTGCATGGACTTCCATCATAACATTCCCTCGAAAAATATAGAAAGGTTCTGAAAAGCTTCGTAGTATTTGGAACAATCCTTGATTTAATTTGATTTTTTGACCGAAACTAGTATTAAATTGTGTATAATATACTACGATTTTTTTACCGAAATAGTATTTCAAAAAGTTTCATAGAATCTAATTTTGAGATAATTTTTTTGCATGGACTTCCATCATAACCTTCCCTCGTAACATATAGAAAGGATCTAAAAAGTTTCGTAGAATTTCGAATAATCCTCGATTTAATTTGATTTTTTGACCGAAACTAGTATTAAATTGTGTATAGTTGTACAGTTTTTGAACGAAACTAGTATTTCAAAAAGTTTCATAGAATATAATTTTGAGATGATATTTTTGAATGGACTTCCATCATAACCTTTCCTCGTAAAATATACAAAGGATCTGAAATGTTTCGTAGAATTTCGAACAATCCTCAATTTAATCTGATATTTTGACCGAAACAAATATAAAATTATGTATAATATACTACAATTTATGACCGAAACTAGTATTTCAAAAAGTTTCATAGAATCTAATTTTGAGATAATTTTTTTGCGTGTACTTCCATCATAACCTTCCCACGTAACATATAGAAAAGATCTGAAAAGTTTCGTAGCATTTCGAACAATCCTCAATTTAATTTGATTTTTTGACCGAAACTAGTATAAAATTATGTATAATATACTACAATTTTTGATCGAAACTAGTATTTCAAAAAGTTTCATAGAATCTAGTTTTGAGATAATATTTTTTGCATGAACTTCCATCATAACCTTCCCTCTTAATATATAGAAAGGTTCCGAAAAAGTTTCGTAGCATTTCAAACAATCCTCAATTTAATTTTTTTTCTTAACTGAAACTAGTATAAAATTGTGTATAATACACTACAATTTTTTGACCGAAATAGTATTTCAAAAAGTTTCATAGAATCTAATTTTGATATAATATTTTTGCATGGACTTCCGTCTTAACCTTCCCTCGTAACATATAGAAAGGATCAGAAAAGTTTCGTAGAATTTCAAACAATCCTCGATTTAATTTGATTTTTTGACCGAAACTAGTGTTAAATTGTGTATAATATACTACGATTTTTGAACGAAACTAGTATTTCAAAAAGTTTCATAGAATATAATTTTGAGATTATATTTATGCATGGACTTCCATCATAACATTCCCTTGTAAAATATACAAAGGATCTGGAACGTTTCGTAGCATTTCGAACTATCCTCAATTTAATTTTATTTTTTGACCGAAACTAGTATAAAATTATGTATAATATACTACAATTTTTGACCGAAACTAGTATTTCAAAAAGTTTCATAGAATCTAATTTTGAGATAATTTGTTTGCATGGACTTCCGTCATAACCTTCCCTCGTAAGATATAGAAAGCTTCTGGAAAATTTCGTAGTATTTCGAACAATCCTCGATTTAATTTGAATTTTTGACCGAAACAAGTATAAAATTGTGTATAATATACTACAATATTTTGACCGAAATAGTATTTCAAAAAGTTTCATAGAATCTAATTTTGAGATAATATTTTTGCATGGACTTCCATCATAACATTCCCTCGTAAAATATAGAAAGCATCTGGAAAGTTTCATAGCATTTCGAACAATCCTCAATTTAATTTGATTTTTTGACGAAAACTAGTATAAAATTATGTATAATATACTACAATTTTTTACTGAAACTAGTATTTCAAAAATTCTCATAGAATCTAATTTTGAGATAATATTTTGCATGGACTTGTGTCTTAAACTTCCCTCGTAACATATAGAAAGGATCTGAAAAGTTTCGTAGAATTTCAAACAATCCTCGATTTAATTTGATTTTTTGACCGAAACTAGTATAAAATTGTGTATAATATACTACGAGTTTTGAACGAAACTAGTATTTCAAAAAGTTTCATAGAATGTAATTTTGGGATTATATTTTTGCATGGACTTCCATCATAACATTCCCTCGTAAAATATAGAAAGGATCTGAAAAGCTTCGTAGTATTTCGAACAATCCTTGATTTAATTTGATTTTTTGACCGAAACTAGTATTAAATTGTGTATAATATACTTCGATTTTTTGACCGAAATAGTACTTCAAAAAGTTTCATAGAATCTAATTTTGAGATAATTTTTTTGCATGGACTTCCATCATAATCTTCCCACGTAACATATAGAAAGGATCTGAAAAGTTTCGTAGCATTTCGAACAATCCTCGATTTAATTTGATTTTTTGACCGAAACTAGTATAAAATTGTGCATAATATACTACAATTTTTTATTGAAACTAGTATTTCAAAAAGTATCATAGAATCTAATTTTGAGATAATATTGTTTGTATGGACTTCCATCATAACCTCCCTCGTAATATATAGAAAGGTTCCGAAACATTTCGTAGTATTTCAAACAATCCTCAATTTAATTTGATTTTTTAACCGAAACTAGTATAAAATTGTGTATACTACACTACAATTTTTTTACCGAAATAGTATTTCAAAAATTGTCATAGAATCTAATTTTGAGATAATTTTTTGCATGGACTTGTGTCTTAAACTTCCCTCGTAACATATAGGAAGGATCTGAAAAGTTTCTTAGAATTTCAAACAATCCTCGATTTAATTTGATTTTTTGACCAAAACAAGTATAAAATAGTGTATAATATACTACGAGTTTTGAACGAAACTAGTATTTCAAAACGTTTCATAGAATATAATTTTGGGATTATATTTTTGCATGGACTTCCATCATAACATTCCCTCGAAAAATATAGAAAGGTTCTGAAAAGCTTCGTAGTATTTGGAACAATCCTTGATTTAATTTGATTTTTTGACCGAAACTAGTATTAAATTGTGTATAATATACTACGATTTTTTTACCGAAATAGTATTTCAAAAAGTTTCATAGAATCTAATTTTGAGATAATTTTTTTGCATGGACTTCCATCATAACCTTCCCTCGTAACATATAGAAAGGATCTAAAAAGTTTCGTAGAATTTCGAATAATCCTCGATTTAATTTGATTTTTTGACCGAAACTAGTATTAAATTGTGTATAGTTGTACAGTTTTTGAACGAAACTAGTATTTCAAAAAGTTTCATAGAATATAATTTTGAGATGATATTTTTGAATGGACTTCCATCATAACCTTTCCTCGTAAAATATACAAAGGATCTGAAATGTTTCGTAGAATTTCGAACAATCCTCAATTTAATCTGATATTTTGACCGAAACAAATATAAAATTATGTATAATATACTACAATTTATGACCAAAACTAGTATTTCAAAAAGTTTCATAGAATCTAATTTTGAGATAATTTTTTTGCGTGTACTTCCATCATAACCTTCCCACGTAACATATAGAAAAGATCTGAAAAGTTTCGTAGCATTTCGAACAATCCTCAATTTAATTTGATTTTTTGACCGAAACTAGTATAAAATTATGTATAATATACTACAATTTTTGATCGAAACTAGTATTTCAAAAAGTTTCATAGAATCTAGTTTTGAGATAATATTTTTTGCATGAACTTCCATCATAACCTTCCCTCTTAATATATAGAAAGGTTCCGAAAAAGTTTCGTAGCATTTCAAACAATCCTCAATTTAATTTTTTTTCTTAACTGAAACTAGTATAAAATTGTGTATAATACACTACAATTTTTTGACCGAAATAGTATTTCAAAAAGTTTCATAGAATCTAATTTTGATATAATATTTTTGCATGGACTTCCGTCTTAACCTTCCCTCGTAACATATAGAAAGGATCAGAAAAGTTTCGTAGAATTTCAAACAATCCTCGATTTAATTTGATTTTTTGACCGAAACTAGTGTTAAATTGTGTATAATATACTACGATTTTTGAACGAAACTAGTATTTCAAAAAGTTTCATAGAATATAATTTTGAGATTATATTTATGCATGGACTTCCATCATAACATTCCCTTGTAAAATATACAAAGGATCTGGAACGTTTCGTAGCATTTCGAACTATCCTCAATTTAATTTTATTTTTTGACCGAAACTAGTATAAAATTATGTATAATATACTACAATTTTTGACCGAAACTAGTATTTCAAAAAGTTTCATAGAATCTAATTTTGAGATAATTTGTTTGCATGGACTTCCGTCATAACCTTCCCTCGTAAGATATAGAAAGCTTCTGGAAAATTTCGTAGTATTTCGAACAATCCTCGATTTAATTTGAATTTTTGACCGAAACAAGTATAAAATTGTGTATAATATACTACAATATTTTGACCGAAATAGTATTTCAAAAAGTTTCATAGAATCTAATTTTGAGATAATATTTTTGCATGGACTTCCATCATAACATTCCCTCGTAAAATATAGAAAGCATCTGGAAAGTTTCATAGCATTTCGAACAATCCTCAATTTAATTTGATTTTTTGACGAAAACTAGTATAAAATTATGTATAATATACTACAATTTTTTACTGAAACTAGTATTTCAAAAATTCTCATAGAATCTAATTTTGAGATAATATTTTGCATGGACTTGTGTCTTAAACTTCCCTCGTAACATATAGAAAGGATCTGAAAAGTTTCGTAGAATTTCAAACAATCCTCGATTTAATTTGATTTTTTGACCGAAACTAGTATAAAATTGTGTATAATATACTACGAGTTTTGAACGAAACTAGTATTTCAAAAAGTTTCATAGAATGTAATTTTGGGATTATATTTTTGCATGGACTTCCATCATAACATTCCCTCGTAAAATATAGAAAGGATCTGAAAAGCTTCGTAGTATTTCGAACAATCCTTGATTTAATTTGATTTTTTGACCGAAACTAGTATTAAATTGTGTATAATATACTTCGATTTTTTGACCGAAATAGTACTTCAAAAAGTTTCATAGAATCTAATTTTGAGATAATTTTTTTGCATGGACTTCCATCATAATCTTCCCACGTAACATATAGAAAGGATCTGAAAAGTTTCGTAGCATTTCGAACAATCCTCGATTTAATTTGATTTTTTGACCGAAACTAGTATAAAATTGTGCATAATATACTACAATTTTTTATTGAAACTAGTATTTCAAAAAGTATCATAGAATCTAATTTTGAGATAATATTGTTTGTATGGACTTCCATCATAACCTCCCTCGTAATATATAGAAAGGTTCCGAAACATTTCGTAGTATTTCAAACAATCCTCAATTTAATTTGATTTTTTAACCGAAACTAGTATAAAATTGTGTATACTACACTACAATTTTTTTACCGAAATAGTATTTCAAAAATTGTCATAGAATCTAATTTTGAGATAATTTTTTGCATGGACTTGTGTCTTAAACTTCCCTCGTAACATATAGGAAGGATCTGAAAAGTTTCTTAGAATTTCAAACAATCCTCGATTTAATTTGATTTTTTGACCAAAACAAGTATAAAATAGTGTATAATATACTACGAGTTTTGAACGAAACTAGTATTTCAAAACGTTTCATAGAATATAATTTTGGGATTATATTTTTGCATGGACTTCCATCATAACATTCCCTCGAAAAATATAGAAAGGTTCTGAAAAGCTTCGTAGTATTTGGAACAATCCTTGATTTAATTTGATTTTTTGACCGAAACTAGTATTAAATTGTGTATAATATACTACGATTTTTTTACCGAAATAGTATTTCAAAAAGTTTCATAGAATCTAATTTTGAGATAATTTTTTTGCATGGACTTCCATCATAACCTTCCCTCGTAACATATAGAAAGGATCTAAAAAGTTTCGTAGAATTTCGAATAATCCTCGATTTAATTTGATTTTTTGACCGAAACTAGTATTAAATTGTGTATAGTTGTACAGTTTTTGAACGAAACTAGTATTTCAAAAAGTTTCATAGAATATAATTTTGAGATGATATTTTTGAATGGACTTCCATCATAACCTTTCCTCGTAAAATATACAAAGGATCTGAAATGTTTCGTAGAATTTCGAACAATCCTCAATTTAATCTGATATTTTGACCGAAACAAATATAAAATTATGTATAATATACTACAATTTATGACCAAAACTAGTATTTCAAAAAGTTTCATAGAATCTAATTTTGAGATAATTTTTTTGCGTGTACTTCCATCATAACCTTCCCACGTAACATATAGAAAAGATCTGAAAAGTTTCGTAGCATTTCGAACAATCCTCAATTTAATTTGATTTTTTGACCGAAACTAGTATAAAATTATGTATAATATACTACAATTTTTGATCGAAACTAGTATTTCAAAAAGTTTCATAGAATCTAGTTTTGAGATAATATTTTTTGCATGAACTTCCATCATAACCTTCCCTCTTAATATATAGAAAGGTTCCGAAAAAGTTTCGTAGCATTTCAAACAATCCTCAATTTAATTTTTTTTCTTAACTGAAACTAGTATAAAATTGTGTATAATACACTACAATTTTTTGACCGAAATAGTATTTCAAAAAGTTTCATAGAATCTAATTTTGATATAATATTTTTGCATGGACTTCCGTCTTAACCTTCCCTCGTAACATATAGAAAGGATCAGAAAAGTTTCGTAGAATTTCAAACAATCCTCGATTTAATTTGATTTTTTGACCGAAACTAGTGTTAAATTGTGTATAATATACTACGATTTTTGAACGAAACTAGTATTTCAAAAAGTTTCATAGAATATAATTTTGAGATTATATTTATGCATGGACTTCCATCATAACATTCCCTTGTAAAATATACAAAGGATCTGGAACGTTTCGTAGCATTTCGAACTATCCTCAATTTAATTTTATTTTTTGACCGAAACTAGTATAAAATTATGTATAATATACTACAATTTTTGACCGAAACTAGTATTTCAAAAAGTTTCATAGAATCTAATTTTGAGATAATTTGTTTGCATGGACTTCCGTCATAACCTTCCCTCGTAAGATATAGAAAGCTTCTGGAAAATTTCGTAGTATTTCGAACAATCCTCGATTTAATTTGAATTTTTGACCGAAACAAGTATAAAATTGTGTATAATATACTACAATATTTTGACCGAAATAGTATTTCAAAAAGTTTCATAGAATCTAATTTTGAGATAATATTTTTGCATGGACTTCCATCATAACATTCCCTCGTAAAATATAGAAAGCATCTGGAAAGTTTCATAGCATTTCGAACAATCCTCAATTTAATTTGATTTTTTGACGAAAACTAGTATAAAATTATGTATAATATACTACAATTTTTTACTGAAACTAGTATTTCAAAAATTCTCATAGAATCTAATTTTGAGATAATATTTTGCATGGACTTGTGTCTTAAACTTCCCTCGTAACATATAGAAAGGATCTGAAAAGTTTCGTAGAATTTCAAACAATCCTCGATTTAATTTGATTTTTTGACCGAAACTAGTATAAAATTGTGTATAATATACTACGAGTTTTGAACGAAACTAGTATTTCAAAAAGTTTCATAGAATGTAATTTTGGGATTATATTTTTGCATGGACTTCCATCATAACATTCCCTCGTAAAATATAGAAAGGATCTGAAAAGCTTCGTAGTATTTCGAACAATCCTTGATTTAATTTGATTTTTTGACCGAAACTAGTATTAAATTGTGTATAATATACTTCGATTTTTTGACCGAAATAGTACTTCAAAAAGTTTCATAGAATCTAATTTTGAGATAATTTTTTTGCATGGACTTCCATCATAATCTTCCCACGTAACATATAGAAAGGATCTGAAAAGTTTCGTAGCATTTCGAACAATCCTCGATTTAATTTGATTTTTTGACCGAAACTAGTATAAAATTGTGCATAATATACTACAATTTTTTATTGAAACTAGTATTTCAAAAAGTATCATAGAATCTAATTTTGAGATAATATTGTTTGTATGGACTTCCATCATAACCTCCCTCGTAATATATAGAAAGGTTCCGAAACATTTCGTAGTATTTCAAACAATCCTCAATTTAATTTGATTTTTTAACCGAAACTAGTATAAAATTGTGTATACTACACTACAATTTTTTTACCGAAATAGTATTTCAAAAATTGTCATAGAATCTAATTTTGAGATAATTTTTTGCATGGACTTGTGTCTTAAACTTCCCTCGTAACATATAGGAAGGATCTGAAAAGTTTCTTAGAATTTCAAACAATCCTCGATTTAATTTGATTTTTTGACCAAAACAAGTATAAAATAGTGTATAATATACTACGAGTTTTGAACGAAACTAGTATTTCAAAACGTTTCATAGAATATAATTTTGGGATTATATTTTTGCATGGACTTCCATCATAACATTCCCTCGAAAAATATAGAAAGGTTCTGAAAAGCTTCGTAGTATTTGGAACAATCCTTGATTTAATTTGATTTTTTGACCGAAACTAGTATTAAATTGTGTATAATATACTACGATTTTTTTACCGAAATAGTATTTCAAAAAGTTTCATAGAATCTAATTTTGAGATAATTTTTTTGCATGGACTTCCATCATAACCTTCCCTCGTAACATATAGAAAGGATCTAAAAAGTTTCGTAGAATTTCGAATAATCCTCGATTTAATTTGATTTTTTGACCGAAACTAGTATTAAATTGTGTATAGTTGTACAGTTTTTGAACGAAACTAGTATTTCAAAAAGTTTCATAGAATATAATTTTGAGATGATATTTTTGAATGGACTTCCATCATAACCTTTCCTCGTAAAATATACAAAGGATCTGAAATGTTTCGTAGAATTTCGAACAATCCTCAATTTAATCTGATATTTTGACCGAAACAAATATAAAATTATGTATAATATACTACAATTTATGACCGAAACTAGTATTTCAAAAAGTTTCATAGAATCTAATTTTGAGATAATTTTTTTGCGTGTACTTCCATCATAACCTTCCCACGTAACATATAGAAAAGATCTGAAAAGTTTCGTAGCATTTCGAACAATCCTCAATTTAATTTGATTTTTTGACCGAAACTAGTATAAAATTATGTATAATATACTACAATTTTTGATCGAAACTAGTATTTCAAAAAGTTTCATAGAATCTAGTTTTGAGATAATATTTTTTGCATGAACTTCCATCATAACCTTCCCTCTTAATATATAGAAAGGTTCCGAAAAAGTTTCGTAGCATTTCAAACAATCCTCAATTTAATTTTTTTTCTTAACTGAAACTAGTATAAAATTGTGTATAATACACTACAATTTTTTGACCGAAATAGTATTTCAAAAAGTTTCATAGAATCTAATTTTGATATAATATTTTTGCATGGACTTCCGTCTTAACCTTCCCTCGTAACATATAGAAAGGATCAGAAAAGTTTCGTAGAATTTCAAACAATCCTCGATTTAATTTGATTTTTTGACCGAAACTAGTGTTAAATTGTGTATAATATACTACGATTTTTGAACGAAACTAGTATTTCAAAAAGTTTCATAGAATATAATTTTGAGATTATATTTATGCATGGACTTCCATCATAACATTCCCTTGTAAAATATACAAAGGATCTGGAACGTTTCGTAGCATTTCGAACTATCCTCAATTTAATTTAATTTTTTGACCGAAACTAGTATAAAATTATGTATAATATACTACAATTTTTGACCGAAACTAGTATTTCAAAAAGTTTCATAGAATCTAATTTTGAGATAATTTGTTTGCATGGACTTCCGTCATAACCTTCCCTCGTAAGATATAGAAAGCTTCTGGAAAATTTCGTAGTATTTCGAACAATCCTCGATTTAATTTGAATTTTTGACCGAAACAAGTATAAAATTGTGTATAATATACTACAATATTTTGACCGAAATAGTATTTCAAAAAGTTTCATAGAATCTAATTTTGAGATAATATTTTTGCATGGACTTCCATCATAACATTCCCTCGTAAAATATAGAAAGCATCTGGAAAGTTTCATAGCATTTCGAACAATCCTCAATTTAATTTGATTTTTTGACGAAAACTAGTATAAAATTATGTATAATATACTACAATTTTTTACTGAAACTAGTATTTCAAAAATTCTCATAGAATCTAATTTTGAGATAATATTTTGCATGGACTTGTGTCTTAAACTTCCCTCGTAACATATAGAAAGGATCTGAAAAGTTTCGTAGAATTTCAAACAATCCTCGATTTAATTTGATTTTTTGACCGAAACTAGTATAAAATTGTGTATAATATACTACGAGTTTTGAACGAAACTAGTATTTCAAAAAGTTTCATAGAATGTAATTTTGGGATTATATTTTTGCATGGACTTCCATCATAACATTCCCTCGTAAAATATAGAAAGGATCTGAAAAGCTTCGTAGTATTTCGAACAATCCTTGATTTAATTTGATTTTTTGACCGAAACTAGTATTAAATTGTGTATAATATACTTCGATTTTTTGACCGAAATAGTACTTCAAAAAGTTTCATAGAATCTAATTTTGAGATAATTTTTTTGCATGGACTTCCATCATAATCTTCCCACGTAACATATAGAAAGGATCTGAAAAGTTTCGTAGCATTTCGAACAATCCTCGATTTAATTTGATTTTTTGACCGAAACTAGTATAAAATTGTGCATAATATACTACAATTTTTTATTGAAACTAGTATTTCAAAAAGTATCATAGAATCTAATTTTGAGATAATATTGTTTGTATGGACTTCCATCATAACCTCCCTCGTAATATATAGAAAGGTTCCGAAACATTTCGTAGTATTTCAAACAATCCTCAATTTAATTTGATTTTTTAACCGAAACTAGTATAAAATTGTGTATACTACACTACAATTTTTTTACCGAAATAGTATTTCAAAAATTGTCATAGAATCTAATTTTGAGATAATTTTTTGCATGGACTTGTGTCTTAAACTTCCCTCGTAACATATAGGAAGGATCTGAAAAGTTTCTTAGAATTTCAAACAATCCTCGATTTAATTTGATTTTTTGACCAAAACAAGTATAAAATAGTGTATAATATACTACGAGTTTTGAACGAAACTAGTATTTCAAAACGTTTCATAGAATATAATTTTGGGATTATATTTTTGCATGGACTTCCATCATAACATTCCCTCGAAAAATATAGAAAGGTTCTGAAAAGCTTCGTAGTATTTGGAACAATCCTTGATTTAATTTGATTTTTTGACCGAAACTAGTATTAAATTGTGTATAATATACTACGATTTTTTTACCGAAATAGTATTTCAAAAAGTTTCATAGAATCTAATTTTGAGATAATTTTTTTGCATGGACTTCCATCATAACCTTCCCTCGTAACATATAGAAAGGATCTAAAAAGTTTCGTAGAATTTCGAATAATCCTCGATTTAATTTGATTTTTTGACCGAAACTAGTATTAAATTGTGTATAGTTGTACAGTTTTTGAACGAAACTAGTATTTCAAAAAGTTTCATAGAATATAATTTTGAGATGATATTTTTGAATGGACTTCCATCATAACCTTTCCTCGTAAAATATACAAAGGATCTGAAATGTTTCGTAGAATTTCGAACAATCCTCAATTTAATCTGATATTTTGACCGAAACAAATATAAAATTATGTATAATATACTACAATTTATGACCGAAACTAGTATTTCAAAAAGTTTCATAGAATCTAATTTTGAGATAATTTTTTTGCGTGTACTTCCATCATAACCTTCCCACGTAACATATAGAAAAGATCTGAAAAGTTTCGTAGCATTTCGAACAATCCTCAATTTAATTTGATTTTTTGACCGAAACTAGTATAAAATTATGTATAATATACTACAATTTTTGATCGAAACTAGTATTTCAAAAAGTTTCATAGAATCTAGTTTTGAGATAATATTTTTTGCATGAACTTCCATCATAACCTTCCCTCTTAATATATAGAAAGGTTCCGAAAAAGTTTCGTAGCATTTCAAACAATCCTCAATTTAATTTTTTTTCTTAACTGAAACTAGTATAAAATTGTGTATAATACACTACAATTTTTTGACCGAAATAGTATTTCAAAAAGTTTCATAGAATCTAATTTTGATATAATATTTTTGCATGGACTTCCGTCTTAACCTTCCCTCGTAACATATAGAAAGGATCAGAAAAGTTTCGTAGAATTTCAAACAATCCTCGATTTAATTTGATTTTTTGACCGAAACTAGTGTTAAATTGTGTATAATATACTACGATTTTTGAACGAAACTAGTATTTCAAAAAGTTTCATAGAATATAATTTTGAGATTATATTTATGCATGGACTTCCATCATAACATTCCCTTGTAAAATATACAAAGGATCTGGAACGTTTCGTAGCATTTCGAACTATCCTCAATTTAATTTTATTTTTTGACCGAAACTAGTATAAAATTATGTATAATATACTACAATTTTTGACCGAAACTAGTATTTCAAAAAGTTTCATAGAATCTAATTTTGAGATAATTTGTTTGCATGGACTTCCGTCATAACCTTCCCTCGTAAGATATAGAAAGCTTCTGGAAAATTTCGTAGTATTTCGAACAATCCTCGATTTAATTTGAATTTTTGACCGAAACAAGTATAAAATTGTGTATAATATACTACAATATTTTGACCGAAATAGTATTTCAAAAAGTTTCATAGAATCTAATTTTGAGATAATATTTTTGCATGGACTTCCATCATAACATTCCCTCGTAAAATATAGAAAGCATCTGGAAAGTTTCATAGCATTTCGAACAATCCTCAATTTAATTTGATTTTTTGACGAAAACTAGTATAAAATTATGTATAATATACTACAATTTTTTACTGAAACTAGTATTTCAAAAATTCTCATAGAATCTAATTTTGAGATAATATTTTGCATGGACTTGTGTCTTAAACTTCCCTCGTAACATATAGAAAGGATCTGAAAAGTTTCGTAGAATTTCAAACAATCCTCGATTTAATTTGATTTTTTGACCGAAACTAGTATAAAATTGTGTATAATATACTACGAGTTTTGAACGAAACTAGTATTTCAAAAAGTTTCATAGAATGTAATTTTGGGATTATATTTTTGCATGGACTTCCATCATAACATTCCCTCGTAAAATATAGAAAGGATCTGAAAAGCTTCGTAGTATTTCGAACAATCCTTGATTTAATTTGATTTTTTGACCGAAACTAGTATTAAATTGTGTATAATATACTTCGATTTTTTGACCGAAATAGTACTTCAAAAAGTTTCATAGAATCTAATTTTGAGATAATTTTTTTGCATGGACTTCCATCATAATCTTCCCACGTAACATATAGAAAGGATCTGAAAAGTTTCGTAGCATTTCGAACAATCCTCGATTTAATTTGATTTTTTGACCGAAACTAGTATAAAATTGTGCATAATATACTACAATTTTTTATTGAAACTAGTATTTCAAAAAGTATCATAGAATCTAATTTTGAGATAATATTGTTTGTATGGACTTCCATCATAACCTCCCTCGTAATATATAGAAAGGTTCCGAAACATTTCGTAGTATTTCAAACAATCCTCAATTTAATTTGATTTTTTAACCGAAACTAGTATAAAATTGTGTATACTACACTACAATTTTTTTACCGAAATAGTATTTCAAAAATTGTCATAGAATCTAATTTTGAGATAATTTTTTGCATGGACTTGTGTCTTAAACTTCCCTCGTAACATATAGGAAGGATCTGAAAAGTTTCTTAGAATTTCAAACAATCCTCGATTTAATTTGATTTTTTGACCAAAACAAGTATAAAATTGTGTATAATATACTACGAGTTTTGAACGAAACTAGTATTTCAAAACGTTTCATAGAATATAATTTTGGGATTATATTTTTGCATGGACTTCCATCATAACATTCCCTCGAAAAATATAGAAAGGTTCTGAAAAGCTTCGTAGTATTTCGAACAATCCTCGATTTAATTTGAATTTTTGACCGAAACAAGTATAAAATTGTGTATAATATACTACAATATTTTGACCGAAATAGTATTTCAAAAAGTTTCATAGAATCTAATTTTGAGATAATATTTTTGCATGGACTTCCATCATAACATTCCCTCGTAAAATATAGAAAGCATCTGGAAAGTTTCATAGCATTTCGAACAATCCTCAATTTAATTTGATTTTTTGACGAAAACTAGTATAAAATTATGTATAATATACTACAATTTTTTACTGAAACTAGTATTTCAAAAATTCTCATAGAATCTAATTTTGAGATAATATTTTGCATGGACTTGTGTCTTAAACTTCCCTCGTAACATATAGAAAGGATCTGAAAAGTTTCGTAGAATTTCTAACAATCCTCGATTTAATTTGATTTTTTGACCGAAACTAGTATAAAATTGTGTATAATATACTACGAGTTTTGAACGAAACTAGTATTTCAAAAAGTTTCATAGAATGTAATTTTGGGATTATATTTTTGCATGGACTTCCATCATAACATTCCCTCGTAAATTATAGAAAGGATCTGAAAAGCTTCGTAGTATTTCGAACAATCCTTGATTTAATTTGATTTTTTGACCGAAACTAGTATTAAATTGTGTATAATATACTTCGATTTTTTGACCGAAATAGTACTTCAAAAAGTTTCATAGAATCTAATTTTGAGATAATTTTTTTGCATGGACTTCCATCATAATCTTCCCACGTAACATATAGAAAGGATCTGAAAAGTTTCGTAGCATTTCGAACAATCCTCGATTTAATTTGATTTTTTGACCGAAACTAGTATAAAATTGTGCATAATATACTACAATTTTTTATTGAAACTAGTATTTCAAAAAGTATCATAGAATCTAATTTTGAGATAATATTGTTTGTATGGACTTCCATCATAACCTCCCTCGTAATATATAGAAAGGTTCCGAAACATTTCGTAGTATTTCAAACAATCCTCAATTTAATTTGATTTTTTAACCGAAACTAGTATAAAATTGTGTATACTACACTACAATTTTTTTACCGAAATAGTATTTCAAAAATTGTCATAGAATCTAATTTTGAGATAATTTTTTGCATGGACTTGTGTCTTAAACTTCCCTCGTAACATATAGGAAGGATCTGAAAAGTTTCTTAGAATTTCAAACAATCCTCGATTTAATTTGATTTTTTGACCAAAACAAGTATAAAATTGTGTATAATATACTACGAGTTTTGAACGAAACTAGTATTTCAAAACGTTTCATAGAATATAATTTTGGGATTATATTTTTGCATGGACTTCCATCATAACATTCCCTCGAAAAATATAGAAAGGTTCTGAAAAGCTTCGTAGTATTTCGAACAATCCTCGATTTAATTTGAATTTTTGACCGAAACAAGTATAAAATTGTGTATAATATACTACAATATTTTGACCGAAATAGTATTTCAAAAAGTTTCATAGAATCTAATTTTGAGATAATATTTTTGCATGGACTTCCATCATAACATTCCCTCGTAAAATATAGAAAGCATCTGGAAAGTTTCATAGCATTTCGAACAATCCTCAATTTAATTTGATTTTTTGACGAAAACTAGTATAAAATTATGTATAATATACTACAATTTTTTACTGAAACTAGTATTTCAAAAATTCTCATAGAATCTAATTTTGAGATAATATTTTGCATGGACTTGTGTCTTAAACTTCCCTCGTAACATATAGAAAGGATCTGAAAAGTTTCGTAGAATTTCTAACAATCCTCGATTTAATTTGATTTTTTGACCGAAACTAGTATAAAATTGTGTATAATATACTACGAGTTTTGAACGAAACTAGTATTTCAAAAAGTTTCATAGAATGTAATTTTGGGATTATATTTTTGCATGGACTTCCATCATAACATTCCCTCGTAAAATATAGAAAGGATCTGAAAAGCTTCGTAGTATTTGGAACAATCCTTGATTTAATTTGATTTTTTGACCGAAACTAGTATTAAATTGTGTATAATATACTACGATTTTTTTACCGAAATAGTATTTCAAAAAGTTTCATAGAATCTAATTTTGAGATAATTTTTTTGCATGGACTTCCATCATAACCTTCCCTCGTAACATATAGAAAGGATCTAAAAAGTTTCGTAGAATTTCGAATAATCCTCGATTTAATTTGATTTTTTGACCGAAACTAGTATTAAATTGTGTATAGTTGTACAATTTTTGAACGAAACTAGTATTTCAAAAAGTTTCATAGAATATAATTTTGAGATGATATTTTTGAATGGACTTCCATCATAACCTTTCCTCGTAAAATATACAAAGGATCTGAAATGTTTCGTAGAATTTCGAACAATCCTCAATTTAATCTGATATTTTGACCGAAACAAATATAAAACTATGTATAATATACTACAATTTATGACCGAAACTAGTATTTCAAAAAGTTTCATAGAATCTAATTTTGAGATAATTTTTTTGCGTGTACTTCCATCATAACCTTCCCACGTAACATATAGAAAAGATCTGAAAAGTTTCGTAGCATTTCGAACAATCCTCAATTTAATTTGATTTTTTGACCGAAACTAGTATAAAATTATGTATAATATACTACAATTTTTGATCGAAACTAGTATTTCAAAAAGTTTCATAGAATCTAGTTTTGAGATAATATTTTTTGCATGAACTTCCATCATAACCTTCCCTCTTAATATATAGAAAGGTTCCGAAAAAGTTTCGTAGCATTTCAAACAATCCTCAATTTAATTTTGTTTCTTAACTGAAACTAGTATAAAATTGTGTATAATACACTACAATTTTTTGACCGAAATAGTATTTCAAAAAGTTTCATAGAATCTAATTTTGATATAATATTTTTGCATGGACTTTCGTCTTAACCTTCCCTCGTAACATATAGAAAGGATCAGAAAAGTTTCGTAGAATTTCAAACAATCCTCGATTTAATTTGATTTTTTGACCGAAACTAGTGTTAAATTGTGTATAATATACTACGATTTTTGAACGAAACTAGTATTTCAAAAAGTTTCATAGAATATAATTTTGAGATTATATTTTTGCATGGACTTCCATCATAACATTCCCTCTTAAAATATACAAAGGATCTGGAACGTTTCGTAGCATTTCGAACTATCCTCAATTTAATTTTATTTTTTAACCGAAACTAGTATAAAATTATGTATAATATACTACAATTTTTGACCGAAACTAGTATTTCAAAAAGTATCATAGAATCTAATTTTGAGATAATTTGTTTGCATGGACTTCCATCATAACCTTCCCTCGTAACATATAGAAAGCTTCTGGAAAATTTCGTAGTATTTCGAACAATCCTCGATTTAATTTGAATTTTTGACCGAAACAAGTATAAAATTGTGTATAATATACTACAATATTTTGACCGAAATAGTATTTCAAAAAGTTTCATAGAATCTAATTTTGAGATAATATTTTTGCATGGACTTCCATCATAACATTCCCTCGTAAAATATAGAAAGCATCTGGAAAGTTTCATAGCATTTCGAACAATCCTCAATTTAATTTGATTTTTTGACGGAAACTAGTATAAAATTATGTATAATATACTACAATTTTTTACTGAAACTAGTATTTCAAAAATTCTCATAGAATCTAATTTTGAGATAATATTTTGCATGGACTTGTGTCTTAAACTTCCCTCGTAACATATAGAAAGAATCTGAAAAGTTTCGTAGAATTTCAAACAATCCTCGATTTAATTTGATTTTTTGACCGAAACTAGTATAAAATAGTGTATAATATACTACGAGTTTTGAACGAAACTAGTATTTCAAAAAGTTTCATAGAATATAATTTTGGGATTATATTTTTGCATGGACTTCCATCATAACATTCCCTCGTAAAATATAGAAAGGATCTGAAAAGCTTCGTAGTATTTCGAACAATCCTTGATTTAATTTGATTTTTTGACCGAAACTAGTATTAAATTGTGTATAATATACTTCGATTTTTTGACCGAAATAGTACTTCAAAAAGTTTCATAGAATCTAATTTTGAGATAATTTTTTTGCATGGACTTCCATCATAACCTTCCAACGTAACATATAGAAAGGATCTGAAAAGTTTCGTAGCATTTCGAACAATCATCGATTTAATTTGATTTTTTGACCGAAACTAGTATAAAATTGTGCATATTATACTACAATTTTTTATTGAAACTAGTATTTCAAAAAGTATCATAGAATCTAATTTTGAGATAATATTGTTTGTATGGACTTCCATCATAACCTCCCTCATAATATATAGAAAGGTTCCGAAACATTTCGTAGTATTTCAAACAATCCTCAATTTAATTTGATTTTTTAACCGAAACTAGTATAAAATTGTGTATACTACACTACAATTTTTTGACCGAAATAGTATTTCAAAAATTGTCATAGAATCTAATTTTGAGATAATTTTTTGCATGGACTTGTGTCTTAAACTTCCCTCATAACATATAGAAAGGATCTGAAAAGTTTCGTAGAATTTCAATCAATCCTCGATTTAATTTGATTTTTTGACCAAAACTAGTATAAAATTGTGTATAATATACTACGAGTTTTGAACGAAACTAGTATTTCAAAAAGTTTCATAGAATATAATTTTGGGATTATATTTTTGCATGGACTTCCATCATAACATTCCCTCGAAAAATATAGAAAGGTTCTGAAAAGCTTCGTAGTATTTGGAACAATCCTTGATTTAATTTGATTTTTTGACCGAAACTAGTATTAAATTGTGTATAATATACTACGATTTTTTTTACCGAAATAGTATTTCAAAAAGTTTCATAGAATCTAATTTTGAGATAATTTTTTTGCATGGACTTCCATCATAACCTTCCCTCGTACCATATAGAAAGGATCTAAAAAGTTTCGTAGAATTTCGAATAATCCTCGATTTAATTTGATTTTTTGACCGAAACTAGTGTTAAATTGTGTATTGTTCGACAATTTTTGAACGAAACTAGTATTTCAAAAAGTTTCATAGAATATAATTTTGAGATGATATTTTAGCATGGACTTCGATCATAAACTTTCCTCGTAAAATATACAAAGGATCTGGAATGTTTCGTAGCATTTCGAACAATCCTCAATTTAATTTGATATTTTGACCGAAACAAATATAAAATTTTGTATAATATACTACAATTTATGACCGAAACTAGTATTTTAAAAAGTTTCATAGAATCTAATTTTGAGATAATTTTTTTGCGTGTACTTCCATCATAACCTTCCCACGTAACATATAGAAAAGATCTGAAAAGTTTCGTAGCATTTCGAACAATCCTCAATTTAATTTGATTTTTTGACCGAAACTAGTATAAAATTATGTATAATATACTACAATTTTTGATCGAAACTAGTATTTCAAAAAGTTTCATAGAATCTAATTTTGAGATAATATTTTTTGCATCAACTTCCATCATAACCTTCCCTCGTAATATATAGAAAGGTTCCGAAAAAGTTTCGTAGCATTTCAAACAATCCTCAATTTAATTTGGTTTCTTAACTGAAACTAGTATAAAATTGTGTATAATACACTACAATTTTTTGACCGAAATAGTATTTCAAAAAGTTTTATAGAATCTAATTTTGATATAATATTTTTGCATGGACTTCCGTCTTAACCTTCCCTCGTAACATATAGAAAGGATCAGAAAAGTTTCGTAGAATTTCAAACAATCCTCGATTTAATTTGATTTTTTGACCGAAACTAGTGTTAAATTGTGTATAATATACTACGATTTTTGAACGAACTAGTATTTCAAAAAGTTTCATAGTATATAATATTGAGATTATATTTTTGCATGGACTTCCACAATAACATTCCCTCGTAAAATATACAAAGGATCTGGAACGTTTCGTAGCATTTCGAACTATCCTCAATTTAATTTTATTTTTTGACCGAAACTAGTATAAAATTATGTATAATATACTACAATTTTTGACCGAAACTAGTATTTCAAAAAGTTTCATAGAATCTAATTTTGAGATAATTTGTTTGCATGGACTTCCGTCATAACCTTCCCTCGTAACATATAGAGAGCTTCTGGAAGATTTCGTAGTATTTCGAACAATCCTCGATTTAATTTGATTTTTTGACCGAAACAAGTATAAAATTGTGTATAATATACTACAATATTTTGACCGAAATAGTATTTCAAAAAGTTTCATAGAATCTAATTTTGAGATAATATTTTTGCATGGACTTCCATCATAACATTCCCTCGTAAAATATAGAAAGGATCTGGAAAGTTTCATAGCATTTCGAACAATCCTCAATTTAATTTGATTTTTTGACGGAAACTAGTATAAAATTATGTATAATATACTACAATTTTTTACTGAAACTAGTATTTCAAAAATTCTCATAGAATCTAATTTTGAGATAATATTTTGCATGGACTTGTGTCTTAAACTTCCCTCGTAACATATAGAAAGGATCTGAAAAGTTTCGTAGAATTTCAAACAATCCTCGATTTAATTTGATTTTTTGACCGAAACTAGTATAAAATTTTGTATAATATACTACGAGTTTTGAACGAAACTAGTATTTCAAAAAGTTTCATAGAATATAATTTTGATATTATATTTTTGCATGGACTTCCATCATAACATTCCCTCGTAAAATATAGAAAGGATCTGAAAAGCTTCGTAGTATTTCGAACAATCCTTGATTTAATTTGATTTTTTGACCGAAACTAGTATTAAATTGTGTATAATATACTTCGATTTTTTGACCGAAATAGTACTTCAAAAAGTTTCATAGAATCTAATTTTGAGATAATTTTTTTGCATGGACTTCCATCATAACCTTCCCACGTAACATATAGAAAGGATCTGAAAAGTTTCGTAGCATTTCGAACAATCCTCGATTTAATTTGATTTTTTGACCGAAACTAGTATAAAATTGTGCATAATATACTACAATTTTTTATTGAAACTAGTATTTCAAAAAGTATCATAGAATCTAATTTTGAGATAATATTGTTTGCATGGACTTCCATCATAACCTCCCTCGTAATATATAGAAAGGTTCCGAAATGTTTCGTAGTATTTCAAACAATCCTCAATTTAATTTGATTTTTTAACCGAAACTAGTATAAAATTGTGTATACTACACTACAATTTTTTGACCGAAATAGTATTTCAAAAATTCTCATAGAATCTAATTTTGAGATAATATTTTGCATGGACTTGTGTCTTAAACTTCCCTCGTAACATATAGAAAGGATCTGAAAAGTTTCGTAGAATTTCAAACAATCCTCGATTTAATTTGATTTTTTGACCGAAACTAGTATAAAATTGTGTATAATATACTACGAGTTTTGAACGAAACTAGTATTTCAAAAAGTTTCATAGAATATAATTTTGGGATTATATTTTTGCATGGACTTCCATCATAACATTCCCTCGTAAAATATAGAAAGGATCTGAAAAGCTTCGTAGTATTTCGAACAATCCTTGATTTAATTTGATTTTTTGACCGAAACTAGTATTAAATTGTGTATAATATACTTCGATTTTTTGACCGAAATAGTACTTCAAAAAGTTTCATAGAATCTAATTTTGAGATAATTATTTTGCATGGACTTCCATCATAACCTTCCCACGTAACATATAGAAAGGATCTGAAAAGTTTCGTAGCATTTCGAACAATCCTCGATTTAATTTGATTTTTTGACCGAAACTAGTATAAAATTGTGCATAATATACTACAATTTTTTATTGAAACTAGTATTTCAAAAAGTATCATAGAATCTAATTTTGAGATAATATTGTTTGCATGGACTTCCATCATAACCTCCCTCGTAATATATAGAAAGGTTCCGAAATATTTCGTAGTATTTCAAACAATCCTCAATTTAATTTGATTTTTTAACCGAAACTAGTATAAAATTGTGTATACTACACTACAATTTTTTGACCGAAATAGTATTTCAAAAATTGTCATAGAATCTAATTTTGAGATAATATTTTGCATGGACTTGTGTCTTAAACTTCCCTCGTAACATATAGAAAGGATCTGAAAAGTTTCGTAGAATTTCAAACAATCCTCGATTTAATTTGATTTTTTGACCGAAACTAGTATAAAATTTTGTATAATATACTACGAGTTTTGAACGAAACTAGTATTTCAAAAAGTTTCATAGAATATAATTTTGATATTATATTTTTGCATGGACTTCCATCATAACATTCCCTCGTAAAATATAGAAAGGATCTGAAAAGCTTCGTAGTATTTCGAACAATCCTTGATTTAATTTGATTTTTTGACCGAAACTAGTATTAAATTGTGTATAATATACTTCGATTTTTTGACCGAAATAGTACTTCAAAAAGTTTCATAGAATCTAATTTTTGAGATAATTTTTTTGCATGGACTTCCATCATAACCTTCCCACGTAACATATAGAAAGGATCTGAAAAGTTTCGTAGCATTTCGAACAATCCTCGATTTAATTTGATTTTTTGACCGAAACTAGTATAAAATTGTGCATAATATACTACAATTTTTTATTGAAACTAGTATTTCAAAAAGTATCATAGAATCTAATTTTGAGATAATATTGTTTGCATGGACTTCCATCATAACCTCCCTCGTAATATATAGAAAGGTTCCGAAATGTTTCGTAGTATTTCAAACAATCCTCAATTTAATTTGATTTTTTAACCGAAACTAGTATAAAATTGTGTATACTACACTACAATTTTTTGACCGAAATAGTATTTCAAAAATTCTCATAGAATCTAATTTTGAGATAATATTTTGCATGGACTTGTGTCTTAAACTTCCCTCGTAACATATAGAAAGGATCTGAAAAGTTTCGTAGAATTTCAAACAATCCTCGATTTAATTTGATTTTTTGACCGAAACTAGTATAAAATTGTGTATAATATACTACGAGTTTTGAACGAAACTAGTATTTCAAAAAGTTTCATAGAATATAATTTTGGGATTATATTTTTGCATGGACTTCCATCATAACATTCCCTCGTAAAATATAGAAAGGATCTGAAAAGCTTCGTAGTATTTCGAACAATCCTTGATTTAATTTGATTTTTTGACCGAAACTAGTATTAAATTGTGTATAATATACTTCGATTTTTTGACCGAAATAGTACTTCAAAAAGTTTCATAGAATCTAATTTTGAGATAATTATTTTGCATGGACTTCCATCATAACCTTCCCACGTAACATATAGAAAGGATCTGAAAAGTTTCGTAGCATTTCGAACAATCCTCGATTTAATTTGATTTTTTGACCGAAACTAGTATAAAATTGTGCATAATATACTACAATTTTTTATTGAAACTAGTATTTCAAAAAGTATCATAGAATCTAATTTTGAGATAATATTGTTTGCATGGACTTCCATCATAACCTCCCTCGTAATATATAGAAAGGTTCCGAAATGTTTCGTAGTATTTCAAACAATCCTCAATTTAATTTGATTTTTTAACCGAAACTAGTATAAAATTGTGTATACTACACTACAATTTTTTGACCGAAATAGTATTTCAAAAATTGTCATAGAATCTAATTTTGAGATAATATTTTGCATGGACTTGTGTCTTAAACTTCCCTCGTAACATATAGAAAGGATCTGAAAAGTTTCGTAGAATTTCAAACAATCCTCGATTTAATTTGATTTTTTGACCGAAACTAGTATAAAATTTTGTATAATATACTACGAGTTTTGAACGAAACTAGTATTTCAAAAAGTTTCATAGAATATAATTTTGATATTATATTTTTGCATGGACTTCCATCATAACATTCCCTCGTAAAATATAGAAAGGATCTGAAAAGCTTCGTAGTATTTCGAACAATCCTTGATTTAATTTGATTTTTTGACCGAAACTAGTATTAAATTGTGTATAATATACTTCGATTTTTTGACCGAAATAGTACTTCAAAAAGTTTCATAGAATCTAATTTTGAGATAATTTTTTTGCATGGACTTCCATCATAACCTTCCCACGTAACATATAGAAAGGATCTGAAAAGTTTCGTAGCATTTCGAACAATCCTCGATTTAATTTGATTTTTTGACCGAAACTAGTATAAAATTGTGCATAATATACTACAATTTTTTATTGAAACTAGTATTTCAAAAAGTATCATAGAATCTAATTTTGAGATAATATTGTTTGCATGGACTTCCATCATAACCTCCCTCGTAATATATAGAAAGGTTCCGAAATGTTTCGTAGTATTTCAAACAATCCTCAATTTAATTTGATTTTTTAACCGAAACTAGTATAAAATTGTGTATACTACACTACAATTTTTTGACCGAAATAGTATTTCAAAAATTCTCATAGAATCTAATTTTGAGATAATATTTTGCATGGACTTGTGTCTTAAACTTCCCTCGTAACATATAGAAAGGATCTGAAAAGTTTCGTAGAATTTCAAACAATCCTCGATTTAATTTGATTTTTTGACCGAAACTAGTATAAAATTGTGTATAATATACTACGAGTTTTGAACGAAACTAGTATTTCAAAAAGTTTCATAGAATATAATTTTGGGATTATATTTTTGCATGGACTTCCATCATAACATTCCCTCGTAAAATATAGAAAGGATCTGAAAAGCTTCGTAGTATTTCGAACAATCCTTGATTTAATTTGATTTTTTGACCGAAACTAGTATTAAATTGTGTATAATATACTTCGATTTTTTGACCGAAATAGTACTTCAAAAAGTTTCATAGAATCTAATTTTGAGATAATTATTTTGCATGGACTTCCATCATAACCTTCCCACGTAACATATAGAAAGGATCTGAAAAGTTTCGTAGCATTTCGAACAATCCTCGATTTAATTTGATTTTTTGACCGAAACTAGTATAAAATTGTGCATAATATACTACAATTTTTTATTGAAACTAGTATTTCAAAAAGTATCATAGAATCTAATTTTGAGATAATATTGTTTGCATGGACTTCCATCATAACCTCCCTCGTAATATATAGAAAGGTTCCGAAATGTTTCGTAGTATTTCAAACAATCCTCAATTTAATTTGATTTTTTAACCGAAACTAGTATAAAATTGTGTATACTACACTACAATTTTTTGACCGAAATAGTATTTCAAAAATTGTCATAGAATCTAATTTTGAGATAATTTTTTGCATGGACTTGTGTCTTAAACTTCCCTCGTAACATATAGAAAGGATCTGAAAAGTTTCGTAGAATTTCAAACAATCCTCGATTTAATTTGATTTTTTGACCGAAACTAGTATAAAATTTTGTATAATATACTACGAGTTTTGAACGAAACTAGTATTTCAAAAAGTTTCATAGAATATAATTTTGATATTATATTTTTGCATGGACTTCCATCATAACATTCCCTCGTAAAATATAGAAAGGATCTGAAAAGCTTCGTAGTATTTCAAACAATCCTTGATTTAATTTGATTTTTTGACCGAAACTAGTATTAAATTGTGTATAATATACTTCGATTTTTTGACCGAAATAGTACTTCAAAAAGTTTCATAGAATCTAATTTTGAGATAATTTTTTTGCATGGACTTCCATCATAACCTTCCCTCGTAACATATAGAAAGGATCTAAAAAGTTTTGTAGAATTTCGAATAATCCTCGATTTAATTTGATTTTTTGACCGAAACTAGTGTTAAATTGTGTATTGTTCGACAATTTTTGAACGAAACTAGTATTTCAAAAAGTTTCATAGAATATAATTTTGAGATGATATTTTAGCATGGACTTCGATCATAAACTTTCCTCGTAAAATATACAAAGGATCTGGAATGTTTCGTAGCATTTCGAACAATCCTCAATTTAATTTGATATTTTGACCGAAACTAATATAAAATTATGTATAATATACTACAATTTTTGACCGAAACTAGTATTTTAAAAAGTTTCATAGAATTTAATTTTGAGATAATTTTTTTGCGTGTACTTCCATCATAACCTTCCCACGTAACATATAGAAAGGATCTGAAAAGTTTCGTAGCATTTCGAACAATCCTCAATTTAATTTGATTTTTTGACCGAAACTAGTATAAAATTATGTATAATATACTACAATTTTTGATCGAAACTAGTATTTCAAAAAGTTTCATAGAATCTAATTTTGAGATAATATTTTTTGCATCAACTTCCATCATAACCTTCCCTCGTAATATATAGAAAGGTTCCGAAAAAGGTTTCGTAGCATTTCAAACAATCCTCAATTTAATTTGGTTTCTTAACTGAAACTAGTATAAAATTGTGTATAATACACTACAATTTTTTGACCGAAATAGTATTTCAAAAAGTTTTATAGAATCTAATTTTGATATAATATTTTTGCATGGACTTCCGTCTTAACCTTCCCTCGTAACATATAGAAAGGATCAGAAAAGTTTCGTAGAATTTCAAACAATCCTCGATTTAATTTGATTTTTTGACCGAAACTAGTGTTAAATTGTGTATAATATACTACGATTTTTGAACGAACTAGTATTTCAAAAAGTTTCATAGTATATAATTTTGAGATTATATTTTTGCATGGACTTCCATCATAACATTCCCTCGTAAAATATACAAAGGATCTGGAACGTTTCGTAGCATTTCGAACTATCCTCAATTTAATTTAATTTTTTGACCGAAACTAGTATAAAATTATGTATAATATACTACAATTTTTGACCGAAACTAGTATTTCAAAAAGTTTCATAGAATCTAATTTTGAGATAATTTGTTTGCATGGACTTCCGTCATAACCTTCCCTCGTAACATATAGAGAGCTTCTGGAAGATTTCGTAGTATTTCGAACAATCCTCGATTTAATTTGATTTTTTGACCGAAACAAGTATAAAATTGTGTATAATATACTACAATATTTTGACCGAAATAGTATTTCAAAAAGTTTCATAGAATCTAATTTTGAGATAATATTTTTGCATGGACTTCCATCATAACATTCCCTCGTAAAATATAGAAAGGATCTGGAAAGTTTCATAGCATTTCGAACAATCCTCAATTTAATTTGATTTTTTGACGGAAACTAGTATAAAATTATGTATAATGTACTACAATTTTTTACTGAAACTAGTATTTCAAAAATTCTCATAGAATCTAATTTTGACATAATATTTTGCATGGACTTGTGTCTTAAACTTCCCTCGTAACATATAGAAAAGATCTGAAAATTTCGTAGAATTTCAAACAATCCTCGATTTAATTTGATTTTTTGACCGAAACTAGTATAAATTTGTGTATAATATACTACGAGTTTTGAACGAAACTAGTATTTCAAAAAGTTTCATAGAATATAATTTTGGGATTATATTTTTGCATGGACTTCAATCATAACATTCCCTCGTAAAATATAGAAAGGATCTGAAAAGCTTCGTAGTATTTCGAACAATCCTTGATTTAATTTGATTTTTTGACAGAAACTAGTATTAAATTGTGTATAATATACTTCGATTTTTTGACCGAAATAGTACTTCAAAAAGTTTCATAGAATCTAATTTTGAGATAATTTTTTTGCATGGACTTCCATCATAACCTTCCCACGTAACATATAGAAAGGATCTGAAAAGTTTCGTAGCATTTCGAACAATCCTCGATTTAATTTGATTTTTTGACCGAAACTAGTATAAAATTGTGCATAATATACTACAATTTTTTATTGAAACTAGTATTTCAAAAATTATCATAGAATCTAATTTTGAGATAATATTGTTTGCATGGACTTCCATCATAACCTCCCTCGTAATATATAGAAAGGTTCCGAAATGTTTCGTAGTATTTCAAACAATCCTCAATTTAATTTGATTTTTTAACCGAAACTAGTATAAAATTGTGTATACTACACTACAATTTTTTGACCGAAATAGTATATCAAAAATTGTCATAGAATCTAATTTTGAGATAATTTTTTGCATGGACTTGTGTCTTAAACTTCCCTCGTAACATATAGAAAGGATCTGAAAAGTTTCGTAGAATTTCAAACAATCCTCGATTTAATTTGATTTTTTGACCGAAACTAGTATAAAATTGTGTATAATATACTACGAGTTTTGAACGAAACTAGTATTTCAAAAAGTTTCATAGAATATAATTTTGGGATTATATTTTTGCATGGACTTCCATCATAACATTCCTTCGAAAAATATAGAAAGGTTCTGAAATGCTTCGTAGTATTTCGAACAATCCTTGATTTAATTTGATTTTTTGACCGAAACTAGTATTAAATTGTGTATAATATACTACGATTTTTTTACCGAAATAGTATTTCAAAAAGTTTCATAGAATCTAATTTTGAGATAATTTTTTTGCATGGACTTCCCTCATAACCTTCCCTCGTAACATATAGAAAGGATCTAAAAAGTTTCGTAGAATTTCGAATAATCCTCGATTTAATTTGATTTTTTGACCGAAACTAGTGTTAAATTGTGTATTGTTCGACAATTTTTGAACAAAACTAGTATTTCAAAAAGTTTCATAGAATATAATTTTGAGATGATATTTTGGCATGGACTTTGATCATAACCTTTCCTCGTAAAATATACAAAGGATCTGGAATGTTTCGTAGCATTTCGAACAATCCTCAATTTAATTTGATATTTTGACCGAAACTAATATAAAATTATGTATAATATACTACAATTTTTGACCGAAACTAGTATTTCAAAAAGTTTCATAAAATCTAATTTTGAGATAATTTTTTTGCGTGTACTTCCATCATAACCTTCCCACGTAACATATAGAAAGGATCTGAAAAGTTTCGTAGCATTTCGAACAATCCTCAATTTAATTTGATTTTTTGACCGAAACTAGTATAAAATTATGTATAATATACTACAATTTTTGATCGAAACTAGTATTTCAAAAAGTTTCATAGAATCTAATTTTGAGATAATATTTTTTGCATCAACTTCCATCATAACCTTCCCTCGTAATATATAGAAAGGTTCCGAAAAAGGTTTCGTAGCATTTCAAACAATCCTCAATTTAATTTGGTTTCTTAACTGAAACTAGTATAAAATTGTGTATAATACACTACAATTTTTTGACCGAAATAGTATTTCAAAAAGTTTTATAGAATCTAATTTTGATATAATATTTTTGCATGGACTTCCGTCTTAACCTTCCCTCGTAACATATAGAAAGGATCAGAAAAGTTTCGTAGAATTTCAAACAATCCTCGATTTAATTTGATTTTTTGACCGAAACTAGTGTTAAATTGTGTATAATATACTACGATTTTTGAACGAACTAGTATTTCAAAAAGTTTCATAGTATATAATTTTGAGATTATATTTTTGCATGGACTTCCATCATAACATTCCCTCGTAAAATATACAAAGGATCTGGAACGTTTCGTAGCATTTCGAACTATCCTCAATTTAAATTTATTTTTTGACCGAAACTAGTATAAAATTATGTATAATATACTACAATTTTTGACCGAAACTAGTATTTCCAAAAGTTTCATAGAATCTAATTTTGAGATAATTTGTTTGCATGGACTTCCGTCATAACCTTCCCTCGTAACATATAGAGAGCTTCTGGAAGATTTCGTAGTATTTCGAACAATCCTCGATTTAATTTGATTTTTTGACCGAAACAAGTATAAAATTGTGTATAATATACTACAATATTTTGACCGAAATAGTATTTCAAAAAGTTTCATAGAATCTAATTTTGAGATAATATTTTTGCATGGACTTCCATCATAACATTCCCTCGTAAAATATAGAAAGGATCTGGAAAGTTTCATAGCATTTCGAACAATCCTCAATTTAATTTGATTTTTTGACGGAAACTAGTATAAAATTATGTATAATGTACTACAATTTTTTACTGAAACTAGTATTTCAAAAATTCTCATAGAATCTAATTTTGAGATAATATTTTGCATGGACTTGTGTCTTAAACTTCCCTCGTAACATATAGAAAGGATCTGAAAATTTCGTAGAATTTCAAACAATCCTCGATTTAATTTGATTTTTTGACCGAAACTAGTATAAATTTGTGTATAATATACTACGAGTTTTGAACGAAACTAGTATTTCAAAAAGTTTCATAGAATATAATTTTGGGATTATATTTTTGCATGGACTTCCATCATAACATTCCCTCGTAAAATATAGAAAGGATCTGAAAAGCTTCGTAGTATTTCGAACAATCCTTGATTTAATTTGATTTTTTGACCGAAACTAGTATTAAATTGTGTATAATATACTTCGATTTTTTGACCGAAATAGTACTTCAAAAAGTTTCATAGAATCTAATTTTGAGATAATTTTTTTGCATGGACTTCCATCATAACCTTCCCACGTAACATATAGAAAGGATCTGAAAAGTTTCGTAGCATTTCGAACAATCCTCGATTTAATTTGATTTTTTGACCGAAACTAGTATAAAATTGTGCATAATATACTACAATTTTTTATTGAAACTAGTATTTCAAAAAGTATCATAGAATCTAATTTTGAGATAATATTGTTTGCATGGACTTCCATCATAACCTCCCTCGTAATATATAGAAAGGTTCCGAAATGTTTCGTAGTATTTCAAACAATCCTCAATTTAATTTGATTTTTTAACCGAAACTAGTATAAAATTGTGTATACTACACTACAATTTTTTGACCGAAATAGTATATCAAAAATTGTCATAGAATCTAATTTTGAGATAATTTTTTGCATGGACTTGTGTCTTAAACTTCCCTCGTAACATATAGAAAGGATCTGAAAAGTTTCGTAGAATTTCAAACAATCCTCGATTTAATTTGATTTTTTGACCGAAACTAGTATAAAATTGTGTATAATATACTACGAGTTTTGAACGAAACTAGTATTTCAAAAAGTTTCATAGAATATAATTTTGGGATTATATTTTTGCATGGACTTCCATCATAACATTCCCTCGAAAAATATAGAAAGGTTCTGAAATGCTTCGTAGTATTTCGAATAATCCTTGATTTAATTTGATTTTTTGACCGAAACTAGTATTAAATTGTGTATAATATACTACGATTTTTTTACCGAAATAGTATTTCAAAAAGTTTCATAGAATCTAATTTTGAGATAATTTTTTTGCATGGACTTCCCTCGTAACATATAGAAAGGATCTAAAAAGTTTCGTAGAATTTCGAATAATCCTCGATTTAATTTGATTTTTTGACCGAAACTAGTGTTAAATTGTGTATTGTTCGACAATTTTTGAACAAAACTAGTATTTCAAAAAGTTTCATAGAATATAATTTTGAGATGATATTTTGGCATGGACTTCGATCATAACCTTTCCTCGTAAAATATACAAAGGATCTGGAATGTTTCGTAGCATTTCGAACAATCCTCAATTTAATTTGATATTTTGACCGAAACTAATATAAAATTATGTATAATATACTACAATTTTTGACCGAAACTAGTATTTCAAAAAGTTTCATAAAATCTAATTTTGAGATAATTTTTTTGCGTGTACTTCCATCATAACCTTCCCACGTAACATATAGAAAGGATCTGAAAAGTTTCGTAGCATTTCGAACAATCCTCAATTTAATTTGATTTTTTGACCGAAACTAGTATAAAATTATGTATAATATACTACAATTTTTGATCAAAACTAGTATTTCAAAAAGTTTCATAGAATCTTATTTTTAGATAATATTTTTTGCATCAACTTCCATCATAACCTTCCCTCGTAATATATAGAAAGGTTCCGAAAAAGGTTTCGTAGCATTTCAAACAATCCTCAATTTAATTTGGTTTCTTAACTGAAACTAGTATAAAATTGTGTATAATACACTACAATTTTTTGACCGAAATAGTATTTCAAAAAGTTTTATAGAATCTAATTTTGATATAATATTTTTGCATGGACTTCCGTCTTAACCTTCCCTCGTAACATATAGAAAGGATCACAAAAGTTTCGTAGAATTTCAAACAATCCTCGATTTAATTTGAATTTTTGACCGAAACTAGTGTTAAATTGTGTATAATATACTACGATTTTTGAACGAACTAGTATTTCAAAAAGTTTCATAGAATATAATTTTGAGATTATATTTTTGCATGGACTTCCATCATAACATTCCCTCGTAAAATATACAAAGGATCTGGAACGTTTCGTAGCATTTCGAACTATCCTCAATTTAATTTTATTTTTTGACCGAAACTAGTATAAAATTATGTATAATATACTACAATTTTTGACCGAAACTAGTATTTCAAAAAGTTTCATAGAATCTAATTTTGAGATAATTTGTTTGCATGGACTTCCGTCATAACCTTCCCAAGTAACATATAGAAAGCTTCTGGAAAATTTCGTAGTATTTCGAACAATCCTCGATTTAATTTGATTTTTTGACCGAAACAAGTATAAAATTGTGTATAATATACTACAATATTTTGACCGAAATAGTATTTCAAAAAGTTTCATAGAATCTAATTTTGAGATAATATTTTTGCATGGACTTCCATCATAACATTCCCTCGTAAAATATAGAAAGGATCTGGAAAGTTTCATAGCATTTCGAACAATCCTCGATTTAATTTGATTTTTTGACCGAAACTAGTATAAAATTGTGCATAATATACTACAATTTTTTATTGAAACTAGTATTTCAAAAAGTATCATAGAATCTAATTTTGAGATAATATTGTTTGCATGGACTTCCATCATAACCTCCCTCGTAATATATAGAAAGGTTCCGAAATGTTTCGTAGTATTTCAAACAATCCTCAATTTAATTTGATTTTTTAACCGAAACTAGTATAAAATTGTGTATACTACACTACAATTTTTTGACCGAAATAGTATTTCAAAAATTGTCATAGAATCTAATTTTGAGATAATTTTTTGCATGGACTTGTGTCTTAAACTTCCCTCGTAACATATAGAAAGGATCTGAAAAGTTTCGTAGAATTTCAAACAATCCTCGATTTAATTTGATTTTTTGACCGAAACTAGTATAAAATTTTGTATAATATACTACGAGTTTTGAACGAAACTAGTATTTCAAAAAGTTTCATAGAATATAATTTTGATATTATATTTTTGCATGGACTTCCATCATAACATTCCCTCGTAAAATATAGAAAGGATCTGAAAAGCTTCGTAGTATTTCGAACAATCCTTGATTTAATTTGATTTTTTGACCGAAACTAGTATTAAATTGTGTATAATATACTTCGATTTTTTGACCGAAATAGTACTTCAAAAAGTTTCATAGAATCTAATTTTGAGATAATTTTTTTGCATGGACTTCCATCATAACCTTCCCTCGTAACATATAGAAAGGATCTAAAAAGTTTTGTAGAATTTCGAATAATCCTCGATTTAATTTGATTTTTTGACCGAAACTAGTGTTAAATTGTGTATTGTTCGACAATTTTTGAACGAAACTAGTATTTCAAAAAGTTTCATAGAATATAATTTTGAGATGATATTTTAGCATGGACTTCGATCATAAACTTTCCTCGTAAAATATACAAAGGATCTGGAATGTTTCGTAGCATTTCGAACAATCCTCAATTTAATTTGATATTTTGACCGAAACTAATATAAAATTATGTATAATATACTAAAATTTTTGACCGAAACTAGTATTTTAAAAAGTTTCATAGAATCTAATTTTGAGATAATTTTTTTGCGTGTACTTCCATCATAACCTTCCCACGTAACATATAGAAAGGATCTGAAAAGTTTCGTAGCATTTCGAACAATCCTCAATTTAATTTGATTTTTTGACCGAAACTAGTATAAAATTATGTATAATATACTACAATTTTTGATCGAAACTAGTATTTCAAAAAGTTTCATAGAATCTAATTTTGAGATAATATTTTTTGCATCAACTTCCATCATAACCTTCCCTCGTAATATATAGAAAGGTTCCGAAAAAGGTTTCGTAGCATTTCAAACAATCCTCAATTTAATTTGGTTTTTTAACTGAAACTAGTATAAAATTGTGTATAATACACTACAATTTTTTGACCGAAATAGTATTTCAAAAAGTTTTATAGAATCTAATTTTGATATAATATTTTTGCATGGACTTCCGTCTTAACCTTCCCTCGTAACATATAGAAAGGATCAGAAAAGTTTCGTAGAATTTCAAACAATCCTCGATTTAATTTGATTTTTTGACCGAAACTAGTGTTAAATTGTGTATAATATACTACGATTTTTGAACGAACTAGTATTTCAAAAAGTTTCATAGTATATAATTTTGAGATTATATTTTTGCATGGACTTCCATCATAACATTCCCTCGTAAAATATACAAAGGATCTGGAACGTTTCGTAGCATTTCGAACTATCCTCAATTTAATTTAATTTTTTGACCGAAACTAGTATAAAATTATGTATAATATACTACAATTTTTGACCGAAACTAGTATTTCAAAAAGTTTCATAGAATCTAATTTTGAGATAATTTGTTTGCATGGACTTCCGTCATAACCTTCCCTCGTAACATATAGAGAGCTTCTGGAAGATTTCGTAGTATTTCGAACAATCCTCGATTTAATTTGATTTTTTGACCGAAACAAGTATAAAATTGTGTATAATATACTACAATATTTTGACCGAAATAGTATTTCAAAAAGTTTCATAGAATCTAATTTTGAGATAATATTTTTGCATGGACTTCCATCATAACATTCCCTCGTAAAATATAGAAAGGATCTGGAAAGTTTCATAGCATTTCGAACAATCCTCAATTTAATTTGATTTTTTGACGGAAACTAGTATAAAATTATGTATAATGTACTACAATTTTTTACTGAAACTAGTATTTCAAAAATTCTCATAGAATCTAATTTTGAGATAATATTTTGCATGGACTTGTGTCTTAAACTTCCCTCGTAACATATAGAAAAGATCTGAAAATTTCGTAGAATTTCAAACAATCCTCGATTTAATTTGATTTTTTGACCGAAACTAGTATAAATTTGTGTATAATATACTACGAGTTTTGAACGAAACTAGTATTTCAAAAAGTTTCATAGAATATAATTTTGGGATTATATTTTTGCATGGACTTCAATCATAACATTCCCTCGTAAAATATAGAAAGGATCTGAAAAGCTTCGTAGTATTTCGAACAATCCTTGATTTAATTTGATTTTTTGACCGAAACTAGTATTAAATTGTGTATAATATACTTCGATTTTTTGACCGAAATAGTACTTCAAAAAGTTTCATAGAATCTAATTTTGAGATAATTTTTTTGCATGGACTTCCATCATAACCTTCCCACGTAACATATAGAAAGGATCTGAAAAGTTTCGTAGCATTTCGAACAATCCTCGATTTAATTTGATTTTTTGACCGAAACTAGTATAAAATTGTGCATAATATACTACAATTTTTTATTGAAACTAGTATTTCAAAAAGTATCATAGAATCTAATTTTGAGATAATATTGTTTGCATGGACTTCCATCATAACCTCCCTCGTAATATATAGAAAGGTTCCGAAATGTTTCGTAGTATTTCAAACAATCCTCAATTTAATTTGATTTTTTAACCGAAACTAGTATAAAATTGTGTATACTACACTACAATTTTTTGACCGAAATAGTATATCAAAAATTGTCATAGAATCTAATTTTGAGATAATTTTTTGCATGGACTTGTGTCTTAAACTTCCCTCGTAACATATAGAAAGGATCTGAAAAGTTTCGTAGAATTTCAAACAATCCTCGATTTAATTTGATTTTTTGACCGAAACTAGTATAAAATTGTGTATACTACACTACAATTTTTTGACCGAAATAGTATTTCAAAAATTGTCATAGAATCTAATTTTGAGATAATTTTTTGCATGGACTTGTGTCTTAAACTTCCCTCGTAACATATAGAAAGGATCTGAAAAGTTTCGTAGAATTTCAAACAATCCTCGATTTAATTTGATTTTTTGACCGAAACTAGTATAAAATTTTGTATAATATACTACGAGTTTTGAACGAAACTAGTATTTCAAAAAGATTCATAGAATATAATTTTGATATTATATTTTTGCATGGACTTCCATCATAACATTCCCTCGTAAAATATAGAAAGGATCTGAAAAGCTTCGTAGTATTTCGAACAATCCTTGATTTAATTTGATTTTTTGACCGAAACTAGTATTAAATTGTGTATAATATACTTCGATTTTTTGACCGAAATAGTACTTCAAAAAGTTTCATAGAATCTAATTTTGAGATAATTTTTTTGCATGGACTTCCATCATAACCTTCCCTCGTAACATATAGAAAGGATCTAAAAAGTTTTGTAGAATTTCGAATAATCCTCGATTTAATTTGATTTTTTGACCGAAACTAGTGTTAAATTGTGTATTGTTCGACAATTTTTGAACGAAACTAGTATTTCAAAAAGTTTCATAGAATATAATTTTGAGATGATATTTTAGCATGGACTTCGATCATAAACTTTCCTCGTAAAATATACAAAGGATCTGGAATGTTTCGTAGCATTTCGAACAATCCTCAATTTAATTTGATATTTTGACCGAAACTAATATAAAATTATGTATAATATACTACAATTTTTGACCGAAACTAGTATTTTAAAAAGTTTCATAGAATCTAATTTTGAGATAATTTTTTTGCGTGTACTTCCATCATAACCTTCCCACGTAACATATAGAAAGGATCTGAAAAGTTTCGTAGCATTTCGAACAATCCTCAATTTAATTTGATTTTTTGACCGAAACTAGTATAAAATTATGTATAATATACTACAATTTTTGATCGAAACTAGTATTTCAAAAAGTTTCATAGAATCTAATTTTGAGATAATATTTTTTGCATCAACTTCCATCATAACCTTCCCTCGTAATATATAGAAAGGTTCCGAAAAAGGTTTCGTAGCATTTCAAACAATCCTCAATTTAATTTGGTTTCTTAACTGAAACTAGTATAAAATTGTGTATAATACACTACAATTTTTTGACCGAAATAGTATTTCAAAAAGTTTTATAGAATCTAATTTTGATATAATATTTTTGCATGGACTTCCGTCTTAACCTTCCCTCGTAACATATAGAAAGGATCAGAAAAGTTTCGTAGAATTTCAAACAATCCTCGATTTAATTTGATTTTTTGACCGAAACTAGTGTTAAATTGTGTATAATATACTACGATTTTTGAACGAACTAGTATTTCAAAAAGTTTCATAGTATATAATTTTGAGATTATATTTTTGCATGGACTTCCATCATAACATTCCCTCGTAAAATATACAAAGGATCTGGAACGTTTCGTAGCATTTCGAACTATCCTCAATTTAATTTAATTTTTTGACCGAAACTAGTATAAAATTATGTATAATATACTACAATTTTTGACCGAAACTAGTATTTCAAAAAGTTTCATAGAATCTAATTTTGAGATAATTTGTTTGCATGGACTTCCGTCATAACCTTCCCTCGTAACATATAGAGAGCTTCTGGAAGATTTCGTAGTATTTCGAACAATCCTCGATTTAATTTGATTTTTTGACCGAAACAAGTATAAAATTGTGTATAATATACTACAATATTTTGACCGAAATAGTATTTCAAAAAGTTTCATAGAATCTAATTTTGAGATAATATTTTTGCATGGACTTCCATCATAACATTCCCTCGTAAAATATAGAAAGGATCTGGAAAGTTTCATAGCATTTCGAACAATCCTCAATTTAATTTGATTTTTTGACGGAAACTAGTATAAAATTATGTATAATGTACTACAATTTTTTACTGAAACTAGTATTTCAAAAATTCTCATAGAATCTAATTTTGAGATAATATTTTGCATGGACTTGTGTCTTAAACTTCCCTCGTAACATATAGAAAAGATCTGAAAATTTCGTAGAATTTCAAACAATCCTCGATTTAATTTGATTTTTTGACCGAAACTAGTATAAATTTGTGTATAATATACTACGAGTTTTGAACGAAACTAGTATTTCAAAAAGTTTCATAGAATATAATTTTGGGATTATATTTTTGCATGGACTTCAATCATAACATTCCCTCGTAAAATATAGAAAGGATCTGAAAAGCTTCGTAGTATTTCGAACAATCCTTGATTTAATTTGATTTTTTGACCGAAACTAGTATTAAATTGTGTATAATATACTTCGATTTTTTGACCGAAATAGTACTTCAAAAAGTTTCATAGAATCTAATTTTGAGATAATTTTTTTGCATGGACTTCCATCATAACCTTCCCACGTAACATATAGAAAGGATCTGAAAAGTTTCGTAGCATTTCGAACAATCCTCGATTTAATTTGATTTTTTGACCGAAACTAGTATAAAATTGTGCATAATATACTACAATTTTTTATTGAAACTAGTATTTCAAAAAGTATCATAGAATCTAATTTTGAGATAATATTGTTTGCATGGACTTCCATCATAACCTCCCTCGTAATATATAGAAAGGTTCCGAAATGTTTCGTAGTATTTCAAACAATCCTCAATTTAATTTGATTTTTTAACCGAAACTAGTATAAAATTGTGTATACTACACTACAATTTTTTGACCGAAATAGTATATCAAAAATTGTCATAGAATCTAATTTTGAGATAATTTTTTGCATGGACTTGTGTCTTAAACTTCCCTCGTAACATATAGAAAGGATCTGAAAAGTTTCGTAGAATTTCAAACAATCCTCGATTTAATTTGATTTTTTGACCGAAACTAGTATAAAATTGTGTATACTACACTACAATTTTTTGACCGAAATAGTATTTCAAAAATTGTCATAGAATCTAATTTTGAGATAATTTTTTGCATGGACTTGTGTCTTAAACTTCCCTCGTAACATATAGAAAGGATCTGAAAAGTTTCGTAGAATTTCAAACAATCCTCGATTTAATTTGATTTTTTGACCGAAACTAGTATAAAATTTTGTATAATATACTACGAGTTTTGAACGAAACTAGTATTTCAAAAAGATTCATAGAATATAATTTTGATATTATATTTTTGCATGGACTTCCATCATAACATTCCCTCGTAAAATATAGAAAGGATCTGAAAAGCTTCGTAGTATTTCGAACAATCCTTGATTTAATTTGATTTTTTGACCGAAACTAGTATTAAATTGTGTATAATATACTTCGATTTTTTGACCGAAATAGTACTTCAAAAAGTTTCATAGAATCTAATTTTGAGATAATTTTTTTGCATGGACTTCCATCATAACCTTCCCTCGTAACATATAGAAAGGATCTAAAAAGTTTTGTAGAATTTCGAATAATCCTCGATTTAATTTGATTTTTTGACCGAAACTAGTGTTAAATTGTGTATTGTTCGACAATTTTTGAACGAAACTAGTATTTCAAAAAGTTTCATAGAATATAATTTTGAGATGATATTTTAGCATGGACTTCGATCATAAACTTTCCTCGTAAAATATACAAAGGATCTGGAATGTTTCGTAGCATTTCGAACAATCCTCAATTTAATTTGATATTTTGACCGAAACTAATATAAAATTATGTATAATATACTACAATTTTTGACCGAAACTAGTATTTTAAAAAGTTTCATAGAATCTAATTTTGAGATAATTTTTTTGCGTGTACTTCCATCATAACCTTCCCACGTAACATATAGAAAGGATCTGAAAAGTTTCGTAGCATTTCGAACAATCCTCAATTTAATTTGATTTTTTGACCGAAACTAGTATAAAATTATGTATAATATACTACAATTTTTGATCGAAACTAGTATTTCAAAAAGTTTCATAGAATCTAATTTTGAGATAATATTTTTTGCATCAACTTCCATCATAACCTTCCCTCGTAATATATAGAAAGGTTCCGAAAAAGGTTTCGTAGCATTTCAAACAATCCTCAATTTAATTTGGTTTCTTAACTGAAACTAGTATAAAATTGTGTATAATACACTACAATTTTTTGACCGAAATAGTATTTCAAAAAGTTTTATAGAATCTAATTTTGATATAATATTTTTGCATGGACTTCCGTCTTAACCTTCCCTCGTAACATATAGAAAGGATCAGAAAAGTTTCGTAGAATTTCAAACAATCCTCGATTTAATTTGATTTTTTGACCGAAACTAGTGTTAAATTGTGTATAATATACTACGATTTTTGAACGAACTAGTATTTCAAAAAGTTTCATAGTATATAATTTTGAGATTATATTTTTGCATGGACTTCCATCATAACATTCCCTCGTAAAATATACAAAGGATCTGGAACGTTTCGTAGCATTTCGAACTATCCTCAATTTAATTTAATTTTTTGACCGAAACTAGTATAAAATTATGTATAATATACTACAATTTTTGACCGAAACTAGTATTTCAAAAAGTTTCATAGAATCTAATTTTGAGATAATTTGTTTGCATGGACTTCCGTCATAACCTTCCCTCGTAACATATAGAGAGCTTCTGGAAGATTTCGTAGTATTTCGAACAATCCTCGATTTAATTTGATTTTTTGACCGAAACAAGTATAAAATTGTGTATAATATACTACAATATTTTGACCGAAATAGTATTTCAAAAAGTTTCATAGAATCTAATTTTGAGATAATATTTTTGCATGGACTTCCATCATAACATTCCCTCGTAAAATATAGAAAGGATCTGGAAAGTTTCATAGCATTTCGAACAATCCTCAATTTAATTTGATTTTTTGACGGAAACTAGTATAAAATTATGTATAATGTACTACAATTTTTTACTGAAACTAGTATTTCAAAAATTCTCATAGAATCTAATTTTGAGATAATATTTTGCATGGACTTGTGTCTTAAACTTCCCTCGTAACATATAGAAAAGATCTGAAAATTTCGTAGAATTTCAAACAATCCTCGATTTAATTTGATTTTTTGACCGAAACTAGTATAAATTTGTGTATAATATACTACGAGTTTTGAACGAAACTAGTATTTCAAAAAGTTTCATAGAATATAATTTTGGGATTATATTTTTGCATGGACTTCAATCATAACATTCCCTCGTAAAATATAGAAAGGATCTGAAAAGCTTCGTAGTATTTCGAACAATCCTTGATTTAATTTGATTTTTTGACCGAAACTAGTATTAAATTGTGTATAATATACTTCGATTTTTTGACCGAAATAGTACTTCAAAAAGTTTCATAGAATCTAATTTTGAGATAATTTTTTTGCATGGACTTCCATCATAACCTTCCCACGTAACATATAGAAAGGATCTGAAAAGTTTCGTAGCATTTCGAACAATCCTCGATTTAATTTGATTTTTTGACCGAAACTAGTATAAAATTGTGCATAATATACTACAATTTTTTATTGAAACTAGTATTTCAAAAAGTATCATAGAATCTAATTTTGAGATAATATTGTTTGCATGGACTTCCATCATAACCTCCCTCGTAATATATAGAAAGGTTCCGAAATGTTTCGTAGTATTTCAAACAATCCTCAATTTAATTTGATTTTTTAACCGAAACTAGTATAAAATTGTGTATACTACACTACAATTTTTTGACCGAAATAGTATATCAAAAATTGTCATAGAATCTAATTTTGAGATAATTTTTTGCATGGACTTGTGTCTTAAACTTCCCTCGTAACATATAGAAAGGATCTGAAAAGTTTCGTAGAATTTCAAACAATCCTCGATTTAATTTGATTTTTTGACCGAAACTAGTATAAAATTGTGTATAATATACTACGAGTTTTGAACGAAACTAGTATTTCAAAAAGTTTCATAGAATATAATTTTGGGATTATATTTTTGCATGGACTTCCATCATAACATTCCTTCGAAAAATATAGAAAGGTTCTGAAATGCTTCGTAGTATTTCGAACAATCCTTGATTTAATTTGATTTTTTGACCGAAACTAGTATTAAATTGTGTATAATATACTACGATTTTTTTACCGAAATAGTATTTCAAAAAGTTTCATAGAATCTAATTTTGAGATAATTTTTTTGCATGGACTTCCCTCATAACCTTCCCTCGTAACATATAGAAAGGATCTAAAAAGTTTCGTAGAATTTCGAATAATCCTCGATTTAATTTGATTTTTTGACCGAAACTAGTGTTAAATTGTGTATTGTTCGACAATTTTTGAACAAAACTAGTATTTCAAAAAGTTTCATAGAATATAATTTTGAGATGATATTTTGGCATGGACTTCGATCATAACCTTTCCTCGTAAAATATACAAAGGATCTGGAATGTTTCGTAGCATTTCGAACAATCCTCAATTTAATTTGATATTTTGACCGAAACTAATATAAAATTATGTATAATATACTACAATTTTTGACCGAAACTAGTATTTCAAAAAGTTTCATAAAATCTAATTTTGAGATAATTTTTTTGCGTGTACTTCCATCATAACCTTCCCACGTAACATATAGAAAGGATCTGAAAAGTTTCGTAGCATTTCGAACAATCCTCAATTTAATTTGATTTTTTGACCGAAACTAGTATAAAATTATGTATAATATACTACAATTTTTGATCGAAACTAGTATTTCAAAAAGTTTCATAGAATCTAATTTTGAGATAATATTTTTTGCATCAACTTCCATCATAACCTTCCCTCGTAATATATAGAAAGGTTCCGAAAAAGGTTTCGTAGCATTTCAAACAATCCTCAATTTAATTTGGTTTCTTAACTGAAACTAGTATAAAATTGTGTATAATACACTACAATTTTTTGACCGAAATAGTATTTCAAAAAGTTTTATAGAATCTAATTTTGATATAATATTTTTGCATGGACTTCCGTCTTAACCTTCCCTCGTAACATATAGAAAGGATCAGAAAAGTTTCGTAGAATTTCAAACAATCCTCGATTTAATTTGATTTTTTGACCGAAACTAGTGTTAAATTGTGTATAATATACTACGATTTTTGAACGAACTAGTATTTCAAAAAGTTTCATAGTATATAATTTTGAGATTATATTTTTGCATGGACTTCCATCATAACATTCCCTCGTAAAATATACAAAGGATCTGGAACGTTTCGTAGCATTTCGAACTATCCTCAATTTAATTTAATTTTTTGACCGAAACTAGTATAAAATTATGTATAATATACTACAATTTTTGACCGAAACTAGTATTTCAAAAAGTTTCATAGAATCTAATTTTGAGATAATTTGTTTGCATGGACTTCCGTCATAACCTTCCCTCGTAACATATAGAGAGCTTCTGGAAGATTTCGTAGTATTTCGAACAATCCTCGATTTAATTTGATTTTTTGACCGAAACAAGTATAAAATTGTGTATAATATACTACAATATTTTGACCGAAATAGTATTTCAAAAAGTTTCATAGAATCTAATTTTGAGATAATATTTTTGCATGGACTTCCATCATAACATTCCCTCGTAAAATATAGAAAGGATCTGGAAAGTTTCATAGCATTTCGAACAATCCTCAATTTAATTTGATTTTTTGACGGAAACTAGTATAAAATTATGTATAATGTACTACAATTTTTTACTGAAACTAGTATTTCAAAAATTCTCATAGAATCTAATTTTGAGATAATATTTTGCATGGACTTGTGTCTTAAACTTCCCTCGTAACATATAGAAAAGATCTGAAAATTTCGTAGAATTTCAAACAATCCTCGATTTAATTTGATTTTTTGACCGAAACTAGTATAAATTTGTGTATAATATACTACGAGTTTTGAACGAAACTAGTATTTCAAAAAGTTTCATAGAATATAATTTTGGGATTATATTTTTGCATGGACTTCAATCATAACATTCCCTCGTAAAATATAGAAAGGATCTGAAAAGCTTCGTAGTATTTCGAACAATCCTTGATTTAATTTGATTTTTTGACCGAAACTAGTATTAAATTGTGTATAATATACTTCGATTTTTTGACCGAAATAGTACTTCAAAAAGTTTCATAGAATCTAATTTTGAGATAATTTTTTTGCATGGACTTCCATCATAACCTTCCCACGTAACATATAGAAAGGATCTGAAAAGTTTCGTAGCATTTCGAACAATCCTCGATTTAATTTGATTTTTTGACCGAAACTAGTATAAAATTGTGCATAATATACTACAATTTTTTATTGAAACTAGTATTTCAAAAAGTATCATAGAATCTAATTTTGAGATAATATTGTTTGCATGGACTTCCATCATAACCTCCCTCGTAATATATCGAAAGGTTCCGAAATGTTTCGTAGTATTTCAAACAATCCTCAATTTAATTTGATTTTTTAACCGAAACTAGTATAAAATTGTGTATACTACACTACAATTTTTTGACCGAAATAGTATATCAAAAATTGTCATAGAATCTAATTTTGAGATAATTTTTTGCATGGACTTGTGTCTTAAACTTCCCTCGTAACATATAGAAAGGATCTGAAAAGTTTCGTAGAATTTCAAACAATCCTCGATTTAATTTGATTTTTTGACCGAAACTAGTATAAAATTGTGTATAATATACTACGAGTTTTGAACGAAACTAGTATTTCAAAAAGTTTCATAGAATATAATTTTGGGATTATATTTTTGCATGGACTTCCATCATAACATTCCTTCGAAAAATATAGAAAGGTTCTGAAATGCTTCGTAGTATTTCGAACAATCCTTGATTTAATTTGATTTTTTGACCGAAACTAGTATTAAATTGTGTATAATATACTACGATTTTTTTACCGAAATAGTATTTCAAAAAGTTTCATAGAATCTAATTTTGAGATAATTTTTTTGCATGGACTTCCCTCATAACCTTCCCTCGTAACATATAGAAAGGATCTAAAAAGTTTCGTAGAATTTCGAATAATCCTCGATTTAATTTGATTTTTTGACCGAAACTAGTGTTAAATTGTGTATTGTTCGACAATTTTTGAACAAAACTAGTATTTCAAAAAGTTTCATAGAATATAATTTTGAGATGATATTTTGGCATGGACTTCGATCATAACCTTTCCTCGTAAAATATACAAAGGATCTGGAATGTTTCGTAGCATTTCGAACAATCCTCAATTTAATTTGATATTTTGACCGAAACTAATATAAAATTATGTATAATATACTACAATTTTTGACCGAAACTAGTATTTCAAAAAGTTTCATAAAATCTAATTTTGAGATAATTTTTTTGCGTGTACTTCCATCATAACCTTCCCACGTAACATATAGAAAGGATCTGAAAAGTTTCGTAGCATTTCGAACAATCCTCAATTTAATTTGATTTTTTGACCGAAACTAGTATAAAATTATGTATAATATACTACAATTTTTGATCGAAACTAGTATTTCAAAAAGTTTCATAGAATCTAATTTTGAGATAATATTTTTTGCATCAACTTCCATCATAACCTTCCCTCGTAATATATAGAAAGGTTCCGAAAAAGGTTTCGTAGCATTTCAAACAATCCTCAATTTAATTTGGTTTCTTAACTGAAACTAGTATAAAATTGTGTATAATACACTACAATTTTTTGACCGAAATAGTATTTCAAAAAGTTTTATAGAATCTAATTTTGATATAATATTTTTGCATGGACTTCCGTCTTAACCTTCCCTCGTAACATATAGAAAGGATCAGAAAAGTTTCGTAGAATTTCAAACAATCCTCGATTTAATTTGATTTTTTGACCGAAACTAGTGTTAAATTGTGTATAATATACTACGATTTTTGAACGAACTAGTATTTCAAAAAGTTTCATAGTATATAATTTTGAGATTATATTTTTGCATGGACTTCCATCATAACATTCCCTCGTAAAATATACAAAGGATCTGGAACGTTTCGTAGCATTTCGAACTATCCTCAATTTAATTTTATTTTTTGACCGAAACTAGTATAAAATTATGTATAATATACTACAATTTTTGACCGAAACTAGTATTTCCAAAAGTTTCATAGAATCTAATTTTGAGATAATTTGTTTGCATGGACTTCCGTCATAACCTTCCCTCGTAACATATAGAGAGCTTCTGGAAGATTTCGTAGTATTTCGAACAATCCTCGATTTAATTTGATTTTTTGACCGAAACAAGTATAAAATTGTGTATAATATACTACAATATTTTGACCGAAATAGTATTTCAAAAAGTTTCATAGAATCTAATTTTGAGATAATATTTTTGCATGGACTTCCATCATAACATTCCCTCGTAAAATATAGAAAGGATCTGGAAAGTTTCATAGCATTTCGAACAATCCTCAATTTAATTTGATTTTTTGACGGAAACTAGTATAAAATTATGTATAATGTACTACAATTTTTTACTGAAACTAGTATTTCAAAAATTCTCATAGAATCTAATTTTGAGATAATATTTTGCATGGACTTGTGTCTTAAACTTCCCTCGTAACATATAGAAAGGATCTGAAAATTTCGTAGAATTTCAAACAATCCTCGATTTAATTTGATTTTTTGACCGAAACTAGTATAAATTTGTGTATAATATACTACGAGTTTTGAACGAAACTAGTATTTCAAAAAGTTTCATAGAATATAATTTTGGGATTATATTTTTGCATGGACTTCCATCATAACATTCCCTCGTAAAATATAGAAAGGATCTGAAAAGCTTCGTAGTATTTCGAACAATCCTTGATTTAATTTGATTTTTTGACCGAAACTAGTATTAAATTGTGTATAATATACTTCGATTTTTTGACCGAAATAGTACTTCAAAAAGTTTCATAGAATCTAATTTTGAGATAATTTTTTTGCATGGACTTCCATCATAACCTTCCCACGTAACATATAGAAAGGATCTGAAAAGTTTCGTAGCATTTCGAACAATCCTCGATTTAATTTGATTTTTTGACCGAAACTAGTATAAAATTGTGCATAATATACTACAATTTTTTATTGAAACTAGTATTTCAAAAAGTATCATAGAATCTAATTTTGAGATAATATTATTTGCATGGACTTCCATCATAACCTCCCTCGTAATATATAGAAAGGTTCCGAAAAGTTTCGTAGCATTTCGAACAATCCTCAATTTAATTTGATTTTTTAACCGAAACTAGTATAAAATTGTGTATAATACACTACAATTTTTTGACCGAAATAGTATTTCAAAAATTTTCATAGAATCTAATTTTGAGATAATTTTTTGCATGGACTTGTGTCTTAAACTTCCCTCGTAACATATAGAAAGGATCTGAAAAGTTTCGTAGAATTTCAAACAATCCTCGATTTAATTTGATTTTTTGACCGAAACTAATATAAAATTGTGTATAATATACTACGAGTTTTGAACGAAACTAGTATTTCAAAAAGTTTCATAGAATATAATTTTGGGATTATATTTTCGCATGGACTTCCATCATAACATTCCCTCGAAAAATATAGAAAGGTTTTGAAAAGCTTCGTAGTATTTCGAACAATCCTTGATTTAATTTGATTTTTTGACCGAAACTAGTATTAAATTGTGTATAATATACTACGATTTTTGTACCGAAATAGTATTTCAAAAAGTTTCATAGAATCTAATTTTGAGATAATTTTTTTGCATGGACTTCCATCATAACCTTCCCTCGTAACATATAGAAAGCATCTAAAAAGTTTCGTAGAATTTCGAATAATCCTCGATTTAATTTGATTTTTTGACCGAAACTAGTGTTAAATTGTGTATAGTTCTACAATTTTTGAACGAAACTAGTATTTCAAAAAGTTTCATAGAATATAATTTTGAGATGATATTTTAGCATGGACTTCGATCATAACCTTTCCTCGTAAAATATACAAAGGATCTGGAATGTTTCGTAGCATTTCGAACAATCCTCAATTTAATTTGATATTTTGACCGAAACTAATATAAAATTATGTATAATAAACTACAATTTTTGACCGAAACTAGTATTTCAAAAAGTTTCATAGAATCTAATTTTGAGATAATTTTTTGCGTGTACTTCCATCATAACCTTCCCACATAACATATAGAAAGGATCTGAAAAGTTTCGTAGCATTTCGAACAATCCTCAATTTAATTTGATTTTTTGACCGAAACTAGTATAAAATTATGTATAATATACTACAATTTTTGATCGAAACTAGTATTTCAAAAAGTTTCATAGAATCTAATTTTGAGATAATATTTTTTGCATCAACTTCCATCATAACCTTCCCTGTAATATATAGAAAGGTTCCGAAAAAGGTTTCGTAGCATTTCAAACAATCCTCAATTTAATTTGGTTTCTTAACTGAAACTAGTATAAAATTGTGTATAATACACTACAATTTTTTGACCGAAATAATATTTCAAAAAGTTTTATAGAATCTAATTTTGATATAATATTTTTGCATGGACTTCCGTCTTAACCTTCCCTCGTAACATATAGAAAGGATCAGAAAAGTTTGGTAGAATTTCAAACAATCCTCGATTTAATTTGATTTTTTGACCGAAACTAGTGTTAAATTGTGTATAATATACTACGATTTTTGAACGAACTAGTATTTCAAAAAGTTTCATAGAATATAATTTTGAGATTATATTTTTGCATGGACTTCCATCATAACATTCCCTCGTAAAATATACAAAGGATCTGGAACGTTTCGTAGCATTTCGAACTATCCTCAATTTAATTTTATTTTTTGACCGAAACTAGTATAAAATTATGTATAATATACTACAATTTTTGACCGAAACTAGTATTTCAAAAAGTTTCATAGAATCTAATTTTGAGATAATTTGTTTGCATGGACTTCCGTCATAACCTTCCCTCGTAACATATAGAAAGCTTCTGGAAAATTTCGTAGTGTTTCGAACAATCCTCGATTTAATTTGATTTTTTGACCGAAACAAGTATAAAATTGTGTATAATATACTACAATATTTTGACCGAAATAGTATTTCAAAAAGTTTCATAGAATCTAATTTTGAGATAATATTTTTGCATGGACTTCCATCATAACATTCCCTCGTAAAATATAGAAAGGATCTGGAAAGTTTCATAGAATTTCGAACAATCCTCAATTTAATTTGATTTTTTGACGGAAACTAGTATAAAATTATGTATAATGTACTACAATTTTTTACTGAAACTAGTATTTCAAAAATTCTCATAGAATCTAATTTTGAGATAATATTTTGCATGGACTTGTGTCTTAAATTTCCCTCGTAAAATATAGAAAGGATCTGAAAATTTCGTAGAATTTCAAACAATCCTCGATTTAATTTGATTTTTTGACCGAAACTAGTATAAAGTTGTGTATAATATACTACGAGTTTTGAACGAAACTAGTATTTCAAAAAGTTTCATAGAATATAATTTTGGGATTATATTTTTGCATGGACTTCCATCATAACATTCCCTCGTAAAATATAGAAAGGATCTGAAAAGCTTCGTAGTATTTCAAACAATCCTTGATTTAATTTGATTTTTTGACCGAAACTAGTATTAAATTGTGTATAATATACTTCGATTTTTTGACCGAAATAGTACTTCAAAAAGTTTCATAGAATCTAATTTTGAGATAATTTTTTTGCATGGACTTCCATCATAACCTTCCCACGTAACATATAGAAAGGATCTTAAAAGTTTCGTAGCATTTCGAACAATCCTCGATTTAATTTGATTTTTTGATCGAAACTAGTATAAAATTGTGCATAATATACTACAATTTTTTATTGAAACTAGTATTTCAAAAAGTATCATAGAATCTAATTTTGAGATAATATTGTTTGCATGGACTTCCATCATAACCTCCCTCGTAATATATAGAAAGGTTCCGAAAAGTTTCGTAGCATTTCGAACAATCCTCAATTTAATTTGATTTTTTAACCGAAACTAGTATAAAATTGTGTATAATACACTACAATTTTTTTACCGAAATAGTATTTCAAAAAGTTTCATAGAATCTAATTTTGAGATAATTTTTTTGCATGGACTTCCGTCTTAACCTTCACTCGTAACATATAGAAAGGATCTGAAAAGTTTCGTTGAATTTCAAACAATCCTCGATTTAATTTGATTTTTTGACCGAAACTAGTATAAAATTGTGTATAATATACTACGAGTTTTGAACGAAACTAGTATTTCAAAAAGTTTCATAGAATATAATTTTGGGATTATATTTTTGCATGGACTTCCATCATAACATTCCCTCGTAAAATATAGAAAGGATCTGAAAAGCTTCGTAGTATTTCGAACAATCCTCGATTTAATTTGATTTTTTGACCGAAACTAGTATTAAATTGTGTATAATATACTACAATTATTTTACCGAAATAGTATTTCAAAAAGTTTCATAGAATCTAATTTTGAGATAATATTTTTGCTTGGACTTCCATCATAACCTTCCCTCGTAACATATATAAAGGATATAAAAAGTTTCGTAGAATTTCGAACAATCCTCGATTTAATTTGATTTTTTGACCGAAACTAGTATTAAATTGTGTATAATACTACAATTTTTGAACGAAACTAGTATTTCAAAAAGTTTCATAGAATATAATTTTGAGTTGATATTTTTGCATGGACTTCCATCATAACATTCCCTCGTAAAATATACAAAGGATCTGGAACGTTTCGTAGCATTTCGAACAATCCTCAATTTAATTTGATTTTTGACCGAAACTAGTATAAAATTTTGTATAATATACTACAATTTCTAAACGAAACTAGTATTTCAAAAAGTCTCATAGAATCTAATTTTCAGATAATTTTTTTGAATGGACTTCCGTCATAACCTTCCCTCGTAAAATATAGAAAGTTTCTGAAAAGTTTTGTAACATTTCGAACAATCCTCAATTTAATTTGTTTTTTTGGCCGATACAAGTATTAAATTGTGTATAATATACTACGATTTTTTGACCGAAATAGTACTTCAAATAGATTCATAGAATCTTATTTTGAGATAATTTTTTAGCATGGACTTCCATCATAACCTTCCCACGTAACATATAGAAAGGATCTGAAGAGGGTCGTAGCATTTCGAACAATCCTCGATTTAATTTGATTTTTTGACTGAAACTAGTATTAAATTGTGTATAATATCCGACGATTTTTGACCGAAATTAGTATTTCAAAAAGTTTCATAGAATCTAATTTTGAGATAATTTTTTTGCATAGACTTCCATCATAACCTTCCCACGTAACATATAGAAAGGTTCCGAAAAGGTTTCGTAGAATTTCGAACAATCCTCAATTTAATTTGATTTCTTAACTGAAACTAGTATATTTTGAGATAATATTTTTTGCATGGACTTCCATCATAACCTTCCCTCGTAATATATAAAAAGGTTCTGAAATGTTTCGTAGCATTTCGAACAATCCTCGATTTAATTTGATTTTTTAACCGAAACAAGTATAAAATTGTGTATAATACATTACAATTTTTTGACCGAAATACTATTTCAAAAAGTTTCATAGAATCTAATTTTGAGATTATTTTTTTGCATGGACTTCCGTCTTAACCTTATCTCGTAACATATAGAAAGGATCTGAAAAGTTTCGTAGAATTTCAAACAATCCTCGATTTAATTTGATTTTTTGACCGAAACTAGTATAAAATTGTGTATAATATACTACGATTTTTGAACGAAACTAGTATTTCAAAAGGTTTCGTAGAATATAATTTTGGGATTATATTTTTGTATGGACTTCCATCATAACATTCCCTCGTAAAATATAGAAAGGATCTGAAAACCTCCGTAGTATTTCGAACAATCCTCGATTTAATTTGATTTTTTGACCGAAACTAGTATTAAATTGTGTATAATATACTACGATTATTTGACCGAAATAGTATTTCAAAAAGTTTCATAGAATCTAATTTTGAGATAATATTTTTGCATGGACTTCCATCATAACCTTCCCTCGTAACATATATAAAGGATCTAAAAAGTTTCGTAGAATTTCGAACAATCCTCGATTTAATTTGATTTTTTGACCGAAACTAGTATTAAATTGTGTATAATACTACAATTTTTGAACGAAACTAGTATTTCAAAAAGTTTCATAGAATATAATTTTGAGATGATATTTTTGCATGGACTTCCATCATAACATTCCCTCGTAAAATATACAAAGGATCTGGAAAGTTTCGTAGCATTTCGAACAATCCTCAACTTAATTTGATTTTTTGACCGAAACTAGTATAAAATTTTGTATAATATACTACAATTTTTGAACGAAACTAGTATTTCAAAAAGTCTCATAGAATCTAATTTTGAGATAATTTTTTTGAATGGAGTTCTGTCATAACCTCGCCTCGTAAAATATAGAAAGTTTCTGAAAAGTTTCGTAACATTTCAAACAATCCTCAATTTAATTTGTTTTTTTGGCTGAAACAAGTATTAAATTGTGTATAATATACTACGATTTTTTGACCGAAATAGTACTTCAAATAGATTTATAGAATCTTATTTTGAGATAATTTTTTTTGCATGGACTTCCATCATAACCTTCCCACGTAACATATAGAAAGGATCTGAAAAGTTTCGTAGTATTTCAAACAATCCTCGATTTAATTTGATTTTTTGACTGAAACTGGTATTAAATTGTGTATAATATACGACGATTTTTGACCGAAATTAGTATTTCAAAAAGTTTCATAGAATCTAATTTTGAGATAATTTTTTTGCATAGACTTCCATCATAACCTTCCCACGTAACATATAGAAAGGTTCCGAAAAGGTTTCGTAGCATTTCGAACAATCCTCAATTTAATTTGATTTCTTAACTGAAACTAGTATATTTTGAGATAATATTTTTTGCATGGACTTCCATCATAACCTTCCCTCGTAATTTATAAAAAGGTTCCGAAAAGTTTCGTAGCATTTCGAACAACCTCGATTTAATTTGATTTTTAAACCGAAACTAGTATAAAATTGTGTATAATACATTACAATTTTTTGACCGAAATAGTATTTCAAAAAGTTTCATAGAATCTAATTTTGAGATAATTTTTTTGCATGGACTTCCGTCTTAACCTTCTCTCGTAACATATAGAAAGGATCTGAAAAGTTTCGTAGAATTTCAAACAATCCTCGATTTAATTTGATTTTTTGACTGAAACTAGTATAAAATTGTGTATAATATACTACGATTTTTGAACGAAACTAGTATTTCTAAAAGTTTCATAGAATATAATTTTGGGATTATATTTTTGCATGGACTTCCATCATAACATTCCCTCGTAAAATATAGAAAGGATCTGAAAAGCTTCGTAGTATTTCGAACAATCCTCGATTTAATTTGATTTTTTGACCGAAACTAGTATTAAATTGTGTATAATATACTACGATTTTTTGACCTAAATAGTATTTCAAAAAGTTTCATAAAATCTAATTTTGAGATAATTTTTTTGCATGGACTTCCATCATAACCTTCCCTCGTAACATATAGAAAGGATCTAAAAAGTTTCGTAGAATTTCGAAGAATCCTCAATTTAATTTGATTTTTTGACACAAACTAGTATTAAATTGTGTATAATTCTACAATTTTTGACCGAAACTAGTATTTCAAAAAGTTTCATAAAATCTAATTTTGAGATGATTTTTTTGCATGGACTTCCATCATACTCTTCCCTCGTAACATATAGAAAGGATCTGAAAACTTTCGTAGCATTTCGAACAATCCTCGATTTAATTTGATTTTTTGCCCGAAACAAGTATAAAATATTGTATAATATACTACAACATTTGAACGAAACTAGTATTTCAAAAAGTTTCATAGAATATTATTTTGCTTGGACTTCCATCATAACTTTCCCTCGTAAAATATAGAAAGGATCTGAAAAGTTTCGTAGCATTCCAAACAATCCTCAATTTAATTTGATTTCTTAACTGAAACTAGTATAAAATTGTGTATAATACACTACAATTTTTTGACCGAAATAGTATTTCAAAATGTTTCATAGAATCTAATTTTGATATAATATTTTTGCGTGTACTTCTGTCTTAACCTTCCCTCGTAACATATAGAAAGGATCTGAAAAGTTTCGTAGAATTTCAAACAATTCTCGATTTAATTTGATTTTTTGACCGAAACTAGTATAAAATTGTTTCACAAAATATAATTTTTAGATGATATTTTTGCATGGACTTCCATCATAACATTCCCTCGTAAAATATACAAAGGATCTGCAAAGTTTCGTAGCATTTCGAACTATCCTCAATTTAATTTGATTTTTTAACCGAAACTAGTATTTCAAAAAGTTTCATAGAATCTAATTTTGAGATAATATTTTTGCATGGACTTCCATCATAATATTCCCTCTTAAAATATTGAAAGGATCTGAAAAGTTTCGTAGCATTTCGAACAATCCTCAATCTAATTTGATTTTTTAAACCAAAACTAGTATTAAATTGTGTATTACTACGATTTTTTGACCGAAATAGTATTTCAAAAAGTTTCATAGAATCTAATTTTGAGATAATATATTTGCATGGACTTCCATCATAACCTTCCCTCGTAATATATAGAAAGCTTCTGAAAAATTTTGTAGTATTTCGAACCATCCTCGATTTAATTTGATTTTTTGACCGAAACTAGTATAAAATTGTGTATAATATACAACAATTTTTGAACGAAACTAGTATTTCAAAAAGTTTCATAGAATATAATTTTGAGATAATATTTCTGCATGGACTTCCATGATAACATTCCCTCGCACAATCCTCAATTTAATTTGATTTTTTGACCGAAACTATTATTAAATTGTGGATAATATACTACGGTTTTTTGACCGAAATAGTATTTCAAAAAGTTTCATAGAATCTAAATTTGAGATAATTTTTTTAGATGGACTTCCATCATAACTTTCCCAAGTAACATATAGAAAGGATCTGAAAAGTTTAGTAGCATTTCGAACAATCCTCGATTTAATTTGATTTTTTGACGAAAACTAATATAAAATTGTTTAAAATATACTATAATTTTTTACCGAAATTAGTATTTCAAAAAGTTTCATAGAATCTAATTTTGAGATAATATTTTTTGCATGGACTTCCATCATAACCTTCCTTCGTAACATATAGAAAGGTTCTGAAACGATTCGTAGCATTTCGAACAATCCTCAATTTAATTTGAATTTTTTACCGAAACAAGTATAAAATTGTGTGTAATATACTACAATTTTTTGACAGAAATAGTATTTCAAAAAGTTTCATACAATCTTATTTTGAGATAATATTTTTGCATTGACTTCCATCATAACATTCCCTCTTAAAATATAGAAAGGATCTGAAAAGGTTCGTAGCATTTCGAACAATCCTCAATCTAATTCGATTTTTTGACCGAAACTAGTAATAAATTGTGTATAATATACTACGCTTTTTTGACCGAAATAGTATTTTAAAAAGTTTCATAAAATCTAATTTTAAGATAATTTTTTTGCATGGACTTCCATCATAACCTTCCCTCGTAAAATATAGAAAGGATCTGAAATGTTTCGTTAAATTTCGAACAATCCTCGATTTAATTTGATTTTTTGACCGAAACTAGTATTAAATTGTTTATAATACTACAATTTTTGAACGAAACTAGTATTTCAAAAAGTTTCATAGAATATAATTTTGAGATGATATTTTTGCATGGACTTCCATCATAACATTCCCTCGTAAAATATAGAAAGGATCTAAAAAGTTTCATAGCATTTCGAACTATCCTCAATTTAATTAGATTTTTTAACCGAAATTACTATAAAATTATGTATAATATACTACAATTTTTGACCGAAACTAGTATTTCAAAAAGTCTCAAAGAATCTAATTTTGAGATACTTTTTTTACATGGACATCCGTCATAACCTTCCCACGTAACATATAGAAAGGTTCTGAAAATTTTCGTTGTATTTCGAACAATCCTCGATTTTATTTGATTTTTGACTGAAACTAGTATATCATTGTGTATAATATACTACAATTTTTGAACGAAACTAGTATTTCAAAAAGTTTCATTGAATATAATTTTGAGATAATATTTTTGCATGGACTTTCATCATAACATTCCCTCGTAAAATATAGAAAGGATCTGAAAGTTTCGTAGCATTTCAAACAATCCTCAAGTTAATTTGATTTTTTGACCGAAACTAGTATTAAATTGTGTATAATATACTACGATTTTTTGACCGAAATAGTACTTCAAAAAGTTTCATAGAATCTTATTTTGAGATAATTTTTTTGCATGGACTTCTATCATAACCTTCCCACGTAACATATAGAAAGGATCTGAAAATTTTCGTAGCATTTCGAACAATCCTCGATTTAATTTGATTTTTTGACCGAAACTAGTATAAAATTGTGTATAATATACTACAATTTTTTATCGAAACTAGTATTTCAAAAAGTTTCATAGAATCTAATTTTTAGATAATATTTTTTGCATGGACTTCCATCATAACCTTCCCTCGTAATATATAGAAATGTTCCGAAAAGATTCGTAGCATTTCAAACAATCCTCAATTTAATTAGATTTTTTTAACCGAAACTAGTATAAAATTGTGTATAATACACTAGAATGTTTTGACCGAAATAGTATTTCAAAAAGTTTCATAGTATCTAATTTTGAGATAATTTTTTTGCATGGACTTCCGTCTTAATCTTTCCTCGTAACATATAGAAAGGATCTGAAAAGTTTTGTAGAATTTCAAACAATTCTTGATTTAATATGATTTTTTTACCGAAACTAGTATAAAATTGTGTATAATATACTACAATATTTTGACCGAAATAGTATTTCAATAAGTTTCATAGAATCTAATTTTGAGATAATATTTTTGCATGGACTTCCATCATAACATTCCATCGTAAAATATAGAAAGGATCTGGAAAGTTTCATAGCATTTCGAACAATCCTCAATTTAATTTGATTTTTTGACGGAAACTAGTATAAAATTATGTATAATGTACTACAATTTTTTACTGAAACTAGTATTTCAAAAATTCTCATAGAATCTAATTTTGAGATAATATTTTGCATGGACTTGTGTCTTAAACTTCCCTCGTAACATATAGAAAGGATCTGAAAAGTTTCGTAGAATTTCAAACAATCCTCGATTTAATTTGATTTTTTGACCGAAACTAGTATAAAATTGTGTATAATATACTACGAGTTTTGAACGAAACTAGTATTTCAAAAAGTTTCATAGAATATAATTTTGGGAATATATTTTTGCATGGACTTCCATCATAACATTCCTTCGTAAAATATAGAAAGGATCTGAAAAGCTTCGTAGTATTTCGAACAATCCTTGATTTAATTTGATTTTTTGACCGAAACTAGTATTAAATTGTGCATAATATACTTCGATTTTTAGACCGAAATAATACTTCAAAAAGTTTCGTAGAATCTAATTTTGAGATAATTTTTTTGCATGGACTTCCATCATAACCTTCCCACGTAACATATAGAAAGGATCTGAAAAGTTTCGTAGCATTTCGAACAATCCTCGATTTAATTTGATTTTTTGACCGAAACTAGTATAAAATTGTGCATAATATACTACAATTTTTTATTGAAACTAGTATTTCAAAAAGTGTAATAGAATCTAATTTTGAGATAATATTGTTTGCATGGACTTCCATCATAACCTCCCTCGTATTATATAGAAAGGTTCCGAAACGTTTCGTAGCATTTCAAACAATCCTTAATTTAATTTGATTTTTTAACCGAAACAAGTATAAAATTGTGTATACTACACTACAATTTTTTGACCGAAATAGTATTTCAAAAATTTTCATAGAATCTAATTTTGAGATAATTTTTTTTTATGGACTTGTGTCTTAAACTTCCCTCGTAACATATAGAAAGGATCTGAAAATTTCGTAGAATTTCAAACAATCCTCGATTTAATTTGATTTTTTGACCGAATCTAGTATAAAATTGTATAATATACTACGAGTTTTGAACGAAACTAGTATTTCAAAAAGTTTCATAGAATATAATTTTGGGATTATATTTTTGCATGGACTTCCATCATAACATTCCCTCGAAAAATATAGAAAGGATCTGAAAAGCTTCGTAGTATTTCGAACAATCCTTGATTTAATTTGATTTTTTGACCGAAACTAGTATTAAATTGTGTATAATATACTACGATTTTTTTACCGAAATAGTATTTCAAAAAGTTTCATAGAATCTAATTTTGAGATAATTTTTTTGCATGGACTTCCATCATAACCTTCCCTCGTAACATATAGAAAGGATCTAAAAAGTTTCGTAGAATTTCGAATAATCCTCGATTTAATTTGATTTTTTGACCGAAACTAGTGTTAAATTGTGTATAGTTCTACAATTTTTGAACGAAACTAGTATTTCAAAAAGTTTCATAGAATATAATTTTGAGATGATATTTTTGCATGGACTTCGATCATAACCTTTCCTCGTAAAATATACAAAGGATCTGGAATGTTTCGTAGCATTTCGAACAATCCTCAATTTAATTTGATATTTTGACCGAAACTAATATAAAATTATGTATAATATACTACAATTTTTGACCGAAACTAGTATTTCAAAAAGTTTCATAGAATCTAATTTTGAGATAATTTTTTTTCATGTACTTCCATCATAACCTTCCCACGTAACATATAGAAAGGATCTGAAAAGTTTCGTAGCATTTCGAACAATCCTCAATTTAATTTGATTTTTTGACCGAAACTAGTATAAAATTATGTATAATATACTACAATTTTTGATCGAAACTAGTATTTCAAAAAGTTTCATAGAATCTAATTTTGAGATAATATTTTTTGCATGAACTTCCATCATAACCTTCCCTCGTAATATATAGAAAGGTTCCGAAAAAGGTTTCGTAGCATTTCAAACAATCCTCAATTTAATTTGGTTTCTTAACTGAAACTAGTATAAAATTGTGTATAATACACTACAATTTTTTGACCGAAATAGTATTTCAAAAAGTTTCATAGAATCTAATTTTTATATAATATTTTTGCATGGACTTCCGTCTTAACCTTCCCTCGTAACATATAGAAAGGATCAGAAAAGTTTCGTAGAATTTCAAACAATCCTCGATTTAATTTGATTTTTTGACCGAAACTAGTGTTAAATTGTGTATAATATACTACGATTTTTGAACGAAACTATTATTTCAAAAAGTTTCATAGAATATAATTTTGAGATTATATTTTTGTATGGACTTCCATCATAACATTCCCTCGTAAAATATACAAAGGATCTGGAACGTTTCGTAGCATTTCAAACTATCCTCAATTTAATTTAATTTTTTGACCGAAACTAGTATAAAATTATGTATAATATACTACAATTTTTGACCGAAACTAGTATTTCAAAAAGTTTCATAGAATCTAATTTTAGGATAATTTGCTTGCATGGACTTCCGTCATAACCTTCCCTCGTAACATATAGAAAGCTTCTGGAAAATTTCGTAGTATTTCGAACAATCCTCGATTTAATTTGATTTTTTGACCGAAACAAGTATAAAATTGTGTATAATATACTACAATATTTTGACCGAAATAGTATTTCAAAAAGTTTCATAGAATCTAATTTTGAGATAATATTTTTGCATGGACTTCCATCATAACATTCCCTCGTAAAATATAGAAAGGATCTGGAAAGTTTCATAGCATTTCGAACAATCCTCAATTTAATTTGATTTTTTGACGGAAACTAGTATAAAATAATGTATAATGTAGTACAATTTTTTACTGAAACTAGTATTTCAAAAATTCTCATAGAATCTAATTTTGAGATAATATTTTGCATGGACTTGTGTCTTAAACTTCCCTCGTAACATATAGAAAGGATCTGAAAATTTCGTAGAATTTCAAACAATCCTCGATTTAATTTGATTTTTTGACCGAAACTAGTATAAAATTGTGTATAATATACTACGAGTTTTGAACGAAACTAGTATTTCAAAAAGTTTCATAGAATATAATTTTGGGATTATATTTTTGCATGGACTTCCATCATAACATTCCCTCGTAAAATATAGAAAGGATCTGAAAAGCTTCGTAGTATTTCGAACTATACTTGATTTAATTTGATTTTTTGACCGAAACTAGTATTAAATTGTGTATAATATACTTCGATTTTTTGACCGAAATAGTACTTCAAAAAGTTTCATAGAATCTAATTTTGAGATAATATTTTTGCATGGACTTCCATCATAACCTTCCCACGTAACATATAGAAAGGATCTGAAAAGTTTCGTAGCATTTCGAACAATCCTCAATTTAATTTGATTTTTTGACCGAAACTAGTATAAAATTGTGCATAATATACTACAATTTTTTATTGAAACTAGTATTTCAAAAAGTATCATAGAAAATAATTTTGAGATAATATTGTTTGCAGGGACTTCCATCATAACCTCCCTCGTAATATATAGAAAGGTTTCGAAAAGTTTCGTAGCATTTCAAACAATCCTCAATTTAATTTGATTTTTTAACCGAAACTAGTATAAAATTGTGTATACTACACTACAATTTTTTGACCGAAATAGTATTTCAAAAATTTTCATAGAATCTAATTTTGAGATAATTTTTTGCATGGACTTGTGTCTTAAACTTCCCTCGTAACATATAGAAAGGATCTGAAAAGTTTCGTAGAATTTCAAACAATCCTCGATTTAATTTGATTTTTTGACCGAAACTAGTATAAAATTGTGTATAATATACTACGAGTTTTGAACGAAACTAGTATTTTAAAAAGTTTCATAGAATATAATTTTGGGATTATATTTTTGCATGGACTTCCATCATAACATTCCCTCGTAAAATATAGAAAGGATCTGAAAAGCTTCGTAGTATTTCGAACAATCCTCGATTTAATTTGATTTTTTGACCGAAACTAGTATTAAATTGTGTATAATATACTACGATTTTTTTACCGAAATAGTATTTCAAAAAGTTTCATAGAATCTAATTTTGAGATAATTTTTTTGCATGGACTTCCATCATAATATTCCCTCGTAACATATATAAAGGATCTAAAAAGTTTCGTAGAATTTCGAACAATCCTCGATTTAATTTGATTTTTTGACCGAAACTAGTATTAAATTGTGTATAATACTACAATTTTTTAACGAAACTAGTATTTCAAAAAGTTTCATAGAATATAATTTTGAGATGATATTTTTGCATGGACTTCCATCATAACATTCCCTCGTAAAATATACAAAGGATCTGGAAAGTTTCGTACCATTTCGAACAATCCTCAATTTAATTTGATTTTTTGACCGAAACTAGTATAAAATTTTGTATAATATACTACAATTTTTGAACGAAACTAGTATTTCAAAAAGTCTCATAGAATCTAATTTTGAGATAATTTTTTTGAATGGACTTCCGTCATAACCTTGCCTCGTAAAATATAGAAAGTTTCTGAAAAGTTTCGTAACATTTCGAACAATCCTCAGTTTAATTTGTTTTTTTGGCTGAAACAAATATTAAATTGTGTATAATATACTACGATTTTTTGACCGAAATAGTACTTCAAATAGATTCATAGAATCTTATTTTGAGATAATTTTTTTTCATGGACTTCCATCATAACCTTCCCACGTAACATATAGAAAGGATCTGAAAAGTTTCGTAGCATTTCGAACAATCCTCGATTTAATTTGATTTTTTGACTGAAACTAGTATTAAATTGTGTATAATATACGACGATTTTTGACCGAAATTAGTATTTCAAAAAGTTTCATAGAATCTAATTTTGAGATAATTTTTTTGCATAGACTTCCATCATAACCTTCCCACGTAACATATAGAAAGGTTCCGAAAAGGTTTCGTAGCATTTCGAACAATCCTCAATTTAATTTGATTTCTTAACTGAAACTAGTATATTTTGAGATAATATTTTTTGCATGGACTTCCATCATAACCTTCCCTCGTATTATATAAAAAGGTTCCGAAAAGTTTCGTAGCATTTCGAACAATCCTCGATTTAATTTGATTTTTTAACCGAAACTAGTATAAAATTGTGTATAATACATTACAATTTTTTGACCGAAATAGTATTTCAAAAAGTTTCATAGAATCTAATTTTGAGATAATTTTTTTGCATGGACTTCCGTCTTAACCTTCACTCGTAACATATAGAAAGGATCTGAAAAGTTTCGTTGAATTTCAAACAATCCTCGATTTAATTTGATTTTTTGACCGAAACTAGTATAAAATTGTGTATAATATACTACGATTTTTGAACGAAACTAGTATTTCAAAAGGTTTCATAGAATATAATTTTGGGATTATATTTTTGTATGGACTTCCATCATAACATTCCCTCGTAAAATATAGAAAGGATCTGAAAAGCTTCGTAGTATTTCGAACAATCCTCGATTTAATTTGATTTTTTGACCGAAACTAGTATTAAATTGTGTATAATATACTACGATTTTTTGACCGAAATAGTATTTCAAAAAGTTTCATAGAATCTAATTTTGAGATAATATTTTTGCATGGACTTCCATCATAACCTTCCCTCGTAACATATATAAAGGATCTAAAAAGTTTCGTAGAATTTCGAACAATCCTCGATTTAATTTGATTTTTTGACCGAAACTAGTATTAAATTGTGTATAATACTACAATTTTTGAACGAAACTAGTAGTTCAAAAAGTTTCATAGAATATAATTTTGAGATGATATTTTTGCATGGACTTCCATCATAACATTCCCTCGTAAAATATATAAAGGATCTGGAAAGTTTCGTAGCATTTCGAACAATCCTCAATTTAATTTGATTTTTTGACCGAAACTAGTATAAAATTTTGTATAATATACTACGATTTTTGAACGAAACTAGTATTTCAAAAAGTTTCATAGAATATAATTTTGGGATTATATTTTTGCATGGACTTCCATCATAACATTCCCTCGTAAAATATAGAAAGGATCGGAAAAGCTTCGTAGTATTTCGAACAATCCTCGATTTAATTTGATTTTTTGACCGAAACTAGTATTAAATTGTGTATAATATACTACGATTTTTTGACCGAAATAGTATTTCAAAAAGATTCATAGAATCTAATTTTGAGATAATTTTTTTGCATGGACTTCCATCATAACCTTCCTTCGTAACATATAGAAAGGATCTAAAAATTTCGTAGAATTTCGAATAATCCTCAATTTAATTTGACTTTTTGACCCAAACTAGTATTAAATTGTGTATAATTCTACAATTTTTGAACGAAACTAGTATTTCAAAAAGCTTCATGTAATATAATTTTGAGATGATATTTTTGCATGGACTTCCATCATAACCTTTCCTCGTAAAATATACAAAGGATCTGGAATGTTTCGTAGCATTTCGAACAATCCTCAATTTAATTTGATATTTTGATGGAAACTTGTATAAAATTATGTATAATATACTAAAATTTTTGACCGAAACTAGTATTTCAAAAAGTTTCATAAAATCTAATTTTGAGATGATTTTTTTGCATGGACTTCCGTCATACTCTTCCCTCGTAACATATAGAAAGGATCTGAAAACTTTCGTAGCATTTCGAACAATCCTCGATTTAATTTGATTTTTTGACCGAAACAAGTATAAAATATTGTATAATATACTACAGTTTTTGAACGAAACTAGTATTTCAAAAAGTTTCACAGAATATAATTTTGAGATAATATTTTGCATGTACTTCCATCATAACATTCCCTCGTAAAATATAGAAAGGATCTGAAAAGTTTCGTAACATTTCAAACAATCCTCAAGTTAATTTGATTTTTTGACCGAAACTAGTATTAAATTGTGTATAATATACTACGATTTTTTGACCGAAATAGTACTTCTAAAAGTTTCATAGAATCTTATTTTGAGATAATTTTTTTGCATGGACTTCCATCATAACCTTCCCACGTAACATATAGAAAGGATCTGAAAAGTTTCGTAGCATTTCGAACAATCCTCGATTTAATTTTATTTTTTGACCGAAACTAGTATAAAATTGGGTATAATATACTACAATTTTTTATCGAGACTAGTATTTCAAAAAGTTTCATAGAATATAATTTTGAATTATATTTTTTGCATGGACTTCCATCATAACCTTCCCTCGTAATATATAGAAATGTTCCGAAAAGTTTCGTAGCATTTCAAACAATCCTCAATTTAATTTGATTTTTATAACCGAAACTAGTATAAAATTGTGTATAATACACGACAATTTTTTGACCGAAATAGTATTTCAAAAAGTTTCATAGTATCTAATTTTGATATAATATTTTTACATGGACTTCCGTCTTAACCTTCCCTCGTAACATATAGAAAGGATCAGAAAAGTTTCGTAGAATTTCAAACAATCCTCGATTTAATTTGATTTTTTGACCGAAACTAGTGTTAAATTGTGTATAATATACTACGATTTTTGAACGAAACTAGTATTTCAAAAAGTTTCATAGAATATAATTTTGAGATAATATTTTTGCATGGACTTTCATCATAACATTCTCACGTAACATATAGAAAGGATCTGCAAAATTTCGTAGCATTTCGAACAATCCTCAATTTAATTTGATTTTTTGGCCATAACTAGTATATAATTGTGTATAATATACTACGATTTTTTTGACCGAAATAGTATTTCAAAAAGTTTCATAGAATTTAATTTTTAGATAATTTTTTTGCATGGACTTCCGTTATAAACTTCCCTTGTAACATATAGAAAGCTTCTGAAAATTTTCTTAGTATTTCGAACAATCCTCGATTTAATTTAATTTTTTGACCGAAACTAGTATAAAATTGTGTATAATACTACAATTTTTGAACGAAACTAGTATTTCAAAAAGTTTCATAGAATATAATTTTGAGATGATATTTTTGCATGGACTTCAGTGATAACATTCCCTCGTAAAATATAGAAAGGATGTGAAAAGTTTCGTAGCATTTCGAACAATCCTCAATTTAATTTGATTTTTTGACCGAAACTAGTATTAAATTGTGTATAATATACTACGGTTTTTTGACCGAAATAGTATTTCAAAAAGTTTCATAGAATCTAATTTTGAGATGATTTTTTTAGATGGACTTCCATCATAACTTTCCCACGTAACATATAGAAAGGATCTGAAAAGTTTCGTAGCATTTTGAACAATCCTCGATTTAATTTGATTTTTTGACTGAAACTAGTATAAAATTGTTTATAATATACTATAATTTTTTACCGAAACTAGTATTTCAAAAAGTTTCATAAAATCTAATTTTGAGATAATATTTTTTGCATGGACTTCCATCATAACCTTCCTTCGTAACATATAGAAAGGTTCTGAAAAGATTCGTAGCATTTCGAACAATCCACAATTTAATTTGCTTTTTTGACCGAAACAAGTATAAAATTGTGTGTAATATACTACAATTTTTTGACAGAAATAGTATTTCAAAAAGTTTCATACAATCTTATTTTGAGATAATATTTTTGCATTGACTTCCATCATAACATTCCCTCTTAAAATATAGAAAGGATCTGAAAAGGTTCGTAGCATTTCGAACAATCCTCAATCTAATTTGATTTTTTGACCGAAACTAGTATTAAATTGTGTATAATATACTACGCATTTTATACCGAAATAGTATTTCAAAAAGTTTCATAAAATCTAATTTTGAGATAATATTTTTGCATGGACTTCCATCATAACTTTCCCTAGTAAAATATAGAAAGGATCTGAAATGTTTCGTAGAATTTCGAACAATCCTCGATTTAATTTGATTTTTTGACCGAAACTAGTATTAAATTGTTTATAATACTACAATTTTTGAACGAAACTAATATTTCAAAAAGTTTCATAGAATATAATTTTGAGATGATATTTTTGCATGGACTTCCATCATAACATTCCCTCGTAAACTATGGAAAGGATCTAAAATGTTTCATAGCATTTCGAACAATCCTCAATTTAATTAGATTTTTTAACCGAAATTAGTATAAAATTATGTATAATATACTACAATTTTTGACCGAAACTAGTATTTCAAAAAGTCTCAAAGAATCTAATTTTGAGATACTTTTTTTGCATGGACTTCCTTCATAACCTTCCCACGTAACATATAGAATGGTTCTGAAAATTTTCGTAGTATTTCGAACAATCCTCGATTTATTTTGATTTTTGACTGAAACTAGTATATCATTGTGTATAATATACTACAATTTTTGAACGAAACTAGTATTTCAAAAAGTTTCATAGAATATAATTTTGAGATAATATTTTTGCATGGACTTCCATCATAACATTCCCTCGTAAAATATAGAAAGGATCTGAAAAGTTTCGTAGAATTTCAAACAATCCTCAAGTTAATTTGATTTTTTGACCGAAACTAGTATTAAATTGTGTATAATATACTACGATTTTTTGACCGAAATAGTACTTCAAAAAGTTTCATAGAATCTTATTTTGAGATAATTTTTTTGCATGGACTTCCATCATAACCTTCCCACGTAACATATAGAAAGGACCTGAAAAGTTTCGTAACATTTCGAACAATTCTCGATTTAATTTGATTTTTTGACCGAAACTAGTATAAAATTGGGTATAATATACTACAATTTTTTATCGAGACTAGTATTTCAAAAAGTTTCATAGAATCTAATTTTGAATTATATTTTTTGCATGGACTTCCATCATAACCTTCCCTCGTAATATATAGAAATGTTCCGAAAAATTTTGTAGCATTTCAAACAATCCTCAATTTAATTTGATTTTTTTAACCGAAACTAGTATAAAATTGTGTATAATACACTACAATTTTTGGACCGAAATAGTATTTCAAAAAGTTTCATAGTATCTAATTTTCAGATAATTTCTTTGCATGGACTTCCGTCTTAACCTTTCCTCGAAACATATAGAAAGGATCTGAAAAGTTTCGTAGAATTTCAAACAATCCTTGATTTAATTTGATTATTTTACCGAAACTAGTATAAAATTGTGTATAATATACTACAATTTTTGAACGAAACTAGTATTTCAAAAAGTTTCATAGAATATAATTTTGAGATAATATTTTTGCATGGACTTCCATCATAACATTCCCCCGTAAAATATAAAACGGATCTGAAAAGTTTCATAGTATTTCGAATAATCCTCGATTTAATTTTATTTTTTGACCAAAACTAGTATAAAAATGTGTATAATATACTACAATTTTTGAACGAAACTAGTATTTCAAAAAGTTTCATATAATATAATTTTGGGATTATATTTTTGCATGGACTTTCATCATAAAATTCCCTCATAAAATATAGAAAGGATTTGAAAAGCTTCGTAGCATTTTTAACAATTCTCAATTTAATTTGATTTTTTGACCGAAACTAGTATTAAATTGTGTATAATATACTACGATTTTTAGACCGAAATAGTATTTCAAAAAGTTTCATAGAATCTAATTTTGGGATAATTTGTTTGGATGGACTTCCATCATAACCTTCCCTCGTAACATATAGAAAGGATCTGAAAAGTTTCGTAGCATTTAGAACAATCCTCGATATAATTTAATTTTTTGACCGAAACTAGTATAAAATTGTGTATAATATACTACGATTTTTTGACCGAAATAGTACTTCAGAAAGTTTCATAGAATCTTATTTTGAGATAATTTTTTTGCATGGACTTCCATCATAACCTTCCCACGTAACATATAGAAAGGATCTGAAAAGTTTCGTAGCATTTCGAACAATCCTCGATTTAATTTGATTTTTTGACCGAAACTAGTATAAAATTGGGTATAATATACTACAATTTTTTATCGAAACTAGTATTTCAAAAAGTTTCATAGAATCTAATTTTGAATTATATTTTTTGCATGGACTTCCATCATAACCTTCCCTCGTAATATATAGAAATGTTCCTAAAAGTTTCGTAGCATTTCTAACAATCCTCAATTTAATTTGATTTTTTTAATCGAAACTAGTATAAAATTGTGTATAATACACTAAAATTTTTGGACCGAAATAGTATTTCAAAAAGTTTCATATTATCTAATTTTCAGATAATTTCTTTGCATGGACTTCCGTCTTAACCTTTCCTCGAAACATATAGAAAGGATCTGAAAAGTTTCGTAGAATTTCAAACAATCCTTGATTTAATTTGATTTTTTTACCGAAACTAGTATAAAATTGTGTATAATATACTACAATTTTTGAACGAAACTAGTATTTCAAAAAGTTTCATAGAATATAATTTTGAGATAATATTTTTGCATGGACTTCCATCATAACATTTCCCGTAAAATATAAAACGGATCTGAAAAGTTTCGTAGTATTTCGAATAATCCTCGATTTAATTTAATTTTTTGACCAAAACTAGTATAAAAATGTGTATAATATACTACAATTTTTGAACGAAACTAGTATTTCAAAAAGTTTCATAGAATATAATTTTGGGATTATATTTTTGCATGGACTTTCATCATAAAATTCCCTCATAAAATATAGAAAGGATCTGAAAAGCTTCGTAGCATTTTTAACAATTCTCAATTTAATTTGATTTTTTGACCGAAACTAGTATTAAATTGTGTATAATATACTACGATTTTTAGACCGAAATAGTATTTCAAAAAGTTTCATAGAATCTAATTTTGGGATAATTTGTTTGCATGGACTTCCATCATAACCTTCCCTCGTAACATATAGAAAGGATCTGAAAAGTTTCGTAGCATTTAGAACAATCCTCGATATAATTTAATTTTTTGACCGAAACTAGTATAAAATTGTGTATAATATACTACAATTTTTGACCGAAACTAGTATTTCAAAAAGTTTCATAGAATCTAATTTTGAGATAATATTGTTTTTATGGACTTCCATCATAACCTTCCCTTGTAATATATAGAAAGGTTCTAAAAAGTTTTGTAGTATTTCAAACAATCCTCAATTTAATTTGATTTTTAAACAGAAACTAGTATAAAATTGTGTATAATATACAACAATTTTTGACCGAAATAGTATTTCAAAAAGTTTCATAGAATCTAATTTTGAGATAATTTTTATGCATGGACTTCCATCATAACCTTCCCTCGTAACATATAGAAAGGATCTGAAAATTTTCGTAAAATTTCGAACAATCTTCGATTGAATTTGATTTTTTGACCGAAACTAGTATTAAATTGTGTATAATACTACAATTTTTGAACGAAACTAGTATTTCAAAAAGTTTCATAGAATATAATTTTGTGATAATATTTTTGCATGGACTTCCATCATAACATTCCCTCGTAAAATATAGTAAGGATCTGGAAAGTTTCGTAGCATTTCGAACAATCCTCGATTTAATTTGATTTTTTGACCGAAACTAGTATAAAATTATGTATAATATACTAAAATTTTTGACTGAAAATAGTATTTCAAAAAGTTTCATAGAATCTAATTTTGAGATAATTTTTTTGTATGGACTTCCGTCATAACCTTCCCTCGTAAGATATAGAAAGGTTCTGAACATTTTCGTAGTATTTCGAACAATCCTCGATTTAATTTGATTTTTTGACCGAAACTAGATAAAATTGTGTATAATATACTACAATTTTTGAACGAAACTAGTATTTCAAAAAGTTTCATTGAATATAATTATGATATAATATTTTTGCATGGAATTCCATCATAACATTCCCTCGTAAAATATAGAAAGGATCTGAAATGTTTCGTAGCATTTCGAACAATCCTCAATTTAATTTGATTTTTTGACCGAAACTAGTATTAAATTGTGTATAATATACTACGATTTTTTGACCGAAATAGTATTTCAAAAAGTTTCATAGAATCTAATTTTGAGATAATTCGTTTGCATGGACTTCAATCATAACCTTCCATCGTAACATATAGAAAGAATCTGAAACGTTTCGTAGCATTTCGAACAATCCTCGATTTAATTTAATTTTTTGACCGAAACTAGTATAAAATTGTGAATAATATACTACAATTTTTGACCGAAACTAGTATTTCAAATAGTTTCATAGAATCTAATTTTGAGATAATATTTTTTGCATGGACTTCCATCATAACCTTCTCTCGTAATATATAGAAAGGTTCCAAAAGGTTTCGTAGCATTTCAAACAATCCTTAATTTAATTCGATTTTTTAACCGAAACTAGTATAAAATTGTGTATAATATATTATAATTTTTTGACCGAAATAGTATTTCAAAAAGTTTCAAAGAATCTAATTTTGAGATATTTTTTTTGCATGGACTTCCATCTTAACTTTCGCTCATAACATATAGAAAGGATCTGAAGAGTTTCGTAGTATTTCGAACAATCCTCGATTTAATTTGATTTTTTGACCGAAACTAGTATTAAATTGTGTATAATATACTACGATTTTTGAACGAAACTAGTATTTCAAAAAGTTTCATAGAATATAATTTTGAGATAATATTTTTGCATGAACTTCCATCATAACATTCTCAGGTAAAATATAGAAAGGATCTGAAAAATTTCGTAGCATTTCGAACAATCCTCAATTTAATTTGATTTTTTGACCGAAACTAGTATATAATTGTGTATAATATACTACGATTTTTTTGACCGAAATAGTATTTCAAAAAGTTTCATAGAATCTAATTTTGAGATAATTTTTTTGCATGGACTTCTGTCATAACCTTCCCTCGTAACATATAGAAAGGTTCTGAAAATTTTCGTATTATTTCGATCAATCCTCGATTTAATTTGATTTTTTGACAGAAACTAGTATAAAATTGTGTATAATACTACAATTTTTGAACGAAACTAGTATTTCAAAAAGTTTCATAGAATATAATTGAGATGATATTTTTTCATGGACTTCCATGATAACATTCCCTCGTAAAATATAGAAAGGATTTGGAAAGTTTCGTAGCATTTCGAACAATCCTCAATTTAATTTGATTTTTTGACCGAAACTAGTATAAAATTATGTATAATATACTACAATTTTTGACCGAAACTAGTATTTCAAAAATTTTCATAGAATATAATTTTGAGATAACATTTTTTCATGGACTTCCATCATAACATTCCCTCGTAAAATATAAAAAGGATCTGAAAAGTATCGTCGCATTTCGAATAATCCTCAATTTAATTTGATTTTTTGACTGAAACTAGTATAAAATTGTGTATGGGCACAACAATTTCCGGACGCAATATATTTTGCCTCGGAAGTTGACAAAGCGATGAAAACTTGCTTTTTGCTATGCCAACTAACAAGATAAGTTGAAAAGAAATGACAAGTGTCACTAGTGATTTTCCTATCCACATTGCAACCGGAAAAGTCGGAATCGGAAAAACCTACCAAAGAACAATCACTACCATTAAGATACCAAAGACCAAACTTAGAAGTACCACAAAGATATCTAAGAATGCGTTCAAACAGATTTTAAATGTGATTCCTTAGGGAAAGATTAAAATCTAGCACACATGCAAACACTAAACATTATATCTGGACGAGATGCGGTAAGATAAAGAAGAGAGCCGATTATACCTCGATACCGTTTTATATCTACATCCTTACCATTTACATCACGAACGAGACTTGTCGCCGTAGGCATTGGTGTATTAATATGTTTCAAATTTGTCATATCAAACCTTTTAAGAAGTTCATTACAATACTTTGTTTGACTTATGAAGGTGCCTTCTTCAAGTTGTCTAATTTTGAGTCTGAGAAAGAAATTAAGATCACCCATCATACTCATCTCAAATTTACCTTGCATAAAACTTGAAAACTCCTTGACTAACTTCATATTATTAGACCCAAAAATAATGTCATCTACGTACACTTGAACTAATATGGAGTGATTTCCTTCTCGTTTAATGAAAATAGTGGTCTCAACCTTTCCTCTTGAAAAACCTTGATTTAACAAAACGTTTCTAAGGTGCTCATACCAAGCTCTATGAGCTTGTTTGAGACCATACAAGGCACATTTTAGCTTGTAAACATGATTAGGTTTTTCATGATTTTCAAATCCGATAGGTTGACAAACATACACTTCCTCTTTTATGTATCCGTTAAGGAATGCACTTTTTACATCCATTTGATATAGCTTAAAATTTTGTGAGCATGCAAATGCAAATAAAGGGCGTATAGCCTCGAGTCGGGCAACAAGAGCATAAGTTCCTCATAGTCTATGCATTCCTCTTGGTTATACCCTTGAGCAACAAGACGGGCCTTGTTGCAAGTAATAATACAGTTTTCGTCCATATTATTCCTAAATACCCATTTTGTGCCAATTACTCTATGACCTCGTGGAGGTGGAACAAGGTTCCAAACTTCATTTCTTATAAACTGATTAAGTTCCTCTTGCATAACTAAAAACCATTTTCCATCGAGTAAAGCATCTTTAGAGTTTTTAGGCTCAATTTGAGAGACGAAAGTATAATGAAAATAGAAATTACTTATCCTTGATCGAGTGGAGACTCCCTGTAAGTTATCTCCAAGAAAATTTGTCGATGGGGTGATCTTTAGAATTTTTCCACTCCAAAGGTAAGTTATCTTGAATTGATGTGCTATATTCATCTTTAAGATTAGATCCTATCTCTGGCTCCTTCTCAACAAAATCCGGAATGGGTTCAACACGAGACTCATCCTGATCTTTAACAATCTCTTTAGAGGAAGTACCTGCACCAATAACAACACTGCCTTTTCCGACAACTTTCGGACAAGATTCATCAAAAGAAACATGCACGGATTCAACAATAAGCAATCTCTTGTTGTATACTCTATATGCCTTACTTGAATTTGAGTATCCTAGAAAGATACCTTCATCCGACTTTGAATCAAATTTACCTAGGTTTTCTTTTCCATTATTTAACATAAAACATTTACATCCAAAGACATGAAGATGTGATACATTCGGCCACCTTCATGGTCACTTCGAATCGTTACAATGTTTGTGTTAAGTTTGTTTTGAGATTTATTGGCAAATGTTTCAAATACGGAGAAAGTGTCACCTTACTTGCTAAGAAAATTGTCCAACAAAATCTTGAGTAGTCGTTTACAATAACAACACCATAGTAATTTCCTCCTAGACTTTTGACTCTAGATGGACCAAATAAATCCATATGTAGAAGTTCAAGAGGTCTAGTTGTTGAGACTATGTTTTTTGATTTAAAAGATATCTTTGTTTGCCTACCCATTTGACAAGCATCACAAGGATGATCTTTAGTAAATTGTATTTTAGGAAAACTAACTATCAAATCTTTGGAAACAATTTTGTTAAGCAAGTCAAAATTAATGTGTGCTAAGCGTCTATGCCAAAGCCAAGAATTATCACTCTTAGAGACTAGACACTTAGGATCATTAATGGATACCATGTTCAAATCAAGCATGTATACGTTATTTACCCGCAAGCTCTTAAACATATCATCCTTCTTATCATCATGATTAATTATGCAACCTTCTTTTGAAAAAGATACATTGTATCCCTTGTCACATAATTGACTAATGCTAATAAGGTTATGTTTAAGGCCTTCAACTAAAAGAACATTAGAGATAGATGTAGAAGAGGGATTACTTACACTACCTTTGTCGAGTATAGCTCCCTTGTAGTTATCACCATAGGTAACAAAACCTTTCTTCTTAGCCACAAAGTCATAGAATAAGGAGATGTCATCTGTCATGTGTCTTGAGCATCCACTATCGAGAAACTGTAATTTCTTTGTAGCCTCGAGACACTCCACATACATGATTAAACAAGAGAAAGAGGTACCCAATTCTCATTGGGTCCTTGTGTGTGAGTGAAACTTAGGTTGCATTTAGGCAACCATTGAAAAATTCCTTTAGGGACCAAAAATCTCCTAAATCGACATTTAGCAATAGTGTGACCCCTCTTGCAACAATAAAGACAACACAAGATTGGTTTATAGTCATGTTTGCTATTTTGATCTCTCACTACATAAGTATATCTTTGATATGGATTATTCATAGATTCTCTAAAATTTAAGGGATCAATAGAAAATGTCATTTTTGGTTGTGACATCTTGTCTAATTTGGCTTGAAGAGTTTTGACTTCTTTTTGCCAAATGCAACAAGTTTCACAACTATGAAAGTTATGCCATTCTCGTTTGTCTTCTTTAATAGATTCCATTATAGAGCGCTTAAGATATTCCAAAGCGTTTTGATTATCAGAAACCTTTTTCTCTAACTATTTGAAAATACGCTTATTGGATGCTACACGCTTAAAAGCTTTTTTAGCTTCTTGGTGGAGAACTTTAAAAGTACTAAGTAAATCAGAATAAGATAATTTTTCAAAGTTATCATATTTAGCATGTCTTACTTGCTTTTTGCCCTTTTGTGTGCCGTAAGACAAAGATTCACTTTCTCTTCCTCATCACTTGAGCTTGCTTTACTAAAAGATTCACTATCACTTTCCCATGCGATATATGCCCTTCTAGCTTTGTTGTCTTTCCTTTGATACATGTCTTTGACTTTTTCTTTCTTTAGCATTGGGCATTCCAGTTTGTAGTGCCCCGGTTTTCCACAATTGTAACATGATCATTTACCTTTGGTACTTTTGTTTGATTCTTGCTTGGAGGGGTTAGATTGCCTTCTATAGTTAATAAGGCGCTTGTCCGAATGAGAGATTCCATTCTTTCTAAGATACCGATTGTATCTTATAACAAATAACCTCATATCCTCATTGGATTCATCGTCTTCATCACTTGATTCACTCTCACAATATTTATTGGTGGAAGATTTCGAAGTAGAAGCCTTCAATGTAATAGACTTCTTCTTCTCATTGTCCTTTAGTTTTTCATTCTTTTCCTTTTTCTCATTTTCTTCATGCTCATGTAAATTTAAGAGCTCTTGTAGCTTCCCAATCAACTTTTTCAAATCCAATGTCCTTACATCATTGGCTTCTTTGATTTCCATAAAATTTGGTAACCATTCCCTTGTAAGACACCTCCAAATTTTGTTAGTAGCTACATCGTTAGAAGTGGTTTTTCCAAGAGCGTTTAAGCGATTCGTCAAGTGAGAAAATATATTTCTCATTTCACCAGTGGTTTCCCCTTGGCTCATGTGAAATCGATCAAACTCTTGTTGCAATGTATTAATTCGGGCTAGCTTCACGTCATCGGTTCCCTCATGGGAAACCTGTAACACTTCCCACATAGCCTTGGTCGTAGTATGATGAGCGACTCGAAAATATTCATCCATCCCAAATAAGCTATAAGCATATTTCAAGCTTTCCAATCATAACTATATTTCTTTTCATCAGTTTCATCACATTGTGCTTCTGGTTTTTCAATTTGGACGTTATCCGGGCCGACCATAGTTATTTGAAAAGGGCCATCTTGAATAACCTTCCAAATTTTTCTATCAACATAGTTGATATGAATGCATATACAATTCTTCCAATGACTATAGTTTTCTCCGGTAAAAACTGGAGCTCTATTATACGCCCCCGTTGGATCTTTGTCCATTTTCTAAAAAGATATATGTGAAGTACTAGATAAACTGGTGCTCCTGATACCACTTGTTCGACGATGGTGTGGATCTAGAAGGGGGGTTGAATAGATCCCTTTTAAAAATTTACTTTTCAAAAATTAGTTGAAAAATATTTTGCGGAAGTTCCCCGGAAAAATCGTCTAAAACAAAATTATGTCACTGGTGATCGGATATGCACTTGAAACCAAATGGGAATTAAATGTTGTTAAGATAAATTAATACAATGCAATAAATTCGCTTAGTTTCACAATAATTCGTATACCACTCTTAACAATGAGATATAGGAGGAAAATTAGCACAAAAAAATTGTTTTTTGTGTGTTTTGACATTTTCACAAACACTTGGTGTGCACCCACACAAAGTGTTATTTAGATGTTCAAGTAGTGCAAACATTTTCACAAAGTTGCTGTCAATTTTGAGAGCAACATTTTAACAAACAATTAGTATGCACTAACTATCACAAACCAGAATTTTCAAGTCACACAAAATCAAATTATGCAGAAAGAGTAAAAGAGAAGAAAATAAAGGATGCAAGAGATTTGTGTAGGTAGTTCCTTCACTGTCCTCGCTAGAAGTACTCTGCCCCCAATTCTCAACTGAATTGAGCAGTTTCATTAATATTGCAATTGTTTTTACAAGAAGAAAAATGGAACAACAAACCAATCCAAGTCGCGAATGTTGTGACAGCTTCTTCTTGCTCCTTGATTCAAGACGAACCAAGTCCTTCACGCGTGTCGAGAAAACCTCCAGTTAACTGCTCCCTTATTGCAAGGATTTACAATCCTCCAAACTTTGAGCATGGCTGAGTTTCTTCAACACTTGTGAACCCACAAAGATCTTCGTAATCCCCCGTCTACCGTGATATGAAAGAACGATCCACTTGATCTTCAATCTACCTCACTCGGATGAATATACGAGTGATGGTTGTGTGCAAAAACCCTCAAATCTACCATGATCTTGGAGGAGAAAACTCTTCATATTTTTCCAAGAAAAACCCACACTCTCAAAACCCAATTTGAAATCTCTATTTCACAATTGAACTTTATCTTCGAAACAAACACCTTGATCAACAAAGATTATTGTGTGTGATTGTTGATATATGCAAGGAAGAAGAAGATGAAGAGAGATATATGTATCTATTTCACTTTTCTTGTTAACCTCTCAAAAGAAATGAAAACAACTATTTATATTGGTTAGTTAAATGACAGAAAATAGGAAGAAAGAATAAGTAAAAAAAATGACAGCAACAGGATTGAGCCAGCTCAAATGAATAAATGAGCCGACTCAAACAGACCAATAAGCCGGCCAAAAATTATGCCCAGGCAGCCTGTTGAGACCCGAGAGATCTGGAGGAAAAATCACTTCAACTGAGCATGTTCATGGCAAGTAGTGAGCCGACTCAAATCTGAATGAGCCGACCTGTTCAGTCAGCCTGTTGGGACCTGAGAGATCTGGATGAAAAAACACTTCAATTGAGCTTGCTCATGGCAAGCAGTGAGCCGACACAAATTTGAATGAGCCAATTTGTTCAGTCAGCCTATTGAGACAGCACATGTAGTCAAAATTTCTTCAATATGATTTTTCTTCATGAGATCATTCCTTCTTTCTTGTGTTCCCCACAATATTCTTGTGTTCCCCACAATGTAACACCCACTTTTCCCATTTTCTAAAATAACATAAGTTTTCAGATAAATCAGAGTTTAATTAACAAGTGAGTAGCTACATTTTCAAAATCAACCAAAAGTATAATCATTTATTAAAAACAGCAGAAATATCTTTTTATTCAACAATCGGCAAATCGCCAAATATCCACAAAATTCATTGATTCACTTAATTTATAAGTTTCAACAAAATATGATACGTAACTATTAATAACAAGAATAATTAAATAACAAATATCCCCATTTCCCGTGTTACGTATCAGAGCGACTCCTAGGACTCGACCAAACAACTTGTACTCCGAGCATACTCAAGTACCTGAATCATCTGTACTTCCGAAGAAGCACAGACGCAACCAAACAACAAAGGGGTGAGAAAACAATTCAATATATTAACGGTGCAAATAACATCTTACAGGGTAATCTCACCTCTATTCATCAAATACACATCATACATCATACAATTAATCAATATCTCAATAATTCATCAACACATATCATACATCATTAATTCAATCAATGAAAAATGACTCAATGACAATGCAAATGTGGTACCGACTCACAATAACGGTTCATCAAATAGAACCCCGAATGCATCATTAACGTCTCCAACAAGACACGATCATCCCTGTAACTACGATTCTCAACGAATCCAGAATAATCACATCCACGACATGATTATTCCATCAACATGTATGCGTATGCAAAACTCGATTACACACATACCATATCACGAACACACATGAATACAATCATGCCAACACGATCCTCGTGATCTTCATCAATTACCACACATCCCATCACATGGGTCACATAAATAATCAGACAATGTTCACACATATTATTAATACAATTTGTATAGCTCATCATCAAGAGTCATATAAATCAACATAAGCACATATATTCATACACGCTAATTACCAAATGTCATATCTTATGAATTCCTCATTAATTCCACTCTCCTTTATTCCCTATACATATATTCTAATACCACACGATCCTTCCGATTCTCACCGCTACCAACACTTACATCATCGGGTCTAAGCAAGACGTATAATCAACTAAGTTACCAATCATCACGATCCATTTTGTTTATCACTATTCCTTCATATAATTGTGTAAGACTTATAGTAAACATTTCTATCATCAACACCTTCTAATCGACATATTAATAAAGTTATAATATCCCCAATAATCACATAACACGCACACGCTTATTATCGGTCGTCGGGTCCTATAGTTAAACATGGATGTCATCATCAAGGCCCTAGACTAATGGTACAAGTATCGAACAAGAACTCGGGATTAAACCACTTAAAATACAAAAACATTCCTCAAAACAGAGGCCTGACACGGCCCCCGTGTCCCATGACATGGCCCGTGTCATGTGGCCTGAACATCCCCTTCAAAACTCAAGATTTCGCACAATACAGGGGGCTAACACGGCCGCCCGTGTCACACGACACTGCCCGTGTCAGGCCACCTGCACCTAAAATTCAGCTTTTTCTAAAACTCACTTTTCTCTCCTAATTTCATACTAGTTCGAATTCTATCACTTATCTCTCACTTTTATCACTCAAAACAATCCAATTGTTGTTCTTAAACTAATTTTATACCTCTAATTCCTTATGATCTTCACAACCTAATATTACTAATCAAATTAAGAAAGATCCTAGGTTTGTTTCCAATTCTCCATTTACATCATCATCAACATCATTATCTCTATAACTACTTCCATACCAAACTTATCATATAACTCAAATCACCACCATTCCAATTACAACAATGAAGCATATAACTCAATAATAATTTCACACAACCATAATCAATCATCATAACATATATATACATCATATCACAATTTCATCATAATCAACAACATTAGACAATCCCTAGGGAGTAAGGAACTCCAAATTACCCTTTCATGTTAGGTCACTAATAAAGAACCTTTTCTCCCCCCTTACCTCGAATTCGACAAAATCCTTGCAAAGCCTTGATCTTGAAGCTTTAAGATTCTTGATTTCCCTTCTCCTTTCCCTTTTTCTCCAGAGCCCTCTTTCCTTCGTCAAAATACGATAATGAGAAAATGTACCGTGTTCTCCCATTTTCATAACATAATCAAATTATAACCTTGCCCCTCGATCCTCCAACTTATATTTTATTTTATTTATTAAATAACAATATTATAATAATAATACCACCTCATTATATTATCATTATTTAAATAAAATACCTCATCCACTTATTATTCAAAATACACCATCATACTCTTGATATTTATTTTATAAAAATACTTTATAAAATTGGGGCGTTACAACTCTCCCCCACTTATTTTATTTTCGTCCTCGAAAATAGTACTCAATGGCATCACTTAGATATACTCTTGCACCTAACTAATCACTCCCTTGCCCAAGCCGGCAACTCCGCAACCAACTCAGAACAACAACACTGATGTCAGGACAACCTCCCTAACAACAAGCACCACCTTTATTAATGCTCAACACGCAAGTATATACCTGAAAAAGAACACAACGAAAGTCGCTACCATCACCGTAGGTAACACTCTCCTAATTCCCCATCGTAGGAATTAGTCAACCGCACTCGTACCATCACCGTAGGTAACGAGGCGACAACCAGGACAAACTCAAAATTCCACCCTATACATCCTCAAGATACCACAACATTGATAAAGGACTAACCTTTTAGTTTCCTCTACCAAAACAATATGATTATAATCCATCAATGAAGGACATACATCATATATATTAATATCTCTGTATATCTCGCAATCCTTGATGTGTAGATAACCTGTTACCACTACCCATCCATTCCGGGATGTCCAATAGTCTCAATATCTCAACAAGTCTTATTATTCAATCTCTCGACTCTTTACTAACCATTTATGTATAAACAATTACAACACTTCAATCTTCTGTTGCGCACTCTGATTACTCGCAGCTATCTATTCCATGAAATTCGCATTCTAACTTTAATCATTCCTAACCATCATCACAATTATAGTGATAATTCCCTTAGAATATTTCAAAAATCCGAATGCAAGTCCCTTAATTGTTAATTCAATTCCAACTCTTTAACCATTAGTGCAAACATAGGAAAAATTATCGACTTCCTACCTCAAACCTTCCAATTATCTTAATCGTCCCATCCTCCCCCTTTCCGATTAAATCAGAACTGTGTGTTCATATGATTACCAAACACTTCAATCTTCAATCATAACAATAATACTATCGGATATTCCCACAATTTTACTCTCATCCATTTTCAATTCATGGGTAAGATAGATACCTCCATAATTCCTCTCTCATCGTATAATACCAACTATGACTTTACGATCCAGTACTAATAACTTATCCACTTATCACATCAGTATTCAACATTCTATCCACAACTTGTTAGAATCAAACAAAATCATACTACAACCTTAGCTAACTCCTATTCCTACTCTCTAGCACCTTCCCTCACCACACCCCTTCTCAACGAACAACTTATCTTTCGCAAATTATCTGAAACCATAGAATACTAACTTGGAAAACTTTTCACAAACCTTAACAACAACCAACTAAGTCCAAATACATCCTAGTCTCTTATATCCCACTATTTTCCATCATTGTAGATCCATATCTACTTCGGACAAACTCTTTCTCATACCTTTCTCTGAACAACTCAATCTACACATGTTCATAAAAATTGTCCTCGACAACTTAGTATATAACTGCATCTTTTCTAATTCTCATATTTCAATTTCCAATATTCTCCAAATCCTTTTTCTCTACTTTCATTATAGACAAGAACATCCAAAGGTTACCATCTCGAAATTATCCAAGCCACCTTGAAAGGCACCATTCATATTCCATACTTACCTTAATACATACCAGTCACTACTAGCTTCTACGCAATATTCATGACTATCTCATAGTTTCACATTATGCCTACTCTCTCGTTGGATTATCCTTCCAACGTTCCAATTCCACATTAATTAGACTATAAATTCATAAATTCCAGAAAAATAAATATTGCACACTTATTATTTTACTTTTGTCTTAATAGTCCAACACATACAGTGATACTTATATTTCCATTGTTGCATCCCATAACTCACGGTTCACCATTTCAAACACTTATGAAACTATCCATACTCTGTTGTATCAACGTACACCATACTACTAAGGCAATAGCTCAACATCACTACATTGTGCAGACATCTGGTTATAATTAATTCCCACAAAAATTGTACCTTCGTAGTTTCAAAAACTCATCCACCTCTTATCATACTATGCCAAAATATAACTCAATACTTACTTCTTCAATCTCCATCCCACATCCTTCAACGTAGTAAATTCATCCAACATGATCTGTCAACATCTAGTTCTTATTACCACATTCCTCTTACACTAGGCTTGCAAAATCCCAACTAACTCAAGGGCCTGGTAGGCATGACAATCCAACTCACAACAACAACAATACTACATATGAATTTCAGCTCACTATTGATCCTTTATCAATCAAATCCAATTTGTTCCCATTGCAATTGTGAAATCTCATACTATTCACTAATCAACATATAACTTCATATCCTCATCTTTTTATATCAATAACACCAAAGTTTTCCCAGAAGGCACCCTTGTTGCCACGATTCCTTATAACTACACCTCTAATATATCTTTCAAAACACAATTATAATTCATACTCTACAGAAGGTCCATCATTGTGACCTCATTCCCAATCAATGTCATCTATGCAACCAAATCAGACATCGGAATCCTCTCTCAAAAGTTCCGCTAGATACTCAGTAGATATAACGTTCAACTTTTCATAACTATCCATTCCCAATTCACTTCCTACTCACCGAGGAGTAACCATTAGTAATATCTAATCAACATAATCAATCCTTAAATTCATCTCTTTTCTGGATACCGGAATCTACATCTACTCCTTTATACCACTAATAGCTCTGGCTCAACTCTAAATGGTCTACTGAACATACTATCTTGGCTAAAAGATATGTCTTTTGCATCCAACACAATTCCGCCTACTATTAGCAAGGGATTAAGGGTGATCAGTTCCTCAATTTTCCAATAGATAGCCGACAATCATGATGGCCATAAGCCACATTTTCCAACTTTAATAGAGTTCCTTGCATCTTTCGAACTAAGTTGCTTCACGAGCGAATCCTTAGTCAACGCCAACCTTAGCAACCTCCGCCACACCGCAATTCTAACACACCACAAGCCAACTCTCAGGAGAAGCAATAACTCCTCCCCCACTTATATTCAACAAACATCTGCAAACAAACAACTAGCAAACAAGCAAGTATCGATAGTGTTTCACACACATATCGCATACTCCGGGACAAACGACACGTGACAACCTGGCCGGATGGACCAACCTGCTCTAATACAGATTGTAACACCCACTTTTCCCATTTTCTAAAATAACATAAGTTTTCAGATAAATCAGAGTTTAATTAACAAGTGAGTAGCTACATTTTCAAAATCAACCAAAAGTATAATCATTTATTAAAAACAGCGGAAATATCTTTTTATTCAACAATCGGCAATTCGCCAAATATCCACAAAATTCATCAATTCACTTAATTTATAAGTTTCAACAAAATATGATACGTAACTATTAATAACAAGAATAATTAAATAACAAATAACCCCATTTCCCGTGTTACGTATCAGAGCGACTCCTAGGACTCGACCAAACAACTTGTACTCCGAGCATACTCAAATACCTGAATCATCTGTACTTCCGAAGAAGCACAGGCGCAACCAAACAACAAAGGGGTGAGAAAACAATTCAATATATTAACGGTGCAAATAACATCTTACAGGGTAATCTCACCTCTATTCATCAAATACACATCATACATCATACAATTAATCAATATCTCAATAATTCATCAACACATATCATACATCATTAATTCAATCAATGCAAAGTGACTCAATGACACAATGCAAATGCGGTACCGACTCACAATAACGGTTCATCAAATAGAACCCCGAATGCATCGTTAACGTCTCCAACAAGACACGATCATCCCTGCAACCACGATTCTCAACGAATCCAGAATAATCACATCCACGACATGATTATTCCATCAACATTTATGCGTATGCAAAACTCGATTACACACATACCATATCACGAACACACATGAATACAATCATGCCAACACGATCCTCATGATCTTCATCAATTACCACACATCCCATCACATGTGTCACATAAATAATCAGACAATGTTCACACATATTATTAATACAATTTGTATAGTTCATCATCAAGAGTCATATAAATCAACATAAGCACATATATTCATACACGCTAATTACCAAATGTCATATCTTATGAATTCCTCATTAATTCCACTCTCCTTTATTCCCTATACATATATTCTAATACCACACGATCCTTCCGATTCTCACCGCTACCAACACTTACATCATGGGGTCTAAGAAAGACATATAATCAACTATGTTACCAATCATCACGATCCTCTTTGTTTATCATTATTCCTTCATATAATTGTGTAAGACTTATAGTAAACATTTCTATCATCAACACCTTCTAATCGACATATTAATAAAGTTATAATATCCCCAATAATCACATAACACGCACACGCTTATTATCGGTTGTCGGGTCCTATAGTTAAACATGGATGTCATCATCAAGGCCCTAGACTAATGGTACAAGTATCGAACAAGAACTCGGGATTAAACCACTTAAAATACAGAAAAATTCCTCAAAACAGAGGCCAGACACGGCCCCCCGTGTCCCATGACACGGCCCGTGTCATGTGGCCTGAACAACCCCTCCAAAACCCAAGATTTCGCAAAATACAGAGGGCTGACACGGCCGCCCGTGTCACACGACACTGCCCGTGTCAGGCCACCTGCACCCAAAATTCAGCTTTTTCTAAAACTCACTTTTCTCTCCTAATTTCATACCAGTTCGAATTCTATCACTTATCTCTCACTTTTATCACTCAAAACAATCCAATTGTTGTTCTTAAACTAATTTTATACCTCTAATTCCTTATGATCTTCACAACCTAATATTACTAATCAAATTAAGAAAGATCCTAGGTTTGTTTCCAATTCTCCATTTAAATCATCATCAACATCATTATCTCTATAACTACTTCCATACCAAACTTATTATATAACTCAAATCACCATTAATCCAATTACAACAATCAAGCATATAACTCAATAATAATTTCACACAACCATAATCAATCATCATAACATATATATACATCATATCACAATTTCATCATAATCAACAACATTAGACAATCCCTAGGGAGTAAGGAACTCCCAATTACCCTTTCATGTTAGGTCACCAATAAAGAACCTTTTCTCCCCCCCCTAACCTCGAATTTGACAAAATCCTTGCAAAACCTTGATCTTGAAGCTTTGTAACACCCATTTTTCCCGTTTTCTAAAATAACATAAGTTTTCAGATAAATCAGAGTTTAATTAACAAGTGAGTAGCTACATTTTCAAAATCAACCAAAAGTATAATCATTTATTAAAAACAGCGGAAATATCTTTTTATTCAACAATCGGCAATTCGCCAAATATCCACAAAATTCATCAATTCACTTAATTTATAAGTTTCAACAAAATATGATACGTAACTATTAATAACAAGAATAATTAAATAACAAATATCCCCATTTCCCGTGTTACGTATCAGAGCGACTCCTAGGACTCGACCAAACAACTTGTACTCCGAGCATACTCAAGTACCTGAATCATCTGTACTTCCGAAGAAGCACAGACGCAACCAAACAACAAAGGGGTGAGAAAACAATTCAATATATTAACGGTGCAAATAACATCTTACAGGGTAATCTCACCTCTATTCATCAAATACACATCATACATCATACAATTAATCAATATCTCAATAATTCATCAACACATATCATACATCATTAATTCAATCAATGCAAAGTGACTCAATGACACAATGCAAATGTGGTACCGACTCACAATAACGGTTCATCAAATAGAACCCCGAATGCATCGTTAACGTCTCCAACAAGACACGATCATCCCTGCAACCACGATTCTCAACGAATCCCGAATAATCACATCCACGGCATGATTATTTCATCAACACGTATGCGTATGAAAAACTCGATTACACACATACCATATCACGAACACACATGAATACAATCATGCCAACATTATCCTCATGATCTTCATCAATTAGCACACATTCCATCACATGGGTCACATAAATAATCAGACAATGTTCACACATATTATTAATACAATTTGTATATGTCATCATCAAGAGTCATATAAATTAACATAAGCACATATATTCATACACACTAATTACCAAATGTCATATCTTATGAATTCCTCATTAATTCCACTCTCCTTTATTCCCTATACATATATTCTAATACCACACGATCCTTCTGATTCTCACCGCTACCAACACTTACATCATGGGGTCTAAGCAAGACATATAATCAACTATGTTACCAATCATCACGATCCTCTTTGTTTATCACTATTCCTTCGTATAATTGTGCAAGACGTATAGTAAACATTTCCATCATCAACACCTTCTAATCGACAAATTAATAAAGTTATAAGATCCCCAATAATCACATAACACGCACACGCTTATTATCGGTCGTCGGGTCCTATAGTTAAACATGGATGTCATCATCAAGGCCCTAGACTAATGGTACAAGTATCGAACAAGAACTCGGGATTAAACCACTTAAAATACATAAAAATTCCTCAAAACAGAGGCCTGACACGGCCCCCCGTGTCCCATGACACGGCCCGTGTCATGTGGCCTGAACATCCCCTTCAAAACTCAAGATTTCGCACAATACAGGGGGCTAACACTGCCGCCCGTGTCCCCCTCACTAGTAGAGTTTTTGCCTTCCGTGGGAATCGAACCTTGTACCCTGGGGTTCAAGTACTTGTTCAATCCATTCCCACTACCAATTGAGCTACTAGCTCAAGTGGTAGTGGGAATGGATTGAACAAGTACTTGAACCCCAGGGTACAAGGTTCGATTCCCACGGAAGGCAAAAACTCTACTAGTGAGAGGGGTAGAGAAGATCGTGAGGTGGCAGTGCCGGGATTGCCTTGCGAGGGGCCCGGGCTGTTACAAAAAAAGGCGCCTTTTTTTGTAACAGCCCAGGCCCCTCGCAAGGCAATCCCGGCATTGCCACCTCATGATCTTCTCTATCCCCCTCACTAGTAGAGTTTTTGCCTTCCGTGGGAATCGAACCTTGTACCCTGGGGTTCAAGTACTTGTTCAATCCATTCCCACTACCACTTGAGCTAGTAGCTCAATTGGTAGTGGGAATGGATTGAACAAGTACTTGAACCCCAGGGTACAAGGTTCGATTCCCACGGAAGGCAAAAACTCTACTAGTGAGGGGGGTAGAGAAAATCGTGAGGTGGCAGTGTCGGGATTGCCTTGCGAGGGGCCCGGGCTGTTACACACAACATTTCAATCATACGAAGTTTTTGACATTATTCAAAACATATGTCATGTCTCACATTTGACATGGGCTCTTGGGTGGATGGCCATTGGCGGTGGAATAGAGTCTCGATCGACACAGCAGGAAATTCAATTCTGGTTTCTGAAATGCAGGATCTAGCCAAGCTACTGGAAGTTCAGAATCCTTCTGTTGGGTCAAATGATGAGTGGCAGTGGTTAATTGATAAACCTAGAGGATTTTCGGTAGGCTCTTATTACTCGCTAATTAATTCCCTTGCCAATTACTATATTGGATGCGAATACTGCAGATTTTCTAGATACTTTGTGGAAGACGTCTATTCCACTGAAAATCCAAGTTTTTTCTTGGAGGTTGCTTTAGATAGATAACCTACGAGATCTAATTTGGTGGTTAGGAATATTATCATAAACAATCATGATAAGGTTTGTATGTTTTGCTTTCAACATTTAGAGGAATCCAATCACATTTTCTTCTCGTGCCACAAGTCGAAGATGGTGTGGAATAAAGTTTGTGAATGGGTCGATATAGGAAGGATAGAAGAGAACGATTGTTGTCATCATGCTAAAGCTTGGAATTTAAGCCTTAGCGGCCGGTGCAAGTCGGATATGGTGAATTCAATTTGGTTCATTTCTTGTTGGAACATATGGAAAGCGAGGAATAACATATCTTTCAATGACGGAATTTGTAATATTGAAGATATTGTAAATGATATTATAATTTCCTCTTGAAATTGGTTGACTTTAGGTCGGTCGATCGGAAGAAAATCTAATTTGTACGAGTGGTTCAAATTTCCTATCGCCTATTTGTAATTTCTTAGGTGGAGGTTGTGGTTGGTTTCTTAAGGGGTTGTAGTTTGTTAAACCTCCTTTTTGATTTGTAATTCCTTTACTTTGGAGATTTTGCTTTCTAATGGTTGGTCTCTACCACTCATTACTTTGTATATTGTGTAACAACTATAATAATGGACCTATATTTATGCTCTAATTTATTCTTACATATATTTTTATATTCTTGGAGAGGAGACCTCAAGTGAGTCTTTCAAAGTCTTGTGTGTGATTTAAGAACACAAATCAAATATACGATAATTGTCATTCATTTGTTTTTAATTTTCGTTTGGCGAGAATGGCAAGTGGGAAGAAATTTCACCAAAATTATAATTATAAATTTAATCACTTACTCTGGACTTATATTCTCAATCAAGGCATGGTTGATTTAAATATTTATTTTTCATTGACTCATAATTTGTATGTAAGCTTGGTTTATTCAAAAGATTTGTATATTATTAGAATTGAAGACCTTAGTTAAATTTGGGGTTGGTGGTTCTTTCTTCTTTGGGTTACTTATTTGTGGTTGGTGGTTTTTAATCATTTATTCTCCTTATATATAATTTTCTATCTACTCTTCATTACATACAATCTCTTTAGTTCTGAAATTTCTCTTAAAACTAACCAAAATCCTCCAACCATTTTCTTTCTTCTTCTTGCTATTGAAGATGGAAAATGATTTTGATTGGATGGTTCCCATTGAAGTGATGTTAGGTTCTCTCAAACATGGAGAAGTTCAAGCATGCAGCATTTCCAACGTTCCAGACAAACTTCGAGAAGCAAATGAAGATGCTTACAAACCAAAGCATATCTCCATAGGTCCCTTACATAGAGGAGCCACCAGACACCTTCAGATAATGGAAGAACCAAAATGGCATTACATGCGCCAGTTTCTTGAACGACAAGGAACAAAACCGGAGCAAAATAGAAAATCGGAAATAAGGTTAAGAGACTGTGGATTTGACATTCTCAAGTTAGATCAAGTGATTTGTGCTAGTTATGGTGGAAGCAACAACAAGATCATCGAAGAAATAGATTCACACGAAATTACTAAAATAATGATAGTAGATGGTTGTTTTCTGTTGGAGCTTCTCATTAGGCTTGGCGATTACACACAGAACCAATCAACAATTTCTTATAAAAGCGACCTAATCCTTAAAACCGAGGAAAAGGTTTTGTCGGTTTTAAACGATATATCAATGCTCGAGAATCAAATTCCGTTCATTGTTCTCAAGAAATTATATAGAAAAGTGTTTCCTGATGGAAGTGAGATCAAAGATGATCATCGCGTTGCTTATATTGTTCGTAAGGCCTTTGGTTATCCATTGACGAGTAGCTCGGGGGGTGCTCATATACTTCATTTGATGCATCTTTCTACTGTGGAACAAAACCAACAACATGAAGGGAAAAAGGCGAAGCTAGAGTTATTGTGTTGCGCTACAAAGCTTCGTGCTTCTGGTGTAACAATTCGAGCAAAATTAAATAGCAGAAATGAAAATCAACATAAGTTGGTTGATATGTTTGATTTTGGTATAAGTTTTAATGATTCTGGAAAGTTGGAAATTCCGCCGTTATATGTTAAGGAAACAACAGAAGTGAAATGGAGGAACTTGATTGCTTGGGAGCAAAGCAAAGTTTGGATTAGATGCCAATACACTTCTTATGCACTATTTTTCAGTGGTTTGATATGTTGTGGGCATGACATTGAATTGCTTGTCGAAAAAGGAGTTATTGTGAATGAGTTAAACAAGAGCAATGAAGATTTGTTGGCAATGTTTCGCACGATTTCGAATGGAGCTGAACATATGGATTTGAGTTATAGTGAAATATGTGAAAGGTTGAATGTGTATGACTACATGGGAATGAAAGTAAATAAAGTGTTGCAAAAATGGCCTATTAGGACATGGCATCAATGTAGATGTGTTTTTGAGATGGTTGAGTACTATGCAAGAAACTGGTACAATATTTTGATTCGAGACCATATACCGACGGTGTGGAAGTTCATAGGAATTGTGGCAGCTGCTATCCTACTTGTTCTCACCATCATGCAGACATATTACTCATCCCACAATGGCTAATTTGCATCAAGTTACATATTGTGATTTCTTCCAATTTAGTAGTTGTATTCAAGTGTTTTTGTTTGATGTGGTTTCTTGCAGTAGTTCTTCTTCTGAGTTTTTTTCTTTTTCAAAGAGTGTTAGGCTTCTAGTTATTTTGTTGTTTAGGTGACTTAAAGGGGAATAAGAAAGTTTTTAGTTTAAGAATTGTGATGAAATTTTTAGTTTAAGAATTGTGATTTCCCTTTGTTCATTTGGACACAAAAATATAAATAAAGGATTAAACCTCTAAAAATCTTAATTGCTTCTATCTTTGACTATTGGTTACTATCCTTTGCATAGGAATTAGAGTTTTGGACTTAGATTCTATGACACCTTCCCTTTGCTTTGATCTTCATGAAAATGGTAGTTTTGCCTTTTAGCCACTTGCTAGCTTATAAGGATGAAACTCTCATGATCATAAATTGGAAGCATTATCAAGTTTGGTTAGATCTTTCCTCCTTTATCTCTTTTATTTTTCTTTTAGGATAGTCTCTTTATCTTCCCCCTTCTTAAATTTTCAAAACTTCTCCCTTTTTCAAAAACTTCTTTGTTTTTCAAACCTAAAACCGCTTTCATAATCAAACCTTGACTTAGGTCAAGCGATTTTTACTTTTTTTCTTTTATTTTCTTAATAAATGCTAAATCATGTAAATATATCAAAACATTTTTCAAAAGACCATAAAAAAATACAAAACTCATCAAATATTTTTGTGCCTTTGTGCACTTTTCCTTTTAAACTTTTCCTTACATGTTTATATATGATTCATTCTTTCTAGCGAAATTATTCGCTAAAGAATGACGACTTATCTTTACATTTTAAAATCAATCCAACACACTAATTTTTCACTATTTGTACCACGAACTACGGGGTTTTGATCTCGCATTGCACTTTGTGGGTACGTAGGCATGAGGTGGTAAACCTCTCCAAATACAAAATAGTTAAAATTATTTCTTTTCTCATCCCTCCATTCTCTTTTTACAAACGTTTTCAAACCTAAAAGCAATAAAATTTTCAATGGGCTCTCATAGAGTACCACAAACATTTTGGGTGCGTAAAACCTTCTCATTTTGTAACCTATCCCCTTACCCGATTCTATGTTTGTTTCTTTAGCTTTTTGCTTTTAGATTCATTAGGTTTTATTCGCTCTTTTTTCCTTTTCCACTTGAAATAAAATAAAAGCGCGGTGGCGACTCTGTTTACTTTGAGTTAAGTTAACTAATAGCTTACACTCATGATTTTACCGCTACAATAGTTACGCTTCTTAGTCATGGCTATGACCCCGCCTTATACGGGCATGTACCCTTATAAACCCTCCATCTTTGAAGGGTTAGGTATTTTATTCTAACCTTCATTTTTCTTACGCTTTGGTTTGTCTCACATTGATACTTACTTGAGCGTCGGAGTACCTTACAGGTACCCCACCACCTCTCCTACAAACATCATTGTAATCTCAGCTGAAGGCCAGGAATACATGTCTGGATCCTTTCTGTACAGAAAGCCTTGATGATGAAGGTGGATTTTGCAAAAGCATATGATTGTGTAGATTGGTCTTATCTTTGTAAGGTGAAGGTTTATATGGGTTTTGGTGATAAGTGGAACTCTTGGATTAAATGTGGTGTTATGCAGAGTTTTATCTCTATTCTTGTTAATGGAAGCCCTACTAATGATTTTATTGTTTCGAAAGGTCTTCGACAAGGAGATCCCCTCTCTCTGTTTCTCTTTGCTATTACGGTTGAAGGTCTAGCGGTTCTTTTGAAAAGGGAAGTGACTAGAGAGGCTTTTAAAGGTATTATTCATAATCAAGATACTTTTTCAATTTATTACAATATGCAGATGATACAGTTATTCTAGGAGAAGGCTCTTGGAACAATATTTGGTCTCTAAAGATTATTTTGAAGGGTTTCCAACTTTGTTCGGGCTTAGACATCAATTTTTGAAAAAATTCCATTATTGGATTTGGGATGCATGAAGTCTTCATGGTAGCGACGAAAAGGTTTCTTTCGTGCAAGATTAGTTGTTGTCCTTTCAAGTTCCATGACATCATGGTTGGAGGTAATCATAGAATAATTAGTTTTTGGAAGCTGATAATTAATAAGATAAAGATTAGATTAGCTTCTTGAAAGGGTCGATTTATGTCTATGGGAGGTAGATCTACACTTATCAAATCAGTTTTATCTAATTTGCCTATTCATTACATGTCTTTCTTCATTATGCCTTCCAAAGTCATAAAGATCATTACCACAATTCAAAGAAGGTTTTCTTGGAATGGTTCAATTTATAAAAGAGGAATTTCGTGGATTAGTTGGAATTTGATTTGCAAGAGTAAAAATGAGTGTGGTCTTGGCATTAAAGACATTAGAAATTTTAATGTGGCTCTAATGGTGAAATGGGTAAGGAATATAGTTGGTTCCAAAGATTTTTTATGGCGGAATATTTTGAGATATACATATAATGATTATGTATTCCCTTTGATAGTAGGAGAAATGCCAAAATATAATTTGGTATCATCACTTTGGTTAGTACCGGTAATTGAAAAAACATAATTGATACCGTATAATTAAGGGCCAAATGATTGTACCTTTATCTCACTCCAAATTTTTTCTTTGGAGTCATTCAGCTCTTTGTTTCTCCAATCATCACAGGTAATGGGAATTTCATTCCTTACTAGTGCACCGATAAAACTAGTTAAAGTATGCCCATTAGGTTCTATAAGCTGTCCCTGGTGGCTCCAATAGACATCTAGTATGATGCCTCGAGATCTTCCTTGGACCACCCTTCTCAATACTGTGATGCCTCTTCGAATTTCTTCTTCCGCGGATACTTTTTTACTAACTTCCTCATGTTGGTCATCAGCCATGTCTAACCTGTAATAAACCAAGGAAACCATCAAATATCAAATATAACTTATGCTCATAGCAATTGAAAACAAAAATGTAACGAAATCATGCATTATCAGATATAACTTATAATCAAAGCAATTGAAAACAAAAAAATAAAGAAATCATGCATTATCAGATATAACTTATAATCATAGCAATTGAAAACAAAAATATAACGAAATCATGCATTATCAGATATAACTTATAATCAAAGCAATTGAAAACAAAAAAAATAAAGAAATCATGCATTATCAGATATAACTTATAATCAAAGCAATTGAAAACAAAAATATAACGAAATCATGCATTATCAGATATAACTTATAATCAAAGCAATTGAAAACAAAAAAATAAAGAAACCATGCATAATTTATAAGAATCAAACTTTTATATTACAAGAATCAAACTTTTTCTATTACAATATACCTATAACTATACCTATAACACGTTAATTTTTCTATAACTAACTTTAATTTTCTATTAGAATATACCTATAACTATACCTATAACTATACCTATAAACATTTTCTATTACAAACATTTTTGTATTACAACATTTTTCAAGGAAGAACATTTTTCTATTACAACATTATTACTTATCAAACATAACAACTTTAATTACCTTATCACTTTCATTTTTTCTATTACAAGAATCAAACTTTTTCTTCCATTACTTTTCTCTTATAAACATTATTCTATTATAAACATTTTTCTATTATCAACATTATTACTTATCAAACATAACAACAACAATGTACCTTATGAATCAAAACAACTTAAACAAAGGATAATACACTAAACTCAGTTTTTATGAATCAAAACAACAATGTACCTTCTAAACTCAGTTTTTATGAATCAAAACAACTTAAACAAGAATAATACACTAAACTCAGTTTTTATGAATCAAAACAACTTAAACAAGAATAATACACTAAACAGTAGAAACGAAGAAATGAAGAAATGTAGAACATACCGACAGAAATGAAGAACAGTAGAAACGAAATGTCGAGACACGTATGATTCTTCAAACACGTTCAATGATTGAAACCGAAGGATGACAGTGTATTCAAGTTCGCTATAATGGGTTTCGCTGTTAGGGTTTGTTCGCAGGAGGGAAAACAAAAAAACAGAGAACGAAAATAGAAGTCTGAAATTTTATTTTAATTAGACCTTAGACAGCGCTTTTGTGGAAAGCGCTTTCTAAGGTATGCCTTAGACACCGCTTTCCAAAAGCGCTTTCTAAACCCCCCCTTAGACAGCGCTTTTGGTTTTAATTTTTTTTTTAATTTAAAGACTTTAAACAGCGCTTTATCAAAAGCGCTGACTAAGGTCTATATTTAAAAGCGCTTTCTAAAAGTGTTGTCTAAGGGGGGGGGGGGGGTCTTAGACAGCGCTTTTAGAAAGCGTTGTCTAAGACCCCCCCCCCCCCCTTAGACAGCGCTTTCATTATTTTTTTGGAACATTTTCCGTGTTTTATTTTAATTTTAACCTTAGACAGCGCTTTCTTTTAAAAGCGCTGTCTAAGATGCGCTGTTAAAAGTCATTTTTGGCGTAGTGAGAGATCTTCTTAAGATAATCTCTAAGTTTGGTGACAAACACTTTGGTGGTCTTTTACATGGTAAATCGAATAATGGCAAAAAGTTGTACTTTTGGGAATCTAGATGGATTGGAAATGAGATTATTTCTTCTTTATTTCCTTCTCTTTGGGAGGCATCATCTATGAAACAAGGTTGCATTGCGGAATTCGGGGGTTGGTATGATAATATTTGATTATGGCATGTTGATTCATTTGTTCCATGTTTTGCTCTTAGAGCGGCCGACGACAACTTGAAGTTAGGTTTTGAGGAGCTTTGACTTTTACTTGATTCGGTTGAGATTAAACGAATGGTATTGATGAATACCATTGGCCTTATGATTCTTCTCGGGAGTATACGGTAAAGTCCGGATATGGTTGGTTGATGACCCTAGATGATATGGAACAATCTAAGGCATATTCACGGATGCTTTTAAGGTTTTATGGGGTGCTTAGTCGCCGCTAAAAACAATTATTTTTTGGTGGAAGATTTTTCACAATAGACTTCTGACGAGGGATACTTTAAAGGTTCGTGGTATCATCTCTATTTCTCATGATTTAGTTTGTCATTTATGCTTCATGGAGGAAGAATCTCTTTTTCACACTTTATTGGGCGTTGCAAAAGTCATAAAGTTTGAAAATTTATGTATTCTTGGTTGGGCATTGAGGTGGATATTTGCACTCATATTATTGATCACTTTCTCAATTGGGTAAATGTATTGAGGTTGAAGAAAATCACTTCCAAGATCAGTGTGGCTCTTTGGTTGGTTAGTAGTTGGAATATTTGGCTTTGTAGGAATTCAATTCTATTCAAAGATGGATTTTGGGAAGAAGAAAAAGTTATACAAAACATTATTTTGTCTTCTTGGTGGTGGATTAGAAAGAAACATAGAAAGAAGTTTAGTTGTAATTATTATAATTGGTTTACTCATCCTACAAAATTTTTGTTATGGTTTCCGGAGAATTGAGGGTTAGTTTCTTTTAATTGTGTACGGGTCGAATACCCCTTTGTATTCTCAATATATAATTCTTTTACTTATTAAAAAAAAAGTGCAATTAACTCTTCACTTTGTTTACAACACTTGTATTTGTATTTGCAATTGTATATTTTGGGACTTAATCTCCTGCCCAAAGATCCAGCACATGATTGGGTGAAAGTTTTCTACATCCCTTCTAGTGTTTAGTTAATTTTCATTGTGATGGTGAGTTTGGAGTTCCCCTATACTCCCTTGATATTATTTTTCTGATTAGAAAAACATTGGCCATGTTCCTCTGAGATTGAGGGTTAATGCCACAAAAAACTACATAGAAAATCACCTTAAAATAGAATAAATGATATCACAAACAGACAATACACTACTTTCCAATTTTCCTTTTATATATATATATATATATATATATATATATATATATATATATATATATATATATATATATATATATATATATATATATATATATATATATATATATATATATATATATATATATATATATATATATATATATATATATTCACAAACAGACAATACACTACTTTCCAATTTTCCTTTTATATATATATATATATATATATATATATATATATATATATATATATATATATATATATATATATATATATATATATATATATATATATATATATATATATAATCAAAGTTGTCTCAATTTTTTTTTAAGATCCTATATGGATTAGTCATAATTTAATTATAAAAAACACATAGATATTTTATCTGATGATAGTTTAATTATTATAAATATTTTGAGGTATTATGTACCTACAAATTAACAGTGACTTGTGTTTTTTTGTCATTCCTGTGTGGAGTCTTTAAACCATTTGTTTTGGAATTGTCTGGTCACTAAGTTGATTTTACATGATATCGTTGTTTGGCTTGAAGGATCTTTTGACGGAGGATCGGATTGTAAGGAAAATTATCTGGATTGGTATTGTTTTTCCAAATCGTTTGGTATAAAGGTGGACTGTCAAGATTTCATTTGGTCGTTTAGGAACAATATTATCTTTAGAAACATTAAGTGGAATATAGTTGATATGGTTTGGAAGATTAAACTTCTTTTATGGAGGTGGTTGCTCATAGGGAAAATTTCCTACACCAAATGTAGTTTATATGATTTCAACAAAAATCTTAGGTTGTATTTGGTTTAGGCGTATTTGGTAGGAAATTTTTATCCTTTTTGTTCGAGCTTAGCCTCAATTCTTTTGTAATCAGGCCGAATAATTTGATATTCTCATCAATATACTTCTTGCTTAAAAAAAAACCAAATTAACAGTGACAAATTTAAGTTTATGCACGGTAGTCCATTTTACAAGTCTTCTTCTATGAATTATATGTTAATTAATTATGGTCAATGAGTAAATAGCGTGTTATGTTCGACTAGAAACAAAGTTGCATTACTTATATCTGCGTTATTGTGAAGCCCTCCCTTGTTATTATACTTAAACAAACAACAATTTCGTAACAGCTTCAGCGAGGAAGATAAGTGAAGCTTGATTCAGAGTTGTGAAAGATTTGGTAAATATTTGGCATGTATTTCCAAACTAATTAGTTTTTTTTTTCTTTTCATATTAATTGTTTTTCATCCTTATAAAGTTATTCCTCCTAAAGTTGTAGGATTCCTTTTCTTATGCAACATATTTTAGTTAACTGTATGATCAAATATAATTATCTTTTTTCTCTTAATTGTGGCAGAGAAAATTACCAACATGGTTGGGGGGAATAAAAAAACTCCCGGAAAAAAGAAAAACCTGGGTTTGGGGAAAAAACCCATGAAGTCTTCACCAAAAAGGTTTAGTAAATATGTGGACAATAGAATAGACTCGGTATCAGGTGGGTTCCTCCAGGGCTTACCTTCCATCAAAAGTGGTACTACACAAATAAAGGAGAATTTAAAGACTGAAAAGTTTTCATGGACAGGCAAACCTTCCATCCGAGGCTTTGATGAATTACCAGGCATAAAAACGAAATCAACGTTTGGAAAATCCTCCGGGCCGGGCTCATCTTCCGCGACAGGCCAATCTTCCCAGCAAGGAAGTTTCACCAGGTCAGGCTCATCTTACGGGACAAGCCAATCTTCCTACCAAACCGGTAATAAAAATCCTTACCAAAGGTTGAAATCAAAGTATGAAAGTTCCTTCAGATGGGATTCATCTTCCGAGACATACCAATCTTCCTACCCAGCCAATGATAATTCAACAGTAGGAAGTTCCTCAGGGTTGGGCTCATCAAAAAACAGCAGCAAACAAGAGAAAGGAAAAAAGAAAGATGGATGATCAATCAATCATTGCAATTGGTACTACCAACCAACTATAATAAAATAAGGAACTATTTTAATGTAAGTTTCAAAGAAAATTTTGTCATGTCTAAATAATGGCTAGCAACAATTGTGGAGAAATACTATCTCTTTACATGTGCTAGCCAATGTGATGTTCTTGTATCTTCTTCTTATTTTATTTTACTTTTTGCTCCAGCGATTTGTTTTTCATTTTAATGAAATTTGATTACAATATATATTATTCAAATAATAGCTCTTTTAGTTATGTTAAAGTTTTCTGATTTATTATTTATTAATTACTTATCTTGTTTGTGTTTTGCAAACGTGTATAAATTAGAAAATTAGTTACACATTCATTTGTATTCGATAAAATTTATTAAAAATTAATTAGAATATATTTAATAATATGTTTATACAATTCCATTGAGTTGTCTTGTTGTGTTGACATACGTGTGTGGGTAATAAATACATTTGGTTCAACGTCTCTGGTAGATCTTGTAGTAGGCTAGACAAATTCATTATATTCAATGGTCTTTTGAATGATTGGAATGCGGTGAATCAAAGGGTTGGTGAAAGAGATATTTCTAATTACAGACCTGTGCGTATATCTGCTAAAAACGTCAATTGGGGTTCAAAACCGTTCAGAATCTAGAATTGTTGACTTGAACATCCGACATTTATGTCTTTTGTGAAGGAAACATGGGAATCTTGTGAGTTTCACGGGAAAGTCTGGTTTATCTTTACCAAGAAACTTCAATTTTTGCAAGGAAAACTTAGGTGGTGGAACCAAGCGTATTTGGTTGGGTTGACACTAAGATTATTGATAATATTCAAGCTATTAATGACATTGAAGACTTAATCGCTCATAATAATGGTGTGGTTGACGATGAGGCTTTATCCATTAGAGGCAAGGTGGTATAAGGTATGTGGAGTCATTTGAGGATTAAGGAAAATATTCTTCACCAAAAAGCTCGTGTTAAATGGATTGAAGAAGGGGACTACAATACCAAAAAATTTCGTACGATTATTAAGAAAAGATACTTGACTAATTCCATTACGTCAATTAAGGTTGATGATCAAGTTATGGAAGATATTATGGGGATCAAGAGTGCAGTTTATGAACACTTCAAGAATTTTTTTCAGAGTGCGAACATGCCTATGGCACTGCTAGGGCAGAATGGCTTCAAAAAGCTCTCTGTTGTGGACAGAACTGCGTTGGAGGCACCTGTTGAACTGGAAGAGATTAGGAGAGTTGCTTTAAATCGTGTCGGCGGAAAAATTCCAGGCTCGGGCGAATTTAATTTCGAATTTTTCAAACTTTGTTGGGATATCGTAGGTGGCGATTTCTCCAATTGCGTTTTGGAATTTTTTGAAGACGAATTTTTACCTAAAGTGCTAAACTCTTCCTTTTTAGCTCCCATATCCCCAAGCTTGACAGTCCTAGATCTCTTGAGGATTATAGACCCATTTGCTTGATTGGGTGTGTTTACAAGGGTATATTAAAGATTCTAGTTTATAGAATTAAAAAAGTAATAGGAAACTTTATTTCTATTTCTCAAACTTCCTTCATTGAAGGAATAAGTTTACTTGACAGAGTTCTCGCTTTAAACGAAATCATGGAATTTACTAAGAGAACCAAGAGGAAATGCTTGTTGATGAAGGTTGATTTTGCAAAGGCATATGATTATGTAGATTGGTCTTACCTGTGCAAGGTGATGGATTATATGTGCTTCGGTGAAAAGTGGATAGCATGGATAAAAGGTGATGGCATGCATAGTTTCATGTCTATTCTCGTCAACGGATGTCCTACTAGAGATTTTGAAGTTTCTAGATGTCTTAGGCAAGGAGGCTCGTTTTCTTCTATCATTTTTTCTATTACGGCTGAAGGCTTTGCGGTTCTTTTAAAGAGGGTGGTGGATAGAGAGGCTTTTAAAGGAATTATACACAACCAAGATGTTTCTTTCAATTTGTTACAATATGCAGACGATAATATTATTCTTGGTGAAGGTTCTTGGAGAAATCTTTGGTATCTAAAGACGATTTTAAAGGCTTCCAACTTTGTTCGGGGTTAGAAATCAATTTTGGCAAAAGCTCCATTATATAGGTTTTGCTGTTGAGGATTCTTTTATGGTGGCGATGGAAAGGTTTCTCTCATGCAAGATTAATTCTTGTCCTTTCAAGTTCTTTGGCATTATGGTTGGAGGTAACCATAGACTTATTTCTTTTTGGAAAATGATTATCGATAAAATTAAGCTTAGATTAGCTTCTTGGAAAGGTTGTTTTATGTCTAGGGGGGGGTAGATCCACTCATATTAAATCGGTTTTATCCAATTTACATATTCATTACATGTCCTTTTTCATAATGCCTTGCAAAGTTATTAAGATCATTACAACAATTCAAAGAAGGTTTCTTTATAACAGTTCGATTTGTAAAAGAGGAATAGCGTGGATTAATTGGAAATTGATATGCAAAAGTAAAGTTGAGAGTGGTCTGGATATTAAAGATATTCTGAAATTTAACTTGGCTTTGATGGCGAAATGGGCTTGGAAAATTGTCAGTTACAAAGACTTCTGTTGGAGGAGAGTTTTGGAATATGGATATGTTGATTTTCATTTCTCCTTGATTGTTGGAGAAATTCCAAAATACGATTGTGCTCCATCTCTATGGTGGAGGGATCTCTTCAAGGTAATTAATAGCTTTGGTGACAATTCTTTTGGTGCCCTTTTATCAAGTAAATTAGGTGATCGTGAGAATCTATTTTTTTTTTGAGTCTAGATGGATTTGAAACTTGTCTTTAGCATCTTTGTTTCCTTATCTTTGGGAGGTTTCATCTAATAAAAAAGGTCTCATTACTCAATTTGGGGGCTGGACCGACAATAGATGGATTTGGTACGATAACTTTATTTCGGATACTGCTGGCAGTAATTTGGCGTTAGCGGTAGGGATATAAATGGATATTCATTGGGATAGATAGTATGATATTTGTGTATGTCCCGTTGGATAAATATGATAGTCATATCCGTCCCATATACATGTGGGTATCCGCTAAACATATAATTTACGAATTTTAAGGTATCAGCAGATATTTACAGATATCCATGAATAACATTTAAAAAAAAAATTGGATTTTTTTCCAACTTCTTTTAAAGACACAAGAAGTTATTTTCACATAACATCCATACAAATCTATCTTATTTTAACAACAAAATATTATCACTAATTTCCTTCATTTTCAACAAAACATAATATTCAAACATTTTACTTTTAACAAAAATTGAAAGATATTATACTTGGATATTATCACCCCCCTTGAAATATCAATATCCCCTCCTTAAAGCCCTCATGCGCACTATTTCAGCCCAAATTCCATTTATGCGTGACGTGGTAGTCCATGTGGACTTTTTATTTAATTCTTTATTTATTATTGAAAATCCAAGTGGATATTAATTATTTCCCCAAAAAAAATTTATGTTAATAATTTTAATAAATTTATTTATAGAAAATTAATTTGGAATCTATTATTAGATATCTTAAAATATAACATTTGGGCTCAATACCCATTTTTTTCAATAGCAATTCAATACTTCAAATTCATTATGGATAGTGTAAAAAAGTTATATAAACAATACAATTTTCTAACCCATATTCGATGTGGGACTCTATTGTTGGAGAAAGTAAAAACTATGTTGGATCCATGTATTTCAACAAGACACAATACATGCATGCATATATATAGAGTAAAAATAATTATTCTAATAGCTTTTGGATGGTGTATAATCAAATAGATGACGGTAAGATAATGGAAAAACAATGTCAAGAGCTTCTGCAGATTTATTATGTATTATCCTTTAAATGTTCAATGGAAGCTTTTGCAGGTTATTCTCAAATATTTCATACTATGATTCTATTACCAATGGAGACATATTTCATTAGAACTTGTGTTCTTGTTTAGAATTTGAAGCGTTGAAAATGAAAAGGTTATGTTCAACCCACACTGCATGTGTTTCAAATGTGTAGTATTGAGACAATAAGAAGATGATTCCTGTTATATTTTTAACGAACATAATCAACATAAATTAACAATCATTAAATCAAATACAACAAAAGTGCAATGTGGGTTGAACCCAAGTATTTCAACAACACAATACATGCATGCATACATATACAGTAAGAACAATTTTCTAATAGCTTTTTGAGGGTGTATAATCAAATAGATGATGGTAAGATAATTGAAAACAATGTCAAGAGCTTCTATAGATTGATTATGTATTATCCTTTGAATGTTCAATGGAAGCTTCTGCAGGTTATTCTCAAATCATTCGTATTACGATTTTGCTACCAATGGAGACATATTTCATTATAACTTGTGTTCTTGTTAAGAATTTGAAGCATTGAAAATACAAAGGATATGTTCAACCCACACTGCATGTGTTTCAAAATGTGTGGTATCGAGACAATAAGAATATGATTCCTGTTATATTTTTAACAAAGGTAATCTACAAAAATTAACAAAAATTAAATCAAATACAAAAAAAATGCATGTTTCATGTGTATGTTTCATATTGAAGACAACAAAAACAAGGGATAAAGGTATAAAACCCCCTGTCATTAGGGCGGGTTTTGGTTTTACCCCCTTTAAGATATTTTGTAATTGACGCCCCTCATAAAACCCAAATTCAGATTGTACCACCCCCTTTTACTTCCTTGCTGATGTGGACAAGGTTGACTGGGCAATTGTGTGTGATTGTGTAATATGTTACCCTTTTATACAATTCAAAATTCCCCCCGTGAGTTAGTGTTCCCAACTTGAAAGGTTTGGTAGCAGGAAGCGAGCTTGAAGACGAAGTCGAATTCATGGGAGAACGCAAGGACGAAGACGAAGCAATGGATGTGAACCGCGATTTACAGGTTTGTTTAGCAATGTTGATGATGTTAAATAGTTCTATTTTCGGCATGTTCATCTTCTTCTGTTTCTATTTTCAGAAAAAATTATTGTTTAATGTGGTGTTTAGACATGGAGGGGAGTTTTTGAAGCACGGTGACGGCGAAACAATATATAGGGGTGGTGTTTCTACTGTACACTACAACAAACAAGACCTTAGACAGCGCTTTTTTTTGCCTTAGACAGCGCTTTAAAGCGCTGTCTAAACCTCCGCTGCTAAAGGTTTAGACAGCGCTTTTAAAAATGTTAAAAGCGCTGTCTATTCCCCCACCCTTAGACAGCGCTTTGGCCAAAAGCGCTTTAAAAGACCCTCTTAATTTAAATTTTTTAGGTACACCTTAGACAGCGCTTTTCAAAAGCGCTGTCTAAGCCCCCAACCTTAGACAGCGCTTTGGCCAAAAGCGCTGTCTAAGCCCCTCCTATTTTAATTTTTTTAGGTATACCTTAGACAGCGCTTTGGCCAAAAGCGCTGTCTAAGCCCCTCCTATTTTAATTTTTTTAGGTATACCTTAGACAGCGCTTTGGCCAAAAGCGCTGTCTAAGCCCCTCCTATTTTAATTTTTTTAGGTATACCTTAGACAGCGCTTTGGCCAAAAGCGCTGTCTAAGCCCCCCCCTTAGACAGCGCTTTTGCCTAAAGCGCTTTCTAATCCCCCCCTTAGACAGCGCTTTTGGCAAAAGCGCTGTCTAAGGTATACGAAATTTTTTGTAGGATTTGTTTGTAACCACATTTTTTCCAGGTTTATAAACCAGAATTGGTACCTGTTTTCAACCAGATTTTTGCAGTCAATTATCACATTTTATATATGCCATTTTGGCCTTTTTTTACCAAAATTTGGCTAACCAATTCAAAACAAATTTGCCATAAATGTATCAAAATATATACAAATGTACAAATACTACTACAAATGTATCAAAATATATGTTTACATTTATAAGTCATTACATATACTACTACAAATGTACAATTAATTACACACTTTGAGCTCTATCATGTATTGACACCACTCCTCTTTGATTTCATCCACTTGATCCTTTGTATAAGATGCACACTTGAATTCATCAAAGTACTACATAATAATATAACATATTTTGAATTAATTCCAACTATTTAATTATATGAGATATGTGTAAATATAAAAATAACTCATAAGTTAGAAATACATACATCGGTGGGAATCTCTAATCGGCCCAACATGAGAGTATCTCGCATAAACCTCAACATGAAATACCCGCAATCTATTTCATTACGTTGAAGAGGACACTACATATGAAAAAAAAAATATGAATTATAAATCCTAAGTTTTATCAAGTGTAGTCATCACTAATATAATTAAAAACGCGGTAATTAAAAATATACCGCCACTTTAATCCATGAAATGGAGTTGGCGCCCCTCCTTGAGGTCTGGATAACTCGTTGGGCACGAAAAGCTTGTAGGACGCTAATAAAATAAAAATGAAGCAATTAGAACAATTCACATAAACTAAGAAAAATTTTGAACATTCTCACTTACGTGTCAATTAGGTCCTTCATAACCGGGTATGTTGTCCAATCATTTCCTAACGAGTCAAGATAATACACAATTTCTCGGATAGGATTGATTGCGAGCAACAACCAATGTCCACTGTAATGATTAGGCAAATGTTAGATGGTAACTTGGAAAATAATTATAATAGATGAATTTAGAATGAAATGCTAACCCGGTATTAAACGGTATAAAAAACAACTTCTCCGCATCTTTATTCTCCACGAGGATCCGAAGAACGTACTCCGTCACGGTATCCGGTCTACTTATCATTAAACTATAGCTGACGGTCGCGGGTGCTAAGAATCCGAATGACACGTCCAAACCATTGGGGCGCATAAATTTGTCATACAAAAACCTAATATAAAAACATCATTAACATAAAGTAAACATCATTAAAGTAAGTTGTTTAATTAATAAAACAAAGTAGTCCGAATTTACCTAACATATGTATTGACAACGGTGACGCCGATTTCTTCACGACCAAAAACTTGCATGAAGTCCTCATTACCAATCATTTGTTCGTAATCAAAGCCGAAAATCCCTACCTCCATAGGTATAGTCCGAACACCTCCGGTCGGTATATCGGTCATCTCTAGAAATGTCCTGAGGCACGACCTATACTTGGTGGTAGGTTTTTTCCTAGCTACGGACTTCTTAGCACCAGAACTTTGTACCCGTGCGGAGGCGTTGCTAACCTCCTTTTTTTGTTGTGCGGAGGCATTGCTAGCCTCATTTTCTTGAACCTACATGTCATATAAATAGTTAGATCAAATTAAGAATGTAACAACTTCCATGAATATATGTCATATAATTGTATATTACCTCTTTTCTTGAAACCGTGGACTCGGTATGCCGTGGAATCGCAGTTTCTTTTGATTTGGATTGTGTGGGAGTCTATTTAACATAGGAAAATATGTAAGTAAAATTTTAAGCATAAATTTTAAACTTTGAATATACCAAGGAAAGTTAACATAAGTTTTAATCATACCTCATATCCTACGCATATGAGGTTTGTCGGCCATGCAACAAACGAACCTACAGCTTCGTGCACCGTTGTTGCATCCGAATCATCGCTAGGATATGGTAATGCTGCATTCGGCTCAACTGCAATATCAACTGATACCTTCAAACATCCAGCAGGGAGCTCTCTAGTGTGGAGTAATACTCCGCTAACGTTATGCACTTTTCCCTTGCCAACCATCCGATAGTATGGTGACGACAAATACAGCTGACAATGGGAAATGCCCTAAAACCAATAATAACAAGAAATCGTTAATGTGTATATATGTCAAATACATAATTTAAGAAAATAGTTCAATTTAAGACAATTATATGTAATTACCTCTGGAATGTTCGGCTGAAAGGTACAGTTGATACTGTCTTTGTCCGAAGCATCTCTGTATACTGTTGAGGCGCTAGCCTCTCTTTCTCTCCTCAATGCATCAAAGTTAATACAAAAGGTTTAGGCAGGACAGTGTTTAGGCAGACAAAGTTAATACAAAAGGTTAGCAAAATTGTTCCTAAAATATGAAATAGATAGAATATTTTTATACCATGAAAACACAACCAGAACCAGAACAAAAAGTCAAAAGCACAAGACATTATCTTACATAGAAGGTTGGTATGAGTTGAGGGATTTTGAATTTTTATCTGAATTAGCGATTGGATTAGTTTATAAATATAGAAATAATATCCGACGGAGTTCTTTTACACAAAAAATATATTCTCATGTTTACACAACTTCTAAAATCACGAAATTGAGTCATCATTTTTCTAAATTACACGATTAAACTATATTCTCATGTTTTCATTTTGGGAAAACTAAAACTATAATTAAGGTGATGTAAATATATCTTTGGTCCTTGCTATTTGATTCTCTTGCAAACCAAATCCATGCTCTAAATTAAAGCAATTTGGGTGGCAATAATTCCAAAATTAATGACACATGTAGAACAATATTTTTTACACCAGAACTATAATAATTGGTAATGAACCAAAGATAGACTGCTTTTCGCCTACTTCCCTATAACTAAAACCATGACAACACTATAAACTCTCAATATAGAGAAGACCGATCGAAAAACATATAAATAAGCAAGGGATGAAGGAGTGTATTGGCTTAACCTCTCTTCTCATGATGGTATTGAGCTCTTCCTTTGATACAAGTGAGTATGATGAAATACTCAGCTTTTTAGAGGTCAAACCAGTTAGTATCAACTGGTACGCGAAGTGTATCCAAATTTCTAATCTTGTGGATGGAGTAATCAGAAGATCTCTATCTACCACTTTTATTGTTTGTTGCTAAATATTGGTCATCAAAATTTGAGGGCACAAACATTAATAGCATTCCTTTGATTAAGTATGTGGCATTGGATGGAACTGTATCCTCTTTCAGTTTTCATGAATGTACACAAATCCATGCATGTGCCAAGCGAGTAGTAATAAAAATCTCATGTTAGTCTAATGTTTGCTCTTGGCTGATTAATTGGAACAGGAAATTCGTATGTGCAACAAACCATTTTTTATGCCCGAAAAGACAACCACAACCACAACCAGAACCAACCACAACCAGAACAAAAAGTCAAAACTGAAACACATACCTTGCAATGCCTGAAACGATTTAACTCTTGCAATGCCTGAAACGGATGACTGAAATCCGAAAACAGAAATGAATGAATGCCTGAGACGAAGAACTGAAACGAAGAAGTTGAGTGAATAAATGAAAACGTGAACGAATGAAAACTGAAACGTGAACGTGAAAATGAAATACATACCGCGATGAAACCGTGAACGTGAACGATTCAAACGTGAACGATGAACACTGAAACGATTCAATGACTTCAAGTTCTTCTGGAAATGTTAGGGTTCGCTCTGAAAAAGTTCGCAGGAGGGAAAACGAAAACAACAGAGAATGAAAATAGAAGTATGAAATTTAATTTTAATTAGACCTTAGACAGCGCTTTTGGTAAAAGCGCTTTCTAAGGTATGCCTTAGACAGCGCTTTCCAAAAGCGCTTTCTAAACCCTCCCCTTAGACAGCGCTTTTGGTTTTATTTTTTTTTTAATTTAAAATCTTTAAACAGCGCTTTATCAAAAGCGCTGACTAAGGCATATATATAAAAGCGCTTGTAGAAAGCGCTGTCTAAGGGGGGGTCTTAGACAGCGCTTTTATAAAGCGCTGTCTAAGACCCCCCCTTAGACAGCGCTTTCATTATTTTTTTGGACCATTTTCCGTGTTTAATTTTAATTTTAACCTTAGACAGCGCTTTCTCTTAAAAGCGCTGTCTAAGATGCGCTGTTAAAAAGCATTTTTGGCGTAGTGGTAGTTTCTGGGGAACACTTAGATAGGTTTATCATTAGTCATATTAACAACATAGTCAGTGGATGGGGTTACCCTGTAGGATCGTACCGGTTGTGGGCTAGGATCCCTGAAATTGCTCCTAAGCATTTTCAGATTAAGAACGATGAGGATGCATATGATTTCGCATGTTACCATTCTACAAATGAAGTTGATGGTGAACTTTTTGTTGAACATGATGCTAGTGGTAGTGCAATAAACCCTAGGTGTGTCAATCATTTGTCTGATTTAGAGGATAGTGATGAAGATATTGTAGAAAGTTTGGACGATAGTGAGGATGAGAGGACCACTGCTCTTGTAGATGGTTTTGAAGGTGTGGATGTCACTATACCAGTTAGTCAAGGTCCAATAATTAGTGGTTTCTTAACTGGTTGTAGTAAGAAATGTGTGGAAGATGAGGATGATGCGGATTATGTGAGTGAAGAGTTGTTGAGTTCTGATGTTGATAACTCAGATGAAGAGAAAAAACCAAAGTTTGTGAAGTTTAAAAAAGAACAGCTGAATAAAAATTTCAAGTTCAAATGGGGTATGGAGTTCAATTCCCTAGATGGGTTTAGGGGAGAAATTTGTGAGTGAACTATTTTGAATGTGATGAAAATAAGATTTGTGAAAAATGAGGGGTATAGAGTGAGAGTGGAATGTAAAGTGAAATGTGGTTTTTTAATGCTTTGTTCCAAAGTGGGCCACAAGCACACTTATGTTATAAAAACTATAAAGGATACCCACACATGTGCCAGGGTTTTAGATAACAAAACAGCTAGTTCAAAGTGGGTTGCAAAGGTTGTGGTTAAGATGCTTCAAACTTCAGAGAAGGTGAGAATCATTGAAATCATACATCATATTAGGCAAACCTTTGCAGTTGGTATAACTGTTGCTAGGGCTTGGAAAGCTAAGATGATTGCCAAGAAAATCATAGAAGGTGATGCAGATCAAGAATATGCTAGCCTATGGAGATATGCAGCTGAGTTGAATAGGGCAAATCCTGGGAATATTGTAAAGATAAACATAGAAAGAGCATCATCCTCCATTCAACCTAGATTTGGATCCTTTTATTTTTGTTTTGATGGATGTAGGAATGGTTTCATGAATGGTTGTAGACCCTTCATTGTTGTTGATGGGTGTCACTTGAAAACTAGATATGGAGGTCAACTTTTGATTGTTGTTGGAAGGGATCCCAATGACCAGTATTTTCCACTTGCATTTGGTGTGGTTGAAACTGAAACTAAGGAATCATGGAGGTGGTTCATAAGTTTGGTGATGGAAGATGTTGGCATTGAAAATAGATATGTTTTTATTTCTGACCAGCAAAAGGTAAACATATGTTTTTATTTATGTGATATTATTTTATTGGTATCATATGTTTTTTGTTTCATAATAATTATCTTCATTTGGTCAGGGGTTGGTTGCAGTTTTTGAGGAAATGGAAGCTAGGATCGAGCATAGGCTATGCTTAAGGCACTTGTATGCTAATTTCAAGAAGAAATTTGGTGGTGGAGCTCTAATTAGAGATCTTATGATGGGGGCAGCAAAGGCAACATACCAGCAAGCATGGCAGCAAAAGATGAATGAGTTAAAGGCAATAGACACTAAGGCTTGGGCTTGGCTCATGGGAATTCCAAAGGAAAGTTGGTGTAAGCATGCTTTTAGTTTCTATTCTAAGTGTGATGTATTGATGAACAACATATCTGAATCTTTTAATGCAACTATTTTTCTTGCTAGAGATAAATCAATTCTGACAATGTGTGAATGGATTAGGATGTATCTAATGAATAGATGTAGTAACTCTACTGTGAAACTAGATAAGTGGCCACATAGGGTAATGCCCATTCCTAGGAGAAGGTTAGATAGTGAGGTTGCTAATAGTGGTCATTGGTTACCTACTTGGTCTAAGGATGAAGTATTTCAAGCCAGTCATGCATATAACAGACAAGAGTTTATTGTGGACATAGCCAAAAGAGCTTGCAGCTGTAATTTTTGGGAATTGGTTGGCATCCCATGCAGGCATGCTATTGCTGCATTAGGCTTTAGGCAACAACCACCTGAGTTGTTTGTACATGAGTGTTACTCAAGAGAGAAGTATGCATTGGCCTATGGTTTTGCTATCAGTCCTATAAATGGGATTGATATGTGGCCTGAGGTTGAGTGTGAAGATTTATTGCCTCCTAAGTACAAAAAGGGTCCTGGTAGACCTAGAAAACTCAGAATTAGGGAGAGTGGGGAGGAAGGTGCAAGAAGAAGGCTACCAAGTGTATCTTATAGATGCACTAGGTGTGACAAGACTGGCCATAATGTGAAATCATGCAAGGCCAAGAAACAACATCCAATTGCCCTAAAAAGAAAGGTAATTATTTCTGCATTATGTTATGTTTCTGCATTATGTTATGTTTCTGCTAATGTTCGTTTGCTTGCTTTGTTTTCTATGATGTCTGCAGAAGATGAATATACCACAAGGTGAGCAAAGTCAAAGTCAGCCTAGTGTTGAAAAAAATCAAAGTCGGCCTAGTGTGGTGACCAGTCAAAGTCAGCATAGTGTTGAACAAAATCAAAGTCAGCCTAGTGTTGAACAAAGTCAAACTCAGCCAAGGGAGGCTTCAATCTATGAGGACATCACTGATGACATGATTGCAAGCATGCCAGACATAACACTAAGTGTCCAAGCATCAGCAAGGGCTAAGGGAAAAACAAAGCTTAAAGAAGAGATCAAGCCATTGAGAAAGAGGCAAAGTGAGAGAATTAAGGAGAATTGGTTTAAAAAACTGAAACCCTACACAGGACCAGGTTCAGACCCACAACAGCCTTTGACTTTCCCTGAAGAAGATGGATATGCCTCAAATGCTCTTAACAAGTCTACTAAGAAGGCTACAAGGAAGGCTCAAAAGGAGAAATGCATCAATGATATTTAACTATATTTTATGTTATGTTTGAATTCTGCATATTAGTAAACTTGATGTTCTGCATATTTTGTAAACTTGATGCTATTTTGTATACTTGATGATATTCTGCATATTTTGTAAACTTGATGCTATTTTGGTTATATTATGAAACTTCTTCCATTTTGGTTATATTTTGGTATATTACAACAACTCTTACAACTATTAAAAATATTACAACTATTACAAATATTACAACACTATAACAAGAAACACTATATATTACAACTGATAAGTCAAATTATGTGGAACACTATAATATACTTATAATGCAGAAACACTATAATGCAGAAACACTATAATAGACCTATATTACAACATAACCATCATAAACACTATAATGCATAAACCTGTATTACAACATAGACCTGTATTACAACACTATATAGACTTGTATTAAACACTATAATGCAGAAACTTAAACACAAACATTATAATGCAGAAACATAAACATTATAATGCAGAGACCAGAAAAATAACATAACCATCAAACCAAAATACTATCTCATTTTATTGAACTTTATCATCAATACATTACAACTGATAAGTCAAATTATGTATCCATAACACACTTCAAGGATACAGAACATTATCTCATAAAAAAATTACAAATGGTTAAACAATAAAGCAATAAAAATACAAAGCATTATAACTCCTATCTTAAGCTTCCTATTAACACTTCTCTGCACATCAAGTTTCATCTTCACCTTCTCTAGTTTGACTTTCAATGCTTCAAATTGCACTTCTTCCATTACACAATTCTTACATATAGATTGCATAGTGCCCATACCTTTGACTGAGTTTTCCATTTCAGCATCCCTACAAATAACTCACAGCCATTAGTGTTATTGCGACATTTCCAGAACTTCCGATTGTGATTTTTGCTTGTACTTGAAACCCACAACTTCATTGATCTACCACAACCACAAACTGGTAACTCAGGAATCGAAACTGAAGCACTACTCTCAGTAGATATAATCAAAATATGATAGAAAGCTCACTATATGATAGAAAGCTGCGATGAAAAATGGTGTTGAGAAGAGGAGAAGAAGGATGGTGCTACGAAGAGGAGAAGAAGAATGACGATTGCGATTGGAACCCTTGAAATTGAGATCCTTTTATGGAACCCTAGAAATTACACAGTCACACACAATTGCCCAGTCAGCCTTGTCCACATCAGCAAGGCAGTAAAAAGGGGTGGTACAATCTGAATTTGGGTTTTATGAGGGGGCGTCAATTAAAAAATATCTTAAAGGGGGTAAAACCAAAACCCGCCCTAATGACAGGGGGTTTTATATATTTATCCCCAAAACAATTGATAAAAATCCTTGAATACAACTTTCATTGAATAAACTTTCATTTACTGCAAATTTTATTTTTTTAATATCTAAATGCCTTGGTTGAGATAATGGTTTTTCCAACTATAAGGTGTTTCATCATCATAATCGAAGATTGCTTGCCTCCTTATTTTTCTTCTTGGTCTCCTGTTCCTGAGCTCTATTGGTTCTTAATGGTTATCTTTCAAAGACTTATTGATTCTAAGGAGGGTTTTGCACGTCCATCGTCTCTTGGACCCAGACAGCTTCTTGGACATGGACAATCACTTTGTTGGCAGTTTTCGCATTGTTGGAAGTACTCATTTTGATTCTTTTTCTTTTCTGATTCTTCATTCTGCAACTGCAGAATTCTGTGAGAAAAATACAATGTTTTGGAAATTTGATACAATGAGAGAAACTTCATATTTATAGAGTTAAGTTTGTTTGCATCTCAAGACAAAACCCAAGACTATAAAAGTCCAAAAATACTTATTTTAAACTAAATTAAATCAAATTTAATCTAGATCTAAAACAAATCTAAATAGAATCAAAATCAAATATGTCTGAAACACATGTTTCAACACACATCCTTGTTCGACACTTCAACACAAGGAATTGCAATTTAACAAATACAATACAATATTACAATATACTATTAAATAAAATATTATTATTTTATAAATATTTGTTGAAGAAAAATAAATAAAAATATCACAAAAACAATATATAACAGAAAAAATAAATAAGACAAAACCACACATTCTATTAAATTTGATAAAAATGGAAAATTGTAGCATACATAAAATGGGATATACACTGACATTTACCAGGAGACTACTACTTTTCATTTCCACCATCCTTTAAACCAGACAAAACCATATCAAAATTCTGATCCAAACACCTTCTACACGGCCATTCAATCAATTTGACTACTTTTCATAATCATGCTTTAAGATCCATATATTCAAGTTGAATAATTCAACCACTTGCTACAATCATTTATTTCTGTTTTGTTTTTTATATGTTTATATTACATTGATCATCAGTATCGCTGGATGGTAGGTGACCTTTCACATCAATAGACTATAAGTGTGAAAGAGATAAAAGAAATGAGAAAGAAGGTGAGAATATATATATATATATATATATATATATATATATATATATATATATATATATATATATATATATATATATATATATATATATATATATATATATATATATATAAAATTATAAAAATATTAATCAATTTAATTTTCACTACATTAAATACAATAAATACATATATTTTAAAAAACCCCAAAATTAATATGCATCCTTTTATAACAAAAATATTAATTTACCTAAAAAAAATATAGATAAT